>CM062818.1:1495101896-1495759788 GCA_031772625.1 Pinus tabuliformis | reverse complement strand
AACTAACCGAAACGGTGTTTGGCTTGTCAGCTTCTTGCATGTGGTTCTGTATGCCCATAACATAGCAGGAATTCGCAAATCCTAGTCATTTTGTCACGCGTTACAAACTTTCGTCAACGCAGTTTCTAGAATTTTGTTGAAGGCCTCAACGGTCCCATTCGCTTGCGGATGGTAGGGCGTACTCTATTGGTGATAGATCTGGAATTCCTCAGTGAGTGTGCTGATCGTTTCATTCAAAATAATGTGTTCCCTTATCGCTCATGAGAATTTTGGGGCAGTCGAACCTAGTTAGTTCATTTTCGAACAAGAATTTTGCCGTTGTCGCCACTGTGAAATCTTTAACTGGCTATGCCTCGGCCCATCGGGTCAAATATTCAGTCACAGTGATGATATAGCACGCGCCCGTCTTTCCTCGTGGTTCGATAGGCCCGACGAAGTCAATCGCCCATTTCTCAAATGACTGTAGCATCATCTGTGGCTGAAGTGGCATTTCGTCCCTTCGCGACGGCTTGCCTGTCCATTGACATACATCGCAGGCCTGATAGTATGCCTTCGAATCTTGATGTAGAGTGGGCCACCATAATCCAGCGCGAAGAATCTTCTGGGCTGTGGCGCGGCCCGCATAATGTCTGCTAGCAACCCCTCCATGTGCTTCGGCTAGGATCTGTCCGCGCTCGAATTCGGGTACGTATCTGCGCAATATTTCATTGTTAGCCATCTTGTAGAGGTGGCTTGCAATTACGGTAAAATATGCTGCGCGTATCACCAATTCCTTCTTTTTCTGGACAGAATACCCTTGTGGCATAGTGCCCGTAGTTAAAAAGTGGATTATATCTTCAAAGTGGCCATCTGCAATACACACAGCATATAATTGAGCGTCTAGAAGTCCTTCTTCTAGATTTGTTGGTTCTTCACCGGTCTCAATTTAGGACAGATGATCTGGACCTGCATTCAGACGTCCCGAATTTACAACAACCTCAAAATCATATTCTTGAAACAATAGCAACCATCGACAAATGCGCCCCCCTAACATAGGCTTATTCACTAGGTACTTGAGCGCAAAGTGATCCGTGTACATCTTAAAATGTCCTCTGAGTAGATAGTGATGGAACTTCTAGAGCGTGTATACCATTGCTAATCCCTCTCGCTCAGTAGTGGAGTAATTCTTCTCTACCTTGGACAACCTGCGACTTGTGAATGCAATCGGATGGTCCAGTCCCTCCGCTCCAGGTTGAGTGAGTACCGCTCCCAATGTGATACAAGATGCATCCACATGCACATGAAACTCAACGTCCCATTTTGGAAAGACCAATATAGGAGTGGAAGCCATTTTCTCCTTAAGCATCTCTAGGATTCTGTTGCATTCCTCATTCCAGCAATAAGTAGCATCATTTTTCTGCAATTGCTCCATCAGAGCCGTAATCTGGGCGTAGCTTTTGATGAACTTCCGATTGTAGCCCGTGTGTCCTAATGTAGCATGTAGTTGCTTTACACTGCACATCGCTTGCAGATTCAATATGACATCGATTTTTGCCAGATCCACCATTAGTCCTTGCTTACAAACCACATGGCCTAGCAAGTTCCCGAAAGGGACGAGAAAAGTACACTTTTTTAAGTTGAGTGCAATTTGGTGTCGACGGCAGGTATCCAGCATTAATCATAAGCTCGTGACATGCTTCTTGACCAGGCTAAAGATGGTCCAGTCATCCAAGTAGACTTCTAAGAACTTGTGGATAAACTCCTTGAGTGCAGCTACCACAATATAGGAAAATATCGCAGGCGCATTCTTCAGTCCAAAGGGCATTACTGTATACTGAAAACAACCCCATTCGGTAGTGAACATTGTCTTGCTCTGATCTTCGGGCGCGATCTTGATCTGATGGTACCCGGAGAACCCATCTGTGAAGGAGTATGCTTCCTGCCCGCCCACATTTTCTAGTACCTCATCTATAAAGGTTGTTGGGAACGGATCGTTAACACAAGCATCATTGAGCTTTCGCAGATCCACACAGATGTGGATCTCCCCTTCTGTTTCTTCTCTTGTACGACCATAGGGCTTACCCAATCGGACTCCTCAATCGGTTCAATAATTCCTACTGCCAACATCTTATCCAATTCCTCACAGACTTTTTCTTTGTATTTTGGATTCAATTGATAGGGTCGCTGCTTCATGGCTTCGCATCTGGCTTCAAAGTTATCTTCATCATCCCTAGGTCTCCTAGAATCCCTTTTAACTCCGTCATTCTTGTAGGAAATAAATGGCGGTATTCATGGAGTAGTTCGACGACCTTTTCCATCGTGGCATCATCCCAGTAGTCCCCAAGCGTGGCATACTTCGACTCTTCCTCTGTTCCGATATTTACTTGCCTTGTTTTCAATAGCGTCGTGATGTCTGGATCTTCTATCTCAGGGTCGCACACCTCACGATTCCCTTCAGATTCTGGTATATTGATGTTACGCAGGTCATCCTCATCATCTTCTGCTTGTACATTGTAACATGCTAAGGCCTGGTTCAACTGTCACGACCAGTCTAATGGCCCGACTTGTTCTGGTTCCAGCGGTGTTCTGAATATGGAGACCTTTACTAGCTATAATGCGTCGTCCACAGTATCCATCCATTGGTCTTCAAAGAGAAAAGAAAAAAAAACCCTTCGTGCAGGATACCCTATTCGCCAGTGTCATGCCAAAGCTCTGTTTCCGTATACCAGTTTCTTGGAATGACATCTAGGGTATGATAAAATAAGTGCACCATTCTAGTTGAGGCTTCACACCATAAGCTTGGGTCCAATTGGTCAAGTGCATGCATGGATCATCTTGTCCATTGTATTTCACCGTTATTCATAGCTCGGGCTTCCCAAATCTTATCTGCATCATGCGCCTGCAGCTTCGCCAATCTTCGAAGGTTCCTACATGGGTATCCCACCATCGCGCCGGTGTCGCGCGCAATGCCCATTTTAGTGCATCGACCTGTTGGTAATCTAGTACCGTGATTTCAAACTTATCCAGGAAGTCCTCTACTACTGTCATCCCGTCATACGTGGGCAGTTCGCGGTTCTGAACTTTAATGCAATACAGGGATTTTTTCATCATATTATAGTGTAATGTAGTTGCCTCGTTCACCCTGTTGCACCATCGTTCGTCCTCCTCATCCGAATCACTGGCGTAACCCCGTGAGAATCTCCTCTCTTCTATTGTAGCAAGTTTGTAGATACTATCTAATACATCACCCCTCTCTTCGCTACGTTCCAGTTCTGTGTAGTGTGGTTAATCTGTTGGGTATAGTGGAACAATGACCTGGAGCGACTTCTTCTCGAATATCATCTTCCTCTGTTTGAGGATAATAACCCCATTCATATCAATGGCCCAGTCTATCCCTAGCAATGCAGGATACATACTATGTTCATCCATAATTTCAATAACTTCAAAATTTGTCTGGGTACTTATGCCATCAATGTCTACTATAACCCCTTGCAGCCTTCCCATGGGCAAGATCTTCTATTGGTTGGCCAACTACAATTGGATAGGAGACCATTGTAGTGTAGGCTTACCCATGCTCTCCTAAGTCTGTTTAGGTGATACGTTTGCACCAGAACCCAGGTCCAAAATGACCTGATCCATCTCGTAGTCACCAATTTGCACTATTAGCCGCATTTCCTGACCTGTCCGCGATGCATGTCTTCCTATTTTCTAGACTACGTGAGGTTCACCCCATCTTATGCATCTATTAATCACTTCCTGTAACCCTCTAACTGCCGGTTATCGTGAAGTAGTTTTAGGCATGTCTCTAAGAAGGTAGTCATCATTGAGGGATCCCGAGTTGGCTCAGGTGAATCCCTACTACCTCGAGTAGAGACATCCGTGAAGCTTTCCCTAGCTTCCATATTAGTCTTCCCATCGACCTTTCTTGTAGCTGCGTTGCATCGCAATATCCTGTTGACCATGGGTTCGTAGTCGCAGGGTTCGGATCTCATCATCTGCACGTTTTGCGTTGTTGTAGGAGGCGTTTCCTTCTTTTCGTGAATTTGTGCTATCAACATGGGGCAATCTAGCAGCTCATGATCAAATTGCTCACAATACAGACATGATATTCGGGTCAGATTGGTATAATCTCATGCATAATGTCCCTGTCCTCCACAGTTGTAACAGATTAGCTGCCCGCGACCCCTTCCTAGTCCCATTCCGCCCCGTCCTTGACCCCATCCTGGGAACCCACTGGCCCAATCACTGCAGCTGGATCTTGACCTTGCCCCTTAGTCTGCATTCTATAGGCAGGTGCCTGGTCCATCAACATTCGATAACTATAGCAATCCCTTTCCTCATGACCCACTGATATACAAAAGTTGCAAAAGAGCTGCTGGGGGCTCTGGTTTTATTTTGGTAATAGATGATAATTATCCGTGTTGTACTTTCCTCCTACCTGACAGATTGCGCACTAGAGCAAGGCGACCGCGCTCGGCCCTATTTGTGCCTCTAGTCGCAATGGTGTCGGTCCCCCTGTGACCACAAAATTCACCGACACTGGACAATGATCCTTATCGTGTCCCTAGCTTCTGCACTTGATGCACCATACTTCCTCCCGATTTCTGAATGCGACGTCTGGTTGTGTTTTAAATTTTGTATTTCCAGACACTAATTTTGGACCTACCCTTGGATTTGCTAAACTCCCAACCCTGGGTCCTGTACCGGGGTTTCGTGCAACCACATTGCTGCTTCCAGCGCTTCCGCTTGGGTTGAGATCTTTTGTTGTGACAAAGCCGTCTTTAGATATGGCATTAACGATGCGACAAACCAAGTGCAGTGTTGTGCATCCATCAGGGCCATGTTGGCCTCACGAATTGTGCTTTTCAACCTCTGATCCAGATCCTACGGATTCTGCTAGGCATCATCGTGATCTCTTTGGATCCAACGACCGACTATGCTTCTGTCTTTGGTTAGCTAAACTCCTTTTTCAATTCAGTATGGATATCTGCTATCCCCGCTGTTGGTTTGGTGCTTGAATACTTCATGTACCATGTTAGCGCCCAGTCCTGCGGTGCGCTGACTAAGATGGCTTTCTTGATGTTATCATCTGCGACTTGCTGTGCATTCCATACTGATGTTAGCACAAACCAAAATTGTTTTGAGTCTTCACCTCCAGCTCCCTTAAATATAGGTAACTGAATTGCATTCGCCATTGCTACTCTTAATATATCACCATCCCTGGTCCTCTCAAAATTTTCAACGTTCTTTCTCTATTGTGTCCCCGCGTTCCACACCTAAACACCCTTTAGGCAGATCCTGGTCCTGGCAACGGAACCATTTGTTGGCTTGTTTGGGCCTAACCTAGGTTCGGAAGAGTTATTTAGCTAAACAAATCCTGCAGCTACTGGCCGTTTCGGCAATAGCCCGCGGAGCATGGACTGAGGTCTCACTCGAGGTAGTAGGGGAGGGTGCTGGAACCAAGTTTCTGCACCCTAGGGATGTCTAGATGTGCACTGGAGGGTTTTCACACTATTCTGTAACTCCGTGCTACTTGACCTTCGCGCTGATCCAGGGTGATTATAATTTTCTTATTCATGCGCTATTCTACTTGAAGGAAACAGTTATGATTCAGAACTATTCAACAGGGTCTTTAAGCAAACATTTAACCAACATAATTTATTTGCAAACAAAATGAACCTAGATTCGCATACATTCATCACATTTTCATTAACCAGATATAGAAAGGTAAACCATAAAGACAGATGCACGATAATACATAATTACAGAAACAAACTTTTCTTTATTATTATTCTTCACCAATACATCCAGATCTACCCTACGCACTCAGTTGCAGGGGTCCGTGCACACAACTGCAGACTTTCTAGGCCTCTGCGCACACAGCTGCAGAGCCTCTACCTCCTACCTAACCCTCGACTCGGACTTACAAATGCTTTCAACTATCTTCTTTAAGAACCCATTGCATCTTATTTTCCAAAAGAACTCCCTTTCCCTCATAGAGCCGCGCTCTATTTATACCCTTTCCTGACCCGCGATCCCTGCGCGGGCCAACTCTATTTACATTACTTTTTATTATTTTCGGGCAGACTACCCTTTGATTCAATCTATTATACTTCGCGCTCTGCATATTGCAGAATTTTTACAATATATAAATCTTACTTCTTGGGCTTTTTCTGCCCCAAAACCCTTACGCGGTACCTCCACTACCCAACACACCTCTATGTTGAACTCTATGAATTTTGCAATCCATTTAGCTCTCTTTCCATCAATATACAGCTGAGTTAGGACATCTTTTACTGATGTTGAAGGTACATATGCAACCACTTTGGAATGCAGAATATAAATTCTGAATGCCTTTAAAGATTTTATGAGAGCATAAGCTTGTTTTTCAATAAGGTCGTACCTTAGTTCAGCCTCCCTTAGAGTTTTTCTGAAAAAGGCCACCAGGTGCTCTACACCTTCATCATTTTTCTGCAACAGAACTGCTACAAGTGTATCATAAGAGGCAAAAGAGAAGATATAAAACTCCCTGGTATAATCTGGACTGACTAGAGTGGGAGATTCCATGATAGCTTGTTTGATGGATTCAAAAGAGCTTCTTGCACCATCTATCCATTTTTTTTCTGATCCTTTCTTCAGCATGTAAGTGATGTGCTTCACTAGCTCTACAAAGTTTGGAATAAACCTCCTGACAAAGTTAATCTTACCCAGGAAAGATTGAATGTCCCTTTTTGACCTAGGTATGGATAGTGTCTGAATTTCTTGAACTCTTGCTAGATCTATCTTCACACCTTCAACAGAAACATTATGTCCCAGAAGTTTGCCTTCTTCTAGAGAAAACCGCGAGTTCTTTGGGTTCATAAAAATTCCTAATCATCTGCGTTTTAGAAACACCTTCTTCAAATGTTGCAAATGATCCTTGTGACTGTTGGAAAACACTATTATGTCATCAAGGTAAATAAGGACAAAATTGTCCTTCTCTCCCACAAAGGTTATGTCCATGGCCCTCTGAAAAATAGCCCCAGCATTCATCAGTCCGAAAGGCATTTTGGAGTACATGAGAGTGCCCCAAGGAGTAGTGAAGGCGGTCTTTTCCTATTCTTCTAGATGTACAACAATTTGATTGTAACCTGAAAATCCATCTAAGAAAGACATGACTCTAGCCCCTAAAACATTTTGCAGCAAGTGTTCCATCTTAGGCAGGGGGTAGTTGTCTTTATTAGAGCATTTGTTCAGATTCCTGAAGTCAACACAAAGCTTGATTTCTCCATTCTTCTTTCTTACTATCACAAGGTTAGCTATCCACTTTGAATACCTTAGGGGAACTATGATCTTGGCATCCAACAACTTCTTGATTTCCTTTTCAAGCAAAGGCAATAAGAGAGGGCTGATAGGTCTTAATTTCTGCTTAAAATGGATGGTGTTCTTGTCTAGTGGAAACTTATGCTGAATGATGTTGGTGTCATAGGTCTTAAGATCATTGTACTCCTAAGCAAAAATATCAGCAAATTGTTTCATTAGGGTGCAATACTCAGAACTTTGGGTAGAAGACAAGTGAGTGGACAAATTTATGTACTTTGGATGGGCTGGACTCCCTACATTATGTTTATGAACTGTAGACTCATTTTCTTTTTTGGCAGGCTTATAAGGTACATCATTATGATCAAACAACTTCTCTAGGGGCACCAATCCCTTGGGTATATGGTTACTAGGTAGCTGAAGAATGCTATCCTGACCAATCTCGTCCCTTAGCTTGGACTGGTTGCATTCTTGAATGGTTTCATTTTCTTGGTCAATGTGCATTTCAACAAATTCATCGATGACTTGTAAAAGTCTATTAATTTCATCATCATCTTCAAAAAATTTCCAGTATTTGACATTGTCAGGCAGAGATGGTCTATATTTCACCTGAACTTCATAAGTCAATTTAGGAGGCAAAAGAGGAATAAACGTGCTGGCAGATATAGCAAGGGAATCAACAAGCTGGTTCTTCATTCTACGGATGTAAGAAATGTTGAAACTAGCAAAAGAACCCTTGAGCTTCCATACCTCATCTTTGTATGCTTTCAGTCTTGGATGCTTTGCTTGGAAAGTTTTATTCACCTGCTGAATGATAAGGTCTGCATTTCCAAACACCTTCAGACCTTTGATGCCCATTTCTTTTGCAGCGTTTAAGCCCAATATCAAGGTTTCATACTCTGCTATGTTATTTGTGACTTGAAAAGTTAACTTGAAAGATAGATGAAAGCATTCTTCTGTGGGGGACACAAGGACTACACCGACCCCTGCGGCTTCCTTAGAGCAAGCTCCATCAAAGAACATGTCCCAAATTTGTGGGCCTTCTTCCTCTGCGATTTGGCAAATTTGTTTCCTAAGTTGCATAGAGGCCAACTGGGATTCTTCAATCTGAAGAATACAGGCTCCAAAATCATGTCGACAACATAGATGGGATGATTAGTGGGATTCCTTTCATCACTGATGATATAAGCCAACTGAGCTTCTTTGTATAATCTCCTACTCTCACCTCCAAAAAATGGGACAATAGCATAGGACAAATCATTTTGCAATGTCCCACCTAATCTCTTAATCCAACCTTTATAAAACAACATGCCAAACTTGGGGGATACATCTGCTACCACAATATCCATCATCATGCTCTTCATATTATTATTATTTGTATTAAATGCTTTTGACCATTTGTCTCTCACAGAGTAGTGTACATCAACTAATTTCTCAGGATTTTTTATCTTTCGACAATTCAATGGCATCTACCGTCTTATCGGCTACTGCTGAGAATTTTCTTTTCCTATGCCTATATGGGAAAATACTGTTTCATGGAAAATAATGTCTTCCGTCTTCATCTTTTACGGCAAAAGATCATGACCGTAGGGTTTTCTTTGTTTAAAGTTGCTTCGGGCTTTGGAAACTTAATTTCGACGAAGGGTGGTCAAAATTGCGAGTGAAGAGGTTTCATGTACATGTGATGTTAGTGCAGTAAGGTCATGGTTTAGCATTGGATTATTTGAATTTTAGGAGAAGCTTTTATCGTTAGAGTACATAATGAAGAGAAAATATTTTATATTGTTAAAATGGTTAAAGAATAAAATTTGAAAAAGAATGAAAGACATTTTGTTATTAAAATTAGAAGAAGAACGTAAGACACTTTATTAAAAAAAAATTACATTGTTATAAAATGGGTAAAGAATAATTTTTTTTATAGAATGGGTAAAGAATAAAAATTGAAAAAAATTGAAAGACATTTTATTATTAAAATTAGAAGAATAATGTAAGACACTTCATTAAAAAAAATGACAGACACTTTTAAAATATATATTCATTCTTATGCAACAATAAAATTAGAAAATCAATGGAGGATAAATAAAAAAGAAAAATTTAAAAACATTTGGTGGTAGTTAATTTTTTTTTTTTTTATATATATATATATAAAAACGAGATGAAATATATATATATATATATATATATATATTACTGAGACATTGATATTAATTATATAAACCAAAAGTTTATTTTTGTCTAGGCGAATCGATGATCTTTCATGTATAAATTATTTTCAAGGAACCATTATGTCAATCTTTGTGGGACTAGAGAAGATAATAGTAACTCCTCTCTTCCACCCTAGCTACACCCACTTGGAATCAAATTGAATAAAATTAAAAAAGGAATAAAATGTATTTTTACTATCCACTTTCTTATGTATATGTATTTATGTTTAGTTTTTTTAACAACTAGTATTAAATAACAGCATATGCATTAGGTTCAATGGTAGTTAACATTAAAATAAGGGCTACTCTAAGTAATAAATGAAATGGCTTTTTGGCTAGAATGTGCAATACAATTTTTAGTAAGATTATGATTTTTTATTGTTTAAAATGCACTTTCGAATTAAATGAATTAAGTATCCTACAAAACCTAAAAACACTAGATTTTTGCATACTAAACTACTTAAACTTATAATCTTAAAAATTTTATCCTACAAAACCTAAAAACACTAGCTTTTTTGCATATTAAACTACTTAAACTTATGATCTTAAAAATCTGTATAAAATTTTGAACAAAATTGACTAAGAAAAGTATTCTAAAAATTTTCATTTAGTGTATTAGTTAGACTAGACATTAAAATAGAAAAATAATATGTATTGATGGTTGTTGGGTGTTCTTTGATTTTTATATTTTGCTTTATATATCATATTAAATATTCTTTTGTTATTGTGAAAGCCAAAGAAATGTTGGATAAAGGAGATGGATATGAAATATATGGTGATACACAATTAGAGAAATGTGAGTATGAAGATTTTATAAAAATTGTATATTTTTGAAAGTGAATATAAGGAATATTGAAAAAAACTACATTGGAGATTGTAATTTAATATAAAAATTCTCAAAATCTATAATATTTATTGAATGGAACTTCATTGGACAATATTTCATTGTAAATATTTGCAAATTGTTGGAGATTGTAATTTAATATAAAAAATTTCATAATTTATAATATTCATTGAAGGGAACTTTGTTGGACATTATTTCATTGTAAATATTTGAAAATTGTGAAACCAACATTGGTTAAGGGAACTTGATCCTCATGATTATTGACTTTGGTGGCAAGGGAGTAGTTAGAGGAGTCTTTAATGGTTGAGGTGACAAGGTGTCAAATATATCTAGCTACAATAGAAATAAAACACACAATTCCACAAAGCAAGGGACACCAGAAGCATACCTAATCCCCCCTTAAGATAAATTCTATTAATCAAATCCTTCTCCCTACCTATCGCTTAAATCTTTTGACAAGATATGCATGATTATCTCAACAATATTCATCCCTATCTTAATTCATTTCTCTTCATTTATCATTCCTATATAGACTTTATAGAATAAGTCTACTTTACAATATTTTCATAATATTATTAATTAATTCTTACAAGTAAGAATTATTCGTTTATGTCTCCTCTTTAATGAGAATTCATCGTTAAATAAGTCATTTTTCTATCTTTTCATTTGTCATCCTTTGTCTTCACATTTAAGTGATCTTTAACCTTTTTCCTTCTCAATCCTCTATGATTTCATCTTGCACCTACATAAATATTGGTTGAGTTCCATAAAAAAATCATCATCCACCTCAATACATGGGTTTCTAGTCACTCTATCCACTAGTTCTCTAGGAAAATCCTTCTGGTACATGGCTTATCAATCATTCTTCTATCACGTTATACATACCTATACTTGTTACTCACTCAACACTGCCATCATCATTGTCATTACTCACTTAAGGCACTCTATTAAAAAAAATGAAAGATACTTTTAAAATATATATTCATTCTTATGCAACAATAAAATTAGTAAAGCAATGGAAAAACAAAAACAACGGTACATCAAGTTCGGTGGTAGTTAGCTATATATATAGTTAGTGTGGTTTACCATTTCAGAGATTGATATGGAAAGCCCACTCATGTTTAGGTGAAACAATAGTATTTCATGTATAAATCACTCTCAAGGAGTGAGCATGTCAATCTTAATGAGATTCCTCCTTAACACTTGAGCTATGCCTACTTGACATCAAATTGAATAAAATTAGAAAAGGATTGGAAGGTATTTTTACTATCCACTTTGTTTTATGTATATGTATATATGCTTATTCATTTTAACCACTAGTATTAAAGAGAAGCATATGCATCAAGTTTAGTGGTAGTTAAGTTAACATTAAAATAAGATGTAGTTTAACAAATAGGCAAAATAGCTTTTTGGTAAATGCAATTTTTAGTAAGATTGCGATTTTTATTGTTTAAAATGCCCTTTTGAATGCATAAATGAATTCAACACCCTAAAAAAGAGTCATGCAATGGATTTTTGTAGATTAAACAACTTAAACATATAATTTTTAAAAATCTCTATCGAATTTTGAACAAAATCGACCATAAGAAGTATTAGGAAAATGGTCATTTCCTCTATTAATTAGACTAAATGTTAAAATAATATATGTTGATGGTTCAATGGTGTTCTTTGATTTAAAATTTTGCTTTGTAAAATAATATATGTTAATGGTTCAGTGGTGTTCTTTGATTTTAAATTTTGCTTTGTAAAATAATATATGTTGATGGTTCAGTGGTGTTCTTTGATTTTAAATTTTGCTTGGTATATCTTACTAATATTTTTTTTATTGTGGAAATGTTGGATAAAGGAGATGGATATGAAGTATATGGTGAAACATAATTAGAGAAACATGAGTATGAAGCTTTTATAAAAAAATAATATATTTTTGAAAGTGAATATAAGGAATATTGAAAATAATTATGCTGGAGATTGTTATTTAATATAAAAAAATTCTCAGAATTTACAATATTCATTGAAGGGAACTTTGTTGACATTATTTCATTGTAAATATTTGAAAATTTCGAAATTAACATTGGTTAAGGAACCTTGATCCAACGTGATTATTGACTTTGGTGGCAAGGGATCACTTAGAGGAGCCTTTAATGGTTGAGGTGACAAGGTCTCAAATCTATCTAGTACTCGTCAAGTCTTAAGTTCTGATGCAATCAAAGCTACAATGGTAATAAACATACAATTCCACAAAGCAAGGGACACCAAAGGCATGCCTAATCCCCCCTTTAGGGAAATTCTATTAATTAAATCCTTCTCCCTTCCTATCACCTAGAATCTTTCCACAAGATATGCATGATTATATCAACAATATTCATCCCTATATTAACTCATTTCTCTTCATCTATCATTCCTACATAGAGTTTCTAGAATAAGTCTACTTTACAATATTTTCATAATATTATTTATTAATCATTACAAGTAGGAATTATTTTTTTATGTCTCCTATTTAATGAACATTCTTCGTTAAATTAGTCCTTTCTTTATTTTTTCCTTTGTCATCCTTTATCTTCCTATTTAAGTGATATTTAGCCTTATTACTTCTTAATCCTCTCTGATTTCATCTTGCACCTTCATAAATATTGGTTGAGGTCCATAAAATAATGATCATCCACCACAATAAATGGGTTTCCAACCACTTTATCCACTAGTTCTTGAGGAAAATCCTTCTTGTACATGGTTCATCAACAATTCTTCTATCACACTCTACATACCTATACCTGTTACTCAATCAACACTACCACCATCATTGTCATTATCCCCACTCTCCTAGGCTCCTTGCTCACTTGGAACACTATTATCAATGCTCTTTCATCTGACTCCTAAGGAACATAACCTCTACATAGATTCTTGTCCATGGGTTCTTTATCCCTTGCAAAATTTTGCCTCATAGTTTTCTCTGCTTTGTCATATCCTCAATGATAATTTTGCTCCTGCACAAGCCCCTTTTCATGACTCAAAATCTACATGAATGCGTTATCACTAAGATCAATGACTCTAACAAGTGTATATTGCCTCAAATATGTGGTTCTACCCACATCAAATTTCTCTCTGAATGATCCTGTAGTGTTTTATGCTTACCAAAGTAGTACATTATGACAAATATTTTACATCAATGGTTTGAGCTCTATTGACTCAAGTGCATACAATTCCAATATATATATGTATATATATATATATATCTCTACATTATCCAAGGAACATTTATTAGGGGTTTTATTCTTCATGGATTTATTATATATACCTCTCAACCCGCACACAATTCTTTTATTTTTTTATTTATATCTTACCTTGTTTGCTTCTACTTGGTTAACTGAGCTTATGTTTCCATATTTCTGCTTCTTTGTTTTGTCTATCTTCTATCACTTCTGTTAGAGCCTAGATTTACCTCAGGTTGAAAAGGTAGGATCCAGGACCAACACCAAACCACGCTCAACCTGGTAGCTAGCCCTACCAGGTCAGGAGCGGGCTCTCTCCGGGTCAATCTCAGCAAATTATGATCGATGAGGGCTTGAGATGACTGAAATATCTACTGATCTTAGGCTAGGTACAAGTGCAAGAGAGTTTGATTGAATAAAATGGTGTTTTGTTGGCTCAGATGGAAAGGTAGATTTTGGGTGTGGGGATTGAGGCTCAGTCCTGCAGAGATCTCAATGGGGCAAGGTAGGCAATTGTTTTGGCACTTAAATTTTAAAGAAATGGAGGGAAAAGATAGGTGAGGTGTTGAAGAGGGAAAGAGAAATCATGAATCCTCCCCAAATAGCTGAAAACATCAAACGACTAAAGCAAACTTCAAGTAGAGCATTGCACTTTCAATGAATTCTACTTACACTCTTGTTTGTTTAGTTCAGAAGAAATAAGATAGAAATGTAATCACATAAAAAAATTCACAATCACAAGGAGAATCACTGTACCAAGACATATTGCCACATGAATCCCAAAGAGTGCTGCAAATCCTGGTCTCAATTCCTTAGCCAAAATACTGAAAATGAATGTACAATGAAGCTCAAGGCTTTCTCAAGAGTCCAACCATGCTAATGACTGAAAAACAACATAATATAGAAAAACATAGCTCATCCTTGCCTCTAGGGGTCGAGCACACATGTTTAGGAGCTGATCCAACTGATTCTAAACTGAGAACTAGAAACTAGGCAAGATAACAACATGCCTCTAAAAACAAGGGAACTCATTCATTCAGTTTCAAACAACCTCTAAACTGATGAATCTACCTCTACAAGTGAAAATCAAACATATTTACATCATGATCCATCAATAGACATCAAATTACATCAAAATTTTTCCGTTATGAAAGTAATAAAGTCAAACTAGGCGAAAAACATAGTAAAACTTGGTCAAACTAGCAATTTTTCCTATATGCGCGGCGCTTGATTCTCTATGCATATCGCCTGTTTGGACCCACTTTTGGAGGCCTTCCCGATGGAAAAATGAGCTCCAGGTGTGCTTTCTGGAAAGTTCTGCTTGTCTACTTTCCAACCCAAGTGGAATTTTTCGATTTGGCCCCCTTTTGCCCCTCCAAAAGTCCATTCTCCCAACACTTCTTCCTGTGTGTCAAAATAGGGCCAGTGAGGTCATTTTTTGAGTGTTTTTGACCTCTTTGAGGGCTCAAAACCTGCCCAAATTTTTTGGCCATAGGTAGGCAAGCATAACTTTTCATGACAAATCCAAAAATTCAAAGTTTTTATGATTTAGATCCCCCTAGCAAAAGCGAACACCACGTGGCGCGGCGCATAGGGCAGAAAAACCTGTTTTTTGTGCCAAAAATTTACAAAATGCAAAAATTGCTCCAAATTTCTTGAAATTTGGGTTGAGTCTTCTCTATCAAGTGCTGTGATGGGCCAAGGAAGCCTCAGCCAAGATCTGAAGTCCTTCATCCTCTTTTTACCCCCTTGATGCTCTCTTCACCTTTGCTTCCAAACTCCTGATTCTCGCTTGGCAAACTTTGTTCCTTGCCATGTAATGAACAACCATGTGTCTCAACAAGTCTTTCTCCTTCTTGGCCTTCTCCAACAAACTCTCTAAGTGGATATTGACTCTCTGGAGCCAAGACTCCCGATCGGCATTGATTTCTTGCTCTAGTGAAGTGAACTCCTCCCTCCTCTTTTGGGCAGCTTGGCGATTCTCTCGAATGTTTTGCCACCTTTATGAGGTCTCCTGGGTGCATGTACTCCTATTAGTGAGTCAATGTGTGTCTCCTCTTCACACTCATATGAAGAATCATATGCCATCTCTGTTGGTGATTGAACTGTCTTGATGAAAAATAGGTGATTTTATGATGTATCTTGAATTTGGTACCAAGGGAAACAATGATATAAGGGACTGTGGAGGGGAAAAACAGTGAGGGATTTAGGGACTGCTGGGGGTAGGGTTTAATCAAGGGAATAGGGGTTAGAGAGTAGTTTGGGAGTTTTTAGTATGGGACATAGGGTTTGGGAGTTTGAGTTTGGGGCTTTGGGAATGGGGAGAGGGTTTTAGTGAATTTGGGAACTAGGGAAATCAAGGGAAAATGGAGTAGGGAGTGATTGAGGTGAGCGGATAACTTGGAAGCCACAAAAAATTAACACAAAACCCTAATACTGTTGTTTTGGAGAGAGAGGTAGGGTTTATTTTCTTTAAACATTCACCATGCAACAAATACCATCAAACAACCATCAAATTTGGATGAAAAGCTATGAGAGAAGCTCAACCTACTTGTACAAATGATGATCCAAGCATATTGGGCGATTTTGGAGAAAATTTTTGAAGTTTTTGGGCTTGCTGGCTGTATGCACTGCGCATCAAACCCAATGCGCTGCACCTTCTCTATGCGCCGCGCCAGTGTAAATTTGCACTGGAAATTGCAGCCCAATGCGTCGCACCAGTTATGTGCGCCGCACCACCTGCCCAATGCATCATGCTTTTTCCAGGAGACTTTTGGAGGCCTTCCTGGTGTCCCAATTGGGCACGGGATAGCTCATTGGAAAGGTATTCGAGTCTACCTTCCAACCCAGCTAGGATTTTTCAATTTGGAGTTCATTTGCCCAATCAAAAATGAAATCTCCCAAGACTGGTCAAAATGTGAAAAATGAGGCTGCCTAAAGGTAGAGTGCTGTTGCAGGCAACTTTTGAAGAGCTTCCTTAACTCCAAATTGAGCTCATGATAGCCCATTAGAAAGATCCTTGTGTCTAGTTATCATTTGATGCATCAAGCAAGTCATTTGGCCAACCACGCTAGGAGAAAAATTGATTTTTCCAAGGTCACTTTAGAGGTGCATCAATATTCCCGAAGCGACTGTATTTTTGATATTTATCTAAAACCATGACACCTGTGTAAACCGTGAAGGAGGTTTTTCTTCCTTGGTCTATTTTAGACAAAAAACTCTTTCGGTTTTCCCAAATTCATCTTTTATTGCTCAGAAACATCATTTGAGTAAACCTACTCCGATGTGTGGAACAAGGGATTTGTTGAAATGAAGTGAAATGAATGGGATAAGTGGCTTCTAAATTCTTGAAAAAATTTTGGGAAGTAGGGAGGGATGTTAGGAGGTAGGGGAAAGTGGAATTTCAAATATTGAATGAGGGGAAGGGGTCCAAAAGGGCAAAACACATGTCTAGCCTAGAAAATTACCAAGTTGTAGCAAGAAACTAGGGTTTGTGCGAAAATGAGGAATTTGAGGGATAACAATGATGGGAAGTGTTTAGTAAGGTACATTAAGGATAGGGGAAGGTGTATGAACATCCGGATACAAGTTTTGTTGATGAATTGACCATCCAAGAGAAATTGTCTTCAAAACCCTGAGAGAGAGAAATGAACCTTACCTAGGTGCTATTTAAGCATGAACAAGGTGTAAAATGACCCATTGGAACCTGACATAATGATGAAAACCTCTGAATGATGGTACACTGAGCTGAATGGTGACATGGACCGACATTTGGACAATTTTGACAGGAGTAAAAGCAAACCCTAGACCTAATACCTAGTGACCAAATTTTATTTGAAGACTCACTGAAATGACAAAATTTGACCTTCGAACATTACAATCACTTTGTAAGAGCATGTTTGATCACTGGAGGAAGGCTGCAAAGATTGACACTAACAACTTCATCCTTTTGCTTTCTTGCATCCTTGTCGAGATTTCTCCCCTCTCATTGCATAATATTCTATCTGTTTCAACTATATTTGCATCTTTTTGTGTCATGGATTCGATGTCCTCATTCACTTTTTTGTGGTTTCCTCTAAACCCTTTTCCAAAATACTCATATTCATTTCTCTCTCTCTCTCTCTTATGAGCTTCTCCATGCCCAATATGAGCTGAAAATATCCTGTACACAATACCCCACCAAACTCTTCTCTTGAACCTAGGTTTTTGGTATATTTTGTTCCTTCTGCTAAAACCTTCTGATATTCCCTTGCTCTTTAACTACCATAGCTATAGGATTTTGAACCTTATCACTTCCTCTCAAGAGCTTCCCTTACTCTTTTTCTCTAGAAAACTCTACCCACATTTACAATTGTGAGATTTCAACAAATTTATACCTAGTTGCAGTTGGAAGTTGTTCTTCTCTCTAATACAATTTTTTTTGTGTAATGGTTTATGCCAAATATCCTTTCTCTTATATTCAAAAAATCTACTTCCTTTTCCTCTTTTGCATTAGTATTTTTTCATTCTTCTTCCAATACAATACCCACATAAAATTATTTCTTGTAGATGGGACATCTCCCTCAACAAGACACCTGCAATATTCTTTTTTCACCTATAATATGTTCCTTGTACAAAATCTAGTAAGGAAACTTGAATTTTTCATTTCTTTCGACTCTTCATATTTTCATAATGTTAAGTACTTACAAAATACAAAAACTTTCCTGTCATCAAGATGGCTAGTTCTAACACAATCTAAATTTTGTATAGGAAATAACCTGATATTTGATTATGTCTCTCAACTTGATTGTGATTCATTACTTCAAAAAACTCTTGACTTTCCACATTTATAGGGAGTTGAGTAGCCTTGACATGCAACTTTTATACATTAATGACTTCTTCTCAATTCATTTCATTACTTTTCTTAAACTTACGACTAAATTACAAGAACCTTGATTTGATATACTAAAATAAAAATCCATTACATACCATTGAATTTCCTCTTTGAAATTGAATTTTTGACTCCAATACTTGACTTCAACTTAGACATTAACTCATTGAATTCAACTTCACTTTTCTTGACTTTCTCAATTTTGACTCCTTTAACCAACTATGACATTTTTTTGCTTTGAATACTAAGACATAAAATGTCCTTTAAAATTTTTGATATGATTTATTCCTAAAAGAATATCATTCTTTTACTCATACCAAACAATTCGTCAACCTTTCATTAATTCTCTTTTACTCTCATACTCTCCTGAATATGTGAATTGATGACTTGCATTTTGCATATTACACCAAAGGACAAGTTTTTAAGCGCTAAAGAGTAATTTAATATAGAATGATCCAACAATGAAATATACCTTTCTTGATTGTGCATGGTTCCTCCTCGTATATTATGGTCCCAT
This sequence comes from Pinus tabuliformis, assembly GCA_031772625.1. Classification (NCBI taxonomy): domain Eukaryota; kingdom Viridiplantae; phylum Streptophyta; class Pinopsida; order Pinales; family Pinaceae; genus Pinus; species Pinus tabuliformis. Next base: position 1,495,740,869 of record CM062818.1, on the reverse strand, counting down.
TCTTGACTTTCCAACAATCTCTATTAGCCATATCTTTTCCTCTTTTTCTTGTAACATGATGTAAAGAAATATTCCATTCGTAGAACTCATTCCTCTCATATTTCATCTTGTACTTGCATAAACATTAGTTGAGGTTTATATAAAAGAATCACCATCCACCATAATACATGGGTTGCTAGCTGTAGTATCATCTAATTCTTTTGGAATTTTTTTCTCATATATGGTTCATTAACCATTCTTCTATCACACTCTACATACATGTGCTTGTTACTCACGTTGCATTACCATCATCATTGTCATTATCCCCATTCTCGTGGGTTCCTGGCTCACCTGTAACCCTAATAATTTGTATCACAATTTTAGTCAATAATTTTTAAAGTGTTGATTAGTAATAAACAAGGTTAAAACACTGACAATTAGAATATCAATGTTATTGTAAGTTCTGGAAATAAAAAAATTGCACTGACATTTGGAGTAACATCACATATGTGTAAAAGTGGTTAGTTAAAACTCTAACAACGAGAGAACCAACACCAAAGGGAAAAATTTAAAGTTTTGTCTTATGTCCAAATAATGCACTAATGGAGCACACATCAGTAGTTGGGAAATCAATTATTAAGCGAGCGATGATGAGTCAGATGGTGAGGTCACATGATACATTTCTGGGTTCTACCACTGAAAGGTAATATTCAGTTAAAGGTTAATGATTACAAGTTAAAGATTTTTTGAAATTATATGTCAGATTTGTTATATGTTGTATCGGTTTCGACGCCCGAAAATAATTTTCTCCATATGGTAATACCCGTAAAATGCATAATTGATCTGTTAACGCCAAAATAGGATAGGTTGTTATGTTTTCCTAGAAATCCAGGATCGAATCACAATCCTGCTTATAGTGCTACTGCTTGACAGTGAGAACTATTAGCACCTTGTACAGAAGATACATATGGATTGAGGTTCATAATCTCGAGAAAATTAGGGTAAAACTTTAGAGAAGAGTCATCGATATTTTCTTCTCAAAGCACTATTACGATTTTAACCTAATTCTTTCCTTCGCTTGCATAAAACATAAATTGCATAACAAGTTTAACGATAGGGCATTTGAACGATTAAGAAGATCTCTAATTCACTGTGAAATTGGAAGAATATGTTTCTCTCTGAATCATCTGTCATTGCTAGCATACAAAAAACATCTCGAACTTTCTCAAAGAATTTGCTATGACCTATGGAGGACTATCGACGTTGCCACAACTCTTAAAGTAGAAAAAGAAGGACGTATGGTAAGAGATAAGCAAGATAAGAAAATATAAAAATTGAAAGAAAATATGAAAGGATGTCCACTGATAGATAAATATCAGCACTCAAATAAAACTATGAAGAACAACACCTTTGCAACCATTGCAATAAACACTACAGAATTTTCGACTGCAAGAGACATGGAAAATTACCAGATTAGCAGCGAGCAGGATGAAATGAGTATCTCTGTGAGCAGTGATACCAACACCCATTTCTCCTCCAAGAACTATGATGAAGAGCTTGAAAAAATAAAAAATGAGAGCTTAGAAATTATAGTCAATAGACAGTGGAAAAATGTGTATCATCAATCTAAAAAAGCTTCCTGTAAATCAGACAACATCTCAACAAACATTGTAATAAACTCAATTGGAAAATCGTATAACAACCATGTCAACCAAAAACCAGTCATTGGGGGAAATAACCTTAAGAGCAGCGTTGCCAACACCCATCTCTCCACCGATAGCTCAGATAATGAACTCCAAAAGGTAAAAAAAATGATGTTGTCAATGTTACTCATATCTCCGCCAATAACATAGGTAGGAATAAGGTGGTTAATATTTCTTCTTATGAGCTAAGTAAGGATGAATTGAAAAGAAAGCCCCGGAATCCTACCCTATGAAACCTAAATTTTGGATCAAGTTTGTTGATGACACCTATGTAAATTGGCCATAAGGGAACAAGGAGTTAAGAAACTTTCTAGACCACCTTAACAAGTTATCTAAAGACATCAAGTTTACTATGGAGGTTGATAAAAAAAATTACATTCCATTCCTAGAAATTCTCCTCCTCAGGAATGAAGATGGAACATTAGGATATAAGGTGTTTAGGAAGAAAGCGCACAAAACATAGTTATCGATCAAACGAGAAAACTACATAGTACCCGTTTTTTTGAGGTAGCAAAAGTCACTTGATTTTGAAAAGTGGTGATTCAAAATACACTTTTTTTCTTAGCATATCTTTGGCACTTTACATTTTCTTATGTATTGAGCATGAACATTTTTTTTTAAATATTATTTATTTTCATGCTGATTTTGTAAAGTTTTGATGTAACATCAACACATTTTTTTAGAGGGCCTATTTTTGACACTATTAATTTTTTAATGTATCAAGTAGGAACATTTTTTTTTGTTAGTGATTTCCATCTTGATTTTGAAAAGCATTGATACAACATCAACCCTTTTTGTTTAGAGGGCTTATTTTTACACTTTAAATTTTCTAATGATATTTTTTTTTCAAATGTGGGTGATTTTCATATTGGTAATAAAACATAAAAATAAAAAAAAATATGACAAAAATATATATATATATATATATATATATAAAAAAAAAAAAAAACAAAATTAACTTCTAAAAATAAAAAAATTTAAATAAAAAATAAAAAACAAAAATGAAACAACTAAAAAAATAAATGTGAGAAAATAAATACAAAAAGCAAAATATTTCTAAAAATCATATAATTTAAGGGAAAATTAATAAAAATTAACAAACAAAAAAACCTAAAACAATTTTATCTTGAGTTAAAAAAAAACAAACAAAAAAAACCCTTGTAATAAAAAAAACAAAAAGAAGAAGAAAAAAAAATTCCCGAGGGTGGCAAAGGCCAATTCTGGGTGGCTAGGGCTGTGAGGACCATTGGGTAGGTGGGGAGAGACCTTTTTAATTTTAATTTTGATTTAAAAAAAAATAAAGTTTTATTTTAATTTTTTGCTTTTTTTAATTTGTAATTTTTCTTTTTCTTAAGTTATATATATATATATATATATATATATATATATATATAATTTACAAGTTAATTTTGATTTTTTTATATTGTATAGGTTTTTTTTATTTGTCTTATATATTTGATTTTTATTATTATGTTTTTAAATTATATTTTTAATGTTTTATTACTTTTTATTAATTTTTATTTTTTGTGTTTTTTTTATTGTTTTTATTTTTTTTCAATATTTGAATTTTTTTTATTATTTTTTGTATTTATTTTTAATGTTTTTATTTTTTTCAATATTTGAATTTTTGTTTACTTTTTGTATTTTTCATTTTCATATATATATATCCCAGGGTTAGTGTTGATGCTCGTCTAGCAACTTGATCCCATTATGTGCAATTTGATAATTGATTTAAAATTTTTTGTTATAATGAATCGAGTCTGCCCCCACAATGTGTCAATTTCATGGTTGGTATTTAAGTTTTCATTACGATGGGTCGAGTTCACCTCCACTATGTGTCAATTTGATGGTTGATTTTTAATTTTTTTTTGCAATGTATCAAGTTGTATCAGGCTAAGATTTTAAAATTGCTATACATTTAGCATTTAAAAAATAAATTAGTCTTGGTATAATAACTCTTTCATTATGGTGTTCATTTTTAAAGTTTTTTTAGTCATAAAATTATTCTATAATGTCATACTTGAAATATTTTGAAAACTTAAGATTTTTTTTGTAGTCATAATCTTTGGTTTTAATTCCATGGTTGAAAAATTGTCAAGATTTTAATGTTTTCTAAGACATGATATTTTATCTTTAATGCTATGGTTGAAAATAGTGATAAATATTTTTTCTTTAGCACCATGCCTGAAAATTGTTGGAATTTTAAGGTTTCAAAGACGTGATATTTTAAATTTAATGTCATGCCTAAAAATCGTTGGAATTTTAAGGCTTTTCAAAGAAGTGATATTTTATCTTTAATGTCATGCTTGAAAATCATTGGAAATTTAAAGTTTTTTGGATTCATGATATTTTATTTTTAACGTCATTATTAAAAAATGTTGAAATTTTACCCCCAAAAAAAAGATGTTATTCCAACATCAACACTTTTCGTTTTTAGTGTGTTTTTTGCACAAAAAAAAATGGTTTTTACATCCATTTTTAAAAAACGTTGAAAATGTACGCTGAAAAAAATGTTATTCCAACATCAACACTTTTATTTTTAGCTTATTTTTTCATGTCCTTTTGAGGATTTTTTGCTAGAGTTCTCATTCTAAGGTAATAGTTCTCGTTTGATCGGTAACTATGTTACAATGATAACTACCTTCATGCGGAGTCACACCATCATCCAACACAGAAGATGGGTGTTCTCAAAACCCTCTTCACTAGAGCTTTAAAAATATCAGACTTGGAGCATGTAGAGGAGGAGATAAAATATCTAAAGAAAGTCTTTGCTAACATTGGATATGAAAATAAAGACATCATAAAACCCATCAAAAGAGCTTGAACCAGAAATGAAACAAGGCCCTCCTTGTGCATCCTCTCTCTCTCCCTTATGGTCGAGTGACTATGTGTCATTGATAAGCTAGCCAAGGTTCTCAAAAAGAAAAACATTGATACCTCTTTCAAACCCTTAACTACCATTAAGCAGAAGATGAGATCAGTAAAGGACAATATTGATCACCTCCAAGACAAGGGTGTTCATAAGGTCTTGTGTTCATGTGGAGAATGTTATATTGGTGAGACAAGAAGATCCTTCAAAATTAGACTTAGAGAACATGGCACTGGCATTAAGAATGGTAGAACTCGATCTTCTGCACTTCAGAACACTCATCAAGGACATGTCACCATGTTTGTCTTGATAATACGAGAATAATCACCAAAGAAAAGCATCAGTATAAATGTAAGATCCGTGAAGCCCTTGAAATTATTAAGCATCCTCACAATATTAATAGAGATGGCACTTTGGAAGTAAGGATGAGTTGGATTCCCTTATTCACTCATGAAACCAAGTCTTACAACCTTAACTAAAGCTTCTCACCCTTGTTCCCTTCTGCACTTTTCCCTCATTAAACCTTCCCTCTGACACTCTCTTTCATATTCACTGGCCCCTCTGAATCTTCTCACTACATCCCCCTTCTCTTTTTCCTCCATTCTAACCTTACTATCAATAGCTATAATGTTTAAGGAGGTCTCTAATCATTTACCCTAACAATAACATTACTATCCCTTATAATAATAACTATGTTGATTATTACAAATAATAACTATTATTATTATTAACTTTATTATTAACTATTATTATCAACTCAATGGGTTTATAATAATAATTATTAACTTATAAGGTTAATAATAATGATTATTATCATTATTATTACTATTAATTAACTTCACTATTAATATTAATTAAGCAATTAATACATATAATGATAATTAATACTAATAATAATGAATAATAATAATAATTATAATTAACTTTATTATTAATTATTAATAATAAAAATTAACGTTAATAATGATTGACCTATTAATTACTATCGCACTTATATTAATTATGAAACTTCTCCCAAATTAATTTAATAAGAATAAAAATTTATAATTTATTAAAATTTCCTTAATTATTAATATTCTTTAGATCACATTTTATTTCCATCCATTCCATACTTATTTCTTTCATTTCTCATTTTTCTCTATAAGAATTTGTCTTGATAATGAGTCTCACTATAGACTCGAAATATTGACTCAAAAATATCTATTATGGAATTAATTCCAAACTCTATAACTCTTCAAACCGTCATCATATAATTACCTAAAAATCATTTTGAAGTCCCAATAATTATATTTAAACCATACTTCATAATTCTACATACTCATATTTTTTATATAATAACATAACAACCATATATCTCACCTAAAAGATATAATAAGATAACAACCATATATCTTACATAAAGGCTCCTCATTGATTATTCATAAAACTATAAGTATGCTCCATGTTATTCCCTTTTAAGTAATGGTCCTTGTGATGATTATATACTCTTGAAAACAATTCTAACCGAGACAATTTTTTATATATAAATAACCATACATTCCTAATTTGAAAACCATGGTTAATCACTAGTATTTAATCAATGCTTAGCTCTTTTTACTCTAAAATAGGTAAGCCATCAAGTACCCTAAATCAATTTATAAATTAAATATACATTAAGAGAATATTTTAAAAGCGACTAAACATATATTGGATTGTAGAAAATGTGAAACATGCTGTGTGTTAACAACATTATCTATAGAAGAAAACGGGTTGGGTTTATGGTTTTATGGGATTACATTGGTTAAGGGCTAAGAACAAGTAGAAATTAGAGGGGTTATAAGGATTAGTGTTAATGGGGTTATAATAGTTAAGGGTTAAGTAGAGTATGTAATAGAAGCACATAAATCGTATCTATTATATAAAACAATTGAGTGATTAAGAAAGTAATTGCCAAATGATTATATGATTATAAGCTAAGGGAATTAATATTGTCATAGACTCATCATCTCAAAGTCTTGAGAGAGATAAAGGCTAAATTGGAGAAGTTGGAGGCAAAGAATAAGAAGCTACGCGTAATATGTTCCATGCAAGAAATTGGTGTATAATTATGGTTTTAGTGTTCACATATCCCTTCCACTATTAAAATTATAGGTGATTTAATATTTATTCAAGTTTAAGGATGTATCTTCACTTTTTATGACCACTTCATTCCTTCGAGAAAAGGTTGGTCTACTTTCTTTTTTTTTTTTGGTCATTTAGATAACTTCTCTTTGAAAATCACTCTGAAGCATCACTTTAATAATAATTTCATTGTATCATCCTTAGGGTTGTATATGTACTCCTTTAGTGTCCAAAATTTGGGTCATTATAGTCAAATTAGGATACCCCTAAATCAATGGGATCTTTTATCTTTGGTTCTTAAGCTTTGAACTAATTGTCTTAATAATTTGTAGCATACGAATAATTTTTTACAATGGTTATGTATTCATAATGGTTATATATATATATATATATGTCTTCAGGGTAGACATGTTAATAATGAAATCTTACTTCATGTTTGATGCAATGAAGGTGTTGTTATTATACATTTAGATTTTCTCTTGACATATGCATACGAATTATTTTTTTGTTGGATATTAGATGATATATCTATTCATTAATGTAAATAGTAAAATGACTAAAAATGGTGATACAACTGATTTTGATGTATTTAATATTTAATTTTTGTAGGAAAAAAGATGGATCAAGGAAAAATGTGATGAAGTTTTCTCTTACAACATAAGATAATATATCTATTTCTTTGCATGTTTTTCTATATAATCCCCATCTCATAATTTTGTGTTTTCCCCTTTAAAAAAGAATATTACGAACAATTCAAAATAGTGTTGCTTGCAGTCATGAGTTTAATCTAGGAAACAAGGATGATTCATGGCCACAATATCTTGAAAATGATTATGAATCATCATTGTTGTGAAGCTAGTACAACCATGAATTATCAACATTGTCAAGATTGAACTCAAGACCACATGCAACCCAACTTTGTATTGTTGAGTGTTTTTGAAAGGGAGGAATTGAAGAACTATGGGATGGGTATTACATGGTAAAATGCTCCCCCTTAATGTTTATATATTTTGACATAGATGTTGAAATTTTCTAACCGTAAATGTTGATATAGTGACATTTATTTTGGGTACAGTTCCAAGTCCTAATCTTAAGTAGCTTTTAAGTTGTTAGTTTAATGACTATGGGCTATTAAAATTATGTTTTGGGAGTGATGAATATAAAATCCGTTGGCATATTGATATACTTGTAAAAATTTAGATATAATGTTGGTATTTCCTAAGTATGTTGATATATTGACATTTACAAAATGATGTCAACGTATAACGAAAAAAAAACCTATGATTTTCTAAAAGCATTGCTTTCAACATGTAAACATTAGCATGTTATATCAATGTCATTTTTTGACCCCAAAAATAACGATGACTTTTATGATGAGTGTGTACTTGAAAACCCTAGGAAGAAAGGTCAACAAGTTAACAACCTACCAAGCATGATCCCAATCTGACTTTCCAACTTATTAGTATTCCAATATTACTAATTCTACAACTATCTACAACCAAGGATTGATGACATCACATAATCATCAAGAGGGTTTAAAATCATCAAAGAGATAATTACCATCCATCCAATGACCATATGTTAATTTAGAGATGGTTCAAGCTCAAAACCTAGTGGCTAGGTCCTTTTATAATGCTAAACACTATATGATCTTAGTGTGTATCTTGCTCAATTGATAAGTCACTTGAGTTATTTCATTAATGATGAATGAAACTAATTAGTTAGTATTAATACAATGCATTGACAAGTAGCTTCCTCACCTCAATAAAAAGTAATGTAACTGTGTCGAGGTGGGAAATTTGTTTTTATTTTTCTAAATTAACTTTAGATTATACTATATTAAATGCATTCGAGTCACTATGATGCAGGAGCATCTCATATTTAATTTTTATGTAATTATTTAATTAAAGAATCTAGGATTTTCTAGAATTAGTGAGTCATTCTAGAATTAATTAGGAGATAGGGAAGTTAGGATAAAATCCTAAAATTGAGAGGATAACTCTCAAGTTCCTCCAAATATCTAGGAGGAAGTTTCTCTGGAAGAGATTCGAGAGACTTCTCTCCTCTAAATAAATATTCATGTAATCTTTTGAAAAATTCATCAAGTTTGAGAGTTTTGATTTAATTAAAGCTTTGGAGTGTGATTTAATTTAATGAAAGTTTTTTTTTTGTGTGTTCAAGTTTGGGAGTGCTGCACTATTTTTGGTATTAGAGCTCGGATAGGAATTGTATGTGAAAAAAATATGTTTGCAGTCACAATGGTGGCCCGTTGAGAACATCCACGCTCAAGTGCTCTGCAATTTTGTTTATGAGGTAGTCATAGTTATGAATATGAATCAACGAGAGGTGCAACAAAATTTTTCCGAGAGATGCAACACGGATTTCTACCAAAGGGGGTCTGTAATAAGATTCTAGTTTCTGTGAATTTTTTTTTACATTGCCTGGAGTTGATATCTGCGTGAATGCAACCAATGTTGGTGTTGTTGAATGGGTGCATAATCTCTAGCAATCCGACAAAGTAAACATTGCCTGCATAGATGTGCAATCATGTGAGCCTGCAATTTAAGTTGCAACATTTGATGTATGTTAATCACCTGCTAAAAGCATTGGATCATATCGACATCGATTGACATCCATCAGAAGAGAGCTGACAAACAACATTTTACTGCCATAGAGCTTGCAGATTGCAGTAGTTCGATTATTGTTTATGTATGGTTGTAATTCGATTGCAATTTACCTGTGGTGACAAAGAGATACGCGGACCCTGATATATACATGCAGCTTGTTTATTGAGCATGCTACTTTCGAGTTCAGTTAAAGCACTACAAAATATTTAATTTTGCATGTTGAACTTTATTTTGCATTGAATTTTATATAGTTTGGCTATATATATGTGGTTGGTGTAAAAGTTGGTCTATATATACGATATGGTCATATATGGTGCAATTAATTGAATGTAGAGAATGCTATAATGGAATGGTTATTTTAGAAGGTTAATTTAAATATATATATATCTATATATATATATATATATATATATATAGCATTGTTATATTTGAGAGGGTTATTTTAAATAAAGGATTTTTGTAAAAAAAAAACGATTTTATTTTGATCTAGATTCTATTTCAATTAAGATGGCCCATAGAGCTAGAGGAGCCAGAGGAGCTAGAATTGGTTGAGGAAGACTAGCTGCAAATCAAGTTCTGCTTGATGAAGTAAGACATATTAGAACCAGATTGGATGCATTGGAGACAACATGTCAAAGAGATGTCGACATCGGTGATATCAGTGAAGCAGAAGAAAGCTCAGAAGAAGAAGTTGAAGAAGAAACTCTAGAAGAGAAGATGGTCAAGATGATCGCGGGAATAAGTTTCAAGCCAATATTGGACATGCCTATGTATGAAGGCATTTTAAATACTGAAGAATTGATCAATTGGATCAGCACCATCGACAAATATTTTGATTTTGAAGGTGTAGCAGACGAGAAGAAGGTTAAGTTTGTAGTGACCAGGTTAAAGGGACATGTTTTGTTATGGTGGGACAACGTGCAAGCTGAAAGGAGAAATCGAAACAAAGGAAATATCAATAGTTGGGATCGAATGGTGGCTAAGCTAAAAGGTAAATTTCTTCCTCGAGATTATTAGTTAAATCTTTTTCGTCGAATGCAAAATCTCAAGAAGAAATTTATTTCTGTAAAAGAATATACAGAGGAGTTTTATAGATTGAGTATAAGATCTAGTCATATGGAAGAAGATGAAGAAAAAATAGCTAGATACATTAATGGGTTGAAATTCGAAATATAAGATGAATTGAATATTTTGTCTCTAAAAACGGTTGAAGAATCTTACCAGATAGCTCTTAAGGTTGAAGAAAAATTGGCAAGAAAGTAGAGTCAAAGAGAAAGAGGACTAAGAAGAGGATCATCAAGTCGAGGACAATCAAGCAGAGGAACTTTTAGTGGAAGATTTCAAAGAGAAGAAGGCATCAGTTTACAACAGACATAATCATCAAGAGGATACTTTAGAGGACGTGTAATAACCCTGATTTTAAAATATACAAATAATTACATCAATTATGCGATTTATAATCAACACACAATTAATTAACTATTTAACATAGAATTTCAGAAATATGAGCAGAAACAATTTACCTGTGGCGATGATATTCCTTACTTGTGATTTCGGAGTTGAACACTATTTGAATCCTGCTAACTGCAACAAAGTTTTGGGGACAACTCTCCGCCCAACCGTAGGCTCAGTTGCACAAAATCTTTCTACAACTGGCCACCCCCAAGCCCTCAATCAACGTACTACTGCCAAGGAATCCTTTGTCTCACAACACTTTTCTCCCAAGAGAATGGATCATGGAATCATGGAATGATATCTCATCTTCCTCATCATCTATTAAATGGAGCAAACATTGGAAGGGGAACCGTATGCACACACTCCATGTGTCAACATGCAACTTTTATTTCTTTATTTTAACTTTAACTTAATTTAGTAATTCTCTTAATATAAGTCTTTCTTATTTTATTCATTTTTACTTTTTGATAACTTTACTTATTTTTACTATTTTTATAGTTCTCTTAATTTAACCCTTTTTTATTTTATTTTACTTTTTGTTAACTTTACTTATTTTTACTATTTTTACAGTTTATTTATATTTATATTTATTTAGAACTCTAGTATTGTTATTTATTATTATTATATTTTCTTCATTATTTACTATTATTATCTTTCTTTATTGTTTATCATCTATTTTCTTATATTTTAATATTATATTATATTATTTATTCTTTTTATTATTATTAGGGGACATTACTTGCTTCCCCTCTTTAAGGAACTTCGTCCTGAAGTTAAGCTGAATTATAAAGCATTTTATTTATTTAGTTATTTATTACTTCATGTTTGCCCTACACCCTCTGCTGAACTAGTATAACCAGCAGGCATCGAAAGTTTTCACAACACCCGGGAAATTTCAAGGAATTTCTGTCCTTTTTCCCACTTTCGGAATCAGGCATAAGCCTCCCCAGTCTGTATCCTAGTCCAAGGCTATCCCCAAGGCTCGCGCCTGACTCAAACCTCATCTGGCCCAAGGTAGACATCCAGTACGGTACACAATGACTCTAGGCATCTCGAAAGGCTGGCCCACTCCCTCCACAACTACTAAGGTGCACAACCCTAGGCATCAAAGTCCTTACACCCCCACCAGACTTTGGCATCCCAATCCAATACTAGGCACCTAGCCTATAACATCAGGCACTTGGCCTCCTCAAGATGGTCCCATAGCCCCTCAAGAGCTATCCATTAAGAGCTATACAAGATAAAGGAACCACTGGCATATGTAGTGTTGATTGAGTATGTCCCCAGCCCATATGGTGTTACTTATTCTCCCTCGCAGGTATCGGTTCCTATAAGATCATCAAATAAACTGGCCCTCTCGGCCCATTTATGGATTTCCTGTCCATCACCACATCTCAACATACATATAATGCATTAGCTATAACATCATAGTATCATAGAAAATAATCCACATGGAAGGTCTTGCATGTCATCATGAGAACATAACATCATTGTTATCACAAAATTTTGCATGTCATAAATCTACATACAATTACCACATGCTTCACATCATAATATCCTCCTAAGTTATAACATCAACATTCAACATCAAAGATGTATCATCACATAATAAATGAACCACATGTCAATATACCTCAACATAACATCATAATCCTTATGCATATTATATCCATTATGAGCATACAACAACATTATCATATCAAATTGAACGAATAAGAACCACATGTGCATCATTATCCACATATAATCACATCATGAAACATCATCAATATGAGAATCATCTCAACACTTATCAAATATAGAACAATAATACACTATAAGCATTCTTTTCATGATTCATCAGAAAAATCAATTTCATTTGTTTATGTAAAAAAAAAAAATAATACCAATGATGAAATAAGATTATTCAACTAGGTTATCTCATCAATACTATTAGTGTCATGTTTTCATCAAGGTACCAATTACCTTTCAATAATCATTTCCACTTCCTTCCACTAGGAAGTTGGCAATTTTCATAGTAGGTATAATCATTTAAGTACATGTTTAGCCTTCAAATAAACCTCATCATCTTGAAAATTAATACCTAGTCATGTATTCCCCCTTCCCCAAGGAAATTTAGTGAAATTCATCCTTAAGATATTACTAGACGTACAAATTATAATCATCGATATCAAATTAAAATTCCATGATTGTTATACATATTTTGTTTATCCATTCTAGTACCATTCTACTTAGTGACACAAAGTCACTAGGTCATCCTTGTTTAAGTTTGTTATTATGCTTAATCAACTTGCATTATGGTTGGTTGATCCCTAGTAATGTATCCATCATTGTGTAATTATCACTGTACATCCTCAAAAGGATTACTTATCTCATCAGGTTCTCATCTCAATACCACTTGACCTCTCTTCTTTTGTCAATTTATGCATAATTCTTCTTGAAGTTTATTTATAGAATTTCCAACAACATATGTTCGTATGCTTCATGCTCAATGTTTTCTCGTTATTCTACATAGTTTATTTCCTTTTCCATAAGTTTAACAATCGTTGTCCTTCGAACATTTTCTTAGATTAATCACTTGTCATTTCTACAACTTCCAATCTTAATCATTTTAAATCATATAAGTCATCAGTGTGAATTGTACCAATCATGTTGCTTAACCCACCCATCAATATCCTTAGGAGAACGTGCCAGTAAGAGAGAAAATCCTTCACTTCATCGCATAAGTTGGTCATAGGATTATCACAGTTCAACCTATTACTCCCATGTTATTCACTAGGTATACACCCCAAGGAAGTTTTCTCAGCTTTAATCAACTTCTTCATTCTAAGAATTTCCATATTGTTGTTTTTCAATGGGGAACTTGACTTTACTATCAATGATAGTTGATTGGGTAGGAGATTATTCCTCTCTTGAGAAGGAACACCCTCAAAGTAATACAACCCCATAGATTTTAATTATGAATTCAAACACTATAGCTTAACAGTCCTCTAAATCCATGGTATATAATATTCATCATTCAATCATCTCTAACTATTCAATCATCATTACTAGGTTTCCTTTACACAACTCATCCTCGTTCGATCTCAATGTTTTAAGTTTGTAGGTTCCCTTTCTAGTCTATGGGAGAACTCCCTATAACAACACAACACAACCATTGATATTGATATTCTTTTCAATCGATGTTCATCCTAAGATCATATCCCTCATGCCTTCCATTGATTCCATACGTCATTAATGCAAGATCCTCAACCCACGGACAACACTTTCATTAAAATTGTCAAGCCCACCAATCTTAAGGGTTCAACCTTATTCCACAAAGAACAATATCAATCTTAACAATAACATATCTTCATACATGTCACCACAACAACAATTCTCTATAGGTAATTCCAAATAGAAGTATTATTTTTCTTCTTCGCCGGTAAGCATTTTATGGCCTTTGCATAACAACTGAAACTTGTATAGTTCAATCTAAATGATTTTAAAGCTAAGGAACCAATCGATATTCATACTTGATATCATGATTCAACTTAGTTTTTTTTTTTTTTCTTCCTCTCTTAAAAGCATAACATGGTTGCACCTGAAATGTTATTACTATATCACAATTTGGGTAACAGACCTTATAAAAGAATCAATAAAGTGGGTTGTCAAAAGTAATCCACTCAATGTTTACTACTTGAATACATTAAAGGAATATAATTTCTCAATCATACATATGCATGCCCATAATTCAGATATCACTCAATCATTTTAATAACTCTTTTTTTTTATCTTATCATTTCAGGTTGATCACTGATTATGAAGGTTACCATTCATTTCACCATTAGAAATATTGTAGGGTTCTCATTTTCCCTTTCTCCCTACATAACTTTATTCAATGTTAACATTAGTTATCAATCATAGAAACTTTTCTTCATTTCTTAAAACCTTTGTGGACATACTTATCTTTCCAACTTCTCATTTTAATAATGGGTTTATACTTCTAGGGCTAGCTTCCCACTATGTTCATGTCACTAACAATGAATGCAAATGATAGCATAACTAAATTTAACTCGAAAATGCAATAAACATTTTGCAAAATAAATTAATCATTTAATATATTCAACATCACAATCATCTCATGCTACTCATTAAAAACCATTGTTAGTCATCTAATTTGAAGTTAGTAACTCCAAATCCATTACTAACCTAAATTTAATTGTTTAAACCAACACTACTAGTCATTGAAAATTTCCCATTTATCTACCTATTTTCTTTTAGGTATTATATATATGTGATTACTATTATATATATGATTACTAGAAAACAAGTTAGTACTTTTTTTCTTTTAATAAGATAATTATTTAGCAATTAATTTATGCTTTCATAAATTTATCTAAAGTAAAATAATGTCTTAGGGCTCTATATAAACTACTGTTCAAAATAAAATATTATATAACCATCATGGGTCATAAATTTATGATTTTGTAGGCTTATTATTAAATAATTGTAAAAAAATTATCCATTATAATGCTTATAAATTTCATAACAAACATCCCATTTGGAAATACTTTGACACAAGACAAATCGTGTATCAATAAAATTTTAAAGAATATGACTAACCTCATACATAGTACCATAGTGTGTCAATAAAATTTTAAATAATATGACTAATTTTCTACATGAATGTTAATTACAAAATTCCAACCACCCACAAAATCATATTTTAAATTAAGAATATATTCATGCAAAAGCAAAAATAATGCAAGAAAATTGATACACTTCAAACCTTTCCTTTGAAGTAATAACCACTATTAAACTTTCAACCTTTCACTTCTGCAATAACCATGATTAAACTTTGACTTATGACTTGTTATACTTAGACTTCCTTAATTCTTAATATGTTTTAGAATAATTAAACTCATTAAATTAACCCTTACCAACTATAAAACTAACTTGAATTTACTTAAAATTATTCAACCATAATACAACCTTTTATTTAACATTTATATTTCAATACCACTTTATTTATGGCTTCCAACAACTTTTCATTAATAACTATATCTAAATACCTAAAAAAATATATATAATTCAAATCTAACTTTAAAAAATTAACCCTAATTCAATAAAATTCCAATTATATTCAAAAATCAATATATGTAAACACATGTTATTTATTACCATATATATTAATCTTATAACAATTTACTCCATGCCACTTATTAATTCATAAACAAAATTATTGATATATTATTCTCAGCCATACATCGTGTCAAACTCCTTGGTTAACAAAATAAAAGAATCATAGAAAATCACAACGAATTTTAGCAATTTATAAAGTAATCTAGGGATATAATAATTTTTATTTTTGTTGATAAGAGTGAATTTATAACAACATTATGATCTTTTCATTACTGTGTAGAGAAGAATAAGATTAAGGAGAAAATCGAACAAAAACAATAGAGTTGGAATTGAATTATTGTGCGCACTAAAAGTCATGGTTTTGTTGAGTTTGTTTTTGACGTTCACAACGGTTTTGCTTCGGCTTTTGGAAAACCTGTAGTCAAGGCGTTTGGATTTCTTTTCCGGCCTCTAAAATGGTTACGAGGCAAATGAGCCCCTGACCTCGCAATTCGTCTGGTTAAGACCACAATCTTTCTTCTGTAAGAAGTGGCCTCCCCCTGATCTTGGCGGTTTTCCGGTTTTCAAGATTCCAGCCTGTTCGCAATTTAGGGTTTGAGCGGCTCTACAGTTTGAAAACTGCTTTTGTTATTGCTAGTGGTTTCGTGTCTATCAGAAGCTCGAGCTTTGGAGAATGCCTCTGTCGGGCAGCTTTGGAACGGTGGTTTGAAGGGTTGTTTGGAAGGAAGCGGTATTCCAGGGTTTCTGGTTTCTTCAGAGCTAGAGGACAGTAGTCAGGGTTTCGTTTGAATTTGGGTTTTCAGGACACACATACTAATTATTTTGTTTAATGTTTTTTTTTAAAATATATATATTAAGAATTCTAAGAATATATATACTAATAAAATAAATATAAAAAATATAGAAATTTTTGGTTGTCTTGAACACTTATACATAACTATGGCTCAAGTATTATAATATATTTAGAACATGCATGGATGTAATGATATTAAGATATCATGTAGGTAACTCTATTATAATATATTTTGAATATGCATGGATGTGTAATGATATTAAGATATACAGTTAACGATATTATAATATATTTTGAATATGGATGGATGTAATCATATTAAGATTATAATGCATGTAATAAGTATCTAAAGTTTATATATATATATATATATATATATATATATATATATATATATTTAATTATAATTATAATTATAATAGTAGTTTCGAGAGCAGACATGTATATATAATTACATGCAAATCAGAAGTGTTTCAAGTTATTTTTAATAACAAAGAAAGTTTATTTACTTTCTTGAAATAAATATTACTTATTCAATAATTTATGAAAATTAAACTTTATTTTTTTTCCAATTTATTTATTAAATTCTTCTCTATCATTACAATCAAGATAAGTGTTTTTTTTTGTTCCTTTTGTTTATCTAGAGATCACATAGAGTCAAAACCCGCTCTGATACCATATGTAACAACCATGATTTTAAAATATACAAATAATTACATCAATTATGCGATTTATAATCGGAAATATGAGTATAAACAATTTACCCGTGGCGATGATATTCATTACTTGTGATTTTGGAGTTGAACACTATTTGAATCCTGCTAACTGCAACAAAGTTTTGGGGACGATTGTCCACCCAACTATAGGCTCAGTTGCACAAAATCTTTCTACAACTGGCCACCCTCGAGCCCTCAATCAACGTACTATTCTCAGGGAATCCTTTGTCTTACAACACTTTTCTTCCAAGAGAATGGATCATGGAATGATCTCTCATCTTCCTCATCGTCTATTAAATAGAGCAAACATTGGAAGGGGAACCGCATGCACACACTCCATGTGTTAACATGAAACTTTTATTTCTCTATTTTAAGTTTAATTTAATTTAATAATTCTCTTAATATAATTCTTTCTTATTTTGTTCATTTTTACTTTTGATAACTTTATTTATTTTTACTATTTTTATAGTTCTCTTAATTTAACATTTTTTATTTTATTTTACTTTTTGTTAACTTTACTTATTTTTACTATTTTTACCATTTATTTATATTTATATTTATTTAGAACTCTAGTATTGTTATTTCTTATTTTATTTATTTATTGTTATTATATTTTCTTAATTATTTATTATTTATTTACTATTATTATCTTTTCTTTATTGTTCATCATTTATTTTCTTATATTTTAATATTATATTATATTATTTATTATTTTTATTATTATTAGGGGACATTATAGGACAAAGACCATATCAAAGATGCAGAGTTCGATCTTTTGTGGTAAGATGTTATATATGTAACAAAGTTGGTCATAAGGCTAATGAATTTCTAGAAAGATTTTCTAATCAAGGAAGCACACATATAACACAAATTGATACAAAAAGTGTACAATCCTCTACACGTGAAAATGCACCTAAAACTGGTGAATCTTTGATGATGAAAAGAACTTTATTAAAATCTGTTGAAGAAGTAAAGGAACCCACAGAAAGAAAACATTGTTCAAAACTATTTGTAAATCAGGAGGAAAGTGTTGTAAAGTCATTATTGATAGTGGGAGTAACTATAATCTAGTATCCACAGAAATGGTAGAAAAGTTGAATTTAAAGAAAACTAAACATCCTACTCCCTACAAAGTTTCATGGTTGCAAAAAGGACATCAGATACTAGTTAATGAACAATGTGAAGTGGAGTTTCAAATAGGAAGTTATAAGGATAAAGTTCTTTGTGATGTTATGCCTATGGATGTATGTCATATCTTACTTGGAAGGCCATGGCAATATGATAAGAAAGAAATGCACGATAGAAGGAGCAATACCTACACTTTTGAAAAGGATGGTGAAAAGCATGTACTTTTTCCTTTGAAGAATGAAAAAGCACTAGAAGAAGACCAATCCAAAGTAATGTTACTTAGTAGGAAAGAATTTCTTCAAGAAATCAAGCATGAGGAGATAAATTTTGCCTTGATCGGTAAGCCAAAGGTAGTACTCACAAGTAAAAATTTGAATGATCTTCCAGAAGAAACTAAAAATATGTTGAATGAATTCATTGATATTTAAGTGGATGACTTGCCTGATGAATTGCCTCCCATTAGAAGCATTAGCCATCATATTGATCTCATTCTAGGTGCTAGCCTTCCAAACAAAGCAGCTTACATAATGACTCCAAAAGAGAATGAAGAAATAAAAAACCAAGTGCAGGATTTGTTGGATAAAGGTCTCATCACAGAAAGTCTAAGCCCATGTGTTGTTCCAACAGCATTAACTTCAAAGAAGGATGGTGGATGGAGAATGTGCATAAATTCTTGAGCAATCAACAAAATTACAATCAGGTACAGGTTTCCATTACCTTGTATTTATGATCTTATAGATTGTCTTAGTGGTGCAACATATTTTTCAAAAATAGATTTAAAGTGTTGATATCATCAAATCAGAAGCAGAGACAGTGATGAATGGAACACAACATTTAAAATTAATAATAGTTTATATGAATGGTTGGTAATGCGCTTCATACTTACCAATGCTCCTAGAAATTTTATGAGACTAATGAATGAAGTTTTAAAAGGATTCATTGGAAAATTTGTTATAGTTTACCTTGATAATATCTTGATCTACATTCAGTCAAAAGAAGAGCACCTGCGACATCTTAAGATGGTTTTAATGAAGCTACAATAGGAGAAATTGTTAATCAATCTAAATAAGTGTAGTTTCATGAAGACAAAACTATTGTACTTAGGATTTGTGATTTTAAGGGAAGGACTAAATATGGACCAGGAGAAAGTGAAGGCCATAATCAATTGGCCAACTCCAAAAAGAATTTTAGAGGTTGAGACTGATGCCAGTGGAACTGCAATAGGAGTTGTTCTAAGTCAAAAAGGAAAACCACTTGCCTACTACAGTGAAAAACTTAATCAAGCCAAGCAAAAATACTCTTCTTATGATAGAGAATTCTATGTCATCATACAAACTTTAAAGAAACAAAGACAGAAGGTGAGATACATGTTGAAGGAAGAACTTAGAGCAACTGAGTATGAGGAAGCAACTCACAAAGGTTTTTATACAGGTGATGAACAATCTTTTGAAACTATCATGAAGATTGAGAAAGATGAAGAAAGAGAACAAAATCCAAATTTTGTTCTTATCAGAGATGAAGAACAATACTTGAATGGAATGCTTGTGAGGGATGATGAACCAAAGATAGAATGTGAGGATGGACAACTTCTAAAATTTGTTGTAAATCTGAAGGTTGAAGAATTCGTTGGAAACTTCAAGAAAAATTTCAATCAACACATTGAAGTAGAGAAAAAAGTTCAGGAAACAAGTTTACAAGAATGGGATAAGAGTGAAGGTATACTAGTATAGTCATGTACTTGTCTTTTGATGGTTTTCGTTGTTAGTAAAATTCCTCTGGAAATTGTGAGCAGAGGCATGGTGGAGACAAATGCTTTGCAGTGAGAAAAGCAGAATTGGAGTTACAGTAAAGTTCGAGAAGTAGATGTAGAGGGAAAAGAACATGAACAAAATTATATATGGGATCCAAGAAGACACGAAAACTAGACTCATGGTCACAAGGGCATGAAATTTCTTCCCCGGTAGTATGATGCAGGAGCATCTCATATTTATTTTTTATGTAATTATTTAATTAAAGAATCTAGGATTTTCTTGAATTAGTGAGTCATTCTAGAATTAATTAGGAGATAGAGAAGTTAGGATAGAATCCTAAAATTGAGAGGATATCTCTTAATTTCCTCCAAATATCTAGGAGGAATTTTCTCTGGAAGAGATTTGAGAGACTTCTCTCCTCTAAATAAATAGTCATGTAATATTTTGAAAAAATCATCAAGTTTGAGAGTTTTGATTTAATTAAAGCTTTGGAGACTGGAGTGTGATTTAATTCAAAGAAAGTTTTTTTATGTGTTCAAGTTTGGGAGCGTTGCACCACACTAAGCGTGGAGATATGTCATGTACAGTCACTTGCAAACAATCTTGTGCTAATTCAATTTTGTTTGGAGTGATTTTACTATATGTTAAACCTAATGGTAGCAATAACAACTAGATGTTGGATGGCCTCATAAATGCTCAATCATTTGCTTAGTATGCTAAGAAAATCTCTTAGTTGAACCTTTTTTAAATCATGTTTTATTTTCTATTTGAGTGGAAAGGTAATGTTAGCATAAACTGGCACCTTTAGATATTGTTTTTCAAATGCCAAGTAGGTGCTTAGGTTAGAGATTTTTCTTAAGCATGGTAAGGTTGTCTAAATTTGTTCAAATTGAACCAACTATAGATAATTGACCTCATCGATAGATTGGAAAAGTGAAACTAAAATAACTCAAAGAATATAGGGATAAAACTATCACTTATGTTTGGGCCAAGGTGTTAGTTGGGGTTAATAATGCAAATGGGGCCAACCCTGTCATATCTTGGAGTTTCTCAATGGTGGGCTTGAGTTTTAGTTATCATGAGGCTAAGTTTGGAGATGGTGCCTCAATAGTTTCAATGTGGGCTAATGCGTTTTACATGTTGAATTGTGTTGCGATGGTGGAAGGAGATAGAAGGGAAGGGGTGTGATAGATTGGTTGAGTGGAGAATCCTAGGGAACACGTGTTAGTTGACACACCCTTGAGTCTGGTGGCAACATGGATGGAGGAAACAAATGTCAACATTGTGATGCATCACTTACATAAAGCAATTTATCATTTGAGACAATGTGAACTTCTAGGTTTGGACATGCATGAGTGTAGGAGGCTAGATGATCATTAGGAATGGAAATAACACATTCAGTCATTGTGTTTTTATTGATTTGATGTTGTTGCTTAGGGTGATTGGAGACATGCAAAGAAAATTAGTTGTAGGATAACTGTGTCGAGCAATCACTATTGTATTGGATGACTTGGCTAGAGAGCAAAGAAATCTAGGACCTACCAGTGTTATCATTGTTTCTTTGGTTGGATGGTGGATTCTCCAAGCCATTCCATGATGGGAATGCACTACTAAATGATGAGCTCCTCAAAATGGATGCTTCCATTAGTGGATACCCATACTTGCTTTAAGAGATTCATGATATGGGTATGGTGTGAGTATTATCTTGAGTGCAAAATTGTTCAATAATCATAGTGAATGATGGGATAGAGGGTCAACTCATAATGGTTTGAATTATAATTAAGAGTTGTGATGAAGTGTATCTCAACTTGAACTTTGGAGTGATAAGCTAATTTACTAATAAATAAACTGACAAAGCAAAATATTCCCAGATTTTCTTAGTTACTTTGCAAATATTTGTAACCTAACATAAAAATATCAATTTCCACTATTATATACAAACTCATTTTTAAGTTCAAAACAAAAACCACCATAATATAATAATAATTACAATTATCCTAATTAACATGACCCTTAAATAAATCTCTCACATTATTTATATATTTCTCGAAACAATACAAATAAGTTTACCATGGAATATACGAAAAACAGAAAACATCAACAGCATCCCTTTCATTCATTTACAATATTTTTAGTCATCAACAATAATAATTACAATAACTAACTCACGAATAACAATTTTAATTAACTCACTAACCTTGTACACTCTCTAACACAAAAAGTTAAAATGGGTGCCTTTTATTTGTAAATGAATATAACTAGTAATTTTAATTATATATTTTTTTTATTTTTTTTTTTTTTTTCAGATTCTTTTATTTATAAAAACTTAGATTCAGTAATATCAACCAATGCAAAAGTTGTTTTTTCTTTCGATCTCTTTATATTATAAAATATCGAATGATATGATGAACTTTTAAAAGTAAATTATAATTAATTCTAATAGTTTTTCATTTGCAGATATAAATATTTTTCCATATGACGTCGAAACAGTGAAAATGATATTATGATGTGTTATTAAAGGAATTGGAGCCAGCATTAAAGTTAAAGCGATCGAATGAATTGATGTCGGCGAAGAACCATGAACCATGTATGAGTAACATCAAAGATAAAGTTGGAAAGGCGCTGCTCCCTTAGATGCGAAAAAGGTGCAACACACGCTGGTTCATTTCGTTTCGAAAAATCCTTTTCATTTTATGTTGATAGAGATATATCTTTTGGAAACTTCAATAATTTAGAGTAAACATGGAAAATTTGAAGATAGATTTGACAAAGTTGTTACAATAAATGTTTACTAATGGCGAAAGGGTAATAAAGAAAATTCATGATGAGAACAAAAGAAATGTTAATCATGATTTCATAGACTTTAATGTTGGATTGAAGTGTGGTGAAATAAAATTATAAGTGCGGACAGGAACAAATTCCTCTAACCCAATAATGGGTCTAGCCACAACAGATACATTCTATGGAAGATTTCCTTTGATTAAAATCAATCAAGAGGGCCTACCTCTTGGTCGCTTATCCTGTTTGATGATATCCTCACTTGTTCGCTCCAGCTATCTCTCGCTTTCTTCTTCAAGCTCCTGAATCAAGTGAACAATAATGACACACAAACGTAAAAATAGACAAATTGCAATTTAACCTACTTAATGAGTCAAGAAGCATCATGACACGAATATGTAATATTACAAAACATATACAAAATCAATCGATAGTTGCATATATTAATATCAAAGAGAGATTACAACCATTCATCTTGACATTGCAGTCTTCCTCTGACAAGATTGGGTTCCTACACACTTCTACTAGCATTCCATGATGGCTTCAAACAATAATAGTTTAAAGGCTATTCCCTTTAGACTTCACTCCAAACCAAACACACTTCTCCCTCACACAACTAGATGGCTACAACTACAACTAGTAATAGCTTGCTTGTCTAATCAAAATAACATACTCACACTCAGTCAACACTCTAACTATGATTAGTTTGTGCTTGGGAAGAAGGGAGGTTTATATAAGAAATATGGATGGGAGATGGATCCTCTTCTCATGGGAGAAGGACTTATCCCTTGAGGTAGTTCCATCATTATGGGGGAAAGGAGCCCAAACTGTCATCCTCGACCCCATCTGGCCAAGCCATTTATCAGACTTCCGTTACAAAGCTTCTAGAGCTGGAAGCTTCGGCTCCAATTTAAAAAACTTTCCATAACAAGACTGATGTGACTGGAACATAGCTCGGTCGAGGGAGACAAAGGTCATTAGCGCCGTCCTTGTAAACTGGGCAAAACAGAAGTTTCAGGGCAAATGGTGCAAAAGGGAATTTATCTATTCATGAAGAGGGACATAATGAGAGTTTCTTCATGAAGGTAAAGCATGCGGGGTTCACTGTAGAGGTCATCTAGGATCAAGGAATGGGGAGTATAGGGACAGTGACAACATGCTCTGTAACAGATGCCCCCTAAAGTATGAAGGCCGAGTCGGAGTGAGGGATGAAATGCTTTATAAATCAATGCGAGGAATTGGTCTGCCATCAGAAAACTTGCAAGCAAGTACATATACATATACATAAACTGATATCTCTGTCAAATGATACATGAATCGTGGCATGGATGTAGCCATCTAGAGAATGATCATGTAAATGGATTTAGGTATGGGCGCTGCCATCCGTCAAAGAGGATCATAACGAAACCAAGTTATGGTCACAACCATCCAATAATGAGAAGGATCACATATGATAACTCATGGTCTAGTCGCAGCCAGCCACCTGAAAGAGACATGCATATCATCACAACCATGTCACACCACTTCGCAACCTGGACTTTTGTGATTTGAGTCCAAGGTCTTGCGCTCCAACACGACCTGATCAAAGTATAGATTCTACCATGTGAATAGATGTGTTGACGTCGAACATGCTAGAAGGTCGCTTGATTACCAGCGAATGATGTAAACTGTTAACAAGCATGAGAGAAACAACCAATAATGACAATGGTCCTCAAGTTACTATCAACACAATTCACGGAATGTGAATACAAGGACTGGAGTTGAACACCCATGAAATCACTCAATCGAAAGCCAATGATGTGAATTTGTCGTCGAGTGTGAAGAACTTGCCATTAGGGCATGTAAGCTCTAAGGTACTGGAAGACAGTCTCTCGGTCAACTTCTCGAATAATGAGTCGAAGTCGATGAAAAGCGACCGTGTCGAAGGAGGACCATGATGAATCCCACGTCATCGATGCGATATGAGAGGTTGCAAAATGATTTTTAGATGATACAGAGAAACAAAGGTAAGTGTAACTGTAGAAGGGAAACTCTTGAACATATCAGTGACACAACTGGAAGTTTGACAGCTTTTGGATCCATAGGATCGGTGGTCATGATGACGTGGCAGAGATCAAATGGAAGGCAAAAATGAACAGCCCAAACCCAGGAAGGTCAACGATGCAAAGGAGGATGTCCCAACCTGACACGAAGCAAAGAGTGTCATGTTCAAGAGTAAGCTGCCGACACGACTCGATAGATTTCCATATTTCCTCCCACTAGTTCTAGCGAGTACCATAATTATTTTTTAATCGCAAGCTTGAAGGGGATAGCATATGCTTGCACTGTAATTTCATCCTTCGGACGAATCCAACCTAATAAGTTTAACGAGCCCTAGGAAGGAAAATCTCGTGTTCGTCATGGTGACGAATCCGATGTCGTTTAATAGTTTAACGAGTCCAACAAAGGTGTTACTTGGTATCTTTTCATTTTTAAAGAGTTTGAAAAAGACATGTAAAAGAAAACTCCACATGGTCCCTTTTCACACATTTGTGTCTCTCGAGCCCGAAAAGGGAGAAAATAATACTTGAGAGAACCGCTTGACGATTTCAGTCAAGGAGTACCTTTTTCGTAAATAGTGCCTCCCAACGCAAAAAATGGGTAAACTTCTACTAGGCGAACGACATTTCGCATCCATTAACGAGTTCAAAATGACAAGGGCTCGACCATCTTTTCGTTTTTAAAGGGTTAGAAAAGCGCTGAAAGAAGACCCCCCATTTGTATTTTCTTTAACGAGTCAAAAAGGGAAAAATACTCTGCAATCCTTTCATATGAGTTTAACGAGTCGAGAAAAGAGATGAAATGTGACTCATCGTCATCGTCGAACATCCATCACTTGTCGCTGCACAAGCAAGGAAAAGTGTATTATCGAGTCCTTGAGGCAAAATAGGTCAAAAATATTTGCAAAACCTAATATTTTTATGAAAAATGAATAAAAAAGGGGAAAAGTAAATATATTTTTACCATTTACCATTTCACCTTTGCAGTGAAGACTTTTTACCCACTTTTGCCCTAATTTTTTTGGAGAAGATTACGGGAAATCCGAGAGGTCAATCGACGAGTCATCAGTTCCAGGTAACAACCGAAGCCTTGAGCTCCATTTTCATGCCATTCATTCCTGTTTTTAGCCATTTTTTAGGATTTTTAGGGAGGTTTTTGAGAAAAAATTTCGCCCTCGGTCGGTGCGATTTCTGGGCACGGGATCGCGTCGGCCGAGGATTATTTGCATAACCATCCGCACTGATCGGTGCGACTGTTTCTAAAACAGGTGCACCAATGCCATGGATAGGGAAAAATCATCTTTCTTCAAAAACTTACCATTAGAACTTGAATTTTATATGCCAAAATTGATGATTGACTCAAATAAATGGCTTTTGCAGGAGAGAAATTGCCGAAAATGGTGGATTGGAAGGAAAGAGAACACGAAGATGTTGACACTGAAGCATTGAATGATCCAAATTGCCTAGAGGCTTTGAGGGCTTGTAGGCTCCTCAAATTTTTCCTTACACCAGGGATGCCGGCCTAGCCTGAGTTGCTTCGATACTTGATATAGGACATCAATCACGATATTTTGGTCATTGGGGACCAGGAGTTGGAGTTGACAACTTCAGTTATCTACTTCATCACTAGACTGTCTCGCAGAGGTGAGTTAGTGAACTTGTATGGGTCATGTTCGGTCGGGGCAAGCATATCTTCCCTGCTTGCCGAACATTGTCCTGAGGCCTTGAAATCCAAGAGTGGGAAGATAGAAATTTCCAGTGTGTAGGATTTGACACTGAGGGTGCCTCTGTTGACCATCAACAGAGTGGCAAGGTCCTAGGCAGAGCATGATACTAACAAGTCAAAGTTCCTGTATGCTATTGACTGCACAGCTCCTATGGTCTTCAACTGGGCAGAGGCCATGAAGATGAACATCAAGCGCCAGTTGTCCAAGGCCAAGGCAGGGAATCTGAAGCAATTTGGCTTCAGATCAGTACTTGTGACTTTCTTCTTGGAACAAGTGCCACTGTTCCAGTATCAGTTGATTGAGGTTGATCCTCTTGCACCACGTGATCCGCGGATGGCCTGCTGGAGTCGTTTGATGCCTAGGATCACTGGGGGTCAGCATATGTCATACCGACCGACATTCTTCTCATGGCTACGATGACAGAAGATCGTCATGGAGGACTGGCCATACAATGACACTGATTTCCATGGAGACCCAGATATGCCCTTACCAGATGGAGAGGACTTTGATGATGAAGGTAAAAAATCAAATTTTTGATTTTGATGTTTTTTAATTGTTTTTGGTATATGCATGCTTATAACATTTCTCTTGTCTATGCAGATGTTGGACCAGAGCGACCAGCCAGGATGTCCTCGATAGCCAGGCGCGTTCCCCATCCTATTGATGTTGTCGCCCCTTATCAGGAAGGGAACGATAATGAGGAGGAGATCACAAGGAACCTTGAGGGGTTGACTCATGGTATCCTAGAGTATGCTCAGATAAGAGACATGCCTCAGTGGTACTAGCGACACACAATGGGAGTTTGAGATCGAATTCATCGATTACTAAGTCGTGTTGCATGAGCTGTCTCGTGCTATCATGACTACCATGCTAAGTAGTTCCTAGGTCCAGTATTTACATATTTTTGAAGCCTGTGTGCCACAGATGTACGAGGCCTGTGAGCCGCCGATGTTATTATAAACACACATATTAGTTTTTGGGTTCTGATGTATCAAACATTCACACACACACACACACACACACACACACACACACACACACATATGTTGTATTTTCCTGTCTATTATGGTACAAATGGTTTGTCTTATCTTTCAAATGTTTCGTAAATGTCTATCCAACATGTAATTAGCTAATGCATATGTCAATGTATTCATGTGTCTAGGAATATGATGATATGTAATATAATTAAAATGTCTTTCCAATAGATGGATATGGAGATACATTCATAATATTTGAGGGCTCCTAACGAAATATTGCCCATTTAGTTGAAGGACAACAAGCTGTGAATCCAGGTTGACAACCAATTCTCTGATGCCCAAAGCGATGGCTTCTGACAACAGTTTGATGACCACACTATATTCAGCAATGTTGTTGGTTGTATGACCTAGGCAAATACCTTGAAGGTCAATCAACTCACTGTTAGGGTTGTAGATAGCCCATGCCGTGGATGATAGGTTCTGGGTACTTCGGCAAGCACCATCGGCGAAACCAACGTGAGGAGTTGCAGACATCTGCAAAGCAAGAAAAGCATAGTAAACAGGAAAGCTGTTTGAAAACTATCACACAAAAATGCACTGTATAAAAATGAATCACACACTAATGTACATAAGTAATCATGCAAAATGTCCTAAGCATAGTACTTTTTGAGGTAAAGCCCATTTTGGGGCTTATCGAGAGGATTTCCTTCATAATCAATAAGCTCATAGGCTCCTTTCTGCAAAACATGTTTTACAATATAGGGCCCATGCCACATAGGTTCGAACTTGCCTACCCCCAGCTTATCGTTAGCTTGGTCGTATAGCAGGACCAAATCACTCTAGGAGAAAGTGTGAGGGGAGACCCATTGATCGAAATGGGATTTGACCCGTTTCTTTTGTGCTTCGATGACCAAGGCAATGAGACGACGAGTCTCGTCCAGTCGTTCTAAATATAAGAGGTGTTCCTCTTGAGGTGATGTTTCGGGGAGGAGTTCAACAACTAACTTGAGTGAAGATATCTCACATTCGATCGGCGATGTTGCTTCTAGACCATAGACCAGTTGGAATGGTGTGAACCCAGTTGCGTCTTTGGTTGAAGTTTGGTAGGCCCATAGAGCTGAAAAAACATGAGATGCCAATTTGACATGTGCATCCCAATAGTACGTTGAAGCATGGTGACCAAAACCTTGTTTACTGCTTCAACTTGGTCATTGGCCTATGGTAATATGGGGTCGAGCCATCGTGGCACAAGCCCAATGTAGATGTCAGTTCTGCCATCATGTAATCTCTGAAATGGGAGCCATGGTTTGTGACAATGGATTGGGGTACACTGAACCTAGAAATAGCATGGTTAAAAAGGAATTGAGCCACCATCTTACCATTTTCCGAATATGTAGGCATCGCTTCAGCCCATTTAGTGAAATAATCCATAGCGACGATAATATAACCATGCCCCCCAGCCAAATGAGGGTTACATGTCATATAATTGATGCCCCATTTGACAAAGGGACCAACGGTAATGACGGGGAGTAGGTGAGCGGGTGGGGCGCACATCTTGCATTGGTAAATTTGTTATTCGTGACACTTGCGGACAACAAGAATGCACTCTTTGAACATAGATGACCAGAAATAATCAGCACGAAGGATTTTTTGAGATGTACTGTAAGACATATGACCAGCACATGCCCCCGAGTGGCAATCATTGAGAGCTCTTTTAGCTTCCTCGATCGTGAGGCATCGACGAAGGACAAAATCGACGCCGACACGGTATAAAATATCGCCAATAATATGGTAGGGTCGGGAATGATGTCGAATCCTTCGACGATCATCCTTGGTCAACGTGGACCAGAACTTGAAGGTTTGGAGATACATAATGATATCACTGTACCATAGATCAAGGGTGCTAATAAGGAAAAGGGTCTCATTTGGGAGTTGTTCATCCGCACCAGCAGGGAGAGTTTTGGAGGGAAGGGAACAAATCAATTCAGCGAAAACAAGTGACTTCTTAGATTTGGCCATAGTGAAGACCAAATCAAATTCTTGCAAGATGATGATCCATTTAGAATACTTACCCCCTAGCAACTGACAAATCAGGATATAAGTCATAGGGTTGCATTCAGAAATCACTGTAGTCGTACATAAAGGAATATAGTGCCAAAAACGTTGAACAACCTAAACGACAGCCAAAGCCAACTTCTTGACATGTGCATAATGCGTTTTAGTGTCGAGGGGATTTCAACTAAGGTAGTAGATCAATTGTTCACCACTTTCGTCATCGTCTTGAACCAACACCATATCTATGGTGCTAGGGACTGCGGCTAGGTAAAGGAAGTAATCTCGATAATAGTCTGGTATATGTAACAAAGGAGCATTTATGAGGACAGCCTTAAGATCATCAAAATATTTTTGGGTCACCTCGTCCCATGCAAAGGGAATTCCTTGTTTGAGCAATCGAGTAAATATTTTAGCTAGCCCGATGTAGTTGGGTATAAAACGACGGAGAAAGTTGGCCTTTCCTTGCAGGCTCTAGAGTTGGTGCAGTGAAGATGGAGGGGGTAAATTTACAATGGTATTGACTTTTAATGGATCTAGGTGAATTTCATCCTTGGATATGATAAAGTCGAGGAGCCGTCCTAATTCCATGCAGAAAACACGTTTGTGTGGATTTAACAGAATGATATAGCATCTACAGCGTAGAAAAATCTGTCGAAGGTGGTCTGGGTGGTCTTAGCGCTTACGAGAGTGGGCAGGAAGGTCATCCAAGTAAGGCTGGACAATGTTATGAATATCATGAAATGCATAGGACATTGCTCGTTGAAATGTGGCTCCAGCATTTTTGAGGCTAAAAGGGAGCTTCTTGTACGCGAACGTACCCCATGGGCAGATAAAGGTTGTCTTCTCTTGCTTGACCGGTGCGATATCGATTCGGTTATGACCAGAAAAACCGTCGATAAAGGAAAAGATCTCACTCCTGGCACATTCATCAATGATTTGATCAATGAAGGGAGTAGGATAGTTTTCTTTAGGACATGCACGATAAAGATCTTGATATTCCACCCAAACGTGGATTGGGACTTGTTTTTTAGTCACAAGGAAAATATTGGACACTCAGTCTGTAAGGGGGATGGGATAGATGAACCCAGCTTTGAGAAGCTTTTCAACTTCACCCTTAATAGAAACGGCCTTCCTAGGGTGCACCAGGTGAAGTCGTTGGCGAACGGGCTTCGCATGTGGATACCTTGGTATTTCATGCACCACAATGCTAGGATTGATGCCAAGAATTTCTTCGTAAGACCATGCAAACACATCATGGAATTCCCGAAATAGACAAGTATATGTCTTGATCTCATCCAGAGAACAAGATACCCCAATATGAACATGTTCAACGACACCAGGTTTGATAGAAATGTCAATCGACATCGTTTCAGTAATATTACCCAAATTTCCTTCCAACCATACTTCATGGGTAATAGTCGGTGGCAGAAATGGAGAAGAGGACTCTTCAAGAGCAGTAGACATGACCGCCAGGCAAGGCAGGAACGAGGATCGATGATGAGTATCGATCCATGGTGGTTCCTCAAGAGACATGACTTCCATGATACCTTCATTGGCAAGGAAGGTCTCGGCTAAGGGATCAGATGATTCCAAAGTGCCAAGCCAGGGGGATTGAGAGTACATATTGAGAGAGGTCTTCGACATATGAGAATCATAGGATGCAGAGTTCAAAGCCGAAATAATTTCCACGTAATTGACTTTGACATGACTAAGCGGCATGACCTCGCCCCAACCATCAACAAGATCTAGTGCAGGTATGACCCAAGGATTAGATTTGACCGAGACCATGTTGACAGAGGCAACATGAGGAGGTGGGAGTGGAAAAATTCCCATTAAGGTAGAATCTTTGAAGAGACCTACCCCCACATTCTCATAGGGAGCACCAGAGTGCTTGACATACAGAATGTTGCCATCTAAGGAGGAAGAAGCAAAGAAAGACAGCTGATCGATGGTGACAATTTTCCCTTGATGGAGAAATAGATCACGCCAAACAAAGAGGAGGCCATGGCGTGCATGGAATGAGTCCAACTTTGGCCAAGTAGAAGATTATAATTGAGATTGGCGTCAACAATCTCTACTTCGACTTGCACTGTCTTGCCTTCCAGGGTGATGGCAAGGTTAGGTAAGATACCGAAGGGTTGCGAATCACACCCATCGAAAGCTTCCAAAGTGTTTGGAGACTAGTTCAATGCAGGGAAACCATTAGCCTTCCAGCATGCAGTTGACATGATGCAGGTGGAAACACCTTCATCTATGATAGTGTGGTGGATGGTTTTCTCGTTAATGGTTACTTGAATAAGAAAGGAAATCTGATGAGGGAGCCGTGGCACATGGTTCTCCAGATCGAAATAGATCAAATTAGAATTGGTGGGATCGATGCTCCCGATAGCCGACAACAAATATTTCCACTGTGATGGGCAGCTTTGGAATACCTCGAGAGCCAACATGGCTTACGACACCTGAACCAAATCCTGAACAATATTATAGTGTTGAGCAGCTCGGGTGTTGGGATTATATGAGGATTTCCGCAGCACACCTCGAGAGGGCGGCCGAGTAGCGAAATCAGGGTTAGGGCGCTTGAGTTGCAGAGGGCCAAAATTTGGGGTGGAAGAAGAAGGAGCAGCGTCTTTTTCTTTCCTAGCTGCCGGAGCTAGAGTTTGATAATCTTTCGATCAGGTAGCTACATTAATGGGTGTGCTCATCATGAACACTTGAGATCTAGAGGAAGTATATCAGGCTTGGTCTACCATTTGACTTCGCTGAGACGAAAATGGCTCTTTAAGGACAACAGGGGCCCCATTGAGCAGGCGACTAACTTCGAATTGTCGTGGACAATTCTTAGTATAGTGATCCTCCTTGCAAATGAGGCAGGTATACTTAGGTTTCCATTGCGAATATTAGCTAGCAGACGATTTGGGAGGACCTTATTTCGGGGGATCGGCTTTAGCTTCACCTTTGCCTTTCTTTTTTCCTTTCGGGGATTTGTCCGCTGTGGTAGACTGGACAATGTGGACCTCTAAGGTTTTACTAGGGCTTGGCAAATTTTGAGATGAATTATTAGGAGCAGCATCCGAGACTGACTTCTATTTGGAAGAAGTTTTAGCAGGGGTCTGGGATACTGAACCAATAACTCCATCAATGGGAGGAACAACTGGTGACTTTGATGCTTCGGGATCAGATGATAGCCGTGGAGCATTAGGTAACAATTCATATAAGCTTCCAGACTAAGACTAAACTAGATCCAAGTACTGGGCATGAGCAATGGCTTGTTCTTCAGTGACGCATCCACCCATAGCTATATCATGAGAAATTGGGGCCACGAATGATTTGGTAAACCATTCAGTGAGCAACTGATCAACTATCTCAAACCTGATCAAGTGACATCTATGTCTCCATTCATGGATATGATCAGAGATGTGCGTTGCAGTGTCTTGCTTAAGCGATGTGAGAAAATAGGTGCGAATTTCATAATGAACTGGTAGTTGAAAATGTGTGAGGAAATCCATGGCTAATGAATTGAAGTCAAGGAAAGTACTTCAAGGTAGCTCGATGTACCATTTTGCTGCGGCACCCATGAGGTTTCATTGGAAAAGATGAAGACGAATGGAATCATCCACGTATGAGTTCAACAAGCACTAGAGGTGATATGTCATCACATGGGCCTGAGGATCTTCTTTAGCTTTTCCATCAAACTTTGGGTAATCACTTGGTATCTTGGACGGCACCGGAGGCCAGTATGGTGAATGAAGGATTGGATCATTAGTAAGATGTGATACGTTTGGCGATAAAAGTGTAGCCAAGAAAGGTAATTGAGTGTTAAAAGGCATGGGAGGTCGATAAGCGGGCCCATAGGGAGGAGCCCATCCCTGCTGGTAAGGGTTTTGGCCCCATAGTGGGGGATTTTTGATATATGGCATCTGAGCCTGTCCCCATTTTGGATTACCTTAACCAAAGGGAGGATTCAGACCGAGAATACCTTGAAACTATCCATGCACAGGTTGCTGATAGGCAACGTATGGGTTAAAAGGTTGCTCAGCCAACTGACCTTGGACATATGGGTATGGGACTTGTTGTCTTGGAACATAGGGTTGTTGGGCCTATTGTCCCTAAACAAGACGGTTCTGGACCTGCAGTCCTTGGGCATAAGGTTGATACACTTATTGCCCTTGGACGTAGGGGTTTTATACTTGGTGTCCTTGGCCCACAGGATTATGAACCTGTTGACCTAGGACAAGAGGATTCTACACCTACTACTGTAGGACTTGACCTTGACCCTATCCCTGCAAAGGTTGACCTCATTGATATGTATACAAGGGTTGTTGTTGCCCAGGTTGGTGTTGTTGCAAGGGATGACCTTATGGTTGCAAAATTTGTCCCTGGGGCTGCAAAGGTTGGCCCTACGAGGGTATGGATTGAGAGGTATGTAGAGAATATTGCATCTGCTGTTGTGTGGCCTATTGTAACTGTTGAAAGGACTAACCTTGCGGTTGTTGCGGGTGGCCTTGCTGTGGGATAATCTACCCTTGCTGTTGTGTGAAAAAACCTTGCTGCAACAAAGGTTGCCCTTGCGGTAACAAATGCTACCTTGGTTGGTGCAAAAGTTGTCCTTGCTATTGCAAGGGTACTTGAACAGTGCCCAAGAAATTACCGAACTGAATCTGGTCATAGCCAGGCTGGATGTGCTGCCTAGGTTGGAGGGTCTAAGGTTGATTAACCAATCCTTGAGAACCATATGGAACGTAAGGATTTTGGTATTGGACTTGAGCCCCATAGGGCTG
Organism: Pinus tabuliformis; assembly: GCA_031772625.1. Taxonomy (NCBI): domain Eukaryota; kingdom Viridiplantae; phylum Streptophyta; class Pinopsida; order Pinales; family Pinaceae; genus Pinus; species Pinus tabuliformis. Next base: position 1,495,706,270 of record CM062818.1, on the reverse strand, counting down.
CTAATACTGAACATTGCTCGATCTAGACGAACCACTAGGATTCTGAACCTGTTGATACTAGACATTGCTTGATCTAGTAGGGTCAGCAGGGTTGTAAATAATACCAGAAGAGAGCTAGTTTATACCAAGCATGTGAGCTTGTGATACACTCACATTAGTGGCACTTGACACAATAGAGACATTCAAGTTTTTCCCCCCAGGCAATGGCACAATCTGGCCATTGACTAACGGGACAGAAGAATTGGCAGAGACAATCTTTGAAACCACTGGTTGAGACTGACACATACTGGGATCGATGATACAAGAGTATTCGGGACAATGGGTTTCATCGGGACTAAAGTAACAACTGGTTGGGAAGTCGTGTTCATGACGAATGGACTTGATGTAGAACTGACACCTGACGCCCAAATAGAATTATGGTAGAGTGATGAGGCACTAGGTGTGCCTGAAAATAAGTGTCCCAAAGACACATATCTGGGTGGAAAACTAGCAAGAATACCTTCTGAATAAGGGAAACCCTCAGGAGGGAACTGCAGCTGGAATTCTTCCCCCTCAATAGTGTGTGGAGTAGAAACTTTGGACTCATCCGGAGAAGTGACTGGGGCATTGCCTTCGGGTTCCATGTCTGAAAACAAACAACGACGAATGGCCGAACGTGTACTGGGGGATAGTTCCAAAGGAACACCCGGTTGGTCGTACAAACTGTAAGGATGCTGCGGTGATATCTCAACAACATCAAACAGAGGGTTCGGAGGATAGATAACCAGTCCAAGCTGACCGTCAGTGGTCGACGAGTTCTCTGGAGTTCAAATGGGATTATTCAGAGATTCCGAGCCAAGATCAGCAGATGACCTTGAATTGAAAGTAGGCGGAGGATGAGATGACAATGGTTTAACACTCAAAACAATTGTGAGTTGAACATTTTGGTCCTCAAGTGACTTTGGTAACTAAGGAAACAACTCCTCAGACAATATTTTAGACGAAGGAGAGGAAGAGGAATTGGGTGAACCAGATGGTTCAGCCATGATGACCTTGTTTTAGTCGATAGAGCAAGTAACTTCAAGGATTTTAAAAATGTCCTTTTAAGGGAACTCATGATTTGGTCAAAAAGACTAACAGGATGTTTTGGATCGTGGGAAATCAATTATTAAGACACATAAAAGACTAATTTTATTTCATTTTTAAAGAGTCGAGAAAGAAACAAAGATGGCTCTATCACTTTCGATTGGAAACGAGCTCGAAAGGACAAGTGCTTGAATGATATTTAAATTAAATGAGTCAAAAAGATCAAATGACTACTCTGGATGATCTAGGTAAACATGATTACCAGGCAATTGTGAACTGCAGAATAACTCCTGGCTAACCAAGAAGTACGAGCATGCAATCTCCTGAATTCTGTGTTCAATGTATCATGCTCATAAGGCAGCCGACTCGACTTCCTAAGGATAAAAGGATTGCAGCCTAGTGGGGTCTCCCACTATATACTCAACGGTACGGGGAGCACAAATCCGTGCTAACGCTGTCTAATGTCAAAGCTAACGACAACTGCTAGGTTTATAGACGTTGGAACATGTCTCTAGCTTAGACCTTCTGGATATGATCATTAATGTCAAAGGCGCCTTAGGTTAATTGAATTAATTTTGGAGTTGATCTTGAGTTAAGTTTTAGTTTCCAAGTCTTGGTGATGCTACTCGAAAAACCTAAAATGCAACTAAATGGGACAAGACCCTTTCAATTCGATGAAATTCCTCCACTAGAGAGGGTAGAAACTACTCAATCAAATGCAAAAAATCAAGCAACTGAAAACGAAATGATATTTCACTACATCACTTTTTCAAAAAATAAACTAATGAAAAATGCATTCCAATTCCTAATTTCTTGACAAGCACTTATCTATCAGTCCTTTTGAAATGAAAAAATTTCTCTTCCTATTTCAAATGCTGATGCAATTCTAGCTTTTTAAGAGATGCAAATCATAATGATGCAACAAGCTAGAATTTCATATTTTCTCATGAAACAACGAAACAAACTTTTCGTATACAATCTTTCAATGAAATTTTTTTCGAGACTATGAGCTCTTCAAGTAGATGCAAACATGAAAAGGGAGGTGCATTCAAATCAATGAAACACCGACTTTAGCAAGCACAAGACCGACAATGTAATCTATGCCAGAAAAGGACATTCAAACTAGTAAACAAAACTTTTTCAAACTTGTGCAAAAAGAGGTCAAAGTCATAAGAGGGACCAAAAGCAAATGCAAGGAGCAAACACACCCACAACCAGACTTGATGAGTCCACAAGTTGTTGAATGGGCGACTAGCTAGATGCCCTAGTGTCACTAGCCATTCAACGACTCGATCAACAGGACAACAAGATGACAAACCAACAAGCAAGAAAAAATAAATTAAAAGTAGCTTCCTAATCAGGGAGAAAATAGCCAAACAGGCTCACGAGGTCAAAAACACAAGAGCAGAACACTCTAGCCAAGATTCGGTTCTAGCCCTAATCTTCACTTACAGAGATCAACCTGACTGCCTAACTGACAACAAGCACGAGAGGCGGGTCAGCGCGACTGTTCCTCCATAATTCGCACTGGTTGACGCGACTGTTAGCCGATTAAACACACTATCCGAGGGAACTAAGGAAAAAAAAAAGAAAAAATCAAAACAGGACCAGATCTACTAGTATGAATTTTAGACTTAGGCCAGTAAACAAGAGAAAAGAAACAAAACCAAAGGGAAAACGTGAAACTAGCAAAGTTCTCATGAAATCATGAAATCCAAAACAGACAAAAGATGGGATCTCCCCAGCGGAGTCACCAATTTATGGTGAAGTAAAATTATAAGTGTAGACATGAACGAATTCCTCTAGCCCGATGATGGGTCTCGCCACAACAGATACATTCTATGGATATTTCCTTCGATTAGAATCAATCAAGAGGGCCTACCTCTTGGTCACTTATCCTGTTTGATGATATCCTCGCTTGCTCGCTCCAGCTATCTCTCGCTTCCTTCTTCAAGCTCCTGAAACAAGTAAACAACAACAACACACAAATGTAATAATAGATAAATTGCAATTCAACCCACTTAATGAGTCAAGAAGTATTAAGACATGAATATGTAATATTACAAAACATGTAGGAAATCAATCGATAGTTGCATATATTAATATCAAAGAGAGATTACAACCATTCGTCTTGACGTTGCAGTCTTCCTCTGACAAGACCAAGTTCCCACACACTTCTGCTAGCATTCCATGATGGCTTCAAACAATTATATTTTAAAGTCTATTCCCTTTAGACTTCACTCCGAACCAAACACTCTTCTCCCTCACACAACTCGATGGCTAAAACTAGTAATAGCTTGCTTGTCTAATCAAAATAGCATACTCACATTCAACCAACACTCTAACTATGACTAGTTTGTGCTCGGGAAGAAGAGAGGTTTATATGGGAAATATGGATGGGAGATGGATCCTCTTCTCATGGGAGAAGGACTTATCCCTTGAGGTAGTTCCATCATTATAGGGGAAAGGAGCCCAAACTGTCATCCTCAACCCCATCTGGCCAAACCATTTACCAGACTTCCATTACGAAGCTTCTAGAGCTAGAAGCTTCGGATCTAATTTAAAAACTTTCCATAACAAGACCAGCGTGACTAGAACACAACTCAGTTGCACCATTCAGCGCAGGGAATAGTGCTAATCTCTGTACATTGGTGTCGGCCTTGTAAACTGGGCAAAACAGAAGTTTCAAAGGAAATGGTGCAAAAGGGAATTTATTTGCTCATGAAGAGGGACATAATGGGATTTTCTTCATGAAGGCAAAGCATGTGGGGTTCACTGTAGAGGTCCTCCAGGATCAAGGAACAGGGAGTATAGGGATAGCGACAACATGCTATGTAACATAAGACCCACCATGTTCCAAAGATCGATATGAAGAACTTTGATGGCAAGGATCCCATAACATGGATACTATAGATGGAGAAATATTTCAATCTCCATAATGTGCAAAACACACAAAAGGTAGGCATTGCAACTTTATATTTGGAACCAAATCAGTTTGTATGATATTGATGGCTTTGCTCTTGTAAACAATTTGTCACTTGGGCAATTTTTATGGAAGAAATGATAGCACATTATGAGGATACAAAAAACAACTTTTTTTTTTAGCCAATTGATAAATCTCAAACAAAATGGTTCAATGATCGAGCACATTGAGGACTTCCAAAAATTGAATATAAGGGTAAAAGATATTCCAGAGGAGCATAGGATTGATGTGTTCATAGGGACTTTAAAGGATAACATCCAACATGAGGTTCTCCTTTGGGAACCTGATTCATTAGAGAAGGAATTCAGGTTGGAAAGAAAAATGGAAAGAAAAATTATGGCAAAAGGGAAGCCTACCACTCACAACTATAAAGATGGAAGTGTTGTTTCTCCTAGCCTTTCACCACCTACAAGGTTGACACCACAACAATTGGAAGAAAAAAGAGCAAAAGGGATTTGTTACAATTGTGATAGAAAATACACTAAAGGTCATAAGTGCGCCTAGAAGAAATTAATTTACATATATGGGGAAGAGGAGCAAGAAAATGAAAAAGAAACATCAAAAGAAGAGGATATACACCAGGAAAAAATCCCAGAGAAAGAAGAAATGAATTTGACCATATCTTTTAATGCATTGAAATGAATTACCACTCCTCAAACTCTCAAGATAGAAGGGCATATCAAGAAGAAAAAGCTAATAGTGTTGATTGATTCGGGTAGTACCCATAATTTAATTCATTGTAAGGTAGCTAATGAATTGAATTGCTTCCTATATCCAGCACCAAAGTGTCAAGTAATGGTTGCACATGGATGAACCATAAATTTCTCTGGAAAGTGCCATAATATCAAGTTATCCATGGGAGAATATATCTTGAATAGTCAAATGCTTTCCATTCCAATGGGTGGTGCTGATGTTGTACTAGGAGTCCAATGGCTATAATCTTTGGGTACAATAGATTTTAATTTTCAAGAACTTTTCTTGATTTTTTTTGGGAAGGAAAGGAATTTGAATTAAGAGGTATCACAGGGAAACCGAGAAAGATAATCAACTCTAAGAACATGACAAAGCTTCTAAATAAAGAACAACGGGGCATAATTGCACCAGTATGTTCACTAGAGGTTCCCACATAGAATTCATCTATTTCTCTAGATCTCCAAAAACTTTTGGACAATCATTCCAAGGTATTTGAGACTCTCAAAGGACTCCCACCTATTCATGATCATGATCATGCTATACATTTGATTCCAGGAAATGTTCCCCCAAACATCAGACCTTACAGATATCCATATTCCCAAAAGAGTGAAATTGAACATATGGTTGTAGAAATCATAGAGGTTGGTATAATTCAACCTAGTCAAAATTCTTTCTATGCTCCAATGGTATTGGTACACAAGAAGAATGGATCATGGAGCATGTGTCCAAATTATAGGGAGCTCAACAATATTACTATTAAAGATATTTTCCATTCCTGTCATTGATGAATTAATGGATGAATTATATGGACAAATTTACTTCACCAAGTTAGATCTTCGTTCAGGATATCATAAAATTAGAATGAAGAATGAAGACACTTCAAAACCAACATTTAGAACTCATGAGGGTCATTATGAATTTTTGGTCATGCCTTTTGGCCTTACCAATGCACCTTCTACATTTCAAGTTTTGATGAATTTCATTTTCAGACCCTTCCTTAGAAAATTTGTGTTAGTATTTTTTGATGATATACTTGTGAGAGCCTAGATTTACCTCAGGCTGAAAAGGTAAGATTCTAGGTCCACATCAAACCACGCTTAGCCTCGTAGCTAGCCCTACAAGGACAGGAGAGGGCTCTCTCTGGATCAATCTCAGCAAAAGATAATCGATGGGGCTTGAGATGACTGAAATACAAACTAATTTTAGGCTAGGTATGAAGTGAAAGGATTTAATTTGAGTTTTTGAGGGTTTTGTTGGAAAAAAGGGAAAGGCAAATTTGGGTCCGGGGATGAGGCCAAATTTTTGCAGAGTTCCGGTTGGGGCAAGGTAGGCAGTAGTTTTGATGCTTGAGATTAAATGAATGGATAGAAAAGACCGCTAAGGAGCTGAAGAGGGCAAGAGGATACCAAGAATCCTCTTCAAACTGAAGAAAATATTGAAAATTAAACAAATTTTAAGGCAAAGCACAACAAGTTAATGGATTCTACCTTTTGTCACTCAATTTGTTTAATTTCAGAAGCAAAGAGAAGGGAAATGGCATACATGAAACATCAATGAACTTACAATTGCATGAATAAAAACACCATCAAAACACAAAGGCACAAGGATCCCAACAAGTGTTGCAAAACCCTGGTCTTTCCTTTGCAAAAAATGCAGGAATCAGATGTACAATGGAGTGCCAAGCAATCCCAAGTGTCCAACCCTGAAATGATTGAGAAATTACATGATATAGACAAGACTAACTCCCTCCCATGCCTCTAGGGGTCGAGCTCATCATTCTAGGAGCTGTTTCAACCATATTTAAACAAGGAACTGAAAAATAGGCAATGAAACAACTTGCCTCTATATGCTAGGAAACTGATTCATTCATTTAATTTTCACTTTTTAGTGAATGAATCCTCTAGAACAAGTAAAAATGTGCCAATATTACATCATGGTCATAAAATTACATCATGGAAGATCAAGAGTAACATCAAAAAGTAAAACTAGTCAAAACTGGGCGAATTTCTGAGCTGAAGAGTGAAAATGAGGCCAAATTTCTCTATGCGCCGCGCCCAAATTCTCTATGCGTCGTGCCAATTTGGAGCTGATTTTGAGGCACTTCCCGAAGTCAAAATTGATCCCAAGATAGCTCGTTGGAAAGCCCTGCCTGTCTACTTTCCAACCCAAGTGGAATTTCTAGATTTGGTGTCCATTTGCCCCTCCAAATGTCCAATCTCCCAAGACTGCTTCCTGTGTGTCAAAATAGGGGCAGTGAGGTCATTTTTTGAGTGTTTTTTGACCTTTTGAGGGCTCAAAACCTACCCAAATTTCTTGGCCATAGGTAGGCAAACACAATTTATCATGAAAAATCCAGAAATGTAAAGTTTTTTGCATTTGGAGCCCTCTAGCGAAAGTGAGCGCCACGTGGCGCGACGCATAGGGAGGAAAACCCTGTTTTTTAGTGCAAAAAATTTTCAAAATGCAAAAATTGCTCCAAATTTCTTGAAATTTGGGCTGGATCTCCTTCATCAAGAATCATGCTCAGCCAAAGAAGCTTCAGCCAATATTTGGAGCCGATCTTTCCTTTTATGCCGTTTCAGTGTCCTCCTAGTGCATGCAGTTTCAGTTGTAAAGTCACTATCTTGGTCATATAATGTATCGGTGTCCGCCTTCATGGTGTTTCAAAGTCTGTTTGGCTTCAATGAGATGAAGAATGAGAATTTGGTTCAATTTCCAAATGTGGGAGGTACTATGGGAAATAGGGTAGTGTGGACAGTGGGGTCTTGTCAAGTGATAATTTACCCTTTAGGATTTTGACAAATGTAGGAAAAATGGATGGTTATTTAAATGTTTGGGTACTGTTTGGGTAACTTGAGGTTTTGGGAATTCTACAAATGATATGGGGAAAAGGAGAATAATGGGAAATGAAATGATTCTATGAATGGGAAATGACTTGGGATATTAGGGACTCTCTGCAAGTGATATGGGAGAGTGATAGTGATAGGGAATGATAGGGGAGGTGTGTAATGGTAATATTAATAGTGAGGGGGAGGAAAAAAAACAATGAGGAATAGAAAAGATTGGCACCAATACTAACTTTAAAACTCTACTTTCAAAAACATGGAGCAAATCTCAACACGGTGATAAAGTTTAGTTTTGGCATGCAAATCCTCATAACCAATCTCAAACATTTTTAAATGACAACTAGAGGGTCACATGAACTCATTTGAGCAGAAAAAACTGAGTCAATTTGAGTTTTAGGAAGAAATGACTGAAAATTAGTGTTTCAGGCCTATGTGCCGCGCACCAAACCCAACGCGCCGCGCGCGCTGCGCCTGTGTAATTTTACACCGCGGAAAATGGCCCTATGCGTTGCGCGTGCCCAGTGCGTCGCGCCACTTAGCCAACGCGCTGCGCACCAAAATTTACACATAGTTTGGCTTCAATTTGATTGCGTTGCTCCTCCATGTTTCCACTTTGGCTCTTTGATGTATTTAGTATGCAAATGAACTCTTGGAACACAAAAATGATATATATGCCAAGGATTTAACTCTTGATTTCAAAAACCAATTTGTCATGTTGCAAACTTTGACACTTCACTTTGAAACTCTGTTTTGCTTCTTTGTTGCTCTTGGACTGAATGGTTTGATTTTCGCTTGTCTTGCAGGGATGAATAGCCTGGAACTTTGCAAAGGATGACCAAGGCTACGCCTAGAACATTTCATGTTTGAAAACTTTAAAAATTACATATTCATTACAAAAACAAATTTGACGATTTCTTCTTCAAAACAGAGTTTTGAAGAAGAATTATTCTCGAACATTATTGATGATGAAAATTCTGAAATGAAAACTTATTGGAGACATCCTCATGCCCTGTTGGCATTATTTGACATTCTGAAGACCAAACACTAGACCTAATGACTAAAATGGCCCTTTTGCTGACCAAGAGACCAAACAAGATTGTACATGACTTTAAAATTGACTTTGATGAGCAGACATGGACCAACAGATACATGACCTGAGGGAAATGAGTGACAAGGCCCTTCCGTCAGATTATGGCATGCCCCTAATGGAATACGGATGAATGAATCGAATGAGACACCTAAGAATGAAATGCAATAAGAGAAATGATCTCTGACTGAGGGATGTAAAGACCGACTCTAACAATATTAATCTACAGCAAGTCTTGGAAGGATTATGTTCAACATGTTGACAGGGTGCTCAAACTATTGGAGGAGAAACAATTATATGCAAAATGCTCCAAATGTTTCTTTGGAGTACAAGATGCAAAATATTTGGGTCATACTGTATCTCATGAAGGTGTTAAGGTAGACCCTAGGAAAATTAAAGCCATTAAAGAATGGAAAATTCCCACATCCATAAAGCATCTACAAGGATTTCTCGGGTTGTCAGGGTATTATCGCAAGTGTGTTAAGAATTATGGGAGAATAATAACACCATTAACATCATTACTAAAGAAAGATGTATTTTCTTGGACTCTAGAAGCAACGAAGGCCTTTGAACATCTTAAAGAGGCAATGTGCCAAGCACCGGTCTTAGCTACACTAGACTTCAAAAAAACCTTTATTGTGGAATGTGATGCCTCAGTAAATGGAATTGGTGTTGTTTTAATGCAAGAAGAAAGACCCATTTCTTTCAAAAGTCATCCAATCAATGGAAAGTATTTACACAAAGATATTTACGAGAAGGAAATGTTGGAAATACTAAATGCACTTAAGAAATGGAGACCTTACCTAATGGAAAGACACTTCAAGGTAAGATCATGATAGTCTTAAATACCTTTTAGAACAAAAATTATCTTTAGAAGAACAGAAAAAGTGGGTCACAAATATGTTTGGTTATGACTTTGAAATCATCTACAAGAAAGGGAAGAAAAATGTTGTTGCAGATGCACTCTCAAGAAAGGATGAGGATGTGGAAGCATTGTTTTGTGCCATTTCTATTATTCAACCAGATTGGATAAATGAAGCAAGTGATGAATGGAAGAATGACGAAGTGTGGCCACTCATTCAAAATTTGTAGAAAATCCCAGTTGAAATTATATTTCCAGAGCTTGACGAGGAAGGAAAAATCATATTGGAACCTGAAGCAGTCACAGAAACAAGAAATTGATAGCTAGGAAATCGATCAATTTCATAGTATCTCATCGTGAAATAACTTACCCGCTGAACATTCCACCTGGGAGGATGAGAATTTTATACAGAAGCATCCAAAACTACTCAAGTGTTGAGGAAAACACTTTTTTGAAGGATTGGGGCATGTTAGTTCCCTATACTACTAGTGTAACCCCTTATTGTTATTACTGCAACCCCGTTATTGTATTATTGTGCCCATATAGTCCCCATGTTATTATTATTGTGCCCCATAGAAGCCCATTATCATTATTGTTGTGCCCCTACAATGTTATTGTTATGTAGGCTCTGATTGTATTAGGACCCCTTAAACTCCTATATATAGAAAGAGGTCTTGTCATTTATATCATCCAAGAATTGTTCATTTGTGTAGTGTAAAGGAGGTTTCCCCCTTGAAGAGGTTGATTTTAAAGTTGTTGATATATCTTTTCTATCTTTTTGTGAGATGGTTTCATAACAAACACTTAAATCCTTTGATCTTGAAGTAGGACGTGCACAACGAAGAAGAAACATGGCCAGTGAAGAAGTTCGTTGGGAAGAGGAACAAAATTTCCAAAAGGTATTCTACAATATGGTAGGAAAAGTAGACGAGTTGTTCACAGAGTATGACAAGGCACTTGGGTATGAGCAGAAGGATGCCAATGATCACAAATCAGCAAATCGGGAAGGTGGTGGAGAAGATCCTCCTCCCTCTCCTTCTTCTAGTGATAATTCTCATCACTCTCATAGAAATTCAAAATAGGCCTCTAAGAAACCATTCTTCAAGTTAGATGTGAAGTTGGACCTGCCCATGTACAATGGAAAATGTAGCGCAGAAAAACTCAATAACTAGATCAGACAGATAGAGGTTTACTGCTGAATCCAACAGATCAAAGAAGATGAGGTGAAAGTTCAGTTAGCATCTCTTCGGTTGAGCGACACTACTCTCGTTTGGTGGGAGAGAAAGTTATAGAAGGGAAACAAGAAGTCAGGTAACCTTCTATCCTCTTGGTCTAGTTTTATTTCTGCATTAAAGGACCAGTTCTACCCTTTGGGCTATAAGGAAAAGGCACTTATGGACTAGAAATATTTAAGGCAAGGTAAGGACCAGAATGTACAAAGATTCATGGAGGAATTTCGGAAACAAGCACTAAATCTGGGCATCTCATTAGATGTGCCTGAAACTATAACTAAGTACATAGGTGCACTACATAGTTACATCAGACACTTGTTATTACTGTTCGAGCCTACTTCAATTGATACGGCTAGCATTAAAGCTATACATCTTGAAATTCGAGGCAAGAATGATCAATATGAACAAACCAAGAAGATTCCATTCAAAGCTCAGCATGGAAAATTCTAGAAGAAAGGAAAAGGGAAGGATAAGAAGACTGGCATTGCCAACAAGGGGGACGGAGCAACACCATTTTGCACTCACTACAAGAAGGATGCGCATGATGAGGACCACTGCTGGAAGCTGCATTCATAACTAAGACCAAAGAGATCCAGCGGAAAGGGGAAGTAGAAGATAATGGTAATAGCGTATGACATTGGATCATATTCCAACGATGAAAAATTGATCACAGTTGTGGGCGTAGGAGGTACTCTTTCTATTAATGATAGAATTGAGTTGTTCCACATTAGAGTTGTCATAAAGCACACAAAGATAGAAAATCTGCTTGATTCAAGTTCCCAGGCAAACTTAATCTCAGAGTCCTTAGTGAAAAAGCTAGGCCTTGAAACTAAACCTCATCTAAGTCCATACCTGCTTGGTTGGGTAAGCGATAAAGCCAAATTATAGGTCACCAAGCAGTGTAGGGCCAGATTTGTAATCGCTTCTAAATTAGTTGATGAGATAGAGTTAGATGTAGTACCTTTGGACAATTGTGGAATCATCTTGGGAAGCCCATATTTATATGATAGAAAGGTTGTTTTCTTTCGACATGAAAACAAATACCACCTCAACGAGGATGGGGTAGAGTATATAGTCAGAGCTCATCACACAAAAGTTAGTGCTAGTGTTGTCAGTGCAGGAAGGATTAAAACATTAGTTAATTCTAGTAAAGGGTGCATGCTCATGGTAGTATGGGCAAAAGAAGCTGAGACAACTGACTTTTTTAAGGTTTGTGATCCTAATCATAAGAAGGAATTATTTGAAATTGTTTCTGACTATGATGAATTGTTTCAAGAACCGAGAGTATTTTTCCCTAAAAGGGAAATCCAATATGAGATCCATTTACAGCAGGATACCCCTTTACCAAATGTTGGCATGTACAGGATGGCTTCTATCGAGATGGAGGAGATCAAGAAACAGGTGTAGGAATTGTTAAATCAGGGAGTCATCGGACCAAGTTCTTCTCCTTGCGGCTCACCAATCGTGTTGGTGCCCAAGAAAGACGTCACATGGAGAATGTGTGTGGATTATAGGGCACTAAACAAGATCATGGTGAAGAATCGATACCCTCTCCCTCACTTTGATGAATTGTTAGATCAATTAAAAAATGTTGCTTATTTTTCCAAGCTGGATTTGTGTAGTGGTTATCACCAGGTTAGAATTGAAAGACATCTGAAAAATTGCATTTAAAACCAAATAGGGGCTATTCGAATGGATGGTGATGACATTCAGACTGTGAAATGCTCCAGCCACATTTATGAGGGTAATGAATGACTTATTTCGGTCATTTCTTGATCATTTTGTTCTTGTGTATCTAGACGATATTATTGTGTACAGTAGGACATGGGAGGAACACATGTGTCACATAAAGAAAGTTCTTGATGTTCTAAAGAAAGAGAAATTATATTTGAAACTATCAAAGTGTGAGTTTCGAAAGACTTCTGTGATTTATTTATTCTATATTGTTGATAATGGGAAATTAAGGATAGATCCCTCTAAAGTGAAGGCTATAATGAAGTGGCCTGAGCCCATCAATGTCACAGAAGTCCGAAGTTTTATGGGCGCAGTGCAGTATTGGAGAAGGCTCGTAGAGAAATTTTCCATTATCGTAGCCCCCTTGCACACCTTGACTAGTGTGAAGCAAGAATTTCAGTGGGGAGGAAAACAACAGAAATCCTTCGACACACTGAAAGAGAAGATTAGCATGGCCTCGGTGCTAGACTTGCCAGACCTTCAACAACCTTTTGAAATTGAAATAGATTGAGTTTGGAAAGCCTTCTCTGATTTATTTAGTCTATATTGTCGATAATGGGAAATTAAGGATAGATCCCTCTAAGGTGGAGGTGATAATGAAGTGGCCTGAACCCACGAATGTCACAGAAGTCCAAAGTTTTATGGGCATGGTGCGGTATTGGAGAAGGCTCGTAGAGAAATTTTCCATTATTGTAGCTCCCTTGCACGCCTTGACTAGTGTGAAGCAAGAATTTCAGTGGGGAGGAAAACAACAGAAATCCTTCGACACACTAAAAGAGAATATTAGCATGGCCTCGGTGCTAGACTTACCAGACCTTCAACAACCTTTTGAAATTGAAATAGATGCTAGCGGATATGCCATGGGTGATGTATTGATGCAGCAAAGAAAACATGTTTGTTACCACTCAGAGACTTTCTCCCAGGACATGAATTATGCTATGTCTGAATGGGAGCTGTACGCCTTCATCCAGAGTGTAAAGAAGTGGAAACACTATTTGATTGGCAAGGAGACCATCATCCACGCGGATCATCAACCCTTGTAATATCTTTAGTCACAGACCAAGCTTCAGAAAGCCCGTCACTTCAGATGGATGGGATTCCTCCAACAGTTTCATTTGGTAATAAAATATAAGAAGGGCGCCAGCAACAAATTAACAGATATGATTTCTCTCCCTCCTGTTTCTGCATCTATAGTTTTTCAAAAAAATTCTTTGTCATTAGAAAGTTATGTTGAACAATATGCTAATGATAATGATTTTAAAGAAGTCTATGAAAAACTGACTCGTGGATCGGAGGTGGACAATTATTACCTGCAGGGAAATCTATTGAACCACCTTGGAAAACTGTGTATACTTGGTAATGAAAGGGTTCATGTAATCTGAAAGGCTCATACCTCTCTAGTGTCTGGTCATTTTGGCATTGAGAAAACTTTATATCATTTGCAGAGGTTTTGTTTTTGGCCTCATATGAAAAACATTGTGACTCGCTTTGTAAAGGGTTGTGTGTTGGGTTCTATTTCAAAGACCTCTAATAACAAACTTGGGCTCTACACACCACTCCCTATTCCGAGTCGACCATGGGAAAGTGTGTCCATGGACTTTGTAGGTGGTTTACCAATGTCTAGGAAAGGTCACGACTAGTTGTATGTCATTGTTAATAGGTTTGGTAAAATGTGTATTGTAATGCCTTGTAAAAAGAATATCACTACTGAGCAGACTTCTTTTCTATTCTTTCAGCATGTTTGGGGCCATTTTGGGTTGCCCACATCTATTGTGTTAGATTGACACTCCCGCTTTCTTGGGTAATTTTGGACTAGCTTGTGGAGAATGATGGACACCAAGATGAAAAGAAGTATGACATTTCATCCACAAACCGATGGACAGATAGAGGTTGTTAACTACACCGTGGTACACGTTGCAAGGCTATTGTGGGAAACATCCCAAGTTCTGGGATCAACAACTTCCTTATGTGTAACATGCGTACAATCGAGCAACACATTCATGTACACAGAGCTCACCGTTTGAGACATGTTTTTCCTATCTACCCAGAGATCCCTTGGGCATGGTCTTTGGGAAAGAGGAGGATGGCAATGGACGAAATGATAGGGACAAAGCATGGAAGTTCATTTAGCAGATACAGGTAATTAATCAGGCAGTGTAGGAGAATTTGGAGAAGAGTCAAGCTCGATATAAAACTCGACATGATAACCACCGAGTTGACCGTCAGTTTCAAGTTGGGGACAAGGTATGGCTCCATATCAGCAAATATAGGATGAAGGGAGAAGGGAAGAAAATGAGAACCATTAGATATGGTCCCTTCACCATATTGGCAAATATTGGAGACAATGTTTTTTGTCTTGACTTGCCTTCTTATATGAAAATGTACTTCGTGGTAAATGTGGAAAACCTAAAGCTTTATGAACCTCCATTGATTATGGATATCAAGGAGGTTGCACAGATTCCTACAGTGGATGATTTTTCACCCGAGTATCTAGATAAGTTTCCCAAAGATATCATACTTGATCAGAGGACTAGAAATTCACAACGGGGAGATGTGGAGTACATCCGTGTTGGCTTCAAAGGAATGCATCCAAGCAAAGCTCGATGGATGGAGAAGGAAAAAGTGAGGGAGCAATTTCCTCACTTACCAATTGACTAAAGTCTTTTGGTGGTCCAAAATCTCTTAGTGGGGAGGATTGATCTAGGTGGATCTTCAAAAAAGTACTAGTGGCATGACAAAAGGCTCAAAACTCAAAGTGGTAGAATCTGAATTAGCTTAGCATCAGATCAAAGTGCTTGTCATCTTGATTCCAACAATGTGAACAACACTCAAATCTGAGTCCAGATGACAAAGTTAGAGCAAGTCAAATTTTGATTTTGACTTGTCCATATAGCAGGGAGAAGATGACATGACATAGTTTCAGAGAATAAGTGAGTTCCACGTGGTAGGATGCCACTGGACCCTAGATATCTCATATCAGAGAAAAGGAGGATCACTTAGGGAAGAATTGGCTCCTGGTGTTCTTGACTGCAATTGTGATATTGCATATCACACGTCAGAGGAGTTACGAATCAGCCCCGGTAGGAGTTAGTTACGATGCAATATACATCGCATATCGCAATCGCACGAAAAGGCTGGTGCTTGCGATGTGGTATGGGGGAAAAGTTTCGATTGCAATTTCATGGTGGGCACTGATTGCGATACTGAGATAAGTAGCCCAGAGCCAATATACTATATATTATGCTTAATACACCCAACGGGTCCGCAAATGTTGCAGTGTGCTAGATCAGTGCACCAAGGGTTTCATGTTGATTGCGATAGTGCGATGGGAGAGCTAGATGCGAGACATTATGGCATATAGTGAATACTCTTGTCAGATCCATAGATATCACAGGATGCCTGTGTCTAGGCTTGGATTGTTTGCCGATAAGCTGGAACCATCGATAAACCCACCGTTGATACCCATGCACTGTTGTAATGAGTTGTTTTATTAGACATTGGATTTTCTATTGCGGAAGGGTTGTTTCCATGAATCCTTCCGCCTACTAACCTTGGGTATTATGTTGGAACTGCCCCGATTTTGAGGGATGCCACCATGATCTTATATATATGACTGTTGTGTCAGAGAAAGGCAGGGAGGACTAGCCGAAACTTAGATTCTATTGTATACAGTAGACCCTGACCCTTGGCAGTAGGTCAGAACCTCACCTTGAGTAGTAGGGAGGTTTCAAGAAGGTTGTAGAAGGCTCTATTATCCAAATTGAGAGTTTGGATAGCCGTGTTTGCACTATTTTTTCGCCAGGAGTGCAGTGGTTATCTCTGTTTTCAAAGTTGAGCTCTCCATTCTCTACCCATCTATCACCTTGGAGGTATAAGGGTTGTAATTTCTTACTGTTCTACTTTTATCTCTTTTATGCCACTAATAAAAAGAAGGCCTCCCCACTATTGAGCAGGGCCTGAAGATGTAGTCCAAACTAGACGAACTTCGTAATCAAATCATTGTGTCATGGTTTTTTTGTTCTTATGATTATTTCCACATTGTTATGTGATTTTTTAAGTTCCATGGTTAATTAAATCTGTTATATGTAATTCTGATGCATCTATAAGTAAAATATCTTGGATCATGTTCTCTCCTTCTTCTCCTTCTTCATCGTCTTGCCATGATCTAACAATGTACCTGTTCCTACAATTCACTCATGAAGGGACGTCATCAATTGAAAAAATCCCTAGTCTAAGATGATGCATTGTTACGCATGGAATGAGCCTGAAACAGGTGACACGCTGAGGGAGAGGGCCCAGTAGCTATGCATCACATAGTTCCAGGTGACAGGGAGAGAGCTTGATCACTGAGACTGCACAGAGTGTAGTTCAGGCTTGATTGCGGAACTTTTGAGCACAATCCTCACTGAGGAGAAAAATTGCGTAGCAACCACTTGGAGATAGGATTGTGCAATTCAAGTCAATAGTGGTTGGTTCAAGGTCAGACCAAGGAAGGTAATTTCTACATAGTTTTCAGAGGCAATGAGGACTGGGAAGTAGAGATACCCGAAAGCCAAAAATGTGTAGTTCTTGACGACAATGAGCTCCAACTGAGGGAGGACACTGGGGGAGACTTCTATGCAGTTCTAGGAGACAAGGTAGGTCAGTTTCTCTATGCATTATGGGTTTCCAGCAGGCATGGTAGGAATCTTGATGACTGATCTTGCGAAATGCGCAGTTCAGGTCAGGATGGGAGGAGTTACTTCGCAATTCTAGGATGAAGGCAGTATGCCTAGCTCTGGAATTGTGCAGTACAACTGCCCTGGGGGACAGTGATTGTGCACAACACAATTCTAGGTAGTAGATTTGCATCACTGAGGGCTAAGACAACACAATGAATAGTTTAGTCGGGGTCTGTGAAAGAGAGTTTCTCGGTTGGGAGGATTTTCAGAAAAATGGCTAAGTATGGGAGGCAAGTGAACTTATGAGGAACTTGAAATTGTGATCACACACTTAGCATACTTCAACGACACAACAACATAGACCACTAGAACAATAAGACAAATCATTACCCTCTATGATACTATCCTAAACAAAAAAGAAACAAGTGCGACACTTCATATAGACTTTAGGATGAGCGTGACGACACTTGTGCGATAGTGCTTAAAACTTTGTGTATGAGTGTGACAGGCTTTTACATGGCTAGGAAAACTTGTATACATAAACACCAACCATTGAGGTCACCAGAAAGGTTTGCAAACATGACATAATAACCAAACATGCCAAAGGATGACAATTGACCCGACAAGTGAAAGGGAGAAAGACACTTAGAGGAAACACATGGAATGATTTTCAGTACTTGCAACCATGGATGTCATTGAAGACATAATGATATGACAATGATAAGAGGTCCTTCATGCTACACTAAGAGGTGAAAAATATGTGCTTTGTTTCCCATACCTACCCTCCAAAATGTTATGCATCAGACGGAGTCTTCATGCAGTTCCAATCTTCTATTATACCATGGGTTCCTTGGTCTCCTTCTCTTTTCTCCTTAGCTACTTGAGAGTCATATAGCATGCCATCCTTCTTAGTGGCCACTAAGAGACAAAATTGCACAATTTAAGTGGGCAGTGACAATTGCGGGATAAGGCCTTGGGAGGACACATTTGCACAATTTTAGGAGGCAAAGTAGATTGGGTAGCTAAGATGGTTGAGGGAAAAAAGCTACATGGTTTTTGGAGACAGTGGATTCCGGCTGAGGGATGGACACTGGAGGAAGCCACTGTGCATTTTTGAATGCCAAGGGACACTGGGATTTCTACGCATTGCATATTTCTAGTAGACAAGGGAAAATCTTGAGGGTTGCAGATGCGAAGTACGTAATTCAAGAAATATGGATGAGGCTAGGTTGCTAGGGAAACTCCATAATTTGTCTAAGTGTGGGATCAGTGGAATCAATGTGAATAATGATTGAACCTAACTGTGATCACACACTTGAACACTTAGTGATACAACATAGACCATCCAGAACATACAAAATTTTTTTTTCTTAATGCAACAACCTTTGTGGCAGCTTATGACAAGTGCGGCTCTGATGACAAAATTTGGGAGGATAAAGGCGACACTTTTGCCAGAGTGCGTGAAATGAATGTGAAACATGTATATGTCTTGAGAACAACCCATTCTCACAAAATTTTCCCCTTGAAGAAAAACAAAATTCCCTTTGCATGACAAGCAATAATCCCCATGCCTAAAGATGATACATACTATATAAGGATAATAGCGTGAACAAATCTTATGATTTAGGAAGGAAGCTTGAAATCATGAGCTTACCAATAATTGACTAAGGAATTACAGATCATAGGATCCACAACAGGCTCCAAAATTTGAGTGCATGCCAAAATTTTGGAGGGTGTTGCAGCCGCTACAACACAAAGCATACAAACCTATAAAATATTGTATGTTATATGAACATGATGACTTCCTTTAAGATGGTGACTCCTTTATATCCTAAAAAATTGTTGGCATATCCCTTAATTTTGTTTTAGAATGTAAACTTACTTCTAAAAGGTTGATGGCAACTTACTTCTAGAAAGTTGATCTAGTGGTTTTAGGTTTTATGAAATTCCATGTGAGAAATTTGGTGGTCGTAAGTTTTATGAAACTTTTAAAAATTTTGGTGGCTTCTTATTGAAACCCTATGACTCTATGTTGAAAAATTAAAAATAAAAATGATGGCTTCTTTCCATTTGGCAGGTCCACCATGAATAACAATTATATCTTTGACATGTTTGCTTACTCACTTTGCTTCGATAGAATGATAGCTCCTCTATTCCATGACTTGTGTTAGTCTTCAATGGTTATTCCTTGTATTTTTCCTCCTTCATTTACCTTTACAATATTCCTTGCAATGCATTCCAAGTCATCCACAATGAAATTACTAAAGTGGCCTACTTCACTCAATGGCAATATCTCATGCAGATAATGTGTCACAATGATTTTGATTGGGAATGACCTTAAAAATTCAATCTTGCTCAATCTACCCTCTTTAACACTTTCAAAAATGTGTCTTGACATTGGTAATTTTTCTAACAAAACCCATTTTTACTTTTCATTCCCATGTGTATGATTGTTGTTGAGTTTTAGGATTTTCTAAAACAATAATTTCTTCCAATGATTATTTCATTAATATATCTTGTGTTACATTCATCAATAAGCAATTACACAAAGAAAATTTCAACAATATAAACAATAAATCTAGTAGAATCCTGAAGAGACAACCAAACAAAAGAGAAACAAAAATTACCCTTGGAAAACCCCAAACTAGGGGAAAATCCCAACAACCTTTTCTTAGAGAAAATTTTCCATTCAACAAGAAATACAATCTGAAAATTTTCAGTGAAATCAAATCAAACTAACAAGTCACCAAACTGAGGTCAAACTTCCCTCAATTAGCTTCAAAATTTCAATTTGGCATGCCTTATAAATTCAACATTACTTAGAAAATTAGGCTTGTCTCAGATTTCATCCTTCTCTTGTCTCCCACGTATGAACATAAGCGATACAAATTATGTCTCAGATGATCTAAATTGGATTTCCAAAATGAAGAGAACAAATACCAATATATAGTTATTATATAAGTTGAAGTGGTGTGTCCCTTCACTAGGACTAGGCTTGAAGCCGACCTTTCATTTGGAGGAAAAAAATCACAATTTAAAAATTCAAATTTTACTTCTTCTAAATCCAACTTGAAGTACAATTCATATTTTTCATTTTGGAGGGTTAAGACAAATTATGAAGACTGAACTTAGCTACAAAACTTCAACACTCACTCTTAGCTATGGAGGTATTCATGATGACTTCCACAAATGTTCTCTTGTTGAAAATTCCTCTATTCCAAGAAAAGGTTGAATGAGCTCAGTTGTGTTGGTGAATCCATCCACCTCATGTTTAACACCAAAACCATGAGGAAAGCATCCCCGCATCAACATTAAAGGAGGAACTAGTCACCCACTAGTCCGAGGTTCACCAAATCAACAAGTCATCACTTGGAGACATGTCAAGAACCCCATCTAACCCATGGTGAAACCCATGGCCCATTTACCATTCCGACATGTCTTTACATGTCATTGAATTGTAAATATTTTCCCAACGCTACAAAGCACAAGCTAAACTCACTAGCCAAACTTTATGGAAATATGGTCACAAATCCATGACCAAGAGATAAATCCAGGCCTTAATGCTTACAAATCTAGTCTCCCCAGCAAAATTCCATGCCTTCTAGGTTGATCCCCATGACTAAGGGATCAATCCAGGATTTGATGCATATAGAGCCAGTCTCCCCAACCAAAATACATGGCTTCACGATCAAACCCCATGACCAAGGGAGCAATATAGACTTATAAATGATACAACATCAACACTGCCTTAACCAGGGAAATATTCTCAATCACTCCAAGCTTGTCCTATAAGTACACCAACTTCATCTATGGATAAAGGCTTTGTGAGAATTTCATCAACCATCTCAATCATAGAAATACATAGGAGCCTCATTTCTCCTTCTATACCATGTTTTAAGACCTATCACGATGGTCATTTCCTACACTTAATTAAATAATCTTGAAGCTACCCTACTTCAAAAATTTCCAAAACAAGTGCAATATATATTCAATTTGAATTTATTATGTCCAGTAGTTTTTTCTTTGATGAAACATATCGCAATCACCAGTACCATACTGGTACCTCAACACATGTTGTGTCGCATGCCTTGGCTCCATCATAAACTGACCAATTTTAATCCATCACCATAATTTCTTTTCAATCAATCTATTGCTAAAATAAATAACGTTGAGGCAAACCAGGTTTCTCCTTCTTCCACGCAACTTCATCAGATTGGATACCATGGGAATGGTTATGGAATTTTTGTCCATCAGCTAATGCTTTATCCTAGATATACATCTTGAATTCATCACTGAATTTCCCTATGAAGTACAAGATCTTCCAGTCATCTGGTACGATTATACATGTTGATACAATTTTTCTCCCTCCACAAATCATTGATCTTAGGAGAATCCTCTTGTAAAAAATTATGTTTTGTTCTTCCAATACTTCCACTTGATGCCAAAGAATTGGTAGCCTTCATGATATACCTACAATCCTCACTAGAATGTCATGGAAGAAACAATTATGAATCAAGAAAAGAAACAAAGACAATAGGCTAACTAATAGTAAAACAATAATAAATGAGGAATAGTGACATAAAGTACTTGTATTTTTAAGATTGAAGGGGATTGTTAGATCCCTCTTAATCATTAAATCCATCTGGAAACTCATTATTCTTAATGCATCTTGTTTTTCGTTCCTTGCATGAAATTTATGAGCTAAGGTTTGTTCATCTATGAATTCTCCATCCATATAAAAGACGCAGTTGTAGACCAATGAACTCTTTCAAGCATTCACTATCCTTTTCATGATCTAGGGTTTCACAAACCCTTATTCAAGATATATATATATATATATATATATATATAGATATATATATATATATATATATATATATATATATATATATATATATCCTTCAAGTCTTCTTGAGGGTTTACAAGTCCTAAGACTACCAACTCTTTTAGATGGGATTAAAACTTTAGCACAAGTGTTATAATCCTTATTGATTTAAATGAGAGAGCCTATTTTCACTGTTTCAAAGTATCTTTCAATCTATCAAGACCCTAGCAATATATGTCAGCCAATGCAAACTACAACAATGAATGCAAAACATCTCATACACATATATGTCAAAAGGATGATTATTCATCAACACTTCCACAAGATTTATGAGAAGGCCTTATCTTCCCTTAAGATTGAACTTAACCTTACTGCTCTACATTCCAAAATTTTATTCATCCTTATTCCATCAGTCAACAAAAACACAAATATTTCAGATTGAGCCATGTTTTCAAATTTTTATTTATGAAAGTGAGGTGAATTTTTTATATATAGCTTTCTTTTATTTATCAACAAAGTTTTAAGATGGGGAAAATTTTGCCACTCATGGAAATATTTGCAACCTCGAGAACTGTGAATGAAAAATGAACTCAACCTTAAAATAAATTATGTTCTATTGGTCCATTTAGAGGTACAATTTAAACTTGAGTTTGCACTTTCAAACCTATTTGAGGTACTCATCTACCAGTTCAACCTTTCAAGATTCATCTAGAAAATTTTCAAATTTGAGAGTTATTTTACACCTTTCAATGGATATGGTTACTATATGAAGATGCCAAATGAAAAAAGAGACTTTGTTGAAGTCTTACCTTTTCAAAACAAAAATGAGAACTAGTAATTAGAAAAAACTTTGATACAAGCCTACATTCAAACATTTCAACCAATCATATACTTGGTGCTGCAATTCAGCTGTCAAAACTCACAATCCTATGCAATATTATCCCCTTACTGATAATATTTTAATGTTATTGAATGTGAGTGAGTAAGTATCAGTATATTCTCCTTCTTAAATAAACAAGTTAGTTGAAATACAAAATAACTTTGATCCCAAATGAAATCAGAGTGAGTGAATCAAGCAATCGTTTCACACTCTAAGGGTTACAAATTAAATTATATTGTTAAACCACCTTTTGCAAACAAGATTTAGTAAACCTTTATCACATAAGACAACTTCATTGGTTTTTCCACATAATGAGGTACTTTAGACTTCTTCAGGCCATTTTTTGAGGCTCTTTGGCCTCTAATTCTTGAAGTGAGGCCTTCTTCGGTCTTTGCAATCCAAATTGAGGCCATTCCTGAGGCCTCTTGTCCTCCTACAACCAATCCTAAGGCTTCCCTATGGTAAATTTTGAACCTCTTGACCGCTTGTAATAATTCTCTATGGATTCAACCCCAATATAGAACAACATGGTTTGACAACTGTCCCTCATAGTCAAGGCCAAGGAGGATACACAACCTCCTTCACAAGGATGATTTCTACAAACTAGAGGAAAATTCAACTAGTAGACTCAACCATGTTTTTTATGATACTTCTTTATGATCCAAAGTCAAAACATGATCCCAGGAATTAGAGAAATTTTGAGGTATAAAATGGGTCTCCTAAGGAATATTATAAAATAATAGTGGAAATAATATGATAAGGTTAGATTGCATCATCAAATTTTAGAGGGAAAAAGGAAAAAACTTATATTTCACACTTAGCCCCCTACAATTTTATTCAAATTTTGAGTGCGAGCACTTGTTGGATGCGGGATTCAATTCGTCATCCAAGGAGTACCCATGCTATATAATTTTGATGGACCCTAGTACACGAAAGATGAGAAATACATGAAAAAAGTGATTGAAATCACATTTTTCATGTATTTCTCATTTTTGGTGTAGCACGGTCCATCAAAAATATGCAACATGGGTACTCCTTGGATGAGGAATTGAATCTCGCATCAACGAGTGCTCTCACTCAAAATTTGATTAAAACCATAGAGAAATAAGTTGAAAATATGAGCTGAAAAAGTAGTTTTTTTTTTTTTAATATTTTTGCTTTTTTACTCCAAAAATGGTGAATCATTCCCCATGGTTGGCATCATCATCTTGAATCCTATTAGTTCTTATAAAGTTGATTTTGATTGTAAATTTTTGTTTCAAGGCCCATTTTTTAACTCAAAATTTCTCTAATGTTCCCTTTGTCTTCCATTCTGAGACAAACAAGTTATTAGATAACCTTCTTTAAGACAAACTTTTCAAAAATTTGGTTGCTCTTGAACCTTGCTCTAAAACCATGTTGAGTTTTAGGATTTTCTAAAATGATAATTACTTCCAATTATTATTTCATTAATATATCTTGTCACATTCATCATTAATTAATTATACATAGAAAATCTCAACAGTATAATTAATTATTCCGTAAAATTTCGTGGATATTCCACAAGACAGTTTGTCACAACAGATCTCATAATATTATATTAAAAAACTGAAATTTTGCACTACTATAGTTTTATAAAATTTCTAGATATGTAGATTTTACTGTAATCTGTGCATGCATGTGAATGGAAATTATGTAGAAAATAGAGAATGACAAAATAAAATCTCACACACATATAAGACACAAGATATGATATGGGAAACCATTGCGGGAGAAAACCCAATTGGAAGGTGAGGCTGCTACTAGGTAAATTATATGTGTTATAGTTTCCAACATTAAATTATCAATCTGGGGTCGTAATACTTAGAGGCACAAGCGTAGGTAATGCAGGATCAGAGCATCTAACCTAGACTAGAGTAATAAATCAACTTGTCGTTTAAGTACATAAACAAATCAAACACTATTTCTAGTAAAATCACTTCGACTTATAAAAATGCTAATTACTAGATTCAAATTATGTATAATAGAAAACACTCATTTATATGTGCTAATGTTGATCAAGACAAAACATGAATCACTAAATCAAAAGGGAATAAATATTAAATCTAAACTAAGCTAATGAACTCAAAATGTGAATTAAGCTAGAGAAAAAAGAATTGGAATTGAGCTCCGGAGCTATCTACTTTCAACATTCAAACGCAAAGACTACTAATCTCCAAGCAACTGAGGCGATACTAAAAGCAATATAAACAAATGAAATTTAAGGAAAATAAATCTTCTTATTAAGAAACCTATCAAATTGACCTCCTTATTTAATGCTGGAAAGAAACTCAAATGACAATTCAACCTCTGTTTCTAATTATAATCACAGTACTCACAAAATAAAATATTATGCTATTGTTTGAGCTAAATTACCTCATACTACCAAATTGAATTAACCTTGTCTTCAATAAAATCAAACCAAAGAAAATCACACTGCTTCTAATACTATACTCAACTCAATTCAATTAACCCAAATCAAACTTAGAACAGAGCAAACCACGCTGCTCTTAAACCAAATGTCTCCTCACTCAATCTTAAATTAAATTGAATTACATTAATGCTGGAATGAAAACCTCACTATTCAAAACTTAAATCTCATTGCTCCAAATCAATCAAACTGGAATTGTCGGCACTAAATCACACAACTTAAGTTACTTGGACTACGATTTTAAATGAAATCATAGTGCTTCTATGAGAGGACTAAGCAGTAAACACAATCCAAAATGTAAACTACCAATCACAATCCATAGTTAATATATATATATATATATATATATATATATATATATATATATATATATATATGTATATATCTATCAAACCAAAACTTCACTCATTCCACTATCCTTTAACCTACGAATTACCCATTTAATGCACACACAGAGGAATTTGTTTCACAATTTCATCATGCATCATGCATCACTTATATAAGTTCATAAAATCATTTTAGATAATCGAGATTGATTTATGTTATGTTTGTTGAATACTCCAATTATAGTGAAATAGACTCGTTTTTTCAAGGGAGACAGAGCATGGCTCAGTGCTGAGGCAAAAACACAATTTATGCAGCAAATGGAAATCTATATACTTAGAACACTTGATCCTTTTTCCAATTGAGAAGTGTGCTGTTATAATGATCACAAATGCTCTAAAATCAAATTAAATACTCCAAGAAATCACTCAGGAAACTTAATGGATTCATGCAATAACTAAATGAAAATATTGATTCTGTAAAATTGTCACATAACTATCTATCTTAAGCTAATAATGAAGCTCTCTCCCAGATGATGGCGGGCCCTGCCACACCTGGGAAAGCTTAAACGTTTTGTAGTAAAAATGATTTAGAACATTCAAATTAAGAACTTACAGTAGACCATAACTCACAATAATCTGGTTCAAAACATAGCCATACTGTATTATTTGGAACAGAGTCTTCAATTACAAAGCATAATGTCTTACAACAACTTGACAACTTAATAATTAGCACCAATTAACTCCTCTAACTCCTTACAACACTGGCCTTTATAGGAAAAAATTCATATACAAAATAGCAGTAAGTCCATACATGGCAAACTCAGCAAATTAATACTAATCTAGGCTTGCGATCTGATTGCTTAAACAACTTGCTCTCCTTGGCACAACAGTTTCCAACCAAATGCTAACATTAGCATGGTCCCAATATTAGCATAAACAATGAAACCAACTCCTTGTTGAGCATAATATTTTTATCCAAACCATAGTTGTGGCCGAAGATAGGCAAATCCAAATTTGACCTCGATTCTGTACTTAAAATTGTGTTGGAATATTCCCATGACCATAGCTCTTTCATGGTAATGAATTTTGCCAAACGGTTTCTGGGTTATATGAAAGAGGGTATTTTTAGCGCAATGCAAGTATCAGAATGTCAAGATTCTTCACCATTTGGTCACAAACTTCATATTTTCACCTACAACAATATCATTTCGTACTCAAATCTGCAGTAACTAGTTTAACTGACTTGTGAAGAATTTCGACAATGGAACTCTCTGACAAATGAACTTAGTAAAACCGTTATTTGTAAATCATGAAAAAATCATATTTAATCATAGAAAATCTAAGAAAACTAAAGATAATCAACCATGAGGCATAAGACGTGAATTTGGGACAAGTGATGGAATTATGGCATGAAATGAGTGTAAGAGTACATGAATATAGGTTATGAATGGTGGTATTAAATGATGAAAAGATGGGAATATTTGAGGCCCAACAACTGCTCCACTCTCTTTCTCCATCTATAAATATTGTTGCGGGTATAAAGAAGTATGGCCTATGGCTCTTTGGCTGCTACAATGCACAAATCCTTTTTGTGTGCTCTACCTCTTGTACCTCTAGCCTATTTTTTTTCTTAATTATGGAACAAATGAACTCAAAACAATGGAATGCCTCTTCCTCCTAGTTTCCTGGTTATAACATAGTTTGATAGCCTACTAGTGGTTAAGTTTGACTACCTCAACTCTTAACTAGAGTTATAATATATACTCTTCCAGAGTCTTTTACATAAAAATCACATGGCTAGCCCCTTTTGCATGAATAATGGGGGTTGAAACAACATCCTCTCGAACTAGGTGGTGAAAATAGGAAGGTTAAATTCTGAGTGGCATAACTTTCACATACAAACTTTGATTGACACGCTTCTTATGCCTTTGGAAATATCTATGAGTGTAGAATAGCATGAAAAGGTGCTACTCTAAAGTGGAAATTTTTTACCTCTAAAAATGTCATTTGATGCCTCAAAACACTCCAAGAAGGTTTCAGACCCTGTTTTTCCAAACTGGGTCCCGCTGTTAAAAATAATCTCGTGAGTCAATTCCTCCACTTTTCCACTCCATATGAACTGAGATGGATGAAAAACAATATAATGATCCTATCCAGATCACACCTCCCCATTTTTGGAGGATTTTGGTCCTCAAAAGCTTCTACTAAATGAGGTGTGAAAATTTTTCCTCCACCTTCTCTTTTGTGTACCATTTAGCTTTGCTTGGAAGTTGTCCCTTCAACCCAATATTCCAAAGGTCATGTTGGCCCTATCTTGTAGTTCTAGAAATCTTCTACAAAACTATATCTTATGTCAACTACGCTTGAACGTCTGATGCCAAATCCTCCACAGAAGGTAGTACTTGTTCCTCTTCCTCATCTAGAGTGGAAGGCTCATAGAGTTTTAGATTCTCTACATTCACAATTGACTAAATGTGCATATATCATGGTAAAATAAGTTGATAGACATTATCATCCACCTTTTCCACTATCTCAAAGGGACCATACCTCAGGGCATTTATTTTCTTACCAGGAACCTATAGTCTCTCCTTGTTTAGTTGTAGCCATACTTTGTCTCCCACCTTGAACAATTTCTCTATTCTGTGTTGATCATGCTTGGCCTTATACTTCTCCTGTAACTTTTGAAATGTTTCTTATACCTGTAGATGGATCTGTCTGATCTTCTCTATAATTTTTTCAGTGCCCAAAGTCGTTGAGAGTGGAGCTTGATTATATTCTTTATTTAGAGGTCGTAGTCATATTGGACCCCAATCCCTAAATAGGGCAGCAACATTGCTCATATGATAGTGGTTAGGGCGTCTGGGGGGGTGATAATTATCAAACTAGACGAAAAAATTCCTTTTAAAATATTGTAATTTCATAGTCAATTTGGGTCGTTCACTAGGCAAATGATTTGACAGTAGAAGATATGTTAATTTATGATTTTTTTCCCTAAAAGGAAACTCTTAGTTTATATGAGGGAATTGCAATGTATCTATGGATTATCATTCATGAGCAAAGGAGAGGAGATTGTGTGAGAATGAAGATGAAATTATAGAAAAATTTTTGTAGGTTGTATCTCTTCATTTTTCTAGATAATATAAAAGGAAGGCCTGGTTGTTTCTCAATGGATGTAGCCCAAATTGGGTGAACCACATATATCTGCGTCTCTTGTTTTATGTGTTTGTGTTTCCACAATATTTTATGTGTTCCATTGCCTTGTAATATATACTTTTATAACAACAGCATCTCTGTTATGAAACCAGCTCAAGAAAAAGATAGGAAATATATATCAACGCCTTAGAATTCAACCTCTTCAAGGGGGCAACCTCCTTTACATTACATAAATGAACAATTCTTCCATGATACAAATGAAAAGACCTCCTTTCTATATATAGGAGTCTAAGGGGTCATAACATAATCAGAGCCGACATAACAATAATAATGTAAGGGCACAATAATAACAATAGTGGGCTTCTATGGGACACAATAGTAACAATATGGGCACTACATGGGTACATCAATATAATAAGTGGGTTATAGTAATAACAATAAGGGGTTACACTAGTAGTATAGGGGCCTAACATGCCCCTCTCCTTCAAAAAGCGTTGTCCTCAACGCTTGAGTAGTTCTTGATGCTTCCGTATAAAATTCTTGTCCTCCCATGTGGAATCTTTAGCGGGTAAGTTCTTCCACTTGATGAGATACTCTGAAATTGATCGATTTCGTAGCTGTCAGGTTCTTGTTTCTGTGACTGCTCCAAGTTCCAATATGATTTTTCCTTCCTCTTCAATTTCTAGCAATATTGTTTGAATTGGGATCTTTTGCAACTTTTGAATAAGTGGCCATACTTCTTCGTCCTTCTTCCATTCATCCCTTGCTTCGTTTATCCAATCTGGTTGGAAAATATAAATAGCACAAAACAATGCTTCCACATCCTCATCCTTGAAGAGTCTTCCCATTTGGTTAGGTCGCCATTTTTAAGTGCATGTAGTATTCCCAACATTTCCTTCTCATAAATAGCTTGCTTGAGATGTAGGAGTGGTAATTCTTGCCAATGCTTTACAAGATATGATCTGATTCATTTCTTCTTTCTCTGGGGTGGGGTCCTGGCATATATCTTCTTCTTTTGATGTTTCTTGATCCTTTTCTTCGTCTTCTTCATATTCTATGTAAAATAATTTATTCTCAGCACACTTATGACCTTTAGTGCATTTTCTATCACAATTGTAACAAAGCCCTTTTCTTCTTTTTTCTTCCAATTGTTGTGGTGTAACCCTTATAGGTTGTGGAAGGCTAGGAGAAACAACACTTCCATATTTATAGTTGTGAGGGGTACGCTTCCTGGTTTCCATAATTTTTCTTTCCACTATGTCACAAAGCCCTTTTACTCTTTCCAATTGTTGTGGTGTTGCTCTAAAGAAGGTGTTGCTCTTTGTATCCTCATAATGTGCTATCATTTCCTCCATGAAAATTGACCACGTAACAAGTTGTTTATGAGAACAAAGCCCTTCGTACCATAAAAATTGATCTGGTTCTAAATATGAAGATGCAATACATACCTTTTGTAACAGTTTTACACCATGTAGATTAAAATATTGCTCCATCTGAAGTATCCAATTTACCGGATCCTTGCCATCAAACTTCCTCATCTTGCTTTTTCTTGATTTTAGGAGCTCGACCTTGAAACGACTGTAACTCTGTACCTTTAAATCTTTAAGTTCTGAAATTGAGACCTATAGTAGCCCTCAGTGTCCTCTTTCCAATGCCACCAGTCTGATCCAAATTGGATTCTCTAAGAAATAGTTATGCACAATCTCCCAAGATGACCTGATTATAGACCTTTCCAGAAGAGCGAACTTGTATGAAGTGCCACGTGTCACTATTTCGACCTTTGGATCTGAAAAAGATATACAAAAAACTAAAGTCTGTCCTCTTTCTGTAACTTCTTACGAAATTTCAATCCGATCCCCAGAGAGAAAGTTATGACGATTTTCCCCAGGTCACCTGTTTGGAATGTAATTCAGGAGTCTGCAAAAAGACCAACTTCTCAGATCATATCTCTACAAATATAGCACGAAAAGCTCTGAAATTCGGACTAGAGGTTCAGCGCGATTTCTTCTCAAATGGGTTTTTTTTGCAACTTCTGAAACGTCGCAGAAAAAAATTTATAGCTAAAATTCCACAATGACCTGTTTGGAGCAGCGAAACCCTAAAATCCAAAGCTCTGATACCAAATGTTATGAAACCAGCTCAAGGAAAAGATAGAAAAGATAGATCAACACCTTAGAATTCAGCCTCTTCGAGGGGGTTCTCTCAGTCCTCCTTGCTTCCCTCATGCAATATCCAAAGGTGAAGGTCAAAAATATCCAAAACAAGTTTCAAATGGGGACTTCCCTATAGAAGTGTGTATTTCTATGTTGTAATAATGTTGTATATATACCATATTTTCATCCCAAGTCATTGGATGCTTTTGGTTGTATCCCCTTAGACTTTGCACCAAATTCTTATTGACTACTTCTGTTTGCCCATCTATTTATAGAGGGAATGTTGTATATATCTTCAACTTTGTGTCCATATTCTCCCACAATGTAGTCCAGAATGCACTGAGAAATCTTGTATCCCTATCTGAAACGATGCTCCTTGGTATCCCAAAGTGCACCCAGACAGATCCAAAAAACAATTTTGTTTCTTCTTCCCCATTGATGATCTTTTTAAAGGGCATCAAAACACACATCTTGTTGAACATTTCAACTACCACAAACAGGTAGTCATGTCCCTTCTTGGTTGTTGGTAAACCTCCCACAAAGTCAATGGAAATGCTTTCCCTAGGATGATTAGTTATAGTTAATGGATGATATAGACCATGTTTCCTGATGCTAGCCTTATTGATACAACAATCCTCTTATGAACCTAACTACCTACTCTTGCTTCTTGGGCCAATATTGTTGGCATTATGGTACATGTGTTTTCCTTGATGGAAACTCACTCATAAGTCAGCTTAGATTTAATAAAAGGCAACTCACAATGTAACAGGTCAATTCAGAGGTAATAGGGCAATGGTACAGAAGAACAAGAAGTTGGAACAAAGGACTACAAATCAAAATCAAGAAGTTGAAGAAAAAGTATGTTTTAATTCAGTTTAAGTTGTATACGCAAGTTCACCTTATCCAAGCACCATATACACCTTGGTTTGCAGAACAAAAAGTGAGTATACATATGCATGCACTTTCACAAGAGGAAAAGCGTGTATGGGTTGGAAAATCAAGGAAATTTAGGATTAAAGAATATCAAGGGTCAATACCATGGTATTAGCCCACAATATTGAGTAGAGTAATGGTTATTTGATCTCGTCCAAGAATACCACAGGATCTAAGTATTTTTTTGGTTTGAGGTATTGAAGAAGGCCAAAAACTATATAAGGGGGAGAAGATCAAAGGACCAAGTGTACAAGTGAAAGTGCTTCTTAGGAATACTTCTATCTGAAGTATATTTTATGCTGCGGGGGCTATGATTATGATATGATATGAAATATTTTGTGTAACTTGGATACAATGTTGGATCAGGAACATGAGACTTGAAATGACTTATCATTGTATGGTCTGATATTGGTTGGGCTAGATCTGATTTCTTACGCATATTTTATTCTTTAAATGTCATGATTTGGGTATGTCTGAAGTCTGGAATAGTAGTAAAGTTGTAAGTTAATATTTGTAGATCTATATGTTGGTTCACCTTGGTAAAGGCGCATATAGACGCAGGTTCAACTCTTCCAAGTAGCATATGCAAAAGAAAATCTTGTTGTTTAGGAATGACTAATCTATCTAATCAATGTTGTTGTTTTACTGTTGTCTGTCAATGAAGTCTTCTTAGATCTGAAATTAAAATTGAATGCATAAGGAGTTTGTGTCTGATTGATTGATTGATTAAGTGAGAAGGGTTATCTTTTCTACTGACTGTCTGGATCTCTGTAAATTGATAGTAGATGTTTAGAATATTATTGGTTGGTACAGATTTGATTCAAAAGTTTGTTTGATTCAATAGTTTGGAGGTATATGCAGGTTTTGTTATAGGAAGTAGCATATACATGCAGGTTGGGTTCATTAAAGTAGCGTATACATTTTGATGTATGATTTTTGAGGTTGCAGCTGATTTTGAATGATAATGTAGGTTTTTGGGTTCAACACAGTGTTTTGGTGACAGTGATCTAACTGTTCAGATTGACTAGTTGTTAGTTGATGCAGTTATTATTATAGAGTTTGAGCTTCAAAGTTTCTGATGGGTCTAGTGTGAAAATTTGATGAAACGAGGCCTTCATATTGTGTTGTTGTGTACCAGGAGCATCCAGTCTGAAAATTAATGAAACGTGGTCCCTAGAGGAAGAGAGAAGGTCGTAGCCTCTGTAGGTCGGTGCCTACGTACTAGTAAACATATCTACTAGTACAAGAGATGGGGGTTGTATCTCCCTTCCAGTAGAAGCTGGAAAATGAGAGAAGGTTGTAGCCTTCTGCATGTGGGTGCCTACATACTGGTATAAGTCTATACCAGTACAAGATTGTAAACCAATTTTATTTATATTAAGACGACAAAGACAATAGCAGTAGGTGGTTTTTCTCCCGCATTGGGTTTCCACCTTAAATCTTGGTGTTCATGTGTGTTGCTTATGCGTGATGGTTTATTATGTTATTACTGCACATAGTTACTGTATAATAAGATACTAATGCATTGCTTAAAGATCAGCACATGATAAATTAACTAAATCATAAGTTCTCTGGGTGCTAGTTTCTTTAATCACAGTAGCGTGCACACGCAAGTTCACTTCACTGAAGTAGTGTATATAAATCTGATTGGGAAATGAAATATTATTTAATTGTAAATACTGATTCACCCCCCCCCGCCCTTATTATTTCCAACAATTGGTATCAGAGTTGGTCCTGTAGAAGACGCTTGATCACTTGAAGGGATATCTTTCAAGATGAACAATCATGAAGGCATGGGATCTATCAAACCACCAATCTTCAATGGGAACAACTTGGTATATTGGAAAATAAGAACCAGATCCTATCTTCAGTCGCTTGGAGCCGATGTTTGGGAAATTGTGGAAGGAGGATACCAATTTCTAGCAACAATACCTACAGATACAACAGGTAAGAAGTTATATGAAATGAATGCCAAAGTAGTCAATACTTTATTGGGAAGTCTGTCAAAATCAAAATTCGTCAAAGTCATGCAACTCAAGATAGCCAAAGAGATATGGGATAAAATCATTTAGAGGTACAAAGGAGACTCCCATGTAAAACGTGCTAAGCTCCAAACTCTTAGAATTCAGTATGAAACTCTTAAGATGCATAGTGATGAAAGTATTTCTAGTTACTTTTTGCATGTAGATGAGATTTTTAATTGTATGAAGAATCTAGGTGAAGAGATAAAGGAGGCTACTTTAGTAGAGAAAATTTTGAGATCCTTGTCTTCTAAATTTGAGTCAAAAGTATCTGCCATAAAAGAAAAGTAGGATCTTCAATCCATTACTTTGGTTCAACTTCATGGAACTCTAACTTCCTTTGAAATGAGGAAAGGAGGTCCATCGAATATGAGAGAAACTGCTTTCAAAGCTTCAACTAAAGGAAAAGAAAAGGAAGTGCACAATGAATCAGGATATATTTAAGAAGAAGAATATGAGGTAAAGTTTGTCAATAAGCTTCAACGGGACTTTGAAAGATTCAGTGGTAAGATCCCATTCAAATGCTTTTCTTGTGATAGAGTTGGCCATTATGCTGCAAAATATCCTCATAAAGATAATCATGAAAAAGGAAAGGAATCTACAAAAGGCTATAAAAAACAAGTTGTTAATAGAAGAAGTTACTATACTCATGAAGATAGTGATGGACTATCTAATAGTGATGAAGATGAAACTGAATAAGATTATAAACTACTCATGGCTTATGACAATGATGATTTTTTGGATGGCTTAGAAGAGGAAGACTTTCTTGAAGAAATCACTAAACTCAAAATCTGTTTGTAAGAAAAGAATATGATCATAGACACGTTGACACATCAACTCATTAAAAGAGAAAAGCACAATTAAAAACTAGAATGTGAAGTTGTGGTTCTAAGAAAAGAACTTGAGAAGACAAAATCTCTTAATCTTAGATTTTCTAAAGGATCAAAAAGTTTAAATGAAATCATCAAGGTTCGACATTCTCCTCTTATAAAGATAGGTCTTGGATATACTGACGAATCATCCCAATCACAAAAGTTATCAGCCTCCACCAGAAGCTATCTTGATGCAGCAAAGACCACTGAACAATATGTCAATCGTCTGCGAAAGCCTAAAAGTACTCATCAGGTAAATCATGCTCAATTTACTCCAAGGATGAACATCAATAGAAGCATCAACCAAAAGTTAAACAATACCAAAAGATTCTATGATCACAAAAACTTCTTTAATGAACAATGTTTTTCATGCCATAAATTTGGGCATAAGGTTGCTCAATGTGTTGCTTACAAAACTATCATGATTAGAGAACCACAAAATCAAAGGAGCGTAACAAGAATCAAGAAAAGTTATTATAATAACTTTTCTCCTCTTGAAGATGAAATTGAATGTTCATTTTGTAATAACTTTCATCATGAAGAATCCAAATGTAGGAGAAAATTTTGGCCAACACTTCAAAAGGAGAAAACATCATCAAATTCTAGGGTATGGAGAAATAAGGAATTTCAATCAAAAATATGTGTCATAGCTCTGTTTGCAGAAGGATAAGAAAACCAGTGGTACATTGATAGTGGATGCTCTAAACACATGACAGGTGATAAAAAGAAACTTCATTCATATGATTCTTTAGAAAAGGAAAAGAATGTTTCCTTTGGAAATGACACACCAGCTATCATTAAAGGTAAAGGTTCTGTTTATTTGAAAGAAAAGGTTAAAGCTGGAAATGTCATGTATGTTGATGGTTTAAAACATAACTTGTTGAGTGTCAGTCAAATGTGTAATCAAGTAAATGAAGTTGTGTTTCGATCAAACAGATGTGTGATTCGTGAGATTGATATAGGAAAGACCGTAATCAAAGGTACAAGAACTCCAAACAATCTATACATACTGAAAGGAGGACAAAAACAATGCTATCTAATCAAAACAGATGAAAACTAGTTATGGCACAGAAGATTGGGGCATCTAAGCTTTTCTCAAATAAGAAAAGCATGCAGGCTCAAGGCGGTTCATGATCTTCTAGATATCAGCATCCCAGAAAATACCATATGCAAACCATGTCAAGTCGGTAAGCAAGCCAAAGTTCATTTCAGTGAAAAAGAAAGATCAACAAGTAAGCCTCTTGAACTTATCCATACTGATTTGTGTGGACCAACAAGGAAAAAATCACCTCGTGGAGAAGAATACTTTATTTTATTTATTGATGATTTCTCTAGAATGTGTTGGATAGGTCTACTAAAGCATAAAGATGAAGCATTTGAAAATTTTAAAGCCTTCAAAGCTTTAGTTGAAAATGAATCAGATCGAAAAATCAAATGTCTCAGATCTGATCGAGGGGGAGAATTCCTATCAGATGATTTTTTTTTATTTTCGTGAACAACATGGAATAAAAAGGCAATTCTCTATTTCCAAAACTCAACAAAATGGTGTAGTGGAAAGAATGAATAGAATAGTTCAACAAATGTCTCGAGTTATGCTTGATGAATCTAGAACTCCTGCCATCTTCTGGGGTGAGGCCACATTTACTTCCATGACTATTCTCAACAAAGCTAATGTTCGGGTAAGTAGTGATCAAACTCCATATGAACTTTGGTATGGTAAGCCTCCTACTGTAAAAGAATTTAGAGTTTTTGGAAGCAAATGTTTCATCAAAAAGACTGATGAAAAACTTGGTAAGTTTGAACCCAGAGCAGACGAAGGAATTCTTCTTGGTTATTCATCCAGAAGTAAAGGATACAAATGTTATAACAAGAGACTTCAGAAAATTGTTGAATGCATTGATGTAGTAATTGATGAAGCATGCAGAAATCTGGAACAAACAAAGGATGATGACAATGAGGAAGATGGTGAATTCTTTCCTGTATCAAATCAAAATGATATAGAGGAAGAAACCAATGAAGCATCAGAAGAAGATACAATTGACAGGGAAAAGACTCCATCCAGGTATGTTCAAAAGAATCATCTAGAATCTCAAATTCTAGGAGAAAAGGGGTCTGGAGTATAGACAAGAAGAACTCTTGCAGGAACTTCCAGTTATCTAGCATTACTATCCTCCATAGAACCAAAGAATGTTAATGAAGCTAGCAAAGATGAATGTTGGGTTAAGGCAATGAATGAAGAACTTGACCAAATTGAAAAGAATGATACTTGGGAACTAGTTCCTAGACCTCTTGATAAAAATGTTATAGGAACAAAATGGATATTCAAGAATAAATTGAATGAAAATGGAGAGGTTATTAAAAACAAATCAAGACTTGTATGTAAAGGGTATCCTCAAAAATAAGGTATAGACTTTGAAGAAACATTTTCACCTGTTGCCAGACTTGAAGCCATAAGAATGTTTCTTTCTCTTTCAAGTTTTCAGAAATTCAAAGTGTATCAAATGGATGTAAAATCTACATTTCTTAATGGAGAGTTAGAAGAAGAAGTCTATATTGAACAACCAGAAGGATTCATTCTAGGAAATGATGCAAAGCTTGTATGAAAGCTCAAAAAGGATCTTTATGGACTAAAACAAGCTCCAAGGGCTTGGTATTATCACCTTGACAAATATCTACAACAAGAAGGGTTCTCAAAAGGATCTGCGGACAACAAATTATACACCAAGATTGAGAATGATAAATTACTAATTATTGTTGTTTATGTTGACGATATCATCTTTGACAGAAATGAAGAATCTATGAGTCAGAGCTTTGCTTTAGTTATGCAGCAAGAATTTGAAATGCCCTTACTTGGTGAACTTACTTATTTTCTTAGTCTACAAGTACAACAAACAAAAGATGGTATTTTTCTTTCACAATCTAAATATCTCAAGCAGATTCTGAAGAAGTATGGAATGGAATATTTTAAACCAGTATGTACTCCAATGGTAACATGATGCAATCTCAGTTCTAATGATAAATCACCTACAGTGAATCAAATAGCATACAGATCTATGATTGGAAGTCTTCTCTATCTAACAGGTACTAGACCTGATATCATGCATGTAGTAGGGACTGTTGGAAGATTCCAAGAAAATCCAAAGGAATCACATCTTCAGACTATAAAAATAATATTCAAATATCTTCAAGGAACACAAGAATTTGGTCTATGGTATCCTAAAGATATAGATCTTACTCTTCATTCATATACAGATGCAGATTGGGCAGGAAATGTTGATGATCGAAAAAGCACTAGTGGAGGTTCATTATATATGGGATCACGGTTAGTATCTTGGTTCGGCAAGAAACCAAGTTCAATTGCCTTATCTACAGCTAAAGCGAAATATGTGACCACCGCATTTTGCTGCACACAACTACTTTGGATGATGCATACATTGCAAGATATTCAAATCACATTTTCTCCACCCATCTCCACTTTATGTGATAATACAAGTGCCATCAGTATTTCGAAAAATCCTGTCATGCACTCCAAGACCAAGAACATACCCATTAAGCACCATTTTCTACGAGAAAAAGTGCTTGAACAAAAGGTTAAATTGGAGTATGTTCCCTCCAAAGAACGGGTTGCTGATATATTTACCAAACCATTTCCTAGAGAAATATTTGAATATCTCAAACAAAAGTTGGGAGTAGTTTATGCATCATCCTTTTGTTAAATATAGTTTTCAGAAGAAGGTTCCTATATGTGGGTTTCATGAAGGATTGTCATGTATATACGTGAGTTTCTGTGGCTGAAGGAGCGTATATGTTTTTCTAATAGAAAAAAAATGGGTCAGACTCCGACATGGGTGCTCAATCTGATATTGATGATTACTGACTGCTGATATGCTTTGTTCATTTATTTTTATCTGACTGATGAAGATGCCTTGATGAATGATTTGTTGACAATGCACAGGTTCATGGGGAGCATTAGCCTTCAAAAACATTTTGAATTATTGGCATTATGGTTGTTGATTTCAGCTATGGTTTCAGATATTCATTTTTGCATAGGTCATGTAAAGATTTAGGGTGCAATATGTCACCTTGTGTCATAGTCTATTTTTGAAAGAGTCCTATTGGACATATGATGTAATTTGTTTCCCCACTATGCATGGGAAGGATGATGTAATAATTGTTATATTTCAGCCATGTATAAACAATTGGTATATCCCCACATGGTTGGGTGGATGAGTCAAATTTGGTATATCCCCACTTGTTTGGGTGATTGATGTATGTATGAGTCATTGGTGATAGGAAGGTCATACTCAAATAGTTGAGTTATAGAGTCATGCTATTCTTTTGAGAAATATCTCTGCAGACTCTGCATGTACTCAGGGGGAGCATGGATGACATAGTGTATCTCAAAGGGAGAATATCTTGGTCCAACCTTTTCCCTTGATGTCAAAGGGGGAGAGTATTTTGGTGTTGCTTGATATCTCTAACAATTTCTAATATCTCTAACAGTTTCTACAGTTTGTAGTAATCAATTGCAATATGGTTTCCATCAAGTCCAAAGGGGGAGATTGTTGGCATTATGGTACAGGTGTTGACCTTGATGGAAACTCACTCACAGGTCAGCTCAGATTTAATAAAAGGCAACTCACAGTGTAATAGGTCAATTCAGAGGTAATAGGGAAATGGTATAGAAGAATAGGAAGTTGGAACAAAGGACTATAAATCAGAATCAAGAAGTTGAAGAAAAAGGATGTTTTAAGTCAGTTTAAGTTGTATACATAGGTTCACCTTATCCAAGCAGCGTATACATGCTGGTTCACAGAACAAAAAGGGCGTATACGTATGCACACACTTTCACAAGAGGAAAAGCACGTATGGGTTGGAAAATCAAGGAAATTTAGGATTAAAGAATACCAAGGGTCAATACCATGGTATTAGCCCACAATATTGAGTGGAGTAATGGTTATTTGATCCCGTCCAAGAATACCATAGGCTCTAAGTATTGTTTTGGTCCGAGGTATTGAGGAAGGCCAAAAACTATATAAGGAGGAGAAGATCAAAGGACTAAGTGTGCAAGTGAAAGGGTTTCTTGGGAATACTTCTATTTGAAGTATATTTTATGTTGCAGGGGCTATGATTATGATATGATCTGAAATATTTTGTGCACCTTGGATACAATGTTGGATCAGGAAAATGAGACCTAAAATGACTTATCATTGTATGATTTGATATTGGTTGGCCTAGATTTGATTGCTTACACATGTTTTATTCTTTAAATGTCATGATTTGGGTATGTCTGAATTCTGGAATAGCAGCAAAGTTGTAAGTTAATATTTGTAGATATATATGCTAGTTTGCCTTAGTAAAGGCACATATAGACGCAGGTTCGACTCTTCCAATTAGCGTATGCAAAAGAAAAGAATGTTGTTCAGAAATGACTGATCTATCTCATCAGTGATGTTATTTTACTGTTGTCTATCAGTGAAGTCGTCTTAGATCTGAAAGTAAAACTAAATACATAAGGAGTTTGTGTCTGATTGATTGATTGATTAAGTGAGAAGGGTTATCTTTGTTGTTGACTGTCTAGATCTCTGTAAATTGACAATAGATGTTCAGAATATTACTAGCTGGTACATATTTGATTCAAAAGTTTGTATGATTCATTAGTTTGGAGGTATACACAAGTTTTGTTACAAGAAGTAGCGTATATGCATAGGTTGGGTTCATTAAAGTAGCGTATACATTATGATGTATGATTTTTGAGGTTGCAGCTGATTCTGAATGATGATGTAGGTTTCTAGGTTCAGAACAATGTTTTGGTGACAGTGATATGACTGGTTGTTAGT
Source organism: Pinus tabuliformis (assembly GCA_031772625.1). Classification (NCBI taxonomy): domain Eukaryota; kingdom Viridiplantae; phylum Streptophyta; class Pinopsida; order Pinales; family Pinaceae; genus Pinus; species Pinus tabuliformis. The sequence continues at coordinate 1,495,665,655 of CM062818.1, read as the reverse complement.
TGACACAGTTATTATTATAGAGTTTGAGCTTTAAAGTTTTTGATGGGTCTAGTGTGAAAATTTGATGAAACGAGGCCTTCATATTGCGTTGTTGTGTACCAGGAGCATCTAATCTGAAAGTTAATGAAATGTGGTCCCTGGAGGAAGAGAGAAGGTCGTAGCCTTCTGTAGGTTGGAACCTACGTACTAGTAAACATATCAGCTAGTACAAGAGCTAGGGGGTTGTAGCTCCCTTCCAGTAGAAGTTGAAAAATGAGAGAAGGTTGTAGCCTTCTGCAGATGGGTGCCTGCATACTGGTATGAGTATGCACCAGTACAAGATTGTAAACCAATTTTCTTTATATTAAGAAGACAAAGATGACAACAATAGGTGGTTTTTCTCCCGCATTGGGTTTCCACCTTAAATCTCAGTGTTCATGTGTGTTGCTTATGTGTGATGGTTTATTCTATTATTACTGTGCATAGTTACTATATAATAAGATACTGATGCACTGATTAAATATCAACACATGATAAATTAACTAAATCATAAGTTCTTTGTGTATATGCTGGTTTCTTTAATCACAATAGCATGCACATGAAAGCTCACTTCACTGAAGTAGCATATATAAATCTGATTGGGAAATGAAAGATTATTGAATTGTAAATACTGATTCACCCCCCGCTTTCAGTATTATTTCCAACAAATACATTGTAATAGCGCTAGTCAAAAAATCCATGTAATAAAAGTTAATAAAGGAAAAATAATAACCATGGTCATGAGACACGTATTCCAAGCTAAATTTTGGGCATAAACATAGTGATAGGGATCACTTGTGATTAATTAATGGCTATGGAAATTGGCAAATGAAATGGCCAAGGCTTTGGAAAGGCAAAGAGGCATTATTTGGAATTTTATTTATGAAAATAATGCAAATTAGGAGAAAAGGAAAGTGAAAGGTCACAGGTTGCATGTGAGGAGGAAAATGAACGAAAATAAGGGAAAATGATGAAAATAGAGGCCTCATTAATAAAAATGATATTGAGGATTAGTTCAAGGATTTTGTCAGTTCAGACTTTTGTTAGTTCAGTTTTGGAGCTTTCATTCTATTCTCTTTCTCTCTCATACTCTTGGATACTTAGAATTTTCTTGGAGCACTCTTGGAGGAGTGCGACATAAATGGGATTTGGAGTAAGAAGGCAAAGGAAGAGTAGGAAAGTGCAAGAGGACATCAGGATTAACATCTACAACAAGTTTTTTTCATAGGTACCGAGTTGCATGTATGATTTCCTTGCTAGTTTTAGCATGCATGGAATATGCATGTGGTTTCCTGGTTTTGATCTATCACTGGCATGGAGGAATGCCTGGATTGATGTCATATTTCCTTAGCCTTTCTATTTCCTATATAACCATGTTGTTGTGGGGTTTAATTTTGTTTTCTGGTTGGTTCTCATGTTCTTTTGGTTGTGGGTTGAGTTATTAGTTCCTGGAGCCTTGGTTGGACAAATGCTTTAGAGCCCTGTAACAACATGGGTTGAGTTATTATTCCTGGAGCCTTGGTTGGACAAATGCTCTGAATCCCTTGATGGGTTGAGCTACTAGACTTGGAACCTTAGTTGGACAAATGCTTTGGAGCCTGACAACAGTTGTGGGTTGATTTACTAGTCCTGGATCCTTGGTTGGAACAAACACTTTGGAGCCCTGGACAAATTGGGTAGAGACCAATCTGGTGATGGTTAGTGATTTTCAACCGTGATTTAGAATCAATGGTTGAGGGTTAAGGTGGATTGGCCTTTGGAATCCCTAGTTTGATTTTGATGGATTTTTTCTATGAGATCCCACTTTCATGCTTGGAATATGGCACGAGGGTGATTGGTTGAAGAGAGATTTGGTTGAACCAATCTATGGTCAGGTGGAATGCGGAATTCTCGAACCTCATTGGCCTTTGCATTCATCGCTAAGAGCTCTCTTCCTCCCTAGTATTTTATGGGTAAATATAATTTCTTATATGTGGCTTATATTGCTATTATATCCTTGATATTTCTATTGGTTATATGCTTGTTATGAATGAGTTTTATGAAAGTGAAAATGTATGGCTCTCATCATGTTTTGGTTAATTACTAAATGCACAGTGAATATATGGCTTAATAGATCGTAATGTAATTATTGTGATGAGGCATCAATGATTCTTAGTGATTCTCATATAAGTATTAGACCCCTATGTTGGCTTGTATGGGCCTGACCTAGGTTTAGAGGTGATTTAGCCAAGCAAATCCCAATACTATTGGCCCTTTCGGTAACAGTCCACAGAGCACAGACTGAGGTCTCACCTGAAGTAGTATGGGAGGGTGCTAGAACCATGTTTCCACACCCTTGGTATGTCGGATGGGCTTCTGGAGGTCCATGGTCTAACTCGTCACTACGTGCACTTGCGATCCCTTCGCACCTTGCGATGTTGCTTCTGCACAGCCCTTGTCGAGGCACAAACTGTATAATACCCAAGTTCCTTGTTATTTAATTTGTGATTATCTGATTACTTAACTTGTTCATGTAAGACTAATGATAATTACAGCATACTGATCAACTATATCAGTGTGTGCAACAAATAAACCAATATAAACATAAGGAAGGCAAGGTACAACAAATACACAGAAATAAGAATCAACTTCTCTTTATTAATATTCAATCTTGATTACAGACTCGACACCGCCTTGTGCACTCAACTATAAGGGTCCGCGCACTCAACTATTGACTCTTCTAGGCCTCTGTGCACTCAGCTGCAGAGCCTCTTCCTACTACTACAACCCAATACACTTAGAATCCTACTCTAAGCTCGAACCATTCGCATTCTTCTTTCTATTTCTTATGCTCGCTTTACAACTTAGAGCCTCGATCTATTTATACAATCCCATGCTGACATGAATTTACATTACATTACATTACTCTAGGGCAGGTAGCCTTATGACTTGACCTCTACTTCGCGCTCCGCGCCCGCAATTCACGGAGTCTTACAAAACCTTTGACTAAAACTTGGGCTTTGAGCCCCAAAACATGTTGTGGGGGGGATTCCATGCCCAAGAGGCCCCCAACACAATCATCGTGACTAGTTCCGAGTCACTCTGCTGGTGCGCCGATCTTGGCACGGAGCCCATCCAACTGTTCACGTACTGCCTAGAGGTCCGTGGCGCACTGTTCTACGGTTTATTGGACCTGCTGCATGCATTCCTCTGATGCTTCTTTGTGAGGATCTACTACCTGCCTTAGCGCATATTTTTGCCAGTTGTTGGATGAGGACGAATGTCTGCGCAGTTCCCCTTACACTGTCATACTGCTCCTGCAGTTCGCGCGCCTTTGTTTCTAGGCTCTTTATGTTGGGGTCCTCCTACAAGGATGTAAGGATGTCAAAAGCTTGATCCAACATACCAGTACAGTCCTGCACTGCCCGTCCAATTTCTTCCAATCCTATTTGAATCGCACTAATGCGCTGCTCTCTAACTTCTGGAGGAGTGGAAGGCTACGCCTTCATCCGCAGCTCAACAATCTGGAGGTTCAGCTCCAGTTGCACTCGTGTTGTTTCCTCGTGCGTGCTTTGGAATCCACTTGCTAGACAGTGGATCTACATCTTTGTTGGTTCATCCACTGTTTGCATGATCTGCCAATTCTCTGACACTAGCTCATCACGCTATAGGCTGAGTTGTTCGATGTTGATCTTCTGCTCACTCAATACTTGGATCGTGCGGCCCTCCCTAGAACATAGCTCTGCTATGATGCCATCCCGTAGTTGATATAGTGTGTCTTGCGGAAGGGCATCCAAATTTAGGCCAAGTCCCTTGATCCTGCCCACTGCGGCACTATCATCCCTTTTTTTTGCTGTTCACGAACTTTGGGGCTCAAATCTTGCTTGGTGCTCAACACTTTGTGCTCTATGTAATTGCTCAAATCTCAAATGAATAAGTGTTGTCTCGTGGCTAGCCCTTGGAGTTTTATAGTTCCTTTTGAATTCAAATCCGACCGTTCCCTCTACTTCTGAGTCATCAATGCTTTCTTGGTGGCAGATTGCCTTAAATCTAGCTCTTAATTTGTGCCTTAAATGCCCGCTGCCCGCTCCCTTTTTCCTTAAATTAGACATCTCTTCATGAAAAGTGACACCAACAGTTACTTCCCAGCCTACCCGTGTGACAGTGCAGCCCTCCATGCGTGAGCGCGAACCTTGTGTCCTGCTGATTCTGCATGCACGCCCTTCATCGCGCAACCCTCGAACAGACTCTTTTAGAGTCCTGAATCTCTTTCAACTGTCTGGAGCACTAAGACTTTGCTCCCTATGGCTAGTCATGTGGTTGCACCACCTGTGCAAGACTTCACCTCGTCTTCCAGCATAGTCCGCGGAAAATCGTCAACTATCTGCGCGACCACTAGCGCTACGCATTCTACCGTGTGCATTATGCTTCCCCGGTTATTGCATTTGGTGAGGTGTGGTCATAGCCATGGCAGCAGAGTCATAAACTCTCAGAGACAATCTTCTACTGTAGTGGTATGGTCATCCATATCTTTCTTTATCATCCATGGTTTATCGACGAGACATGCCTGCCTGATCTCATTTTCTAGCCTCTTGATCTCAGCGTCCATCAAAATGATTTTCTTCCTCAATTGTACCCGGTCCTTTTCGAGTTTGCGAATTCTAAGGTTCCCTTGACGGATGGCTTCTTGAATCCTTATATGTTTGACCTCGTGTAGATGTGTGATTTCTTCCTCCTGGTTATGGCGCACTGTCGCCACTACCGGGTCTAGTACATGCAGATTCCCTTTTGTGTTTTCTTTAGTAATTATGGTCTCTACTCTATTCCGCACCTTGGGAATCGTCTCCGCATTCAGGGTTTTTCACATGGCCTGGTAGGCCCATCGAACCGCTAGCATGCGCAGGTCCCAATCAGTTCATTTTACCTGGTCAACCTTGTTGAGCACTCTGCATACCCTATCAAAGGCTTCATCATGGAGAATTGGTAGCATGCGTTGCCTTTCTTGCTGATGTGATTTGTTCTGATTCTCTATTCTGGGGCCAGTATGCACTTGTGCGGGCTTTACAGCATATGTTTGTACCCATCGAGAAAGGTGGGCGCACAAGTTGTTCCGCCGCTACTGACTTACTTGTATTCGAAGCTGGGGTTTTACCAAGCGTAGGCGTATCATCCTTCTGCAACCATGCTAGTCCTCAAAATTTCCTTGATGCGTACCCCACCATCGTGTGGGTGTTGCACGTAGTGCGCACTTTAGAGCATCAAACCACTGTTGCTCTAGTACGACGCTTTCAAATTTTCTCAGAAATTCATCCACCACTGTTAATCCATCATATGTCTGATCTGATAATGAGATCTTAGACAGTTATTAAGGTATTACAGACTTATGTGCATGGATTTTCCTATGTTACTTTATGCAATGGATCGATAAGATTTCGAAATACATAGACAATGAAGTAGTGAAAGAACATAATAGACAAACACATATAAACACAACAAGTTTAATAAGGAGTTCACCCAACACTCCTAGGCTACGTCTCCTCGTCCAGCCTTCAGTGGTGACCTCTCTATTATCTCTTCAGACGCAGAATTTTTACAAAAGTGAGCTCAATTTGAGTCTCACACAATAGATACAAAACAACAAGGCTTGACTTGGATCCCCCAAGTCTTTCTGAGTACATAGACTCTCCTCACTGACTCTTTGTCTCCATTTTCTCTTTGTCTCAACATTGTCTGTCTTTGTTTCTATCAGTTTGTGGCTTTAAAGCCAATCGACGTTGTTTGTTCATTTCTCCTTCTAAGGATTTTTGGCTTCCCTGCCTCTGTCCGCTCAGATCCCCTTCTGAGTGTTAGCAATCATTGCTAAATGCCTTCAGGGATGGTGGCCACCTGTCCTGTAATGGAATGGACCATTGGGCCTTTGAAATCCTCGAGATAGCTGTTCTCTATTTACACAGAGAAATACATTCAAACAGGGGAAAAATACACCAAAACTCTGTTCATCAGACTTCAAATATACATAAATCCACCCTATACTTCTATCAGGTCCACCTTTTAATTGATTATCACATCTCCACCGTTGATCAGAGTGGTCTTGATCCAATGGTTGAGATCCATTTTGAGCGGCTCATTCGTACGGGGGTTAGCCACCCGAAAAGGGTGGTTTTCTCTCTCCAGGGCCTGGACACGTGGCAGCTAGTGTATGGGCTCGGGCGGAGCCCGGCCAAAACCAATTACTGCTTACGGCCCGCCTGAAATCCTGCTTGTTTCGTTATTTCCCTTTGTATTTAAAAATACATTAAAACATTGAAATATCTCAAAACAGATTTATGGTGGACATGAAATATTTATGAAGTGGCATTTACAAACCCTTTCGGGTCCATTTTCATCGCATTGGTGCTTCCCTTCGTATTTTGTTTATTAAACGAAATACGTGAAATACATATCAAAACAACTTTTTACGGAACTAAAAATACTTGAAACTTGGTCCATAATCCCATTGGGTCTGGCCATTGCATCACATATAGATGTATGGCCCCGCTCCTTGTAATGCTCCAATGCGATACTGCAATTGCAACTTGTCACTAATTGCATATCGCATAGATCTCGGGCCATTTGGTAAGCGCTCCTCTGTATTTTCTGATTGCGATATCATGCGTTAACCTGGGCCTTCGATCTGTGCGCTTGATCGATGGTCCTCGTTGACCCACACTAATCGCGATCACAACTGTCATGTGATAGCCCCTAATTGCTTCGCTTGCCATTGTCGATTGCGATATACCGATCGGATCTAAACTATTGATTGGCCAGATCCAACGGCTCTTGTGCATTGTTCCTTTGACCGTCGATAAGCCTGTTTTCCACTATTTCTTTATGTTTTTGCCTCCCGATAGTGTTATCCGACTTTTCTAAAAGTTATTCTCATGTGATAGTTTTTATATTTAGAAGACTTAGAGGGTTTTGTAGGATCCATTTGGATCAATGTCGGCAGCTCCCTTGCCTCTATTGTCATGCAACACAATGATTTAATCATCATGTTGCAATTCAGCATTGTTACTTCGTGCAACCGATTCTGCCATCGCTCTATCTCTTCGTCTGAATCCGAAGTGCAGGAGATTTCGCACTCCCACAAAATCCTTCCATCTGCAGTCAGATTCACCCAATTCTCTCCTTGTGCAGTTATCTTGTAGATATAGTCAATATCGTCATCATTATTGTCGTCGCACACTGGTTCAGTGCATCGCGCTCCTTTGGCTAGATCTAGCGGTACTACCATGCGTAGTGACTTTTTCTCAACGATTATTTTGCACTTCTTCAGATTTATGACTCTGTTCATATCGGTGGCCCAGTCTATTCCTAGTAGTGCAAGATAGGGATTGCTATCATCGACAATCTCTATCACTTCAAAATCCACCTGCATGCTCACACCTTCAATATCAATTGTCACCCCTTGCAATCTTCCCATGGGCAAAATCTTCTGTTGGTTTGCCATTCATAACTGAATAGGGGACCATTGTAGCGCGAGTCAGCCCATGTGTTCCCATGTTTTCTTTGGTAGTACATTCGCGTCCTAACCTAGATCCAGGATTACCTAATCCATTTCGTACTCACCTATTTGCATAGTCAACCTCATTTCCCCTCCTATGCACAATACATGCTTCCCAAGTTTCTGGACCACACGCAGTTCTCCTGACCCAACACACCTAGTGATAAGTTCTTGTAGTCCCTTGACTACCTTACTATCATGCAACAATTTCATGCATGTCTCTAGAAAGGTAGTGAGCATTGAAGGATCCATCCCTGGTTCTAGTTGATCCTTACTACGTAAATTGGAGGCCTCCGTGAAGCTCTTCTTAGCTTCCATGAATGTCTCCTTCTCACATTCTAGATCAAACTTGGGTTCCTTTGTAGGAGCCTTGTGAACCCACACAATTTCTTCCGACTTCTTCCATTTATCATCTCCCATGGCCATACCGCTCCTGAGCATCATGTTTACATTTGGGTCTTCTTCGTGTGGCTCAAATCTCATCATTTGTAAATTCTGGGTCGGAGGGGGCTAAGGTACCCCCTTTTCGCGCATCCTTGCTATCAACGAATGGCAGTCTTCTTCCTCATGATAAAACTGAGTACAATACCAACATGATATTCTTGTTGAATTTGTACAATCGCGGTCATAATGCCCTGGCCCTCCGCAATTGTAACAAATTATTTGTCTGCGACCCCTTCCCGACCCCATTCCACCTTGACCTCGACCGCACCCCTAAAACCTAGCTCACGCCATCCCTGAATTTGGGTCGAGGGCTCGCGTTTCAGTCTGCACCCTGTAGGCAGGAATCTGATCCATCATTATTTCATAGCTCCGGTAGGTGCATTCGTCATGGCCTACCGACCTACAGAAATTACACAATAATTGCTAGGACGTCTGCGTATACTTTTGCAACAGATGACAATTATCTATGGTGTGTTTTCCTCCTATCTGGCATATTGCATACCATAATGCAAATGCCACGCTCAGCCTTGTCTGTGCCTCCAGTCTTAATGGCATTGGCCCTCCTCCTACCAAGTAGTTCGCGAATACTCGACAATGGTCCTTATCATGCCCTTGGCCTCTGCATTTTATGCACCATACTTACTTGCGCACATCTGGCCGAGGTTTCCTGTCATGTTTCAAACTTTGCATTTCCAGACATGGATTCTATAGTTGCGCATGGATTTGTTGGACTCCCAACCCACGGTCTTGTATAGGGGTCTCATGCAATTTCATTGCCATCTCCAATGCTTCGGCCTGGGTGGAACGTTTTTGTTGTGACAGCGTCGTCCTTAAGTGTGGCGTAAATGAGGCCACAAACCATGCATGATGTTGTGCATCTATTAACATCATATTGGCTTCACGGATCGTACTCTTCAGCCTTTGGTCTAGATCCCAGGGGGTCTCACCCGGGAGCATCGCGATCTCCTTAAACTCGATGATTGAATGTGTCTCTGATTTTGGCCTGATAAATTCCCTGTCCAGTGCAGCCTGAATCTCTACAATTACTACGTTCTGGTGGTCATTAGAATGCTTGATATTCCACGTTAATGCGCGATCCTACAGCACGCTCACCAGTGTAGCCTTTTTAATGTTGTCATCCACAATGCCCTGTGCTTCCCATACTGCTCTTACCACGAACCAAAACTGGTTCGGATCTTCATTCCCTTCTCCTTTGAACACCGATAGTTTGATCGCACTTTCCATACTGAATTGCAATGGTGGCAGAGGTGGAGTGGGCGGAGATGGAGGTGAGGGGGGTGAAGCGGGTGGAAGTGTGGATGGAGGTGGTAAAGATGGAGTTCGTTGTCTTATCAAACTGACCGCACTTCTCGGAGAAACCTTCGCGACCTCTTCCTCGCTTTCCCACGAGGGTGAAATTAAGGGACTGTTTTCCAACTCTTCACTAGTTCCTCTTTTGTAGATCTTCCCACTTTGCGTAGTCCCAAATATCAATTTATTTGCAGAACCCGCTTTTCACATAATAGCATCTTAACCCAAGTGTTCAAATATTTAATATACTTACCTTGCGGTCCCTTGAGAAAACGTCACTCCACCTCATTGTAGCTGACGGTCGTGTCTACTGCGAACTCAGTGATAAATCCTCCTATTATTTGGTCAAGCCAATGGTCCACAGCTCGTGTGATCTTATCTTTTGATGCTTCTAGTTTGTGCACTAATTCCGGAGTCCACACTATTGGTTTGTTGAGCCTACACCTTCCTTGGCTGTCTGCTAACTTCGCAATCCACTCATACAGCTCAAAAGGAAAGGATGCAAAGAAAATTTCATGGATTTCTGTATACAAGTAGCGCTCCAACCACTGTTCCTTAGATACTCGCAGATTTCTGTTTTCCTGCACTGCAAACTCGTGAATCTTCTTGTCCAACCACTCTTCAATTTCTTTCTTTGTTGGATTCTAGTGGCACGACATCAGACATCCTTTATGCAGATCTCGATCTTGGTAATGGAACCATTTGTTGGCTTGTATGGGCCTGACCCAGGTTCAGAGGTGATTTAGCCAAGCAAATCCCGATACTACTGGCCCTTTCGGCAACAGTCCGCGGAGCGTGGACTGAGGTCTCACCTAAAGTAGTATGGGAGGGTGTTAGAACCAGGTTTCCGCACCCTTGGGATGTATGATGGGCTTCTGGAGGTCCGTGGTCTAACCCATCACTACGTGCACTTGCGATCCCTTTGCACCCTACGGTGCTGCTTCCGCGCAACCCTTGTCAGGGTGCAACCCATATAATACCCAAGTTCCTTGTTATTTAATCTATGATTATCTGATTACTTAACTTGTTCTTGTAAGACTAATGATTATTACAACATACTCATCAACTATATCAGTGCACGCGACAAATAAACCAATATAAACATAAAGAAGGCAAGGTACAAAAAATACACAGAAATAAGAATCAACTTCTCTTTATTAATCTTCAATCCTGATTACATACTCAACATCACCCTATGCACTCAGCTGCAAGGGTCTGCAGACTCTTCTAGGCCTTTGCGCACTCAGTTGTAGAGCCTCTTCCTACTACTACAACCCAATACACTTAGAATCATACTCTAAGCTCGAACCATTCACATTATTCTTTCTATTTCTTATTCTCCCTTTACAACTTAGAGCCTCGCTACATAACTTTACATTACATTACATTACTCTAGGGTGGGAGACCCTATGACTTGACCTCTACTTCGTGCTCTGCGTCCGCAATTCATGGAGTCTTACAAAACCTTTGACCAAATCTTGGGCTTTGAGCCCCAAAACATGTTGTGGGGGGATTCCATGCCCAACACCCTATGCTCGGATCTATTGTTTAAACTTGTAGAATACATATTTGTGACACGTTTGCAGAAATGCCTATCATGGCTAGTAGGGGTCTAGTCAAGTCGTTGTTCAATTATTTGCATTTGTATCATTGTTTTGATGTTACTTTTCATTTCTGTAAGTTTCATGGAGTTCTAGGCAGTTGCGTGAATCCTGACCCTAAAAAAGTGGCACAAAATCTAAAGTCATTGACACAAAACTACCTGGGAAATTCCCCAATCGCACACACGCCTTGTTTTCGGAGTGATTGGAGGGTCCCATTTGCATGCATGCCCATGTCAAAGGAGAGGCTGGGCCTTTAATGCAGTAAAAATTCAGTTTTTCTTAGGGGCTAGTCACTTGGATGGATTGGATGGCTCCCAGGTGGTTCTATTGTAATTGTAGAAGGTCAGGTTGTCTATGTTCTGTCAGTTCCACTTCCTTAAGTGCTACATAGGGATTTGAGTCATATCATAGTAACTCTTCATCACACGTTTAACCCAGTTGACCGGTTACTTGAGTAGATGTGGGAGGAGGGTGTTACAAAGTGGTATCAAAGCATGGTTTTGTTCTCCTTAGGTGATGTTTGGTTTATGTTCCCCTTGGATGAATGAGTTTTCATATGTGCATTTTGGTTGCTCGTTGTCTATGTGCGTGTTGCATATGCATGGTGTTGGTCATGACTATAGTGATGTCAACATATGAAAGTTGATGGTGTTGTGGTTGTATGTGGTCATCATGAGTGTATGTCGGTTATGCATTGGTTATGCATGTTAGTGCTTATATATCATTATGCATACATTGATGTGGTTGTAGTTTTCATGCATGAGGCCATAACATGTGGTTGGTATGGTCATGCATTGATGACTAGATAATGATTGAAATGATGAATAAATGTTGATATGATTATGTTTATATATATATATATATATATATATATATATATATATATATATATATATATATATTGCGCTAATCAGGTTGGTCTTGCAAATGAGATATCTATAACACCCTCCTCTCACATCTACCCAATTAACCAACCAACCGGGGTTTAACATGTGACGAAGATTTACTATGATATTATTCAACTACCCATGTGTTAGTTTAGGAAGTGGAACCGATAGAACACAATAACACAGACCTTCTAGACCTACTGCAAAAACCCTAGGATCCAGCCAAATCTTCTAGGTGACTAGCCCCTCAGAAAAACTACCTTTTTACTATATTAATCCCCTAGTCACTCCCATGAAATAGGTATGAGTGCAATTGGGACCCTCAAGTCACTCCCACAACATCGATGTACCTATGACTAGAGACTTTGCCAAGCAGTTTTGTGCCTAAAAATCTTAATTTTGAGCCACGTTTTTAGGCCGAGGGCTTATGTCACTACCTAGAACTCCATGAAACTTCCAACAATTAAAGATAACAATGGAATAATGATACAAATGTAATTACTTGAACAAGTACTTGATTGGACCCCTATTAGCTGTCACAGGGAATCAGTCAATAGTGCGGACACAACTGACCTTCCTAGAAGTCTAAGACATTCTAATGACAAACAAGACAAAAGAGAACAATCCTTCTCTAAATATGCGCTATGATATGAGAAATCAAGTGTTTAGCTCTTACCTTTAACCAAACGCTGTTGTCATAGCCTAGCTTCGTTGATCTGGATGAGCTCCTCCTTCTCTTCGAAACCTACAATCACCAACAGTCAAACCATTAAATAGCACCTGATTATAACATAAAACAAAGCATATTCAACATATAGACCTAGGAGTATATGAAACAACTCATAAATAACAAGTTATTGAGAAGAATGGACTAATTTGTATTAAAGGTAACAAAAGGAACCATTACAACCCGAGCCTTGGTGTTGTGCAAGCTCCTTCCAGGGTCCACAAGAGTTCTCCTTTACTTTGACAAAGCTCACCCACTTCCAAATAGAACAAGCAAAGATGGCAATCTCTCCTCACAAGCTTCTAAATGGGAGTCCTAATTCCAGCAGCATCTACCCTTAGAAATGTTTAGCTTCCAACCTCCCCTCCTTCTGGCCCAATGCCTGTATTTATAGTGCTCTAGAGGAAGTTATTCAGGTCCACCATCAATGGGATAATCCCCTCTTTGGATGGGATAGCTCCCTTATTGATGGGATAAGTTCCTCTTTGGTAGGGGTACATGAACCATCTGGAGGCGCTCAGTACACGTCGAACAACCTTCTAGAATGCTCTAGAAATGACCACAAGTAACTTTTTAAAGATGAAACTTGCGCATTTTGACCTTTACAGGGGGACGCACCTGCCCCTTTACATACAGAGCGTACAAGTACGCAGCTTTTGTGAACATTGGGTGCGTACCCGCAGGTAAGGTTGAGAGAACCTGCGTACCCAGAGATAAATACATTTACAAAGACTTTCTCTCTTCTTGGAGTTTGACATGGAGAGCAGAGGCATAAGACTTGCCTAAGAGGATAGCATGATTGTTGATAGAGCCATACTAACTGTAAATAATCATGGTGACATTTTTTAGTGTAACAGATTTCCCCCTAAAGTGCGAAGCCTGTAATAGATTAGGGTTTGTATTATCTAGGAAGGGTGAAGCGCTTTATCATTTCAAGGATTATCTCGTGGAGAGCCTGGTCAGAACCTGCAATTTTCAACACAAAATACATGTATAAGATTATATCATCACTGAGGTAGACATTCCCATACTCAGATCAAAACTTTAACTAACAGACTAACTACTCTGATACAGGAATGATCTTGCAGTACATCATAATCATAGACTTTTGTAGACACAGTATGGGCGCAACCATCTGTTTATGATTAGTCTACTTAGATAATGAATACAAAACTCCTCGCAGCCTGGATGGTGGAAACTAGATCCAGGGTCTTCATTTTCGCTTCCCGAATTGGTACGATTCTAGCCATGTGAATAAATGAGTTGATGTCGAACATGGTAGAAACCACTTGATTACCAGTCGATGATGTAAACTGTTAACAAGTGTGAGAGAGACCACCAGTAATGTCAATGGTTCTCAAAGTACCCAGTACAATCCATGAGATGTGAATGAATGAGTTGATGTCGAACATTTCACGGAATCCATTGATCGAAAGTCAATGATGTAAACTGACGTCAAAGGCGAGAAACCTGCCATTGATGCATGCAGACTTCAAGGTACTGACGATTTCTAAGTCATCTCTCTAGATAATGTGCTGATGTCGATAGAAAGTGACCCGTTGCAGGGCAAGCTCGCAACACGAAATCATTGATCAAGTTGAAGAAATGTTGCTGTAAGGACTGACTCAGGGATGGTCAAATGGATGACAAGTATTTTGCAGATGAAAGTTTTGTTTGCAGACCTCTTGAACACATAACGACACGACAAATGGTTTGGTGATAAATGACTCAAAGTTAATCCCCGGAACCCGGCTGAAGACTTTCAATGTGGTTTGATCAACTGTGAGGTAAAGGATTTCCCAAGCCAGGTGAATGAAAAGTGTCGTGTCCAAGAGTGGTAATAAAGTTTCTTTTGAGACAAAAGATAACAAATAGGCTCATTCTTCTCTCTTTTCCCCCACCATTTCTGGCAAGTACCTCTTTATTTTTAACAAGCTTGAGGAGGATAACATATGCTTGATTATAAGCTCATCCTTCGGATGAGTCCAACCTAGTTTTGATTCGAACCCTAGGAAGGAGTGGTTCATTCCTGTTTTTAATTGAATAGGTCCTTTACTGTGAAATGTTTAACGAGTCCAGTATAGGAGAAACTCGGCGTTTTTCAATTTTAGAGAGTCTGAAAAACTTAAGAAGACTCCAAGTTGAACTTTTTCGTAGATTTGTGTCCCTCAAGCCCGAAAAAGAATAAAATAATACCTAGGGGAACCGCTTGATCTTGCGACCAAGGAGTACTTTCATAATTAGTGCCACTGACCTGAAAAGTAAAAAGCGATCAAGGACACGTCGTTTTATTTCCAGTATCGAGTTTGAAACGACAAAAACCCGACAATCTTTTCCTGATTTTACGGTCAGAAAAGGGCTATAAGGGGACCGTCTTTTAATTCCGTTTTAACGAGTGTAAAAGAAACGCTCGGCGATATTTTCATTTTTTGAGAGTCTGAAAAGGGCTTAAAAGAGAACTCCAAGGTTTCACTTTTTCATAAGTTTTAACGAGTTCGAAAAAATGATAAAAATGTACTCATGGTTTTCATTTTTTCGTCAGTTTTAATGAGTTTGAAAAAATGGTAAAAATGTACTCATATGGCCGACTTTCAATTTAATTTACGAGCATGGAAAGATGGAAAGAACTCGGTATTTTCATTTGTTTTACGAGAATGAAAGATAGCAAAATAATCTCGAGATTTTCATGAGTTTAACGAGTCTTGAAAATAACTGAAATTGACTCAAGATAGGTTTCGTTTTTACAAAAGCTTGAAACAGAGGAAAACTATGCTTCAAAGTAGTTTCATTTTTACGCAAGCTTGAAACAGAGAGAAAACTGTGCTTGATGCCCCCTAAGCATAACTGCTAGAGTACATGCCCCCCCAACTTCATTTCATTCAATCAGTTGGATGAAATGAAGGTTGAGTTACGAGATCATTTGAAAGACTCGACCTAAAACTTGTAAGAAAATTAAAAAACTGAAATAACTAACCTAAAAATACAACCTAACATTTACGAGGTCTAGTCAAACTCTTGACTCAATTAGAGGAGGATTTGTTTCATTTTTTTAACGAGCTTGACACAGGAAAAGAACTATGCTCGGATTCGGTTTCATGTTTACGCAAGCTTGAAACGAAAAACTATGCTTGTTATAAGTTCACATGCCCCCAGCATAATGACGCAAATCAAGGTACATGCCCCCCAAGCTTCATTGCATTCAATGAGGTGGATGGAATGAAGCTTTACTTTCAAGATCTTGGAAAGACTTGAAAAGGGAGTTGTTTCATTTTTTAACGAGCTTGACACAAGATAAGGAACTATGCTCATAACTACTCTCTACAATCTACCTAACAAAAAATTTTACTCTAAAAACCTTGATTCATTTTTTAACGAGCTTGAAACAGAGGAAAACTATCCTCGTAACAGCCTATTTCATTTTTTAACGAGGTTGATACAGGAAAAAACTCTCCTGGTCTGCGAAACCAGAGATTCTGGGTTCGATCCCCAGCAGAGTCGCCAATTTGTCACACGGAATCAGTCAATAGTGCGGACAAAACTGACCTTCCTAGAAGTCTAAGACATTCTAATGACAAACAAGACAAAAGAGAACAATCCTTCTCTAAATATGCGCTATGATATGAGAAATCAAGTGTTTAGCTCTTACCTTTAACCAAACGCTGTTGTCGTAGCCCAGCTTCGTTGATCCGGATGAGCTCCTCCTTCTCTTCGAAACCTACAATCACCAACAGTCAAACCATTAAATAGCACCTGATTATAACATAAAACAAAGCATATTCAACATATAGACCAAGGAGTATATGAAACAACTCATAAATAACAAGTTATTGAGAAGAATGGACTAATTTGTATTAAAGGTAACAAAAGGAACCATTACAACATGAGCCTTGGTGTTGTGCAAGCTCCTTCCAGGGTCCACAAGAGTTCTCCTTTACTTTGACAAAGCTCACCCACTTCCAAATAGAACAAGCAAAGATGGCAATCTCTCCTCACAAGCTTCTAAATGGGAGTCCTAATTCCAGCAGCATCTACCCTTAGAAATGTTTAGCTTCCAACCTCCCCTCCTTCTGGCCCAATGCCTATATTTATAGTGCTCTAGAGGAAGTTATTCAGGTCCACCATCAATGGGATAATCCCCTCTTTGGATGGGATAGCTCCCTTATTGATGAGATAAGTTCCTCTTTGGTAGGGGTACATGAACCATCTGGAGGCGCTCAATACACGTCGAACAACCTTCTAGAATGCTCTAGAAATGACCACAAGTAACTTTTTAAAGATGAAACTTGCGCATTTTGACCTTTACAGGGGGACGCACCTGCCCCTTTACATACAGAGCGTACAAGTACGCAGCTTTTGTGAACATTGGGTGCGTACCCGTAGGTAAGGTTGAGAGAACCTGCGTACCCAGAGATAAATACATTTACAAAGACTTTCTCTCTTCTTGGAGTTTGACATGGAGAGCAGAGGCATAAGACTTGCCTAAGAGGATAGCATGACTGTTGATAGAGCCATACTAACTATAAATAGTCATGGTGACATTTTTTAGTGTAACATTAGCCATGACAGGAATTTCGTCAAACATGTCACAAATATGAATTATATAGGTTTAAACAACCGATTTGAGAATATGGGTCTCATACTTATCTGAGAATCACTAAGAAGGATTGATGCCTCATCAAAATAATTGGATTACCATTTATTAAGCCATATATTCATTGTACATTTAGTGATGAATCAAAACATAATGAGAGCCATACATTTCCACTGTCTTAAAACTTATTCATAACCAACATATAACCAACTGAAATATCAAGAATATAACAACCATATAAGGCACATATAAAAAAGTATATTTACCCATAAAATACCAAGGAGAAAGTGAGCTCTTATTGATGATTGTATAGGCCGACTAGGTATGGGACTTCCATGAACCACTCAACTGTAGACTAGGATGAACCAAATATTTCTTTTAGCGATTCACCCTCGTGCCATATTCCAAGCATGAATGTGGGATCTCATAAAATAAATCAATAAAAACCATCCAAGGCTTCCAAAGGCTAAACCACCTCAACCCTCAACCAGTGATTCCACTCCACGGCACTGACCATCACCATATTGGTCTCTACCCAAGTTGTCTAGGGCTCCAGAGCAGTTGTTCCAACTAGGGTTTCTAGGACTAGTAACTCAACCCATAACTATTGTCAGGCTTCCATAGTTTTTGTCCAACCAAGGCTTCCAAGACTAGTAACTCAACCCACCAAGGGCTTCCAGAGCATTTTTCCAACCAAGGCTTCCAGGAATATTAAGTCAACCTAAGTTGTTACAGGGTTTCCAAATAATTTGTCCAACCAAGGCTTCAAGGAACTAGTAACTCAACCCACAACCAAATTCACAAGAAAACCAACTAGAAAACAAAAGTAAACCCACAACACCATTTATATCTAGGAAATGGAAAGACTAGGAAAATCTACTATCAATCTAAGAAATCCTCCATGCCAATGAGAGATCATAACCAAGAAACCACATGCATATTCCATGCATGCTAAAAATAGTGAGGAAATCATACATGCAACTCGATACCTGCAAGAAAAATGTATTGTAGTTGTTGATCCCGATGTCCTCTTGTTCTTTCCTCCTCTTCCTTTTCCTTCTTGCTCCAAAAATCTAAGTGTGCTACACTCCTCCAAGAGAGCTCCAAAAAACCTCTAAGTGTCCAAGACTATGAGATGGAGAGAATAGAGAGTCCAAGACTATGAGAGAGAGAGAGAATAGAGAGAGAGCTACAAAAATAAACTGAGAAAAAGCCATGAAATGATCCTCAGAAGCCCTTTTATTAATGAGGCCTCCATTTTCTTCATTTTCCATTATTTTCCTTCATTTTCCTCCTCACATGCAACCTATCACCTTTCACCTCCCTTTTCTCCTAATTTCCATTATTTTCATAAATAAATGCCAAAAAATGTCATTTTGTCATTCCAAAACCTTAGTCATTTCCTTTGCCAAATTCCTTAGCCATTAATTAATCACAAGTGGTCCCCATCACTATGTTTTTTCCCAATATTCATCTTGTAATACATGCCCCATGACCAAGGTCTTATTTTACCTTTATTAAATTTTAAATGGATTTTTAACCAAGGTTGTTACAGAACCCTCCCCCTTGGGGGGATGCTGTCCTTAGTGTTCGACGACACCTACAACCACCAGATTGTTGTAAGAAAAACATACTTCCCATGATTCCTTATAACTTAGCTCATTGCAGTATTTACAATGATCAAATTGTTGAGAAGAAAACCAACATGACAACCATAATGACATGACACCCATACCACTTATTGGAGATTTATAACATAGTTCATGGTAGTATTTACATCCATATACATATGTACATATACCAAAACATCACTAAAGCATGTACCAAAAACACATACCAAAGGCATATACCAAAAAATTTACTCAACCAACAAATAGAGAAGGATACATAACTCACATCTGATCCATCATCTCTCGTGTAGCTTCATTGGGCCCAAAGTGCTTCCATTGCACTTTAACTTGCTCGATTGGTGAGTTATAGAGAATGAGTGCCTTCTTCTGCAAAATTCAATGAGGTTCCTGCTGGAATTCTCCTTCTGGCTCCACCTACAATACAAACTAGTCAATCACATGATCAACATCTTTAACATACTTCTTAAGCAATGACACATGGAAAACATCATGGAATTTCACTGTTGGAGACATTGCAAGTCGATAGGCTACTGGCCCAATCCTCTCAAGAATCCTGAAAGGTCCACAAAACTGAGGTGCCAACTTGGCACATAATCCAATCTGCAAGGAGATCTTGTTCGGTTTAATGCACAAGTACACCTACTCCCCAACCTAAAACTCCTTAAGAAACCTGTTCTGATATGCATAGATATTTTTCCTATCTTGTGCTGCTTTTAGATTCTTCTTGATTACCTGCATTTATTGTTCCATTTCAGCCAACATGTCTGGCCCAATCAACACCTTATTAACTGGATCACTCCAATTGATGGAGTATTACAACTTCACCCATACAATGCCTTAAATAGACTCCTCCTCAAAGATTCTTGATACCCATTATTGTAAGAAAACTCTACCAATGGAAGATACACTTCACACTTCCGTTGTTGGTGCATCACATACATCCTCAACATGTCCTGTAATATCATGTTGACCCTCTTTATCTCTCCATCTATCTGTGGATGATAAGTTGTAATGAAGGCAAACTCTATACCTAAACCTACAAACAACTCCTTCCAAAACTTGGAAGTGAACTTCGCATTTCTGTCTGACACAATCTTCTACAGAACACCATGCAATCTCACCACATTTCTGATGAATACTTGTCCTACATTATTTGCTGAGTATGTAGAATTTACAAGAATGAAGTGTGAAACCTTTATCAACATGTCCACCACGACCATGATGGAATCATGTTGTCTATATGTCCTCAGTAAACATGTGATAAAGTCCATGGAAATGACCTCCCATTTCCACTATGGAATTAGAATCGGCTGTAGTAGTCCACCTGGATGCTTACACTCTTCCTTCACTTGTTGACAATCCAAGAACCTAGAACGAACTCTGCCACACCTTTCTTCAAATTTGGCCAATAGTAAAACTTCTTCACTATTGTGAGTGTCTTCTGATAGCTTGGGTGACCTGAATATGGTTTCGCAAGAAACTCCCTCAAGATCACCTTCTTGAGCTCACTGTTGTCTGACATAAATATCTTGTCTCCAAACCTGAGCAATCATCTGTCGTGAGACAATAGTCCACATCCTATGCACCTGTACATGCACCTGTACCTGTACTTGTACCTGTACTCTACTACAATTTGTGCCTAAGCTCCATATACTTGACATCCTCCTGACGTTCCTACAAGATCATATCCTGTAGATCTGTCCCAAAGGAGCTCATAGCTGATATATGATTCACCTGTATCTGCTTGCTAAGAGCATATACAACCCTATTCTATTTACCTTTAATATACCTAATATAAAAATCAAACTCACTGATCATGAACAACTATCTAGCTTACCTAACATTCAAATTTGGTTGGTCAAATAGATACCACAATCCATTGTGATCACTCATCAATACAAATTGTCTTCTAAGAATATAATGCCTCCACATCTTCAAAGCATGAATGATCGTTTCCAACTCAAGGTCAAGTGTCAGATAATTTTTCTCGTGCTCATTTAGTTTATGTGACTCATATCACACTATCTATCCTTCCTGAATCAGGACTCCACCAAGCCCTCGCTTGTAATCATCTATACATACTGCAAACTCTTCATCTGGATCTGTTATCTTTAACACTAGACCATGTGTCAACAATTTCTTTAACTACTCAAAATTGGTTGCACATTCCTTTGTCCATTCAAACCTCTTACCTTTCATTTCCAAATATGTGATAGGATAAGAAATATTTGAGAAGTTCTTGATGAACCTCTTGTAATACCCTTCTAAGCCCATGAAGGATCTCACTTCTTCCACATTCCTAGGAGCTTCGCACTCCATGATAAATCTTACCTTTTCTCGAACCACTGCGATGCCTTATTTGGAAACCACATGTCCCAAGTAATGTACCTTAGTCTGAAAGAAACTGCACTTGTTGAGATTAACTTACAACTAATGTTATCTCAACAATGTCAATATTCTTGCTAAGAGTTCGACATGCTCTTCTTCATTTTATAATATACCAATATATCATCAATGAACACAATAACAAACCAGTCTAGATAAGGATGTGACACACTATTCATCAAGAACATAAAAGTAGCTGGAGCATTAGTCAAACCAAATGGAACTACAACAAAATCATAATGTTCGTACATCATCTAGAAAGTTGTCTTGTGAATGTCATCTTCTTTAATGTGTACCAGATTATATGTGGATCTCAGTTCAATCTTTGGGAACATTGTTTCTCCTTTCAAATAATCAAGCAAATCACCAATCCTCTTCAATGAATACTTGTTCTTGATGGTCACTTTGTTCAATTGCTTGTAATCAATGCACAACCTGAGAGTGCCATCCTTCTTCACAAACAGTACCAGTGCACCCCATGGTTATACACTTGGCCTAATGTATCCCTTGTCCAAATTTCTTTCAACTCCAACTTAAACTCTACCAACTCTAGAGTGCTCATCCTGTAAGGTGCCTTAGATGTTGTTGCCGCCTCTGGTACCAATTCAATAGAAAATTCTACTTTCCTATGAGGTGGAAACTCTGAAATCTCTATGGAAAATACATCATGAAAATTTTGTAGAACTGGGTATCTACTGAAAGAATCTGCATCCTCAACTTCCTTACATTTGTCACCAGAAATATGAATTTTAAATAACACATACTCTTTCCTGCAACTAAGCTTGGCCTCCATATATGCCACTATTCTCACTAATGTTGCTTTCTTCTTACCTTGCAAGACTCTTTGTTCCCCATTGCCATCTAAGTACTCAATAGCCTTGTCATAACAATCCACCTTGTTCCTACGAAGATACAACCAGTCCACACCCAACAACATATTGTATGATCCCAATGGTAATACATTAAAATGTGTCGAGGTAGGCATACCATTCAAATCAAATGCACGAGCTCTTACCCAATAATGAACTCACTTCTTTGTATATGTATCCAACTGCACTAACCAAGACTCTACATGTACTTCTTTATTCAAACCACACTTATCCACCTAGTCAAGATTAACATAACTATAATTAGATTGGAGGTAAATGAAAATAGAAACAAATTAATCACAAAGCTTATCATCCATCTTGGTAAATGATTCTTGGTGCTCTGCCTTCCTGTTATCCCGCATTGCATAGATCCTAGGAATACTCTATCCAACATATCCCACTGTATTTTCCTCCCGATCACTATAGATCTGTTGTCTACCACCTTGATTTTGTGGAAAATCTCTGTTGCGATGCTCTTCTCCACAAATACAACATTGCAAAGGATTCCATCCTTCATCCTTATGATACTCTTCAGATTGAAGTCCTTTTCCTTTATATGATGCATTGAACTTATTAGATGGAACTGCATTCTCTTTATTACCTATATCCTCAGGTCTTGCCCGCTTCTTGTCCCATTTTCCTTTATTATTATCATTACCCTTCCAATCCTACTTAGTCTCAGATCTACATTTCAACTGCGCATAACAATGCTTTAGCTTTCTGATGGATTTCTCCAATGATTTAGTCTCATCGAACTCAATCATGTCTTTGAATGTTATCGGCAACCCACTAATGAATATCTGAATCTTGGCCTTCTCCTCCTTGAGGTAAGGCACATACCTCAGTAGCTCCAAGAATATGCTAGTGTACTCCTCATCGGTCATAGATCCCATCTTTAGCTCATAAAATTCCTTTGCCTTGTCATCATAGTATCTCTTCGATAAATACTTATTCCGGAATATCCTCTCAAACTCACTCCAAGTCAACTCCTCCCCATAAATATCTCTGACATTCTTTACATATTCCCACCAGATATTTGCTTTACCTGTAAGACTAAATGTATCTATTATGGCCTTCATGCTCTCTGAATAATAGTGCAATCTAAAGAACTTATTCATTCCAAGAAACCATGCTTCTACATCTTGTGACTTCATCTATCCATCAAATGTAGGTGGCTTTTATTTCTTAAACTCATCCGAAAAATATCCCCTGTCACTCCTCCTGTAAGGATGATAATGATGACGATCATAGTGCTTGTTTGAACCAAAACTAGAATAGTACTTGTGTCTATCACCTCTCCTATCCGGAGTGTCCAAGAACCTTCCATCTCTGATCATGTCATCTCTATATGACCTGTACTCACTAGGAGACCTACTTCCATATGCCCCATTAGTTTTGTCCTCCTATCCATGAGTGATCCGAAGTGGCCCTTGTCATTGCAATTCTGACAAAATTTGAAGGATTATTGCATTAACCTCTGCGCGTTTCTCTTGTCCTTGTATGATTATGTCATTATCTCCTTTGTAACTCCTTATTTATGCCTTCAAGATTCCCAATGTGTCTACTAAGTCAAAAGATTTCCCAACACCACGTTTCTCATCTGATCCATAAGGAGAACCTAGTGAATTGTAGTATACCGTCTTACTAGTAATCTTTATCTCTGTCTTGAAAGGCATCTTATGTCAGCTAAACTAAATCACAAACAAACCAACGTACCTTAGCATCATTAGGGGAGGATATCTCCTTCAATATCAACCAATCAACGTAATACATGTATAAACCTTATCATAATAGCATGTAAATATGTAGCATATAGATAAAACAAAATATAAACATCATTCCAACCATAGTCCAGTCATCAATGCACGACCATATCAATCACATACCATGACCTCATGCACAACAACAACAACAACCATACCAATGTACACTTGAAAACACATAAGCACTTGAAATACATAAACAACACATAACCAATCATATACTCAGGATGACACATTCCACAACAATCACCATCGACCTTCACATGGTGACATCACTACAACCATGATCAATACCATGCATATGAAACAAGCACATAGACCACACATATGAGTAACACATACGCAACCGACATGACTGCATGACCAACACACTTCCCATCCACTCCAACAGGTGAACCATGCTCTAATAACACTCTATAACACCCTCCTCTCACATCTACCCAAATAACCAACCAACCGAGGTAAACATGTCACAAAGAGTTACTATGATATTATTCAAATCTCCATGTGTTAGTTAAGGAAGTGGAACTGATGGAACATAACAACACAGACCTTCGAGACCTACTGTAGAACCCCCAACAGCCATCCAAACCTTCTAGGTGCCTAGCCCTTGAGACAAACTACCTTTTTACTACATTAATCCCCCAATCTCTCCCATGACATCGGAATGACCCTCCAGTCGCTCCCACAACATGGGTATGCCTGCAACTGGGGACTTTCCCAAGAGGTTTTTTTCTTGTGACTCCAAATTGTGTGCCACATTTTCAGGCCCAGGGCTCAGGTCACTACCCAGAACTCCATGACACTTCTAGAAATGAAATATAACAATGGAATAATGATACAAATGTAATTAATTGAACAAGGACTTGACTAGACCCCTACTAGCCATGAAAGGAATTTCATCAAACATGTCACAAATATGCATTCTACAAGTCTAAACAACCGATCTAAGCATAGGGGTCTCAAAATTATCTGAGAATCACTAAGAAGCATTGATGCCTAATGACAATAACTACATTATCATCTATTAAGCCATATATTCAACTTACATTTAGTGATGAACCAAAACATGATGAGAGCCTTACATTTCCACCGTCATGAAACTCATTGATAACAAGCCTATAACCAACAGAAATATCAATAATATAACAACCATATAAGCCACATATAAACAACTATATTTACCCATAAATACCAAGGAGAAAGAGATCTCTTATTTATGATTGTATAAGCCGACCAGGTATGGGACTTCCACGAACCACTAGACCATAGACTAGGTTGAACTAAATATTTCTTTCACCCATTCACCCTCTTTCCATATTCCAAGAATGAATGTGGGATCTCACAAAACAATTCAATTAAAACCATACAGGGCTTCTAAAGGCCAAACCACCTCAACCCTCAACTAGTAACTCCTTCTAATGGTCAGACATCACTAACCATCACCAGATTGATCTCTACTAAAGTTGTCCAGGGCTTCCAGGATTGGTAACCCAACCCACACTTGTTTTCGGGATTCCAAAGAGTTTGTCCAACTAGGGCTTCCAGGACAAGTAACTCAACCCACCAAGGGCTTCTAGAGAAATTTTCTAACCAAGGCGTCCAGGAGTAGTAACTCAACCTAGGCTGTTACAGGGCTTCCAGAGCATTTGTCCAACGAAGGCATCTAGGAACTAGTAACTCAACCCACCCCCAAAGGCATAAGAAAAAAAACCATAAAACAAAAGTAAACCCATGACACCATGGTTATCTAGGAAATGGAAAGGCTAGGAAAATCCACTGTCGATCCAAGAAATCCTCCATGCTAATGATAGATCATAAAAAATAAATCACATGCATATGCCATGCATGCCAAAATTAGGAAGGAAAACATACATGCAACTCGGTACCTGTTGGTACCATTCCATGACCTTCCTTTTTCCCTTGAAACACATCAATTGTCTACCTTTTTCCCTCCATAGACCCCTTATATTCCTTGAAATTGATTAGTTAACAGTATTTTAGTTGTTAGTTTACATTAAAGTTAGTTTATGAGTTTTCATGTTAGAAATTAAGAGTTTTTAATAAAAAGGTTACAGGAAGTTACAACATCCTGTAAATGCTTCATCATCTGACACGTGGCATGACAGGTAAGCTAAAGCAAGGGATAGGAACGAAAACTAGAATGTACAAGCATGGAGAAACATCGATCCTGCAGCGAATCCAACACTCCTTGTTATGCGGTCAACGCTGGTCAAAGCCCCAGCCTTTTGGTGACAAACGCAGCAACACCCATAAGTTTCCAAACCGGTTTCGTTTTGTTTCTTTTTGGAAATCGGGTTTTGAATGGAAATGACCCAAAAATCATTCCATATTAAAAGCGGCAATAGCTGCATAGTGAATGTACATTCAATCCAAATGTAAACGGTGTATTAGTTGTTTTTAAAAAGATGGATGTAGATACAGTTACGTTGTTGTTGTTGATCTTTGTATATCATTTGGAGAACAGAGATTTTGTATACTCTTCAGAACTTAATACCATAACTCGATTACAGTGACGGTTTCATTATAACCTTGTTCATGTGTTAACACCTTAGTTGCTTGCGCGCATTCCAGTATACTGTTGAAACGCGGACGGGCCCTGCGTGGATGGGTATCCTGTCATTTTTATTTCATTAGCAGCCTTTGAATATTGAATAGCATGCACAGTCATTAGAGTTATGCTTATGATTTCGTTGATTTAATTAGAAATCCTTCTTAATGATATTTATGATGATAGCTTAAAGGATTTATCGTTAAGATCATTGAACTGTATCTCGTAAGAGGTCTGATCCTTCGTTATATTTTTAAAGCATCCTCATAGACCTTGTTTTCCATGTATTTGAATTTTAGTGTGCTTTTGATTTCAGTATGCTTTTAATCCTTCATGAATATTGAGTGTTAAATGCTGAGTGTTCACTAGACAGAGTTTTTATGCAGAGTGTCCTTGTAAGGGGACCAAAATCTCAGTTTAGTAATACACAGTGTCTTTAGGACAGTTAAATGAGTTGAGTGACCTGAGTGTCAAGGTGATAGGGAGCATATTGTAACCTACCACAATGAACACTTAGTTAGGAATCCTTTATGTCTATATATTTTAGACGCATACCTCGAAGTTTACTTACCCTGGTCGATAATAAATATAGCGTAATCTAGCACCCTAGGTTTGTCACTACATTTTGGCGCCGTTGCAGGGGAGGCATAGTTAGAGGGTTTCGAAAAAATTTGAAATATAAAAAAAAAACTAAAAAAAAAGAAAATAAAAAAAAATAAAAAAAAATAAAAAAATTTAAATAAACAACAACATAGATTTTTAAGTCATGTTTACTTATGCCTAGATCTAGAGATAATAAAGGTAGATTCACAACATCTCCCCCAAACCACAAAACCCCCCATCCAAAAACTAACCTACCATCAGGAGCAGACCCTTTAGGAAACATTGAACACACAACACCAGCTGAGGAAGTCACCATACGAGAATTAGAGGATAAACAAAAATCAGGGCAAAGACTCACACTCATCGAGAGGCAAATTCTATTAGCACACAAATCATAGAAGAAACACTTCCCTGGATCCTCTATACAAGGAGAAAGTAGCACAGTGACTCAACTTTCTTTCTTTAATCTTCTCTTTGAAACAAGTGACACTGAACAATCAACAGAGGAACCTATTAGAATGGCTGAAGAAGGACATGGATCAGAGAGAGGACCAAATCAAGGTCAAGAGGAAGAGTCAACTTTTAAATTTCCTATCGAAGAACCAGAGGAGGATGATGAAATAAAAATGAAAAACATACCCCCATCCGTGCTACCAAACTTCTATGGCATGGCTTCAGAAGACCCAGATTCATTCTTGTTTGAGTTTGACATTGTATGTCGAACATATGGTTACACAGATGATGCCCATAGGCTTAGACTCTTCCCAGCAACATTAAAAGCATCAGCATTAAGATGGTTCATGGGGCTTGGTGAACATGCGATAACTAATTGGGATGGCATGAGGAGAATATTCCTAAAGAAATATCAACCTTATTGTAGATCAAAAGATTCCAAAGATGATATCTTTAGGATGAACCAACAGGAGGATGAAAATTTAGAGGAGTACTTAGAGCGGTTTGTTTACAATTTACAAAAATCAAAACACCGAACCATGCCTCTTGATCTGGTCTGAACAATATTCTTGAAAGGCATTCGAGAGGAATACTTAGATGATCTTAATTTGATGGGCAAAGGTGACATTTCCACTTTACCTTTTGAAGAAATTGTTGAGTTATGTGAAAAATATTCTAGGAGCAAAGCCAAAATTGGAAAAAGAACCATATCATCCAAAGCCACAAAATCTGCTTCAGCTAGTGTCACAAGGGCTGAAATAGGAAATCTGTTAGAGGAATTTAAAACAGATCTGTTAAGTACCTTAGGCACTCAAATTGACACTCTAAAAGCTAAGAAGAGACAAGAAGAGGAAGATCAGATGATGGCTATCTTTTGCCCAAAATGCTGGAAGAAACATGTCTTAAAAGACTGCCCATTAGAAAATATTCAAGTCTGTGCCTTTTGTACTGAAAATCATGATATATCTCATTTCTCTAAAGTCAAGGTTTTGCAGAATTGTAATATGGCATCCAATGCAGATATGGAATATGTGTATTACATGGGCGCAAAGAGACCATGGCAGCCAAGAACAACACCTCAAGGTATGTTCCCAAACCAGAATCTGCAATTTCCTGTCCATGATCAAATGTATGCTCAGAATTCGTGGAATGTACCCATGCCATGGCAGCACCAAAATTACCCACAACAACAATGGAGACCCTCTCAGCAATACTCTCAACAATATCATTCATATCCTCAACCATACCAACCATATTCACAGCCATATCAACAATATCAGCAGCCATACACGCCACATCCTCAACCATATCAGCAATATCCTCAGCAGCAAGTTGTTTACCCACATCAACCTCAACCCGTTCAGCAAGCATTGCCTGCTCCTCCACCAATAAATCCACCACAATTACAACTTCCATCTAACTCACAACCTCCCAGACCTACACAAATCCCTGCTCAACCTGTACCAAATCCAAATAACAGAGCAGAGAGACCAGCTTACAATGTAGATGAGGGAACCTCATATCCCACATTGCCCTTACAAAATATCAATTTGAGGTCTGGTAAGGTACTTCACAAAGAATCTCTAACAGCTGATACACAAGAAGAAAACAAAGAAAATGAAAATGAAACCTCAATTCAAAAGAAACAAAGTGATGATACCAAAAATAAACAAATGCAACCGTTGCATCCACCACCTTTTCCAGACCGACTGGTCCAAACAAAGCTTCCAATGTCTCTACCACAGTCTGATGTTTTAGATGAGCTAAAGAATGTCTATATAAAAATTCCACTACTGCAAGCCATAAAAGACATTCCCATATATACTAAAGCAATCAAAGAACTGTGTCTTAAGAAGCCCCCTAGGAAAAGAGTTGATCCACAAACCATTCATGTTATTGGACATTTAGCTGGCCTTATGAGAAACACCATCTCAGTGGAAAAGTATGTTGATCCTGGTATTCCCAAAGTCACTACAATCATTAACAACATACATATTCCAAACACCTTAATTGATCTTGGGGCCGCAATAAATGTCATGACTCTTGAAACCATGAAAACACTCCAGCTCACAAATTTGCAGCATACAACAATTGTTTTAGAACTCGCTGATAGGTCTAAAGTGATTCCTGAAGGGATTTTGGAGGACATAATTGTTTCGCTGGACTCTTGGGAGTATCCAGTGGACTTTTTAGTTCTTCAACCCAAATCCAATTTAGGAGGGCACCCTATCATTCTTGGTAGACCATGGTTAGCAACTGCTGATGCATTCATAGGATGTCGATCAGGTAACATGATTATTTCAAGAGGAACCGAGAGAAAACAAATTACTCTTTACCCATCAGCACAATCACCAGCAGTAGCACACAATTTATGGCTTGACGATAAATACAATGACAAAGAAGAAGTTCAATCTGTTTTTAGCATCAACCAAATCTATGATTTTCAAGAGCATAATAATGATGATTTGGTAGAGTTGTTTCTTTCTCAACCTGATATTTCCGAAAATCTGAGAAATGACCAATATCATGCTGCAGATGAACTTTTAGCCCAAAATTTTCAGGAAACATGTACCATTCAATCTTTGCAAACAACATTCCATGATATTTTTCCCATTCAATCCATCACAAACACACAGACTCAGACCATAGAGATTAGTCCAGGAAAAACTCTGAATATTGGCACTCACCTAGACTCATCTCAGCAAGACAAATTGATTCAATTATTGAGAAAATACTAGAAAGCATTTGCATGGGACTACACTGATATGCATGGGATACACCCTGAAACATGAACTCACCATATTTATACCGATAGTACTATCAAACCAGTGAGGCAACCATAGAGACGAATGAACCCCATGCTTCAGGATATTGTTAGAGAGGAATTACAAAAACTGTTGAAAGTTAATTTTATCTATCCTATCTCTGACAGTCAGTGGGTATCCCCATTGGTAGTAGTGCCCAAGAAAAATGGTGAGTGGCGGATTTGTGTTGATTACAGACAATTGAACAAAGCAACGCTCAGAGATTATTTCCCACTACCATTTATCGACCAAGTGCTAGACACATTAGCTAGGAAATCATCATTCTCTTTTCTTGATGGTTTCAGTGGCTACAACCAGATTAGGATAGCCTTAGAGGACCAGGACAAAACCACTTTTACTTGTCCCTGGGGCACTTATTCTTATAATGTTTTGCCATTTTGACTTTGCAATGCTCCGGCTACATTTTAGAGAGCTGTATTAGCTATTTTTGCTGATTTAGCTCATGATTGTGCTGAAGTTTACATGGATGATTTTTTTGTGTATGGTGATTCATTTGAGCATGCATTAGATAATCTTGAAAAAGTTTTGAAGAGATGTATTGAAGCTAATCTGTCCCTGAGCAATGAAAAGTGTTTTATGATGTTAAATGAGGGGATAGTATTAGGCCACTATATTTCTTTTCAAGGCATTAAAGTTGATCCATCGAAAATCAAGATCATTGTCAATTTGCCAATTCCAAAGACTCAAAAAGAGGTGAGAAGTTTCCTTGGGTATGCAAGCTATTACAGAAGGTTTATTGAACATTTCAGTAAAATAGCTTCACCTTTGTTTAAGCTTCTAGCCAAAGACACACTTTTCAATTGGGATGAGCATTGTCAGCAAGCATTTGAAACACTCAAAAAGAAGTTGTCAACCACACCAGTCTTAAAGGGACCTAACTGGAACCTACCATTTCATATCTTTACAGATGCATCTGATACTGCAGTAGGTGCCTCCTTAGGCCAAAAAGAGGAGTCTTGTCATTATGCAATCTATTTCATCAGTAAAAATCTCACACCTGGAAAACTAAACTACACAGTCACAGAAAAAGAAATGCTTGCCATCATATATTCTGTGAATAAATTCCGACATTATATAACTGGTTATGAAGTTTTTGTACATACGGACCATTCTGCCATTAGGCATTTAATGAATAAACCAGTAACTAGTGGCAGAGTTACCAGATGGTTATTATTGTTACAGGAATTTATCATCACAGTGTTAGATAGACCAGGTAAGGAGAATCAGGTGGCGGATTTTCTTTCTAGATTGCAAAATCAAGGTGAGGTTGTTCCGGTTGAAGATTCTTTTCCAGATGAAAATCTATTTGCAATTTAAATAGTGAATCCTTGATATGCTGATTTGGCCAATTATTTGTCCACAGGAAGAACACATCCATACTTTACTCAAAAGGAAAAGAAGAGGCTAGTCAAGAAAAGTGCTCGATACTCATGGATTAATGGCGATTTATTTTACACTGGTTATGATATGATTATTAGACGATGTGTAAGAAATGATGAGATAATTAATAGTTTAAAAACCTGCCATGATGAACCGTGTGGTGGGCATTTTGCAACTAAGCGAACACAATTCAAGATTCTTAGTCTTGGATACTACTGGCCATGCATTTTTAAGGATTCCAAGAAGTACATGAAGAGTTGTGATAGCTACCAAAGAATGGGCAGGCCAACAGCTACAGATGAGATGCCACTTCAGCCACAAGTACATCTAGAGCCATTTGAAAAATGGGCTCTAGATTTCATAGGGCCCATTAATCCAACTTCCAATGGTAAGAAGTACATCTTAGTATGTACTGATTACGTAACAAAATGGGCTGAGGCAAAAGCACTAGCCAGAGCAACTGAACAAACAGTGGTAAACTTCCTTTTCGAAGAGATTTTTGTAAGGTATGGAGTACCAAGAGAAATAGTGACTGATCAAGGTACTCAGTTTACTTCAAAGTTAGTTAAGGAAATCGCAAAAAAAATATCAAATCAAGCACAGAAGAAGTACACCTTACCACCCACAGGCCAATGGCTAGGTGGAATCCACAAATAAAACTTTGGAAGGAATTATCACTAAGACGGTGGCAATGAACAGAAAGAACTGGGAAGAGAAGCTCAAAGATTCACTCTGGGCTTATCGAATCACGTGGAAGAATACTACAGGATTTACACCATATCATTTGGTGTATGGCAAAGAGGTAATGCTTCCTATTGAGTTTCAAATACATACTTTTAAGATGGCTACAGATTTGGAAATTGATCTTAATGAAGCACAACAAGAAAGAATTCAGCAGTTGAACCAGCTGGACGAAATGAGGCAGCAAGCAAAGGAGACAACACTCCTCATACAAAAACAAAGGAAGCAGTGGTATGATGCACATATCAAGAAGAAGCAGTTCAAAGAAGGAGACTGGGCTTTACTCTTTGATTCTAAATTCAGAGATCATAAAGCCAAGTTTACTACACATTGGATGGGCCCATATGAAATCATTCAAGTTTCTGACAACGGATCAGTCAAGCTCATTACTATTGATGGGGAAGGCCACTCCTTTACTGTCAATGGTCATCGCTTGAAACTTTACAATAGGCCCATCAACAAACAAGACTTTCTTCAAACTGTGTCTCGACAAAGAGAGGTTGAGATATTGCAGCCTTCAGCTGTAGTATCTCTGCTTTAGTTCATCTTATTTCAATTTAAAAAAAAATTAAAAAAATTAAAATAAATAATATATATATATATATATATATATATATATATAACAAAATAAAAATAAAATAATGGGTTAGATGTGAAAACCAGACTCTGGCACACTCTAACCCTGAATTCTTATTTGAAAACCAATTCGTTGGCTCGTAAGAATTACTTTTCTTTTTGTTTCCTGTTTGATTCATCAATTGAATAATGACTTGAGGACAAGTCAACGCTTTAGTGGGGGAGAAGCATCAGCATTTTGTTTTTCTTATCTTATCTCCTCATTGTAAATTCTCAAAGATTTCTTGTCTCATCTCCTCACTGTAAATTTCCAAAGAGTTTGTTTCAGCACTCCAGATTTCAATAAAGAAGTTGTTTTTGTTTTTGTTCTAATCAGAGGGACCTGTTTAAAAACACTATGTAGTGGGACCTGTTCTGTCCAGAAGACCATGTTACCAGCACCAATAGTAGTGGGACCTGTTCAGCATACATAAAAAGGGACCTGTTAAGAGACTGTTATCTCAATTTACTTCAGCAAAGCTTCATCAAGTTTCAACAGAGATTCAAAGGTTGCTTGTCACCTAGGCTTCATCAAACACCAAAGATCAAGGAACCTGCACACATATAGTTCCTTTCCAGACTTCAAAGAAGCTGCACAAACATTTTCCAGATCTCAGAGGGACCTGTTGCATTCAAGTTTATCTCAGAGGGACCTGTCATGAACAACAAAGATTAGTCAAGAAAGACTAGTCCTACCTAGCATGCCAATTCAACGATTGATCAACCAATAAAAGTGTAATGTATTCTTTATTTTTAACATTTAAATTCTTAGATTAATTTTTAATGTTAAATGTGATGACTATGACTGCTACGATCAATTTCAAAAACACCTGCATACCTATCACCCCTTATCATATTCTCATATTCTTAATCCCTATCATCTCCCAACACTTTAGCCTATCCCATATTTATATGATTTTAAAATCCCCATACTCTCCATACGATTTCTCAATCTCCTCTTATATCACTCCTTATATCACTCTAGCCTTTGTTATTAACTCTTTATCGGCCAACCAAACCCTACTGCCAGTCCAACATTTCTATTCGGCCAGGTACCAATGAACGGAAGACATGTGGTGAATTGTTAGAAAGCCAAATGTTATATGGTTTGTTCATTATGTTTGAATTGACCGAATTATGACATAACCACCCGACGAAGTCGAATGATTCAAACGACTATCTGATATCATGCTCCAGTACTCCATATATCCTTCCAGCATTCTCATGATGGTATTTATATGACCTGGTACAGCCACTCCTCTGTCATAAAATATGACTATGATATGAATTGAGTCGGGTCGGTTATTAAAAAAAAAAAAATCATTTCATTCTCAGTATTCTATATTAGCAATTCAACTTTTGTGATTTCAATAGCAAAGACTGAGAGTAGCCAGCGCTACAAAAAGGAAAACACAGTCATCTCGGTTTACAAGTTTCGACCTCCACCATAATTACAAGACAGTCATCTGGGCATCGCTTAAGTCACTGAAGGAGCTAGTTTCGAAGAACAAAGGGTGCCACCAGGTCAGCAGTGTGGAGCGGAAGACAAAGGTAACAAAACAAAATACCTTTGTTGAATTCGTAGGCATAAACGAAGAGGGTTGAAAAAAATCTTTCTCTGTTAAGATGACTAATAGGGTAGAGCCGAGCGCATTTGACAGCTCGCAGTACCACGATGATTGCATTGCGATTTTAAAAGAAAAACAGTGGTTACCCTTTTTAGAGAAGTTTCATGGAAACAGTGAGGAAGTCACTAAACAATTTGCCTTTACCTTCAACGGGGAGAAAGCCTTGATAGGTAATTTTTCATTCAGGGTTTCAGAAGACACCATAGCATAGTCCTTAGGGATCAGTCCAGAAGGGGAGAAATACTTCAAGACAAAACAGTTCAAAGAAAAATCATGGACCCAATTCATGTCCAGATCGAGGATCTCATCCGTTAACTGGAAGAAAGGTGTACCTAGGAGTTGGCTGATGCATCCATGGGACGAAATGGTGTATATTATCCAAAAATTTGTAACTTGTGAGGGCCGCTATAGCATCGTTTACTTATACCACATCAAACTACTGTTACATTTGAAAGGGCAGTGCACTATTAGCTTACCATACTTCCTCTTGCAGAGCCTAACCAAAATGTCAAAAACCATCCAAAAGCAAAAAGGTAATGAGGACAAGAGCTTATATCATTTCAGGCTAATTAAAATTCTTATTGAGTCTGAATTACAGAGAAGAGGAAGAACGTGGAAGGAGTTCTTGGCTGCCAACCAAATCAAAGATGAAGAGGATGAGCAAGAACAGCAAGAGCATTCAGGATTAATGCATGACATTGATGAAGAGATTCCTACACACAAATCAAGCAATGTACCTCCACCCATTAGTAGTGTGAGGACAAGGAAAATGAGAAAAGAGGATGCCCAGAAAGCAGAGCAAGATAAAATTTTTACTACCTATACAAGAAGATCCAGGAGAGCATAAAAGACTCAGCTACAAGAAGACCAACCAGAATCTAATGCACCTGCGCCAATGGATATTGAGAGTAGTGCTCACTCACAACCTGGACCAGAAGCTGAGATGGAGGTTGAGAGCAACAATAGGAAAGAAAAAGAGTCACCACCTGCCATTAAGAAACAAAGAAAGCTGGAAAAGCAAATTGAAAAGTTAAAGGAAGAACTGATGGAGGCCAACATGCTGGAAAAAGTCATCAAGAAAGAGAATGAAATGCTAAGAGCACAGAGTAAAGAGACTCAATAGAAAAATGAGAAGTTGAGGGAGGAGGTCAAGGAACTCGAGGCCGAACAAACTGACATCTGCAAGTGGGCAACCAAATGGTATAACCAAAAGAAAGCCCTCAAGGAGAAGTACAAAAGTTTAAAGCATGAGCTCCACAGTAAGAAAGATGCCCAAGCTAAGAAGAACATGGATACATTGTTGAAGGCAGCAGAGGTGTAGGCAGGGACAGAGTTTAGAGGCAGCACATTAGGATTAGCATGAGGACATGCTAATTCATTAAGCTTGGGGGAGATGTTGGTACCATTCCATGACCTTCCTTTTTCCCTTGAAACACATCAATTGTCTACCTTTTTCCCTCCATAGATCCCTTATATTCCTTGAAATTGATTATTTAACAGTATTTTAGTTGTTAGTTTGCATTAAAGTTAGTTTATGAGTTTTCATGTTAGAAATTAAGAGTTTTTAATAAAAAGGTTACATGAAGTTACAACATCCTGTAAATGCTTCATCATCTGACACGTGGCATGACAGGTAAGCTAAAGCAAGGGATAGGAACGAAAACTAGAATGTACAAGCATGGAGAAACATCTATCCTACAGTGAATCCAACACTCCTTGTTATGCGGTCAACGCTGGTCAAAGCCCCAGCCTTTTGGTGACAAATGAAGCAACAGCCATAAGTTCCAAACAGTTTCATTTTGTTTCCTTTTGGAAATCGGGTTTTGAATGGAAATGACCCAAAAATCATTCCATATTAAAAGCGGCAACAGCTGCATAGTGAATGTACATTCAATCCAAATGTAAACGGTGTATTAGTTGTTTTTAAAAAAGAAGGATGTAGATACAGTTACGTTGTTGTTGTTGATCTCTATATATCATTTGGAGAACAGAGCTTTTGTATACTCTTCAGAACTTAATACCATAACTCGATTACAGTCACGGTTTCATTATAACCTTGTTCATGCGTTAACACCTTAGTTGCTTGCGCACATTCCAGTATATTGTTGAAACGCGGACGGGCCCTGCGTGGACGGGTATACTGTCATTTTTATTTCATTAGCAACTTTTGAATATTGAATAGCATGCACAGTCATTAGAGTTATGCTTATGATTTCGTTGATTTAATTAGCAATGCTTCTGAATGATATTTATGATGGTAGCTTAAAGGATTTATCGTTAAGATAATTGAACTGTATCTCGTAAGAGGTCTGATCCTTTGTTATATTTTTAAAGCATCCTCATAGACCTTGTTTTCCATGTATTTGAATTTTAGTGTGCTTTTGATTTCAGTATGCTTTTAATCCTTCATGAATATTGAGTGTTAAACGCTGAGTGTTCACTAGACAAAGTTTTTATGCAGAGTGTCCTTGTAAGGGGACCAAAATCTCAGTTTAGCAATACACAGTGTCTTCAGGACAGTTAAATGACTTGAGTGACCTGAGTGTCAAGGTGATAGGGAGCATATTGTAACCTACCACAATGAACACTTAGTTAGGAATCCTTTATGTCTATATATTTTAGACGCATGCCTCGAAGTTTACTTACCCTGGTCGATAATAAATATAGCCTAATCTAACACCCTAGGTTTGTGACTACAGTACCTACAACCAAAACCCATTATAGCTATTGATCCCGATGTCATCTTGCGCTTTCCTGCTCTTCCTTTGCCTTCTTGCTCCAAAAATCCAAGTATGCTACACTCCAAGAGTTCTCCAAGAAAAATCTGTGTCCAAGAGTATGAGAGAGAGAGAGAGAATGAAGAAACAACTCCAAAATTGAACTAACAAAAGGCCATGAACTGATCCTTAGAATCCTTGTTATTAATGAGGCCTCTATTTTCTTCATTTTCCATTATTTTCCTCCTTACATACAAATTGTGACCTTTCACCTTGATTTTCGCCTAATTTCCATTATTTTCATAAATAAATGCCAATAAATACCATTTTTCATTTCCAAATCCTTAGCCATTTCCATTTCCAATTTCCTTAGCCATTAATTAATCATAAGTGATACCCGTCACTATGTTTTTTCCCAACATTCATCTTCGAATACGTATCCCATGACCAAGGTATTATTTTAACTTTATTAACTTTTAGATGGATTTTTAACTAGGGTTGATAAAATATCCTCCCTGAACTATACTAAGGTCTGTTGATTTGTTTATGATTTGGTTTAGCTAACATAATATACCTTGCAAGAAGAAGATATCAAAGATGACTAGCATGATGGTAGATTACAGAGATTCTCCCTACGAATCAAATGAGTGGCGTGGTGTTGGGCACTCTTCTGGCTTAGCAAATACATTGAGCAGTTTGAAGGAAGAAATAAGGAGTTGTAAAGAAGATAATGACATAATCATGCAGGCACCGGAGAAACAAGAAGAAGTCAATGCAGTAATTCTTCAGAGTTTGTTAGAATTACAGAGGTAGAGACCACCTCAGATCAGTTATGGATAGGAGGATAGGACTAATGAGGCATGTGGTAGGATAGGTCCAATAGAGATGACATGATCAGGTATGTCAGGTTCTTGGATACTATGGACAGGAGGGGTGATGGACACAGGTACTATTCTAGTTCTGGTTTAGACATGTATCAT
This sequence comes from Pinus tabuliformis, assembly GCA_031772625.1. Lineage (NCBI taxonomy): Eukaryota > Viridiplantae > Streptophyta > Pinopsida > Pinales > Pinaceae > Pinus > Pinus tabuliformis. Next base: position 1,495,627,389 of record CM062818.1, on the reverse strand, counting down.
GGTCATCATCGTTATCATCCTTATACGAGGAGTGATAGGGGATATTTTCTGGATGAGTTCAAGAAAGCACAACCACCTACAATTGATGGGAAATGAAGAAATCACAAGATGCAGAAGCATGGTTTCTTGGAATGAAGAAGTTCTTCAGCATACATGATTACTGAGAGAACATGAAGGCCAGAATAGATACATTCAGTCTTAAAGGTAAAACAGATATCTGGTGGTAATATGTAAAAAATGTCAGAGATATTTAGGAGGAGGCATTGACATGGAGTGAATTCGAGAGACTATTTAGGAAGAAGTATCTATCAGAGAGGTACTATGATGATAGGGAAAAATAGTTTTTTGAACTAAAGATGGGATATATGATTGGTGAGGAGTACACTAGCAGACTTCTAGAGTTGCTAAGGTATGTGCCTTACCTCAAGGAGGAGAAGGAAAAAATTCAGAGATTCATCAGTGGGTTGCTCATAGAATTTAAAGATATGATTGAGTTTGATGAGCCTAGATCATTGGAGGAGGCCATGTGGAAGCTAAAGCACTGTTACAAGAAATCAAAGCGCAGCTATGAGACTAAACCAGACTAGAAAGGAAATAATAAGAATAAATGGAAATGGGACAAGAAAAGGGAAAAGCCTTAGGACACAAGTAACAAAGAGAATGCAACACCACACAAGAAGTTCAATGCATTTGATAGAGGATAGTAATTTTGGTCTGAGCAGAACAAGGGTGATGATAGGAATCCCGTACGGTGTTGGAGTTGTGGCAAAGATCATCGTCAGAGAGATTTTCCACAACATCAAGGTGGTAGACCGCACATTTATAGTGCCAGAGAGGAATAGGCGATTAGGTATGTTGGACAGAGTCATCATAGGATCTATGCAATGTTGGATAATAGGAAGGCATATCACAAGGCATATATTATCGAGATGGATGGTAAGCTTTGTGATCAAGTTTTTTCTATTTTGACTAAACCTAGATCTAATTATAGTTATGTTAATCCTGACTTGGTGGATAAGTGTGGTTTGAATAAAAAAGTGCATGCAGAGTCTTGGTTAGTGTAGTTTCCTATAAGTACAAAGAAGCGAGTTCATCATTGACTAAGAGATTGTGCATTTGAGTTGAATTCTATGCCTACCTTAGCACATTTTAATGTATTGTGATTGGGATCATATAGTACATTGTTGGGCATGGAATGGTTGTATCTGCATAGGACCAAGGGGGATTTTTGTGACAAATCTATTGGGTGTTTATATTATAATGGAGAATAGAGAGTCTTATAGGGTAATAAGAAGGCAACATCAGTTAGGATGGTGATAGCTATGCAGAAAAAGCATAGTCGCAGGAAAGGGTGTGTTTTATTTCTGGTATATATTTTTAGTGACAAAGGTAAGGAAGTTGAGGATGCAGATGTTTTGAGTAGGTACCTGGTTTTACAACATTCTCAGGATGTATTCCTCACAGAGATTTCAGAATTACTACCTCAAAGGGAAGTAGACTTTTCTATCTAATTGGTACTAGGAGCAGCACCAGCATCAAAAGCACCATACAGGATAGGCACTCCATATTTGGTAGATTTGAAGTTGTAGTTGAAGGAAATGCTTGACAAGTTATACATTAGGCCAAGTATATCACCATGGGGTGCACGAGTATTGCTTGTGAAGAAGAAGGATGGTACTCTTAGGTTGTGCATTGATTACATGCAATTGAAAAAGGTGACCATCAAGAAAATGTATCCATTGTTGAGGATTGAAGTTTTGTTTGATCAATTGAAGTTAGAAATAGTGTTCACGAAGATTGATCTGAGATCCGGATATCATCAAGTACGCATCAAGGAAGATGACATTTACAGGAAAACTTTCCAGATCAAGTATGGATATTATGAGTTTTTTTTAGTTCCTTTCGATTTGACTAATTCTCCAACTACTTTTATGTGCTTAATGAATAGTGTGTTGTGTCCTTATTTGGACAAGTTTGTTATTGTGTTCATTGATGACATTTTGATATATTCTGAAAATGAGGAAGAAAATGTCAAACACTTAGCAACGGTATTGATATTGCTAAGAGAGCATCAGTTGTATGTTAAGCTTAGAAAATTATTTTCTTTGAGAAAAAGGTACATTTCTTGGGACATGTTGTTTCCAAGGAAGGCATAGCAGTAGATCGAGAGAATATAAGTGCTATCATGGAGTGGGAAACTCCTAGGAATGTGGATAAGGTAAGATCATTTATGGGGTTAGAAGGTTATTACAAGGGGTACATCATGAACTTCTCACAAATTTCATATCCCATCACATCATTGCAAAGGAAAGGTAAGAAGTTTGAATGGATAGAGGAATGTGCATCAAGATTTAAGTAGTTGAAATAATTGTCGACACATACTCCACTGCTAAAGATTGTAGATTCAGATAGAGAATATGTGGTATGAACAAATTATTGCAAAAGAGGGCTTTGTGGAGTTCTTATGCAGGAAGGATAGGTAGTATGCTATGTTTCACGAAAACTAAATGAGCATGACTAGAATTATCCAACACATGATCTTGAGTTGGAAGCATTCATCCATGCATTGAATATGTGGAGGCACTATCTTCTTGGCAGGAAGTTTGTACTGATGAGTGATCATAGTGGATTGAGGAACCTATTTCACCAATTGAATCTAAATGTCAAGCAAGCTAGATGCTTTTCCATGATTAGTGAGCTTGACATTGAGATCAGGTACATTAAAGGTAAAGAGAATAGTGTTGCAGATGCTCTTAGTAGTACGATATAGGTGAACCAGATAGAAACTATGAGATCTTATGGGACAAATTTATAGGATCATATCTTACAGGCAGGTTAGTAGGATAACAAGTACATGGAGCTCAGGCGCAAGTTAAGACAGAGTATAGGTATATGTACAGGTATAGGTGCAGGTACAAGTGAATAGGATGTGGACTATCATCTCACAATAGATGACTTGATTAGATTTAGAGGTAGGATATATGTGCCAGATGACAGCAAGCTCAAGAAGCGTATCTTGAGAGAGTTTCATGTGAAACCATGTTTAGGTCACCTAGGATATCAGAAGACATTGACAACAGTGAAGAAGTTCTACAACTAACCTAACTTGAAGAAAGAAGTAGCAGAGTTTGTGGTGAGATTCTTGGATTGTCAACAAGTAAAAGCAGAGTGTAAGCATCCAAGTGGGTTACTAAAATTGATCTCAATTCCAGAGTGGAAATGGGAGGTCATTTACATGGAATTCATCACAGGTTTTTCAAGAACATCTAGACAGCATGATTCCATCATGATTATGGTGGAAAGGTTGACTAAGGTAACACACTTCATTCTAGTGAAATCTACCTATTCAGCTAGTGGTGTTGCACAAGTGTTCATCAGGGATGTGGTTAGATTCCATGGTCTTCTGAAGAAGATAGTGTCAGACATGGATGCAAAGTTCACTTCAAAGTTTTGGAAGGATTTGTTTGTAGGTTTAGGTACATAATTGACCTTCAACACAACTTTTCATCCATGGATAGATGGACATACATAGAGGGTCAGCATGATATTGGAGGATATGTTGAGGATGTATGTGATGCATCAACGAAAGTGGGAAGAATATCTGCCACTGGTAGAGTTTGCTTCCAATAATGGTTACCATGAAACATTGAGGATGAGTCCATTTGAGGCATTGTATGGGAAAAGTTATAATATTGCCATCAGTTGGAGTGACTCGGTGAATAGGGTATTGATTGGAAAAGACATGTTAGAAGAAATGGAACAAGAAATGAAGGTAACCAAGAAGAATCTAAAGGAAACATAGGATAGGAAAAAAAAATTATGCAGATCGGAATAGGTTGTTTAAGGAGTTCTAGGTTGGGGCAAAATTGTACTTGTGCAGCATGCCAAAGAAGAGCTCCTTGCGGATTGGATCATGCACCAGGTTCGGACCTCGATTTTTTGGACCTTTCAAGATTCTTGAAAGGATTGGACTAGTAGCCTATCGACTTGCACTACCTCTGACAGTGAAAGTCCATGATGTTTTCCATGTATCATTTCTTAAAAATTATTTTAAAGATGTTGATCATGTGATTGACTAGTCTATATTGCAGGTGGAGCCAAAAGGAAAATTCCAAAAGGAACCTCAATGTATATTGCAGAGAAAGATGCTCATGCTCCAAAATTGATAAGTTGGGCTGGTTAAAGTGAAATGGAAGAACTTTGGGCTAGATGAAGCTACATGGGAGATGGCAGATCAAATGTAGGATAAGTATCCTTCTTTATTCGTTGATTGAGTGAATTTCTTGGCATATGCGTTGGTGCGATGTTTTGGTTTACATACATATGGATGCAAATATTACCATGAGTTGTGTTATAAATCTCCAATAAGTGATATGGGTGTCATGTCATTATGGTTGTCATGTTCATTTGCTTCTCAATAGGTTGATCATTGTAAATATTGCAACACGTGAAGTTATAAATCTCCATGGGCAATATGTTTTTTCTTTCAGCAGTCTTGTTGGTTGCAAGTGAGGAAGAAAATGAAGGAAAATGAAGAAAATAGAGGCCACATTAATAAAAAGGATTCTGAGGATCAATTCATGGAATTTTTAGTTCAGTTTTGGAGCTCTCATTCTATTCTCTTTCTCCCTCTTACTCTTGGATACTTAGAGTTTTCTTGGAGCACTCTTCGAGGAGTGTGGCATACTTAGGATTTGGAGCAAGAAGGTGAAGTAAGAGCAGGAAAGTGCAAGAGGACATCAGGATCAACAACTACAATGGGTTTTTCTTGCAGGTACAGAGTTACATGTATGATTTCCTTGCTATTTTTGGCATGCATGGCATATGCAGGTGATTTCTTGGTTATGATCTATCATTAGCAGGGAGGAATGCATAAATTGATGGTGGATTTTTTTAGCATTACCATTTCCTAGACAACCATGGCGTTGTGAGTTTTACTCTTGTTTTCTGGTTGGTTCTCATGTTCCTTTGGTTGTGGGTTGAGTTATTAGTTCCTATAGCCTTGCTTGGAAAAACACTCTAGAGCCCTATAACATCATGGGTTGAGTTATTAGTCCTAGAGCCTTCGTTGGACAAACACTATAAAGCCCTTGGTGGGTTGAGTTACTAGTCCTAGATCCTTGGTTGGACAAATGCTATGGAGACCGACAACAATTGTGGGTTGAGTTACTAGTCATGGAGCCTTTGTTGGAACAAACTCTCTGGACCCCCAGACAACTTAGGTAGAGACAAATCTGGTGATGGTTAGCGATGTCCAACCATGAGGTGGAAACACTGGTTGAGGGTTGAGGTGGTTTGGCCTCTCGAACCCTTGATTTGATTTTAGTGGATTTGTTCTATGAGATCCCACATTCAAACTTGGAATATGGAATGGGGGTGATTAGTTGAAGAGAGATTTGGTTCATCCATTCTATGGTCAGGTGGAATGTGGAACTCTCGAACCTGTTTGGCCTTTGCATTCATCAATAATAGGTCTCTTACTCCCTAGTATTTTATGGCTAAATATACTTGCTTATATGTGGCATATATGGTTGTTATATCTTTAATATTTTTGTTGGTTATATGTTGGTTATGAATGAGTTTTATGACAATGAAAATGTATGGCTCCCATTATGTTTTGGTTAATCACTAAATGTACAATGAATATATGGATTAATATGTTTTAATGAAGTTATTGTGATGAGGCATCAATGCTTCTTAGTGATTCTCAGATAAGTATGAGACCCTTATGCTCAAATTTGTTGTTTAAACTTGTAGAATGCATATTTGTGACATGTTTGACAAAATGCTTGTCATGGCTAGTAGGGGTCCATTCAAGTCCTTGTTCAATTATTTTCATTTGTATCATTGTTTTGATGTTAACTTTCATTTCTGGAAGTTTCATGGAGTTCTCGGTAGTGGCCTGAGTCTTGGCCCTGAAAAATTGGCATAGAATCTGGAGTCACTGGCACACAATTACCTTGAAAAGTTCCCAATCGCATGCATGCCTTGTTGTGGGTATGACTGGAGGGTCCAAGTTGCATGCATGCCCATGTCAAGGGAGAAACTAAGACTTTAATGCAGCAGCAAGTCTGTTTCTCTCAGGGGCTAGTCACCTGGATGGGTTGAATAGCTCCTGGGGTTCTGTTGTAGGTGTAGAAGGTTAGGTTGTTTGTGTTCTATTGGTTCCACTACCTTAAATGCTACATAGGGAGTTGAATCATAGCATAGTAACTATTTATCACATGTTTACCTCGGTTAGTCAGTTACTTGGGTAGATGTGGGAGGAGGGTGTTACATACACATACCTTTGCAAGTTAACCACAGTCTTCCCTACACCAAATTTCCCTACAACCTTGTAGGTGTGCGTTGAGTTGGAAATCCTTTCTATAGACATAGATGATCCCTCTACTCCTTTGGGAGGATCTAGCAACAAACTAGCAACACCCGTTGATGTCATCCTTGATCTTCTCACTTCCAAGTTCAATCCTCTCTACATCATTGTGGATGAATACATGTAACGAAAATCAAATCCAGACGACAAGGGCATACATAACATAATTCATTCTAACATAAAATATGTGACAAATTAAGGTGTATCACACTAAATGAGTAATTATTTACACACTTATGGAAAGAAACCACATAATGTATTATTAATACAAAGTAATGGAAGCATACAACCACTTAAGCCTTGATGTTGGAAGCCTCGTTTAGGTGAGTTTCCAAGTCCTAGCCTCACCTTCAAGCACTCATTTTTCCTTAGAAAATGGGTAGCATTTGGGCATAGTTCAACCACGTTCAACCTTGGGAAGGAAACCAAGCAATACCCAACCAACAACTACCCAAAAATAGATGGTAGGGATTTGATTTATAGGGAAGGAGAGGGAGTTAAGGATCCATAAAAGGAGGGAGAGGTTCCACATTTTGAGGGGAAGATCCATGAATGTAGGATCAAGAACTAGGAATGGGAGGTCTCGCTCTAATCCTCATTCAACTACAGCCAGCTCTTTGTTCTCGAGACTTCTAGTAGAAGAAGGTTCTCCCTAATTTTGGGACAAATTTCCTGAAGAGAGCCAACGCATTTTTTCCTATCAAAAGTCGCGTTGTCAGCGCTAGCCACTAGTTAGAAAAGACGTTACCAACACAAATTTTCCTACTAAAAGTAGCGTTGGGCTTGCAAAAATAGGTTTTGGACAAGTTCTCCATAATTTTTTCAAGGCAAGTCTTCTTCTTCCTTTAGGGATGCTTCTGAACATGTTTCATGGTGAATACATTGTTTTTTATAGTTTTCCTCACTTTGAAACATTTGCTACATTGACGACACAAAGTGTGACACTTCAGGGGGCTTTTGGTCAGCTAAGCTTCTACTAAGACTATCTTGAAGAAGGCTTGGACAGTATTGTAATGTGCCTTGGCTTCTCCACTGCACGGAGCTAATACATCTCTTTGGAGGATTAGGTGGATGTGGCTATAACATTCCACTAATGGGGCTAGCAGGTTTACATGGTGTATTGTATGATTGTGACTTAAACTTCTTTATATAATAAAAGCCATCACATTTTCATGCATATATTGTTATTGTAGTTGGACTGCTCGAGTTGCCTTAATGATATATGTTGTTTAACTTACGTAATTGTGTATGAACTGATTCACATGCAATTATATGAATATTGTTGTTAATGTGTCGCATATGTTGTTAATGTTATCACTGTCCATGTCGACTTCTCTACTGGACACTAGACAGACCTTTCTCTGAACCTTGTTATATCAGTCGTCACACTCATCTTGGACTAATCTGTGACTGTTGTTCATGTTATCTTACCTTGTATGTTGGGACTGCCGCATCCGTGTTGACTGCTCTGCCGGATGTTGTGCATGTCCTTTATGTTGTGTGTTCCTAACTGAGTTGGGACTGATCCCTTTCAACCTGGAACCCACCTTCACCTTCCTCTCCCTTTGAAGTGTTGGAACCTCTCATACTCAGTCCTTGACTCACTACATCAGTCACGCCCTTGCTACTAACAGAGTTATCTTACTAGCCACTGTGCGACATCGTGGTCAACGCATTACCTTACGACCCACTGCTGGGACTCCTACACCAAATGGTCTGAGGTCTAATTGGGACTTCTTACCAGGGATATCCCCTTGACATGTTGGTGGTCCAGCACCATCAACACTTGCGACATTGATGACACAAAGTGTGACACTTCAAGGGGATTTTGGTCAGCCAAGCTTCTACTAAGACTATCTTGAAGAAGGCATGGACAGTATTGTAACATGCCTTGACTTCTCCATTGCATAGAGCTAGTACATCTCTTTGGAGGAGGAGGTGGATGTGGTTGTAACATTCCATTGATGGGGCTAGCAGGTTTACATGGTGTACTATATGATTTTGACTTACACTTCTTTATATAATAAAAGCCAATACATTTTCATGCATGTGTTGTTATTGTAGTTGGACTGCTCCAGTTGCCTTAATGATATATGTTGTTTAACTTACGTACTTGTATATGAACTGATTCAAATGAAATTATATGAATCTTGTTGTTAATGTGTTGCATATGTTGTTAATGTTGTCACCGTCCATGTCAACTACTGTGATAGACACCAGAAAGACTTTGCTCTGAGCCTTGTTATATCAATCATCACACTAGCCTTAGACTGATCCGTGAGTGTTGTTTGTGTTATCTTACTTTGTATGTTGGGATTACTGCATCCGTGTCGACTGCTCTGTGTTGGAAATAATACTGAGAGGGGGGGTGAATCAGTATTATCTAGCAATTTAACAAATCTTCCTTATTTGATCTTTTGAATTATTCTTGCATATCAGTACCATAAAATAATGAGCATGAAGAAAGAAAATAGATAGTCACACCAAAGAACACAAGATGTAAGGTGGAAACCCAATGTGGGAGAAAACCACCTGCTGCAATATGTCTCTATCTTCTTTCAATTTAGAAATTCTTTTACAATGATTTTGTACTGGTGCAGTCCTTTACCAGTACGCAGGCTGCAACCTGCAGAGAGTTACAACTCTCTCTCGTTTTCCAGTCTCTCCTGGAAGGGAGCTACAACCCCCTACTTCTTTTCATGAAGAATCAAATGATCAACAAGTATACAACAGTTACAGTCCACTACAATTATCAGATCAGTAATCACAGAACTAACCCAGAACACCTTATGGACAGAAAAATACAGTCAACAGATCATCTTAAGACAGGGACGCAATTTTCCTTTCTGTGGCCTGCGACTGGACGCAGTTTACCTTCTGCTGCTCTGCGTGCCGACGCACTGTTCCTTTAAACTACTCTGCGTACCGGCGCACCCAACAAGACTATCGCGCCGCGTCTTTCGCTTCAGAGACGCATCCAATAATACTATCGCGCCGCGTCTTTCGCTTCAGAGACGCACCCGAGCCCTTACTGAACTGCGTCTCGGCGCACTAGCCCTTCACTGAACCTGCGTCCCTTCAGTTATAAAAGATATGGAGACTTCAGAACTAACCCAAACAGTCAGATCTATAGATCTGATCATGCGCCATAGAGATCACAGTCCATTAGAAGATTCGCCCTCATAGATCTGGACTAGATCTCACCAAAAGATATTCAACCAAAGATGATGCTCAATCCAAATGAACTCCTTTGCTTTATATAGGCAAGGTCCTCCCCAAAACATGGAACAATACCACGAGCCGACACCATAGAAACACAAAACCGTCGGCTAGATACCACACAAGAAAACCCCCACGTGCTTTTCTCTGCCTTGAAATGTGTGCACTGGGTGGACGCACCCCTTGAACGGCTGGCCTGCGTCCCTGGACGCGGATTATGCATGGTATACCTGCGGGGATGCACTTTCTGAACAGATTGCCTGCGTCCTTCTTAAAAATAGAGAGTTGATCATCAAGAATAGTGATCTACCACCTGAATGGGTTGCCATCAAGGACAACACCTGAATCATAATGCCAACAATCTCCCCCTTTGGACTTGATGGCAACCTCATGATCTTCAGTTTCATTCTCCCCCTTTGACATCAAGGGCAAAGGGTATGCTCCCCCTAAGCACATGCTCCCCCTGAATATGAACCAGATCTACAGCAATGCACCACCATGAAAGAGATAGAGACATATTGCAGCTATTTCCAAGATCTCCTTCTCCATAATGCCAACAATGCATTATGTGCTCCCCCTGAGCCTGTACCACCAATAAGAAGAGGTTCAACAATAAGATGATGCATCAACAACCCCCAGCTTTTGCCTGAGGTATTCAAAAGTGTCCCTGGGCAACGGTTTGGTGAAAATATCAACAACTTGTTCCTTAGAAGGAACATACTCCAACTTGACCTTCTGTTCAAGTACTTGTTCCCGGAGAAAATGGTACTTGATTGGTATGTGCTTGGTTTTTGAATGCATAACCGGATTCTTTGAGATGCTGATTGCACTTGTGTTGTCACATAAGATAGGGATTGGAGGTGTACAAGTGATTTGATAATCCTGCAAAGTCTGCATCATCCAAAGGAGTTGGGTGCAACAAGATGCAGCAGCAACATATTCTGCTTCAGCTGTAGACAAGGCAATTGAACTCTGTTTCTTGCTGAACCAAGATACTAGTCTGGAACCCATAAAGAACGCACCACCACTTGTGCTTTTCCTGTCATCTACGCTTCCGGCCCAATCTGCATCTGTATAAGCATGAAGAGTGAGATCTGTATCTCTAGGATACCATAAGCCATAATTTTGCGTCCCTTGAAGATATTTGAAAATTCTCTTCACTGCCTGAAGATGAGTTTCCTTCGGATTTGCCTGAAATCTTCCAACTATTCCAACTGCATGCATGATGTCCGGTCGGGTACCTGTCAAATATAGTAAACTTCCAATCATAGATCTGTAGGTTGGTTGATGTACTGCTGCAGATTCATCATTTGCACTGAGACTACATCCTGTGACCATGGGTGTACATACTGGTTTTGCATCTTCCATGCCATATTTCTTCAAAATCTGCTTGAGATACTTGGTTTGAGATAAAAGGATTCCTCCTTCCTTTTGTTGAATTTGCAAACCAAGGAAGTATGTCAGTTCTCCTAGCAAGGACATTTCAAATTCTTTCTGCATGACTGAGGCAAAGCTTTGACTCATAGCTTCTTCATTGCTGCCAAAAATAATGTCATCTACATACACAACAAGTATTAGCAATTTGTCATTTTCAACTTTTATATACAGATTGCTATCTGCTGAACCTTTTGAAAAACCTTGTTGATGAAGATATTTGTCCAACCGGAAGTACCAAGCCCTTGGGGCTTGTTTGAGACCATAGAGAGCGTTTTTCAATCGGCATACAAGATTTGGATCATTTCCAAGAATGAACCCATCTAGCTGTTCAATGTACACTTCTTCTTCCAAGTCTCCATTCAGAAAAGCTGATTTTACGTCCATTTGAAATACTTTGAAGTTCTGAAAACTTGAGAGAGCAAGGAACATTCGGATGGCCTCAAGTCTTGCAACATGAGCAAAAGTTTCTTCAAAGTCTATTCCTTCTTGCTGCGCATACCCTTTACAAACAAGTCTGGCTTTGTTTCTAATTACTTCTCCATTTTCATTCAATTTATTTTTGAAGACCCATTTTGTTCCGATAACATTCTTCTCCTTTGGTCTAGGAACCAGCTCCCAAGTGTTGTTCTTTTCGATTTGCTCAAGTTCTTCATCCATTTCTTTCACCCAACATTCATCTTTGCATGCCTCTTTCACATTTTGTGGTTCAGTAGAGGAGAGTAATGCCAAATAGCTTGAAGCTTCTGCAACTGTTCTTCTAGTTTGTATACCTTCTTCTTTCTGTCCCATGATCTGAGATTCTGGATGGTTCTTCTGAACATATCTGGATGGAGTCTTTTCTTCTATTCTTGTTCGTTCTTCTGCATCTTCATGAGGTTCTTCTTGAGATTCTTCTTGAGGTTCTTCTTCTTCATCATTCTGTTTTTGAGGGTAGCTTTCATCTTCTTCGATTTCTTCACGATGTATTTGCCTAGGAATGTATCCCTTCTCATCAACCACTACATCAATGCTGTCAACAATTCTGCCAACTCTTTTATTGTAGCATTTGTATGCTTTGCTATGTGGAGAATAGCCAAGAAGAATGCCTTCATCTGCTCTAGGATCAAGTTTGCCAAGCTGCTCTTCAGTATTCTTGATATAGCATTTGCTCCCAAAGATTTTGAAGTGCTTTACCGAAGGAGTTTTACCACTCCAGAGCTCATGAGGAGTTTGAGTGCTGTTCACCCGGACATTTGTCTTGTTGAGAATAATAACCGCAGCATGTGCAGCTTCACCCCAGAAAGTTGCGGGAGTTCCTGATTCATCAAGCATAGCACGAGCCATTTGTTGGATTGTTCTGTTCATTCTTTCAACAACTCCATTTTGCTGAGGAGTTCTAGCCGTAGAGAATTCTCTCCTTATCCCATGTTCATCACAGAAATCGAAAAATTCATTTGAAGTAAATTCCCCACCTCTGTCAGATCTGAGGCACTTAATTTTGTGACCCGATTCATTTTCAACCAAGGCTTTGAAGGATTTGAATTTTTCGAATGCTTCATCTTTGTGCTTCATAAGACCTAACCAAACAAATCTGGAGAAATCGTCAATAAATAATATCAAGTATTCCTCTCCTCTAGGTGTTCTTTTCCTGAATGGTCCACATACATCTGTATGTACTAGCTCAAGAGGCATGCTAGGTGATCCTTCTTTCTCTGGAAAGTTAGTCCTGGTTTGTTTTCCAAACTGACATGATCTGCATATGGTGTTGTCAGGAATTTTGATATCTGGAAGATCGCGAACTGCCTGATATTTGCATGCTTTCCTTATTTGTGAGAAGCTTAGATGTCCCAACCTTCGATGCCATAACCAGTGCTCTTCATCCTTGCTTAGATAGCATTGTTGTTGTCCTTCTTCAAATATGTATAGATTATTTGGAGTTCTTTTCCCTTTGAGAACTGTTTTACCTGTATCAAGATCACGAACAAGACATCCATTTGATCTGAATATAACCTCGGTTCTTTGATCACACATCTGGCTGACACTTAGTAGATTATGCTTCAATCCATCAACAAACAAAACATTTCCAGCCTTAACATCTTCTTTTAAAGGAGCAATACCTTTTCCTTTTATAGTTGCAGGAGTATCATTTCCAAAAGAGACTTTCTTTCCCTTTTCTAAAATAGAATAAGACTCAAGTTTTTCTTTATCACCTGTCATATGCTTCGAACATCCACTGTCAATGTACCATAGATTTTCCTGTCCTTCTGCATAAAATGCTATCCCACATCTTTCTGTTTGAGGTTCCTTTATTCTCCATGTTTTGGTTCCTGAGGCTTGTTCCTTTTTCCGCTCTTGTTCCTTTCTTTCCTGAAACTTGCTTCTGCATTCAAAGTCTTCATGACCAAAATTATTGCAAATAGAACATTCAACTTCATTTTCAAGAGCCGAAAAGCTGTTATAGGTCTTTTTTGTAATCCCTGTCATACTTCTTTGTTTTTGAGCTTCCCTTGTCATGATTGTTTTATACGCAACACATTGAGCTGCTTTGTGACCAAAGTTATGGCAAGAAAAGCATTGTCCATTGAAGAAGCTTCTGCGGTTATTGAATCTACCAGCCAACTGATTGTAATTTCTATTTTCATCTATTCTTGAACCAAACTGGGAAGATTTTACCTGTGGCTGGTTGTGGCTTTTGTTCACCCTTAAGCTGGATTGCCCCTGATAGTTTCTGTTTGAAGTTTGTCCCTGCTTTACCTGATGATCTTCATTGTGCTTTTGCTCATTTCTTCTTGCTGCATCAAGATAACTTTTTGAAGTGGATGCTTGAGAAGTTTCTCCATTATAGCCCAGACCTGTCTTATTTAGTGGAGACCGCTGCACACTGATAATCTCATCCAAAGTTTCAGATCCTTTGACAAACTTGAGATTAATAGCTTTTGTTTTCTCAATTTCTTTTCTAAGACCAACAATTTCACCTTCTAATTTTTCAAGATGTTTTTCCTTTTCATCAATTTGAAATTGTAGAGTATCAATGATCATGTTCTTTTCTTCTATACATCTCTTGAGTCTAGTAATTTCATCATAAAGATTATCCACATCTACAGCATCCTCATAATCGTCATCTTCAAATGCCATTAACAACCTATATTTATTACCTTGTTCATCTTCATCACTATTTGATAAGCCATCACTATCTTCATGGGTGTAATAGCTTTTCTTATTTGCACTTTGTTTCTTGTTCCATCTAGCTGGTTCCTTTCCTTTATCCTTATAAGGACATTTTGCAGCATAATGACCTACTCTTCCACAAGCAAAGCATTTGAAAGGTAGCTTACCTCTGAACCTTCCAGAACCCCTTTGAAGATTTCTGACAAAATTTGATTCTTCTTCCTCTTCTTCTGGAACATGGCTTGCTTCATAGTGATCTTCTTTGCCTGATGCCTTAAAAGCAGCCTCCCTTCTGTCTGATGGACCTCCCTTTCTCATTTCATAAGCAGTTAGAATTCCATGTAGCTGAGACATAGTGAGAACACGAAGATTTTCTTTTTCTTCTATTGCAGATACTTTAGATTCAAACTTGGGGGATAATGATCTTAGAATCTTTTGAACTACTATAGACTCTTTTATTTCTTCACCCAAATTTTTCATACAATTAACAATCTCATCTACCCGAAGAAAATAATTAGCCACACTTTCATCATTATACATCTTGAGAGTCTCATATTGAATCCTGAGAGTTTGAAGTTTAGCTTGTTTTACCTGTTCATCTCCTTCATAGCTCGTGATCATTTTGTCCCATATTTCTTTTGCTGATTTGAAGTGCATTACCTTCATGAATTCTGTTTGGGATATACTTCCTAATAGAGTACTGACTGCTTTTGCATTTGTTTCATACTTCTTTTTCTCAGCTGGATCTGTAGGAGTAGCTGAAGGAAAAGCATAGCCTGTTTCTACAATGTCCCAAACTTCTGTACCAAGAGATTGAAGATATGCAGTAACTCTTACCTTCCAATAATTGAAGTTTGTCCCATCAAAAACCGGTGGCCTGATTGATGCTTCTCTCTCGTAGTTGCTCATGATGAACGATCTACCTTCAAGCGATCAAGCTTTTCTGAAGGACCTGCTCTGATACCAATTGTTGGAAATAATACTGAGAGGGGGGGTGAATCAGTATTATCTAGAAATTTAACAAATCTTCCTTATTTGATCTTTTGAATTATTCTTGCATATCAGTACCATAAAATAATGAGCATGAACAAAGAAAATAGACAGTCACACCAAAGAACACAAGATGTAAGGTGGAAACCCAATGTGGGAGAAAACCACCTGCTGCAATATGTCTCTATCTTCTTTCAATTTAGAAATTCTTTTACAATGATTTTGTACTGGTGCAGTCCTTTACCAGTACGCAGGCTGCAACCTGCAGAGAGTTACAACTCTCTCTCATTTTCCAGTCTCTCCTGGAAGGGAGCTACAACCCCCTACTTCTTTTCATGAAGAATCAAATGATCAACAAGTATACAACAGCTACAGTCCACTACAGTTATCAGATCAGTAATCACAGAACTAACCCAGAACACCTTATGGACAGAAAAATACAGTCAACAGATCATCTTAAGACAGGGACGCAATTTTCCTTTCTGTGGCCTGCGACTGGACGCAGTTTACCTTCTGCTGCTCTGCGTGCCGACGCACTGTTCCTTTAAACTGCTCTGCGTACCGGCGCACCCAACAAGACTATCGCGCCGCGTCTTTCGCTTCAGAGACGCATCCAATAATACTATCGCGCCGCGTCTTTCGCTTCAGAGACGCACCCGAGCCCTTACTGAACTGCGTCTCGGCGCACTAGCCCTTCACTGAACCTGCGTCCCTTCAGTTATAAAAGATATGGAGACTTCAGAACTAACCCAAACAGTCAGATCTATAGATCTGATCATGCGCCATAGAGATCACAGTCCATTAGAAGATTCGCCCTCATAGATCTGGACTAGATCTCACCAAAAGATATTCAACCAAAGATGATGCTCAATCCAAATGAACTCCTTTGCTTTATATAGGCAAGGTCCTCCCCAAAACATGGAACAATACCACGAGCCGACACCATAGAAACACAAAACCGTCGGCTAGATACCACACAAGAAACCCCCCACGTGCTTTTCTCTGCCTTGAAATGTGTGCACTGGGTGGACGCACCCCCTGAACGGCTGGCCTGTGTCCCTGGACGCGGATTATGCATGGTATACCTGCGGGGACGCACTTTCTGAACAGATTGCCTACGTCCTTCTTAAAAATAGAGAGCTGATCATCAAGAATAGTGATCTACCACCTGAATGGGTTGCCATCAAGGACAACACCTGAATCATAATGCCAACACTCTGCCAAAAGTTGTGCATGTCCTTTGTGTTGTGTGTTCCTACCCGAGTTGGGACTGATCCCTTTCAACTTGGAAACCACCTTCACCTTCCTCTCCCTTTGAAGTGTTTGAACCTCTCATACTCATTCCTTGAATCACTACATCAGTCACACCCTTGCTACTGACAGAGTTATCTTACTTTCCTCTGTGCAACATTACCGTCAAGGAATTACCTTACGACCCATTGCTGGGACTCCTACACCAAACGGTCTGAGGACTAATTGGGACTTCTTACCGGGGAGATTCTTTTGACATGTTGGCAGGTCCACCACCGTCAACATTTCACAGTAATATGTCACACTCCTTGACTCACTGCATCAATCACACCCTTGCTACTGACAAAGTTATCTTACTTGCCTCTGTGCGACATCGCAGTCAAGGCATTACCTTACAACCCACTGTTGGGACTCCTACACCAAATGGTCTGAGGTCTAATTGGGACTTCTTACTGGGGAGATCCCCTTCACATGTTGGCAGGTCTAGCACCGTCAACATATGCAACACATTAGCTTGTGAACACTTGCGACATTGATGACACAAAGTGTGACATATTATTGTATAATAGATGCCCCTTGAAGCATCAAGTCAAAATAGAAAGTGATGGCTGAAACTATTTACAAGTTGTTGTAATGGCTACAAAAACCCTCCAAAATTTCACCTTAGCTTCGTTTTGGAGCCTCCCTACCAACCATCCTCAACAACATGTCTTGCACTATCAAGTATGCAAGCTTCAATGGTTTTCCAGCAACATGACAACCTCTGTTTGATAGCTTGTTACATTCCCGTCATAAGCTGCTTCCCCAGACTTGGTCCACCTACATGCTGACCAACTCCCTCAAGAAATTGTGCAATTCTGGAGGTGAACTAGCCTTCCCTCTAGAAATTGTGCTATCCTGTTTGGCAGCCTGCTCGGCTCAGGAATTGTGCAATTCTGCCTATCAATATTCCCTGGAAAAATTGCGCAATCTAACCCAGCAGGACTGCTCAGCCTAGAAATTGCTCAACTTTGGGTAGCAGTCAGCTGATCAACCTAGAAATTACGCAATCCCTCTGGGAAGCTAGCCCAGCTCCCTCCCAGAAATGTGCAAATTTCTCCCTCAGACAAGCAGGCTATTGCATGTGCCATCAGGTTGATCGGTTCCACCCGAGACTGAGAAAACTTAACTTGCATGCATGGGCTACTTTTTCCTAAAATAGTTGAAAGAAACATGCAAAAAGCATCCCTAGATGTTAGGGAGCTATTTTTAGTAGCTCGAGGTTACATACAAAGATCATTTTGGAACCTTTCCTCCAAGTGCCGCTTTTTCCTAGATTTGTGGCATGCACGTCATGAGCCTCAAACATATTTATTCGATGCTTTAGAGCTCACATATTCACATCAAACATGGAGCTCTGACATCCCACATCACATCTAGGAGACTTAGACAAATCCAACTCAGCTATTTCTAGGTAAGTCGACTTAACTTGTCTTTTGCAACATTTCTATCGCTTTTTGTGTTTTGGCTTGTGTGAGTGTGGTCTGATTGATTTATGTGAATTCTTGATGTCATTTACATGCATATTAGCTTGTACTAGCACTGTTTCGGTTTTCGTTAGAATCTCATGGTTGTCGCACGCATGACACTATTTTTCACGAACAGTCATTGATTCGGCGACTCTGTTCACAAACATGCATGTTGTTCCATTTTCTGAATCTTACATTCACTATTTTCATGTAAGATCATTCACTCCTTCTAACACTCAATATCGCCATGCATTCACATTCACATCCGATTTCAGTTGTCCGTCGACGGGTCTGGGCAGTCTTGGTTAGGACTCTACCTCACCAAGACAGCATTGTGCAATCCTAAGAGGGAAGGCTCTACCTTCCTCCTAGAAAATGCACATCTATTCCCAATGACTATCCTCTAGTATTTCATTTTGAAATTCTAAGGGGTAGTGACTATTGACCCAGAAAATTGCACAATGCAGTCACTGGGCCTGCAACCCTTTCCAGTTGGAATTGCACATTGTGCAATCCCAACAACTAGTAGGCCAGTCTGGATTGTGCATTGCACAATTCTAGCAGCCAGTCAGCTTCCTAGGAGCCCAGACTACCTTTTGCATAGTTCTGGCAGCCAGTCTCCCGACCTCCTAGGAAAAATTACGCAATCCTTGGCAGTCAATCCCCAAGTATGTTGCATGTTGTTCCTCGTGTTTTCTTTGGTTTTAGCTAACATATTTCTTTCCATGCATGTCACTATGTCTCCAGATCTAGCAGGTGTTCATCCACCTCTCATCAGTTCAATATAATGACCTCCAAGAGAGCAGGATCAAAGGACACCGACGGAAGCACAACTGGAGCAGCAATTGAGCAAGTGTCTACAAGTCTGCCGATTTATGAAGACACCAAGATGATTGTAGACAAGGACATCAAGCTGAAATGGAAAGAGGTCAATGATGCATTTGTAGGAACATTTGGGTAAGACCTTGAAGAATTCCAAGTCTATGTGAACATTCACAAGTCTAGCTTGTACCAGCTTGCATGCAGGTATCCCATGTTCCCATGCGGGGACATGATACACTAGATCATCTTGCACACTGATCCTAAGATGATGACATTGAGTAGTGTCAGCGGGACAGAGATTGCTACCTTTAGGGCACATGATTATGAACAAATGTACCATATGTTGAAACCCGTGATCACTATGGAGACAACATTTAGCATACCCAATGGCAATGCCAACTCCAGAACTATCTTGAAGAATTGGGTAAAGGATCTAGCCAAATTCAAGATGACACCCAACTAGATCTACAAAACAGAGATACTATGGAAGGCGTATCAATACTTGGTCATCTTTTCATGTCTCTTTTATGGCCAAGAGAGTATGGAAACCTTTCGACTGAATTGGGTGATCTCATTGGACAAACTAGCTAGTGAAGGAAAAGCATGCAACTGGCCCGACATGTTGGCCAACAGAATGAAGGAAAAGGTAACAAGATCTCGACATCTACCCAAAGGTCAGCAAGCAAAAATCTACATGTCTGCTTTCATCTTGGATGCAATCTGTTCTCATCAGGAGTTCGTGGGATTGATGTGGGCATGGACATTGGCAGAGACCTCTGTGAACACTTATTGTAAAATGTTGTCCAAATGCAGCTTCAAAGGAGTTATCACAGAGTTGTCTGATCATTTTGTCACCCCAATGTACAAGATGATATTTGAACAAGATCCACCTTGCATGTCGAAGGTAGCAATGGAGGCACTGATTGATATAGCAGATTGGTATGCCTCACCATCTGGCACCTTCATACGGATGTACAACATGGAGAAGCCTCTGCATGTTCTACTGAAGTTTTCCTTGGACAAGCTCGTCATGTAGGAAGTATCATACCACATCTCAGTAGGACTATCAGCTAGGCTGCACCAGAAGAATAAGGCACCTTGGTCTGCTCTTCCATTGCAAATCGGGTTATACAAGATACAAAATTTCAAGCATGCAGATGTCGAAGCAAAGGAGATCAAGAAATATCCATTCGACACCCAAAGTTACAATCCATATGACCCACATTATTTTGTAAAAGATCACTACACGAGAGTACAATTTCAGTGGATCCATGGGGCATGTCATTGGGTGAAGGAGGACCCATGGAGATATTGTTACAACTTCTCTAGGCCCAATAAACTAGTTGGCATCATTGTGGAATGGTTAGCGAAGCAGCGTGAAGCAACATTTAGGAGAGCACCAGCAGCAGTAGCAGTAGAGGTCAACATACCAATGCATGACAAAGGCAAGAGGAACATTGTTGACAACATGGAGGAGGATCAAAGCTGCAAGTTTCAAGCAGACCCACTTGTGCAGAAAGAAAATTTTGCAATAGAGGTGAAGAGGAAACATCATGATAAGAGGAACGTGTAGAGGCAGAAAGAAAAACAGAGAATGGAGGAAACAAAGAAGGAGTTGCATGAGTTGAAGGAGAAACTCCGGAAGGAACAAGAGCTACGCAAACAGGAGAAGGAAGCATAGTGGGAATAGGTACAGCAAGGGATGCAACATGTACAGACAAATGAAACTGCACTCGTACAGGTAGTCGACCCATCTGAACAACTGGCACCCAGCAGACAGGGTGAGAAATCGTAGGAGCAGGACTTTGCACAACAAATTGAAGAAGCACTTGAGCAGATGGATATAGATATGGAGAAACAAGAGTTAGAGCAAGACATCGACCTCATGCCTCACCACCAAGAGGTTGACCCACTAGCTTCACCGGATCTAAAAGTGGAGAAAGTCCCAAGCGACCAAGGAGACACTGAGATCCTTGGAGATAATCTAGAGGTAGAGATGCACAACATCTCATTCGATGAGTCCCAACATAGAGCTTTGCAATCTCACAGAGTGTCGACTCTGGATGATCACACATCTCCTGCACAATTTGAGGAATGAGTGATCGTGTCTGATGTGTGCAAGCATCCAGCAGCATTGGCCAATGCTACCAGAGCATATGCTGAAGCCACTAGCTCAAATGTTCGCTTCCTGATAGCTGAGAATGAGTGAATGGCTAAGGAGTTACATAAGGCCAAGCAGGGAGGAGAATTGGTTACAACATCCACCCGAGTAGAGTTAAAGAAGGAACTACCGGATGAATTATTGTCCCTTGACATAGCCATGTGTGCGTTGTATTCCAAGTTTGGTACCATGCATAAGGCAATTGTCCATCTCAGCGGTTGGTAGCAGTGGTGTGCGAGGAGAGCACGTATCTTGTTGAACGTGCATGTTGTTGTTGATTACAGGCAAACATGGACAATGAGATACAAGGGAGCCCTGTTACACTGACCCACAATGATGAAGACCAGAGCGACCGAGTTGAAGGCATGCATATGGAGTCAAATCTAGAACTATGAAGATCTCCCGCAACTCATCACTAGTCTACAGGCTTCCCATGCATAGGTATTTAGGAAAATGGATGTTGTTGTGTGCACGCATGTGATCCCATCTATTGGGACACTCACCCAGGCAAAGGCAAAGGCACAGGTCTGAATCGAGCTTGACTCGTACTTCAATTATTTGATGCGCATAGCCACCAGCCCAGACTTAGTGATCAGTGTAGACACCATGCATCAGTATGTCGTTGGTTCGACTGCACTCAAGACAATGACGTGCATGTTATAAGATGAGTTGGACAGAGAAGCCCGAGCAGTGTACCTGGATGCTATGGTGGAAAGAGTTCGTTTCTAGAAAGATGTCACCTTAGAATACACAGACACCAGCACGGACTACCAAGCTTGGCATCAATTCACTACTGTCGACCACCATGAAGATGTCGAAAAACTAGTCTTCCCACAGTTGTCTGAGTCATAGTGATGTCTTGCATGGCTTTCTCAAGGTTATTTTGTCTCACATGGGTACATGTGCAGATTGTATGTGATATATTGTCAAGTGGAAGTTCAAGTGTCTATAGTTGCATGTAACAGTCATAGAGTAGGTGAACAATCATGAGAATAGATGAACAGTCACAAAGGGGAATGTCAAGGGCCACCCCACCCTTTTCTATATATAGTCCCTCATAACTCATTGTAAAGGCTTTTGGTCAGCCAGGCTTCCGATATGATTATCTTAGAGAGAGATTGGACAATATTGTAACGAGCCTTGGCTTCTCCACTGCGTAGAGCTAGTATATCTGTTTGGAGGAGCAGGCGGCAGTGACTATAACGTTCTGTTGTTGGAACTAGTGGTTGTTCATGGATGTATTGTATGACTGGAACTTACACTTCTTAATATAACAGAGCCAACATGTTTCATGCATATGTATCTGTTTTCTTACTCTAAATGATATATGTATTTGTTTGCTTACGCATGCATGTGTAGCTATTTTCTGTATATGTATGTATGAATCTTACTGAAATGTGTTGTTGCTTTAACCATCACTTTGGATTGCTAGCTTACTTGCCTTCCATGTTGTGATGCATCTTTTCTCGTGTGTTCCCTTCTTAACTATGTGCTTTCACAGGTTTCTAAGGGGTGCACTCACCTCACCCTCTGTGTGTTAGAACTGCTCATGCACCTTCCTTGACTTGCTACATATGTCACACCCTTGCTACCAATAGGGAAATCTTACTTTCCTCTTTGAGAAACCACAGTCAAGGCGATACCATACGACCCACTGTTGGGACTCCTACACCAAATGGTGTGAGGTCCAATTTGGAATTCTTACTAGGGACATCCCTTGACATGTTGGCGGGTCCAGCACTGTCAACATTTATGGTGCTAGAAGGAGGGCCAGATGACAAGCTATGTCCTCTCATCCTGTTTTTAACCTTTGCACATATATCATGGATTCTTTCACACTCACCCCTCCACGATGTTTTTCGCATGCCAAACCTCTCAACATCACGAGGGAGTTTTTTTATCTCTTGTCCAAATTCACGTATGATGGTGAAGACGAAGTGGCATGGCCTATGTTATTACAAGGCTTCCTTGCCATGCTTGACAAGGAAGATGGATGTTCTGACAAATAGGTTAATTTGCTGCTTGCATACACACTTCACAAATCCCCACTACGGTGGTGTTTCAACCTACCGGCTAAGAGCATGCACTCAATCGAGCAGTTCTGTGATCTCATTGAAGATACTTTCCATCATTTTGATCCAGAACATCTTGACCAAAAATTGTTACAACATCGGAAGGCCCCGCATGAATCGCCTATGGATTTTTGGTAGCGCTTTCATTTTTTGCAGTTTCAAGCTCCGAAAAGCTAGATGAAATTTCCATATCTTTGGGATAGATGCAAGTATTGTCTTCACATATCATTCCATCCTAAAACAAATCTTGAGCCCAAACCTTGCTCAGCATACTTTAGTGATGGAGCTGCACAATCACAGATGGACACGGTCGCTGTCACAATTGACCGTCCTCCGTTCGCTCATCAAACAACTCCACCATTGTAGAGTGATGCGAGAGAATAGGCACACACACCTGTTCAACTGCCACATCCTCTCAACATCACTTCACTTAATTTTTGTGAAGATTTGGTTTGGAGTCCATTGAGTTGTTACATGCATTTTGTACCACAACCTCCGTCTTCATACTTGGATGATCCTCTGGATGATACTTTCTTGTGTTCTTTCATTCCGAACTCTACACTTCTTGTTAATGAGGATCAAGCCATCGATGCAGTTGGTGTTGCACAAACAACATGCATTGTCATTAATGAAGAATATGAATGGGAGCTTGAGCATCAACACTCGGTGAAGGATGATTCCCTTCTGTCCGAGCCTCCTCCATTCTTTCCTGACATTTTTGGTGAACCTACCATCCTTGATTTCACATGTGTATCTCTCTTGGGTCCCTATAATACTAGTGATTACCCCATTACTATTATAGTTATACCCCTTATTTATATTGTTGTGCCCCTATTACCCCCTTATTGTTATTTCTGTGCCCCATAGAATCCCTCTATTGTTATTTTTGTGGCTTTATATTATTATTGTTAGGTCGGCTGGATTATATTGTGACTCCTTAGACTCCTATATATAGAAAGGAGGTTTTTTCATTTGAATCATCCAAGAATTGTTCATTTATGTAATGTAAAGGAGGTTGCCCCCTCGAAGAGGCTGAATTCTAAGGCGTTGATCTATCTTTTCTATCTTTTCTTGAGCTGGTTTCATAACATTTGGTATCAGAGCTTTGGATTCTAGGGTTTCGCTGCTCCAAACAGGTCATCGTGGCATTTTCGCTATAACTTTTTTTCTGTGACGTTTCAGAAGTCGCAAAAAAACCCATTTGAGAAGAAATCGCGCTGAACCTTGGGTCCGAATTTCAGAGCTTTTCACGCGATATTTTCGGAGATATGATCTGAGGAAGTTGGTCTTTTTGCAGACTCCTGAATTACATTCAAAACAGGTGACCTGGGGAAAATTGTCATAACTTTCTCTCTGGGAATCAGATTGAAATTTCGTAAGAAGGTACAGAAAGAGGACGGACTGTAGTTTCTTTTGTATCATTTTCAGAACCAAATATTGAAAATTGTACACGTGGAACTTCATACAACTTCGCTCTTCTGGAAAGGTCTATAATCAAGTCATCATGGGAGATTGTGCATAACTCTTTCTTGGAGAATCCAATTTGGATCAGACTGGTGGCATTGGAAAGAGGACACAGAGATCTACTACAGGTCACAAATTCAGAACTAGATGATTGGAAAGTACAGAGATACATCAGAGTCAATATCGAGCTCCTACAAAGTGAAAAAAGGTGTGTAGATTTTTTTAAATTTTTGCTTAAGCTTGGTTTGAAAATTTATTTTGAAGGAATTCAAAGGGCATAGTAGAGCATTATTATCGGTAACTGATGCCCCGAGGAAAGAAAATGCAAACACCTAGTAAGGAACCTGAAAGCTCTAGCATGACTCATGAAGAAGAGGAAGAAATGCTACATGATATATCAAAATTACAAGAACAAGTGCAACAAATGTCACGCTCACAAAAGTTAACAGATGCTAAGATAAATGGCGTGGAAGCTAAGATAAATGGCGTGGAAGCTAAGATGGAAAATTTGAAGAGAGATTTGAACACAAATTTGAAGACAGGCATGGCAGATTTGAAGACAGATTTGACAAATTTTCTACAAGAAATACTTACTAATGGTGAAAAGGTAGTAAAGGAAACTCATGATGAGAACAAAAGAAATGTTAATCATGATTCCATAGACGCTAATGTTGGATCGAAGAATCACCATATTCCAAAAATCGATATGAGGAAGTTTGATGGCAAGGATCCCGCCACATGGATATTACAGATGGAGCAATTCTTCGATCTCAATAATGTGCAAAACACACAAAAGGTACGTATGGCAACTGTATATTTGGAACCAAATCAGTTTGTATGGTATCAATGGCTTTGTTCTCGTAAACAATTTATCACTTGGGCAATTTTTACGGAAGAATTGATAGCACATTATGAGGATACAAAAAGCAACACTTTTTTTAGCCAATTGATAAGTCTCAAACAAAAGGGTTCAATAATGGAGCACATTGAGGAGTTCCAAAAATTGAACATAAGGGTAAAAGATATTCCAGAGGAGCATAGGATTGATGTGTTCATAGGGTCTTTAAAGGATAATATCCAACATGATGTTGCCTTTGGGAACCTGATTCATTAGAGAAGGCATTCAGGTTAGCAAGAAAAATGGAAAGCAAAATTATGGCAACTAGGAAGCATACCACTCACAACTATAAAGACGGAAGTGTTGTTGCCCCTAGTCTTCCACAACCTACAAGGTTGACACCACAACAATTGGAAGAAAAAAGAGCAAAAGGGCTTTGTTACAATTGTGATAGCAAATACACAAAAGGTCATAAGTGTGCTGAGAAGAAATTATTCTACATAGATTGTGAAGAGGAAGAAGAAAAGGAGCAAGAAAGGTCAAAAGAAGAGGATATATTCCAGGAACAAAGCCTAGATGAAGAACAAATAAATCCGACCATATCTTGTAATGCATTGGCAGGAATTACCACTCCTCAAACCATCAAGATAGAAGGACAAATCAAGAAGAAAAAGGTAATAGTGTTGATTGATTCAGGAAGCACCCACAATTTTATTCATTGTAGGGTAGCAAAAGAATTGAATTGCTTCCTATATCCAGCACCAGAGTGTCAAGTGATGATTGCAAATGGAGGAACAATAAATTGCTCTGGAAAGTGCCATAATATCAAGCTATCCATGGGAGAATATGTATTGACTAGCCCAATGCTTTCCATTCCAATGGGAGGTGCTGATGTTGTACTAGGAGTCCAATGGCTACAATCCTTGGGTACAATAGCTTTTAATTTTCAAGAACTTTTCATGAAATTTTCTGTGGAAGGAAAGGAAGTTGAATTAAGGGGTATTGCAGGGAAACCAGGAAAGATAATCAGCTCTAATGGCATGACAAAGCTTCTAAAAAAGGAGCAAAGAGGTGTAATTGCACAATTATGTTCGCTAGATGTTTCCACATTGGAATCATCTATTTCTCCAGATCTCCAAAAAGTCCTGGACAATCATTCCAAGGTATTTGAGACTCCCAAAGGTCTCCCACCTATGCGTGATCATGATCATGCTATTCATCTGATTCCAGGAAGTGTTCCTCCAAACATCAGGCCGTACAGATATCCCTATGTCCAAAAAAGTGAAATTGAACGTATGGTTGCAGAAATGCTAGAGGCTGGTATAATTCAACCGAGTCAAAGTTCTTTCTCAGCTCCAGTAGTATTGGTGCACAAGAAGGATGGATCATGGCGCATGTGTCCGGATTATAGGGAGCTCAACAAGCTCACTATTAAAGATAAGTTCCCCATTCCTGTCATTGATGAATTACTGGATGAATTGCATGGATCAATTTACTTCACCAAGTTGGATCTTCGTTCGGGATATCATCAAATCAGAATGAAGATTGAAGACATTCCGAAAACGGCATTTAGAACTCATGAGGGTCATTATGAATTTTTGGTCATGCCTTTTGGCCTTACCAATGCACCTTCAACATTTCAAGGTTTGATGAATTCAATTTTCAAACCATTCCTTAGAAAATTTGTGTTAGTATTTTTTGATGATATACTAATCTACAGCAAGTCTTGGAAGGATCATGTTGAACATGTTGACAGGGTGCTACAACTATTGGAGGAGAAACAATTATATGCAAAAAGATCCAAATGTTTCTTTGGAGTCCAGGAGGTGGAATATTTGGGTCATATTGTATCTCATGAAGGAGTTAAGGTAGACCCTAGCAAAATTAAAGCCATTAAGGAATGGAAAATCCCCACATCCATAAAGCATCTGCGAGGATTTCTTGGGTTGACAGGGTATTATCGCAAGTTTGTTAAGAATTATGGGAGAATAGCAGCACCTCTAACAACATTATTGAAGAAAGATTCATTTTCATGGACTCCGGAAGCAACAAAGGCCTTTGAACATCTTAAAGAGGCAATGTGCCAAGCACCGGTCTTAGCTACACCGGACTTCACAAAAACCTTTATTGTGGAATGTGATGCTTCAGGAAATGGAATTGGTGCTGTTCTAATGCAAGATGAAAGACCCATTGCTTTTGAAAGTCGTCCAATCAAGGGAAAGTTTTTAAGCAAAGCTATTTATGAGAAGGAAATGTTGGCAATACTCCATGCACTTAAGAAATGGCGACCCTACCTAATGGGAAGACACTTCAAGGTAAAAACGGATCATGATAGCCTTAAATACTTTTTAGAACAAAGATTATCCTCTGAAGAGCAACAAAAGTGGGTCACAAAGATGTTGGGTTATGACTTTGAAATCATCTACAAAAAAGGGAAGCAAAATGTGGTGGCAGATGCACTCTCAAGAAAGGATGAGGATGTGGAAGCATTGTTGTGTGCCATTTCTATTATCCAACCAGATTGGATAAACGAAGCAAGGGAGGAATGGAAGAATGACGAAGAAGTGTGGGCACTTATTCGAAAGCTACAACAAGATTCCAGTACTTCTGATACATTTAGCTGGCAAAATGATTCGTTATGGTACAAAGATCGCTTATACCTCTGTAAGAATTCCCAGCTAAAACAAAAGATTCTTATGGAATTGCACACTTCTCCCTTAGGAGGGCACTCAGGATTTTTAAAAACTTACCACAGGGTTAAGAAGGAATTTTTTTGGGATGGCCTTAAATCAGATATTCAAAAGTTTGTGGCGGAATGTTTGGTTTGCCAACAAAATAAAGTTGAAACAATTAAGACACCGGGTCTATTACAACCTTTATCCATTCCAAGCCAACGTTGGGAGGAGGTTTCAATGGATTTTATCACAGGTTTACCCAAGTCTGAGGGAAAGAGTGTCATCATGGTGGTAGTTGACAGACTTACCAAGTATGCACACTTTTGTGCATTATCACATCCATTTAAAGCCAGTACAGTTTCTACTGCATTTATGGAAACAGTTCAAAAGCTACATGGAAACCCAAAGATTATTGTAAGTGACAGAGATCCCATTTTCACTGGAAATTTTTGGACAAAATTATTTTCTTGTCTTGGTACTCAGTTAGCTCATAGCTCATCTTATCATCCTCAATCTGATGGGCAAACTGAGATAGTAAACAAATGTTTGGAAGGATATCTTCGTTGCTTTGTATCTGATAAACAGACACAATGGGTCAAATGGTTGCCTCTGGCTGAATGGTGGTATAACACTTCCTTCCATACAGCAACAAAAATGACCCCATTTATGGCACTTTATGGGTATCAACCACCATCCATCACATCATATTTAAGAGAAAATTCTAAGGTTCAGGCAGTGGAACATCACATCGAACATCAACAACAAGTCCTCCAACTCTTAAAGGATAACCTCGTGTTGGCACAAAATAGAATGAAACAACAGGCAGATCAACATCGCAGTGAAAGAAGTTTTGATGTAGGTGATTGGGTATTCCTACGGCTACAACCATATAAGCAAATGTCCCTAAAGCAAGCTAAGAAGGATAATAAATTATCACCAAAGTATTATGGTCCGTACAAGGTGTTGCAAAAGATTGGTACTATGGCATACAAATTGGAGCTTCCTGCAGCTTCTCGATTGCACCCAGTTTTCCATGTTTCATGTTTAAAGAAGGTTATAGGCGACAAGCTCCCAATTCAAACAATATTCCAGAACTTGACGAGGAAGGAAAAATTATATTGGAACCAGAAGCAGTCACAGAAACAAGAACTCGACAGCTACGAAATCGATCAATTTCAGAGTATCTTATCAAGTGGAAGAACTTATCCGCTGAAGATTCCACATGGGAGGATGAGAATTTTATGCAGAAGTATCCAGAACTACTCAAGCGTTGAGGACAACACTTTTTTGAAGGAGAGGGGCATGTTGGGTCCCTATAATACTAGTGATTACCCCATTTATAGTTATACCCCTTATTTATATTGTTGTGCCCCTATTACCCCCTTATTGTTATTTCTGTGCCCCATAGAATCCCTCTATTGTTATTTTTGTGGCTTTATATTATTATTGTTAGGTCGGCTGGATTATATTGTGACTCCTTAGACTCCTATATATAGAAAGGAGGTTTTGTTATTTGAATCATCCAAAAATTGTTCATTTATGTAATGTAAAGGAGGTTGCCCCCTCGAAGAGGCTAAATTCTAAGGCGTTGATCTATCTTTTCTATCTTTTCTTGAGCTGGTTTCATAACAATATCCATCTACAGATGCACCTATTGTTGATCACTTGCAGAACACACAGATAGGACCATCTATTCATTGAAAATCCACTTGACTTTTCATCTTCCTTTTTCGGAAACATAGAGGATGAATTTTTCTGCTTCTCATCTACCCCTTTATTTGATTCATCAAATCATGAGGATGCCGATGAAATCATTGGTTTTGATGATCATAATTGTTGTGATCTAATTACTCCCATATTCGATAACGATGATGATTCTATCGCAGTTTATTTTTCAAAGCCACCAGTTTATGATGATCTATCTGTCGACAAAGTCGAAACCCCCAGATTGTCGAGGCACTTCAGCCCGAGCTGATGGTTATGTCAGGCCCTCACTGTCCTAAGGTTGGTTTCACTTCCAATCAGGAAATTGTTGAAACACCTAAGGCTCCTCATCACTCATCTATATGCATTGAATATCAATCTCACACACATATCATACTTCCTCCACTCGAACAACACGACCTTATCGCTCACGCGTTGGAGAAATCTTACATGGCAAGCACACGTGCATGACACAAGTTGTCTTTGTTTCTTTCATTTGCTTTCATGTCATAGTCAAGAGTATGTGTATGCTTCACAACTGCATAAGGTTGTAGATATGTTATCAATACCAATCATAAATGCATCTACTATACTTAAGCATAACTCAGTATTGCATGAAAGCTACATTGAACAATATGCTCAAGATGTAGATTTTAAAGATATATATCCAACTTTAAGTCATGGAAAACTAGTAGAAGAATTTGATTATCATGTTAAGGACCAACTCTTATATCATTTGGGAAAGTTATGCATTCCTCAAACTAAAAGAGTTAACATAATCTGAGAAGCACATATTTCTCTAATATCAGGTCATTTTGGTGTAAGTAAAACAGTTGCACAGTTGCAAAGGTTCTGTTATTGGGCAAGAATGCATGAAACAATTTCTAGATATATTAAAGGGTGTACCATGTATGCTAAAAGAAAGCCCAACAATAAAAAACTAGGCTTGTACACTCCACTTCCAGTTCCTTCTCGTCCTTGGGAAAGTGTTTCCATGGACTTTGTTGGGGGATTTCCAAAATCTAGAAAAGGTCATGACTATTTAGATGTTATTGTGGATAGGTTCAGCAAAATGTTTATTTTAATACCTTGTAACAAGAAGATTACAACTAAACAAACAACAAAGTTGTTCTTTCAGCATGTTTGGGTTCATTTTGGGTTACCCACTTCCATTGTATCTGATCAAGATTCCTGATTTGTTGGGAAGTTTTGGTCAAGTCTGTGGGAATTGATGGACACCAGACTGAAGAAGAGCACAACCTTTCATCCACAAACAAATGGCCAAACAGAGGTGGTCAATAGGACAGTAATCCAGTTGCTCAGAGGCTATTGCAGCAAGTATCCGAAGCTTTGGGATGAACATTTATGTTATGTGCAACATGCTTACAATCGTGATAGACACTCTTCTACACAAAGATACCCTTTTGAGACTTGTTTTGGTTTTACACCAAAGTCTCCCTTGGATTTTGTCTTTGGAAAAGACATAGTGGTTGATGGACATAGTGATGTGGACAAAGCAACCAAGTTCATTGAACAGATCCAAGAAATTCACCAGGTAGTCCAAGAACAGCTGGAGAAGAGCCAGGCCAAGTACAAGGCAAGGCATAATAAGCATCGAATTGAGCATATCTTCCAAGTTGGTGATCAAGTCTCGTTGTACATCAATAAAGAAAGAATGCAAGGTGAAGGTAAGAAGCTAAAGCAAATAAGGTATGGGCCTTTCAAGATACTTGAGAAAATTGGTGAAAATGCTTTTCGCCTTGATTTTCCAGCTTACATCCACATCTATTCAGTAGTTAATGTAGAGAAATTGAGACTGTTTGAACCTTCATTGATTGAAAATTACGAATAGCAAAGTTAGTTGCCTTCTATTGATGATCTGTTGCCTAAATATCTAAGCGAGTTGCAAGAAGATATAGTTCTGGACAGGAAGGTGAGAACTACCCGCAGAGGGGATGCTTAGTACCTCAGAATCGGACTCAAAGGTTCAAAACTAAGCAGTGCACGATGGATAGAAATTAGACAAGTGAGGAAGCTGTATCCTCACTTGATTGATGCTTAAAAACCAACTTTTGGTCATCCAAAAGCTTTTTCAATAAGAAGGCATGATCCAAAATGGATCCTAGAAAACCCTCTATGTCTTCAAAGTCTTCTAAAGATCAAAAATATCGCAAAAGAAGAACTCTTAGAACTGGTGGATAACACTATTGGGAGTGAAAAACACGAAGAAATGACCAAAAACAGAGCTATTGGAGGCATGGACAGTGAGGCACAGGAGCCGTCGGATTTGGCCGATCAACGATCCAAATCCGATCGGCATATCGCAATCGGTGAAGGCAAATAGAGGCTATTGGAGGCTACCACATAAATATTGCGACAACAATCAACGCGGTCAACAAGGACCGTCAATCAAGCACGTAGATCGACAACCCAAGTTGAATCACAATATCGCGTCGGCAAACCACAAGGGAGCACTTACCAACGACCCAGGTCTTATGTGATATGTGATTGCGAGAAGTAGCATCGTAAAATCGTGTCGGAGTAATACAAAGGAGCAGGGCCATATGTATATGCGACTTGTGATAGCTGAGCCCGATTGAATTATGGACCAAATTTACTATATATTGAGTTCCATAAAACGAAATTTTTTTGTGTATTTTTGTGTTTTCGTTAAATAAACGAAATGCTAAGGGAATGTGCTGATGCGATGAAACCAACCCCAAAAGGGTTTTTAAATGTAGTTGCATAAAATTTCGAGTCTGCCAAAAAGCCATTTTCCGATATTTTCAATGTTTTAATGTATTTTTCAAATACAAAGGGAAACCACAGAACATGGGCACTTGCAACTTGCGATAGTGATTACAGGCAGACCCGATAGGAGTATAGAGTGGATTTAAGGATATTTGAAGTCCGATAAATGATAGTTTGGCGAATTTTCCTGTGTTTTTAGTGTATTTCTCTGTGTAAACATAGAATGCTATTTTGGGGGATTTCAAAGGCCCGATGGTCCCTTCTGTTGCAAAAAAAGTGGCCACCTTCCCTGAAGACGTTATGCCATGATTGCTAACGCTTAGAAGGTGATTCGAGTGGACAGAGGCTGGGAGCCAGAGAACCCAAGAAGGGGAAACAAACAGACAGTGCCGATTGGCTTTAAAGCCATAGAGTGACAGAAGACAGAAGTGCTGAGACAGAGGGAAGACAGAGACAAAGAGTGAAAGAACGAGTCTGTGTACTCAGAGAGGCTTGAGGGATTCAAGCAAAACTCATGCTGTTTTGTATCTGTTGTGTTGAGACTCAATTTGAGCTCACATTTTGTAAAACTTTGCTCTTGAAGAGATAATAGAGAGGTCACCACTGAAGGCTAGACCAGGAGACGTAACCGAGGAGTTTTGGGTGAACTGCATATGAATTTTGTTGTGTTATGTGTGTTTGTCTATTATGTTTCTTTAATTGCTTCATTGTCTATATTATTCGTAATCTTATCGATCCGTTGCACTAAGTAATGTAGGAAAATCCATGCACATGAGTCTGTAATACCTTAATATTAGTCTAAGATCTCGTTTTTAGATCAGGGGCTCGACAAGAAACTACCAATGACCCTCAAGGTCAATTTTGGATAACTGCTCAATTATTTCAATCATTGTGTTGCTCTATTCCACCTAAGTCTTCATTAAGGTCTTGGCATCTAGAAGTGTATCTTCTAGGTAGTTAGAAATCATATTTTCTTGCAAAAAAGTGTCATTGACTGATCCATTGACAGAACTAGAAAGATCTCTAGCCTCATTGACTGCAACCTCAGATTGTTTCATTCTAATTTCCCACTCTTGGAAAATTATTATCTTTTGTGCTTCATTGATTTTAGGCATATTTGCTTCCATGCCTTCTCTACTTTCCTGCAAGGTTAGACAATCAATCAGTTGATCGTTCACTTCATCGGAATAATTCATCATTTCATTTAAATGATCAACGAGAGAATTTCCTGTCTTGCATTGATACTGAATCAATATGCGCTCGTTGCAGAATATTTTCTGTTGATGCAGGAGCAGAGCATTTAACTCCTTGGCTTCCTTCTTAAACTCTATCAGCTGAGGATTAACACTTAACTGCTCTATCTTTTTCTACACTCTTTAAGTTGATCATATTTTATCTATATCTCCTTGTCATGTTGTATTTTCAATGTATCAAATTTCTTCTGCAGCTCTGCTATTTGATTTTGGCATTGTTCAGTAAATATTTTCTTCTCGGCACTAGATTCTTATTCTAATGAAGTGATTTTTTCTTCTTTTTCCTTTAGAATTTCTTGGACTTTCGCTACTTTTTCTATTGTGGCAGAAGCATAGGCCCTTCTAAATTGAGTTAATTTTCCTAATTCTTTGGAAGGCGTACCAGAGGAACCTTTCCATAAAACTTCAAAAGAAGAAATATTTCTAGGAACTAGCAACTGAGATTGCTCAAGCTTTCTTTTCTTTCTTCTCCTTTTAACCACTTCCTTATGTTGACGACTATAGAATCAATCTAAAGGAGGAATCTCCTCCACATTAAGAGTCACCTTTGAAGTAGGGAAGGCATGAATAACTTCAATATCATTTTGATCAAGAATGGAATACTTATTAGTAACTTCCTATGACTTGGTATCTTGTTTATCATTCTTAATAATACCCTGAACATTCACTTGTTGTGAAGAAGTGGTAGTTTGAGAAACTAAAGTTTGGGCGTTGGTCTTAGGATTTATAGTCATACTAAACTCATTCAATGCTTCATTTAATTTAGGATTAAAAATAAATCCATCAACCTGAGGTGGAGAAGAAATTATAACAACCTCTAGCTGATCCTTAGGAGGAATGACCTTTTGTGAGGAACTGCCAGGCTCAGCAATAAACTCTAATGATTTTTCCTGAGGCAACTGTAACAGATTTAGTGGAAGATTGACTATCCAAGAATTTTTGTATTGGACAAACCGAAATTTATCCTCTATAATCAACTGTTCTTCCACTCTCTATAGTATTGTAGCATAGGAAGAAGATTGTACAAAGATATCATCCAATCTGTCCTCTTCATGGATGAATTGTCTAATTCCTTGAGATGTAGTAAATTCTTCACCACTAAATTTGGGTCATATTGTCTATTGGGAATAGTAGGCAGTTTGAGAGCTTGAATAACAAGGATCTCTTTCTCGGCATGATGATAATTGGCTAAAGAAAATATACCGAATCTTAGAGGAAAAACAGGTTAGGCCTTTTTATTTGATTCTCCCAATACTTTAGTGATACCATAACCCACTGTCTGATAAGCTATCTCTCTGCTGAATAACTTATTGGGGATGAATAAAGGAAAAACATGAGGACGATCCAGGCCCTAGACTATGATATATGTGAAAAATTCTTCTCCGAACCAATTTCTCACTCTATGAAGGTCATCCATAGCTTCTTGAGACATTCTAGGTGGCGGAGACCCAAAGATGGCTTCATATATCATAATCATAACTCTCTGACAAATATGGTATAGATGGAAAATATATTTGGATTCCCATAGGAGGTCATGATAAATATGGATAGGATTGGGATCCTGAATGGTCCATTTCCAACCCATATCAAGAAAATCCATAGAGAAACACAATGCATCCATAACATAGGCTGACATATAGAAAGGGGGTAACTTATCTTCAAAAATATTTCTAGCTTACGGAAATGCTAAAATATGAGAAGTGAATTTATTGGAAAGCATGGTAGCCTAGTCAAATATATAACCTTCGGAATCCCCATAAATTAGAGGTACCCAGGTGTCCAATAATTTCGATATATTAGGGAGCGCATGCAATCGACACATTATAACTGCAACTTGGGAGAAAGGAGTAATGAGGGAATCAAGCGACTACTTATCGGTTTCGTCCACTTTATGCTTACTTGGGTCTTATCTACATTGTTTGATTTGTTCTGATAGGTGCCCATGCCCCTTTATGAAAGCCTCGATGTACTCCTTATTGTGTATATATTGAAGATTTGGTAAATGATACATGCTTTGCAAATCTTTGTTGGTAAAAGACCCTATTACTGTCCCCTTTTTAGTCTAAACGCGTCTATCAAGTATATCCAAACTCTGAACCACCCAATAGACCATGTTCATGTAAGGCAATAATCGCAGCCTAGCCATAATTCTATGAAGAAAAGAGTTGGAAACATCGCTTGCAGTGGCTTCTGAGACAAGAGTACTATCATTGGGAGTGATTTTTCTAACAGTAACTCTGGGGTTCTCATTTTCAAAGTATTGATAAATTGATTCCCATGAAGGAAGTCTGGCATCTCTGGTACATACATTATCTAAAAATAGTCTTGATCCTGGAACTTTATCATCAATATCTTCAAGAAATGGACTAATGGGTTGTTGCTGTGGATCCTTCTTCTTAGCCTTATTGCCTTTCTTCATATCTTCTAAAAATTGAGAATCTAAGCTTACATGTAGGTGACAGAAGAAGAGACTTAGTGAAAATCTCTTTACGACACTCACAAATGACGTAAAAGTGCAAACAGAGTGTAAAATTCCTTTATTAAAAATCAATTACGAAAACCAAAGTGCAAACAGAGTGTAAAATTCCTTTATTAAAAATCAATTACGAAAACCAAAGTTTATTAAATGTGAGATTTTAATTTATTCGAGGCTAATAATTAAAGCATTAAATTGCTTAAGTGAACATAAAATGGACCACGTGAACATTCCACGTCGAATATCAAAACAAAACTATCATAGGGGAGTTTAAAATAGAGTTACGATATAAAGTTTTCTCGACATTTAAAGCTCCGAGATGAGAGCGTTGAGATGAGAAAGATTTCGAGATGTGAATCTATGGTATACAAAAGGGCCAATATAAATATTCCGATATGTAAGGGCTGTGAGATACAAATTTTCCAATACAGGTAGTTTCGATATAGAAGTCTACTGAGATGCAAGGTTCAAGATGCAAGGATTCTGAAATATGTAAGCTCCAACTTATAAGAGTACTCGGAAGATACTAATCTCGTAAGTTCTATTTAATAAGAGTTATGATGTATTAAAGTCCCGATAAGGAGAGACCTGATATACCAAAACTAAAATAAATTAAACTATCTCGGAGAGGAAAGATCTCATAACATTTTATTAAAAAGGCTTTGATAAGGCTATCCTGAGAACGTTTATCCCAATAAGAAATTTACTTTGGTTTTCTCTTTAGACTTTTTAAATTCAATTTCTCTTTAGTATTATTTTTGAATCAAAATAATATGATAAAAATTAAACGGAAATGTAAAGGGTCCTCATTATTTATTATATCTTAAAAAGAAAAATTAACAATGGGGGGTTGTTGTTTGCTACAACACTAGGGAACTTGATGTGTGGGCAAGGTAATCAATCTTCTCAAAGGACCTCATCTCCCTAGTATCATACCTTAATGTTTAATAGTAATCTAAAGC
This sequence comes from Pinus tabuliformis, assembly GCA_031772625.1. NCBI lineage: Eukaryota > Viridiplantae > Streptophyta > Pinopsida > Pinales > Pinaceae > Pinus > Pinus tabuliformis. The sequence continues at coordinate 1,495,590,286 of CM062818.1, read as the reverse complement.
TTCTTATTTTCCATCTCTAATACCTTATTCCTTCTTAAAAGAGATGCATATAATGGAAAAGAACACAAGGTGCTTACTTCCTTAGTTTGGGTGTTGCAACAATGGTTTCTTCATGATCATAATTTTCTTTTGTTCTTTGTCCTCTTAATAAACTTCAAATATGGTAGCAAGGCCTTCCCCAAAGCTTCTCTTGCTAGTTCTAGTGTTGCAACAATATTTCTGTTTTCAACTACTCCTCAATTATAGGATCAAAAATATTTTAGTCATCCCCAATCCCATCTATTGGTTCCTATATGTTAGCAAGGGATTTTAATTTAGACACATCTACTAGTTCTTGTAGATTAGCAAAGCTCTCTCCTTGTGCTCCAACTCCTTCACCTTCCACCCCCACTAGTTCTTGTGTTGCAAAATGGCTTTCTTGTTGTATTTGTCGAGTTGCAACTATAGGGGTGTACCTAGTTCTCCTTTTCTTGGGGATTGGCACATAGGTTGGGCTCTTCTTCATTCTCCTTAATTGCTTGGTATGGGGTTTACTGCCTATGATCTCTACATCACTATCCTCGTCCTTATATGGAGTCAAAGTGCTCCCTTTTGGGGTTTCTTATTTGATAGGCATAGGGGGGTATTTAGTGGCCAATGGAATTGCGACAATGTACTCCCTAGTTGTATCTCTAGGATTGGCAGTATCTGTAGTTTCTATAGTTGTAGCATTTACATCTCATGGTGGAGTTGTACTCTCTACTTCTCTTATTGGTAGAGCTGCAAATTCTGTGATTCCAACAATGGCCCCTATAATTTATTCATGTTATACCTTCTTATTTCAAGGTTCATCCTACTAGTAATTCTATAAGTCTATGGTTGGAAAGAGCGTCCCTAAGCCATCTTGATTTTTTCACTAGCAATTTCATGGCTAGTAGAGTCTTGAGGAGAAAAAATGGCATGTTGATATGTCTCTCATACCTCCAATGGTCCATTAATCGAAGATGTTTCTGGTATACAAATCCATCATGGCCCTTGCAGGTAAGTACCTTTTTACAACCAAGGCTATGTCATCCCATGCGTGTGGCAATGACCTCCTATCAAACCCTATCCCTTTCTTGACTAGGGCTTCCCCAATATTAAGAAACTATTCCATGATTTCCAGTTTTGATCTTCTCTTGTAGTACCATCTTTCTCCTGTATCTGGTATCTGTGTTACCCCAGCTAAAATTTCTTTTCTAACTTCCAAAACTATGCCTACTACCACTGACCTATATTCCATGAAATTGAGAGCAAAATCTAGGGCTATTTCATCATTGCACCCACGTAACCTTTGGACATATTCAATCCAACACCCTTGTTGATATATTTCCCATATGTGATCATATGTTTGTAGTAATAGGGCTTCTATAGGTTCTCTACTAATGAGGGAACCACCCATGGTTTCGTTTATTCTCAGGATCCAAACTATTATTGTTGCAAATGGAATGAATAGTTCGACAATGGTGATTTCCAGTTATGGAAGGAGGGATTTCATGAAGAAGGATTATGTCATTAGTAGTGGTAATGGTAGTGATGTAGGCGATTTTAAATCAAGTGGCCATTACAGAAATTTTGAGGTAAAAAATGAGCCTCAAAACAAAAATGTACAACAAAAATAAAATCTATAAGAACCAATAGGATCCAATATGATGGTGTCAACCCTGGTGGCTGATTCACCATTTTTGGAGTAAAAAGGTAAAAAGATAAAAATAAAATAAAATAAAAAGTAAAAAAACTATTTTTTCAACTCATATTGTCAACTTATATCGTTATGATTTTATTCAAATTCTGAGCAGGAACACATTGGATACAAAATTTAATTTTGCATCCAAGGAGTATCCATGTTGCATACTTTCGATGGACTCTACTACATGAAAAATGTGAAATACATGAAAAAACATGATTGCAATCACATTTTTTCACATATTTCACAATTTTCATGTAGTAGGGTCTATCAAAAGTATGCAACATGGGTAGTCCTTGGATGGAAAATTAAATTATGCATCCAATGAGTGCTCCTGGACGAAATTTGAGTAAAATCATAAGGAGATAAGTTGAAAATACAAGTTGAAAAGTTCTTTTTTCTTTTTTCCCTTCAAAACTTGATGATATAATCTAATCTTATTTTTTTATTTCCACTATTATTTTATAATGTTCCTTAGGAGGCCCATTTTAGACTTGAAAATTTATCTAATGCAAGTTCAATTATGCTGGTCAATGCTTTCCTTTATGAAAATTATTGGGAAAACATACTTATCTTGAATTACCATAAGTGGCTATACCTTATACCTCAATTGTGTTAGTGTCTCGGTTGCACAAACAACTTCGATTCACTTTTATATCAGAGTTGCGGTATGAGCGCAAAGTTGTAGGAACGTGCTAGAGTTGCAACAATGTGATTGAGTTACAGCAATGGAACTGGGTGGAGTCACAATAATAGTCTTCAACTAGAATTGAACAACAACGTCAACTAACCTTGATATTTCAACAAGAAGTTTCACTACCTATTATAACCATTGGAATTATAGTATTGGAGTTATGATTTTGTAGTTGCAGCAACAAAGTTTAAAAGTTGTAGCAATAATGCCTTATCGCCAAGCTGTAGCAACAACGATGAGAAAAGTTGTAGCAATGGAATTATGACAACATAATTGCAAGAATAAGGGTTCAATGATAGATTTGCAACAATGGAGTTCAAAGTTGCAAAAACTAGACTATGTCATGGAGTTGTAGAAATTGGACTATGTCATGGAGTTGCAGTAATTGGACTATGTCATGGAGTTGCATCAGTAGAATTGTAGCAACAGGGTTGCAACAATAATGTCCTCTTCTATATATCTTGGAAGTCACTTTATTAGCAGGAGAAAAAAAAAAAAAAAAAAAAAAAAAAAAAAAAAACCAAACATAGTTGTATAAGCAAAAGGATTATGACATAACTATCATGAGACTATGAAGTTCTCTTTTGATTTTTTATTGTTTTTTTTAATCTTTTATTTACTTCTTTTAACATGTCGTACACCAAGCTAGACTAGTTTTCACATCACATGCACTAAGGTATGCCCCCAAGGGTTTTCATACATAACTGCTCTTTCTCTCGCCATCTCTTTTATTATTTTGTATTTCAAGGGGAAGAATGGGTCGTCCTGTAGGGATTTCCCCTTTTTGGATAATTTCCATATCATTATTGTGCCATCCATTTGTAATCTTCCTAAAAAATGCCTCTTTTGATAAGAGTTAGTGATAGAGGAAAATCTTACATCCATTGGCCATCAGAGGATTTCTTTCATCATCAACAATATGAAGTTTGATGGCTCCATTATTGTATACTATGCCAATCTCATACAGCCCAAGCCATCTGATGTATAACTTCCCTCTCATGTCTTTGAACTTAGATTCGAATAATAGTGCCCAATCTTTGGCTTTAAATTTCTTCTTTTTGATGAAATTATCATGCCACTTAGCCTTCTTATGTTATATCATTATGGTCTAATGCATGGCAACGTGTCATATTTCATCTAACTCATTAATCGAGAGGATCCTTTATTTATGAGCTTCTAATAAGTCTAGTCTAAGTTGTATCATTGTCTTTAGTGTCTGGATATCTATTTCAATAGGAAAAATCACCCTCTTTCCATACACTAGTTCATATGGAGTACATTTGGGAGTGGTTCTCCATGTTGTTCTATAGGCCTATAGTGTTTTGGAGAGTCGATCAACCTAGTCCTTGAGTCGTAACCTGACGGTCTTGGTGATGATGGCCTTAAGGATCCTGTTAGTCCTATCCACTTTTCCATTGGCCCGTGGATGATACAATGTTGTTACCAAGTGCTTGATCTTGTACATGTCTATTAATTCCCCAATGAGCCTTGAAGTAAAATGAATTCCTCCATCGGTCATTATCTCTCGAGGTATCTTTAACTTTGTGAAAATATATTCATGGAGAAATTGCATTGTTGTCTGTTCAATTTCTACTGGGAGTGCTTTGACTTTCATCCATTTCGTAACATAATCTGTATAGACTAGGATGTAGGCGTTCCAATGGGAAAAGGGATTTATCAACCCCACAAAATCAATGGCCCATTTGTCGAAGGGTTCACCCACCAACAAAATTTGTAACGACATATCATTTATTTTTATTGGTTTACCCATGCATTGGCAGTTGTCACATCTCTTCAAATATTTCTTGGGATCTTTGAAAATAGAGGGCCAATAATACCCCTGATGGAGTACCTTATACCCAATTATTTGATTGGAAAAGTGGCTCCCACATGGGCCATAACAGAAAGATTTTAATATTTTTTAGACCTCTTCTTGCCATACACATCTTCTAATAGTCAAGTCAGGTCCACTGCAAAAAATATAGCTATTAGTCCATGAGAATCTTCCACTTTGTCTGATAATCCTTTGTTTCTCTTCAAAGTTAGGTGATGCAAAAGCTTGCTTGAAATCAAGTAGTTAGCAATATATACAAATAACAAAGAGTTAGTAGATACTGCAAAGAGATCTTCATTAGGAAAGGAATCTTTCACTGGGAGGTCATTTTTGTTTGATATTGATCTAGAAATAATATTTTCGACTACATTATCCTTTCCAATCTTATTCAAGATGGTAATATCAAACTCCTACAATAAAAGAAACCATATAGTAACTTTTCCATTAGTGATTGGTTTTTTCATTAACTACTTAATAGCAACATGATCAAGATGTAATACTACTAGATATCCTGTAATATAATGCTTACATTTGATTTATTTCACGAATAATGATAAACAACTCATTTTTAGTCCTTGAGTAGTTCAAATATGTCGATGAGAGGTTTTTGTTGATGAATTATATTGCGTATAAATTGTTCTCTTATTGTTACCTAATACATCTCTAATGGAAATGTCTGACGTGTCTATATGGATGTGAAAGGGGAGGGACCAATTGGGCTCCTTTAGAATAAGAATTTGTGACACCTTGGACTTTAGTTCCTCAAAGGCATGCTGACAACTTCCTATCCACAAAAACTCAACATTTTTGTTAAGTAAAGAAAATAATGGATGGGCTATTTGTGAAACATATTAAATAAAGAAATTATAGTAACCAAAATGACCTGGGAAACTTTGTACTTCCCTTTGTGATTGTGGAATGGGCAAGAGTTGAGTATTACTTTAATCTTCACAAGATCAATTTGGATTCCTTTAGTCTATATATGATGCCCCAATATGATGTTTGATGGGCATCCAAATTAGACACAAATTAAGGCCCATCTAACCTTTCTTAGGCACATAAAGGCTATATTAAACTCCTTCTACAATTAATAATATTTTTATAGCTTTAATATGTTCTTAGGAAGGTTTAGAGATAATTGCGTATTATGTACCTAATATTATTTATTTTTGCATAATATTGAGAGAATATTGAATAAATTATGAATGAGATAATATAGGGACTTGCTCCCTACTACAAAATGGACCAAGATTAAATAATAAATGAACTAGATATCATGAAATTATTGAAAGATTCTAGAGCTCCATTGATTGAGAAAATCTAGGAATGTGTTCCTTGTCATTAAATGAAGATTCCTCCTATTGGGAACTAGATCCATTTTTTGAGGGATTTTGGAGGGGAATGTTGTCTTATTTCAAGGAGGATTCTTCCCCATCAATTTGTATAAGTGCCAATTTGAATTTTCCTCTAGGGGCATGTATTTATTAGTCTTCTTGTGGAGAAAACTTGTTATTTAGCAGCTCCACTTTCATTTCTAGCAGGGATGTACTTGGATTGATTCAAATAATGAAGTTTGGTGCCATTTTTAGCTTATAAAGCTTGGTTCCCTTTGTAGGACTCTGATTATCCTTTGGCTTGGCTCCTAGGAGCCTTAGAGCCCTGTTGTACAATTTCTTTATTTCCTTTGAATGCCTTTTTTACTTGCATCTCTTATTTCTGCGTTTACTATTCATGCTTCTTTTGTTGTAGGTCACATTGGTTGAATGATTGAAGTGAGTTTTTTTGCAGGTTATTTACAGATTCATAATCATGGTGTATCCTTATAACAACTTTGAAAAGTCACATTTATCATTGAGCTACTTGGATTGGTTTACTAGTTCACAATTTTGGAATTTTTGGAAGTCTCATGTAGCAAAATAGTAGTATTTTTCTGCTAAATTTTATCACATGTTAATGAATCTCTTTCAAGTTGTTTCCACTTTTATAGAGTCCTAAAAACATTCAATTTAATAAAAAAATCACCCCATAGCATTTGCACTTGATCAGGTTAGGCATTTGGTAGGTTAACTTGCTCACTAATTCTTGAATTTCTAGTTTTTGGAGTAGTGATTTTATGATATTTTTAGCACATGTTAAAAAGGGTATTTTTTTGTGGTTCCACTTGTATTGGAGTCTTAGTACATCCTAATTAATAAAAAAAATTACCCCATATCATTTTCATTCGATTTTCTTTGTCATTCAGTGAGATAAAGTAGAGGATAGACTAATTGGTAGATTGGGTATTTTAGTCTTTGTAAGTATACAAATCATAATCCTTGTGTGGTTTGCAGGTACTACTATTGATTTCCAACGTTAGCATTGCTATCCTACATTCCTCCTACCATCATCGACCTCTTTCTCCTCACTACACAATGCCCTTAAAACTCTGCCACCAAAAGTACATTTCTTGGTCATTGAAGGACATCGTGTGCATTTGTTTTTGTGCAAGATGGGGCTTTGAAAGGTGTTAATCTTGGTAAAATCCTCATATAGACTTCATATACCTTAATCTACCATTTCCCACCTTTATATCACCTTTTCCATGCTCATAATGCTCACGGATCCAATCCTATAGCAAAATAGGGCAATTTTGTAGCATCCTGTAGCACCATGTAAAAGCCCTCCAAAATTGACCAGAATTGTCCTTGAAGCTTTATTTTTTCCTCCTAGCCTTCAATAATGACTCTTAGGCTCTAAAACCATGATTGGTTAGTGGAAAATTTGATGACTTGAAGAGCATAATGATGATTTTCATGATTACTTTATGAAGTACCTTATAAACTTTATTGACAAAATATATCTTAAATGTAGTGATTGAAGAATGATTTCATGATTAGGTTTTGTTTCATACATCTTAAGCTAGGGTTTCCATTTCCAACATTGTTATTTCTATTACATAGACTAGGTTTTCTTTTGATGTACCATTTACACTCTGCAAATAGGTTAATGTTTACATTTCTACAAGTAGGATTAGCATTTACATTAGTGAAAAGTAGAATAGCCTTTCATTTCTACAAAAGTAACTAAGATTTACTCTCTGCAAAAGTAAGTAGGTTCTTTTTTCTACAATTAGGCTTAGTTGTGCTTTTTATTTCTACAAAAATAGAGTACTTTAGTCCCTTGCACCAACTTAGGTAGAAGTACACCATCTACTTCACATACAATGTTGCAACCTCTTAAGTTTTTATGACATTAATCAGAGCAATGAAATAAGGACACATAACATGTTTCACATACAGTGTCGACACCTCTTAACTTTGTACAAACCCTGAGTTAATAATTTAATTTGGTAGCCTTGGGAGTTTCAACATTCTCGTTTTGATACTAGGGCTCATCAAAGTCGTCAGTCAACATCATCTCACACTTCTCATTACTGAGGAACACATTATTTTCCTTATAGTTTATTAACGTTTTCTCTATATTATCAAGGACTTCATCAAACTCATTGCCATAAGTGGTAAAACTATCCATGTATAGTTCCACATAATCATGGAAAAAATTTGAAAATATATATATTATCGGTCTCTAAAAGGTGGCTGGAGCATTGCATAATCCAAATGGAAAGACATGATAGGAAAATGTCCCCATGGATGGGTGAAAGTTTTTTTGTCCTGGTTCTCAGGAGCGACTTGGATTTGATTGTAACCATTGAATCCATCAAGGAAATAAAAATACTTCTTTCCAAAGAGTGCATATAGGAAATGGTCAATGAATGGGAGATGGAAATGATCCTTGCATGCTTCTTTATTGAGTTATCTATAGTGCACACATATCCTTTGCTTACCATTCTTTTTTGGGACTATGACAAGAGGGCAGACCCATTGGCTAACCAAAATTAGGTAGATAAAGCTAGTTGTGAGCAACTTTTGTAGTTCTTGTTTTACTATTTCTATCAGTGCGAGATTCATCTTGAATTGAGGCTCTCGAATGGGTCAAGACATTTCCTTAATGTAAATTTGATGTGTACATAAGTTTGGATGGGTCCTCTTCATGTGTAAATAATTCCAAGCAAAATCATCATTGTACTTTTGTAATAATTTAACCAATCATTCTTTTTTATCTTCTATCATCCCTTGATTAATCTTGAAGGTTTTACAAGATATGCTTTGAGTTATCTCTAAATTTGACCCTTGGTATTCTTTAGCTAAGGACTCATGTCCAAGAGGTGAAGCATTTGTTGAGGCCAGAGAGGCTTAAGCATCAAGTTGCATTATGTGCTCAAGAGCATGTGTCTTAGAGGAGGAGGAGAAGGAGGAGGTAATGAAATCACTCATTTCATCATCCTTAGTTTTCTCCCTCTTGGTGAGATATTGGTCAATAGTGAGGACTTGATGAGCTACCTCTTCCTTGTAAGTATCCTCCAATTATCCCATAAAGGTTTTTCAATATTTTCAATATACTTGGCAAGATGATATAAGGTCAATTATTTAATGGAGGTCCCATGGGAGATTTTCATACTCCTAGATCTGTAGTTGATATACGCATCTGAAGTGGCCATTCGTGGCCACCTAAGGATTAGAGGGTATTCCCCAAGAGACAATTTAGGTTAGAGAACCATAGAGTCTGTGAGATATTCCCACGAGTCTATAGATATCATCTCCATAATTCCTATTGGTTTAATTATTGATCTCTTACCTAGTTGAAGTACAATGGAGATTTGTCTCAGGCCAAAAAGTCCTAAGGCATCCATGGTTTCACGTGTCATAACATTAATGATGACACCCAACTCAATTAATGTGTTTGGAATAATAATATTATTGATATGCACATCAATGACTAGGTTACTAAGATCATAATATTTTGTTGTGAGGAATCCTTGTATCATAAGATTTGATAGTTTTCCTATAACATTGATTTTTTGCGGATCTTTCCTTATTCAGTCGGGCCTCCTCAAACAAAGTTCCCTGTCCTCTTTTGAATAAATTGACACATCTTTAATAACTTGAAAAAGGTGGATCTTGACATATACATTCTTGATCTTGCCAATGAAATTCTGGTTGGGTTATATGTTTTTCTTGATTTAGTATTTTAGGGTAAGGTGGTTCTTGAAGTTTAGGGCTGATGTGTTTGGTTCTTAAAGGCTCAAGATATGAATCCTACTCAAGTTCTTCATTTTGAGCTTCCCCATCGAGATCTTCAATATTCACAAGAGGATGTTCTTTAGTCAGTTTCTCCCTAGATCTAAGGTGGATGTCATGGTAGTCCAAGGAAGATATAGAGTAAGTCGGGTATCTTGTGTTGGGGACCAATTTTTATTTTTATTTTGTGGTAATAGTGCAGGAGACCACATGCATAGGAGAAAAATACGACAGGAGAGAACCCAAGGCACAATAGGGAGATAGGTGCAAGACAGGGAGATGCAACACATGAAGGCACTATGCGCAAAATGTCACAATGCTAAGTAGGCAAGGACGCATGTAAAGCATATCTTGGTAGTTAGGATTTTAGGATGTTTGATGAAGGTGAAGGAGGTAATCATAGAGAGGGAATCAAAATATATTTTCAAGAGCATATAGTTTGACAGAGTGGGGAAGTGACTGTTGGCATATATTTCAAGCCAATACCATTTATCGATTGAACAACATGGGCCAACTGGGAAAGGGTTGTTAGAAAAAATCTAGACCATTAGTCAATGTGGAAACCAAATAAACATGATGATAATGGAGATGATGGTGGCTGGGGAGTTGTTGAAGACCAATAAGAAGACTACACTTTCCTAGTTTAGGTGTTGGCCAATGAAGTGAAGAGCCATCAGTGTTGTGTTCTTTTTTTAATCCATTATTAGTCTATTACAATAGTCATTTGATTGTTATGTGTGTTTGTAGTTGATATCCAACATATGTGTAGATGAATCCTCCAAGTTCAGTTAGGTCATAGGAAGATAGTCTATTTTAGAGCCATTCATGTTTTGTATTGCACAAATTTTTGCAATGTGTTATCTTTAGCCATGGTAAGGCTGGGGAGCCAGATTCAAACTATTTTTTCTATAGTGCATTGTGCATATTTCTCTCTTGTGAAGTAATGAAAGATTGATGGATTTCTCCTATATGTGTTTATGAATGCATGTGTTGTCATATTTTTCCTATTTGTATGGTTTTATTGCTATGATTTACATGGTTTAGCAATGTCAATTCGGTACTCTATAATTATCTATGTCACAAGAGGAGTGAATGTGAATGTAGTGTTTTTATCATAATGATATTGTGGGCAATGTATAATAAATTGAATAATTAGACAAAAATCTCTATGAGGTCCTGCGCAGTATAGGAACTTAGAATGACTACCATATGTCTGTCTATTAGGTGTCCTAACTTATGTGCAGTAAGTTAAGCCCAAAGTGTCACAAAAACCCAACAATCTCATGTGACCATGGAAACCTTGTTCCAGTAGTCCCCCATGGAACCTGGGGTGAGAAGTCATCCACTTTGCGGTTTAAAGGGATGGTGCTGAGTGGGTTTGTTGGCCAACACTGCATGCAAACTTGGGTCTATCTGAAACCCATGATAATAAGCAGTTTCATTGTTGGGACCAAGATTGTTGCATGATGGGATTGCTCTGTGACAAGAATGTGGGTACCATGGTATCTGAAAAAACAGGAAATAAACCAGTCGGTTTAAGTAGAAGCAACATGAATTTGCAATTAAAGAGATCAAATATTGAAGGATTAACATAGAATATTGGTTGCAGAAGTAGGTGTTTACCGAGCTCTGTGAAATATTACTCCTAGATTTCCCAATTATTTTTACAGAGTGGATTCATCAGTTGAAGGAAAATAATCTGACTTATCACCATGATGGACCCAGTGACAATGGAATTTGGAGGAGGTGTGTCAGTTGCAAGTAATAAGTAATCAAGTTTCTTGTGATGTGGATTTTTGGTTTGAAAGTGCATTGGAAGGGCATACTGTTGAGTTTGCAATAGAAGATGATGGGCCTCCAAAATAGGTGCAATTCAAGGCCCATCTTACCACCCTTCAACACATTTTAACCTCTCTTTTTTGCATTTGATGATATATTTTTGAGCTATAATATGTTCACTAGGAAGGTTAGGGAATATTCGTTATATCGTGTAGCCTAATGAAATGAATGTGTAGGAAAAAGAGAATTTATTGTGCAGAAAAAGTTGGAGACAATCATGAAGAGATTTAGGATGCTTATTCCTTGCATTATCCCATCAACAACTCAATTGACTTATGGGCAGTTACTACCCCTCAGTGACTTCGAGAACCCTAAGAGACCAACCCCACTTTTGTAGGGTTTTAGAGGGAAGCATTCCTCTCTTCAAGAAGTCCACCCATCACTCATTGTTGTATAAATAAAGGAGCTTGGTAGCTCAATAGGATTTGACTTTTAGAGGAATATAGTGACTGTTAATAGAAAAAAAAGCTTGCTACTTGTTGTAGGAATTTACAGGGTAAGTTCCTCAGAAAGAACACCAAAAGGACACCGCTCACAACCAGATCTCAAATCAATACACCAGTATTTTTGACGTGGTTAAAACCCTCAGAGTGCAAGGAGGGAAACAGTCCACGGCCTGTCCCAACGTGGGTACTACAGGCAATATATTAATCAAAGAATGAAAATTTACATAAGCTTCTCTCATGCACGGATTACCCGAACAATGACCCTCCATGCGCTTTAAATAGAACTCATGGACCAATCGGGTGTCAAGCCACGGATCAAGTGTCGGTAATACCGAGGAGAGAATGAACCGTCGGATCACTACATATCGTGACCGTCGGATTGTAAGTTACAATATGTACAACGGTAAAGAAACACACTTTACCTAACTCTATACCTAACTCTAAACTAGACCAAGTTGAACTTAACTATATCCTATGTGTCGGAATATCCTAACATTCCCCCTTAAGAACAACTTGGGATAGGACTGAAGGATTTACAAATATGACACAATAGGAGAAGGAAGGAGGCACTAGAGCCTATCCCCCCTTAGTGACAACTTCCTGAACTCCAAGCATATATCGAAGTTTAGTGAACTTCGCCTCTGTGAGAGCCTTTGTGAAGATGTCTGCAACCTGATCATCTGTTGGACAATATTGCACTTCAAGAACATGGTCATGAATGAGCTTTCTGATGAAGTGCATGTGTAGTTCGATGTGTTTGTTGCGCTGATGCTGGACTGGATCTTTGCATAGCTGAATGGCACTTTGATTATCACACCAAAGTGTGGTTGGATGCTGCTGCTCAAAGCCAAACTCTGATAGGATCTGACGAAGCCACAAGGCTTCCTTACTAGCTTCCACGGCACCACGATACTCTGCTTCTGCTGACGAAAGAGAAATGGCAGCCTGTTTCTTACAAGCCCATGTAATAGGTCCTGAACCAAGAGTGAAGACATAACCAGCAGTAGACTTCCGATCATCAGGGTCACCAGCCCAATCAGAATCAGTGAAACCAACCAATAGAGGAGCTGCTTCGGCACTGTAATGAATCCCAAACTGAACTGTACCTCGAACATAACAAAGTATTCTTTTAGCTGCTTTCCAATGGCTTTCACGGGGGTTTTGCATAAACCGAGCAACAAGGCCAACAACAAAGGAAAGATCAGGACGAGTATGGGTTAAATACAAGAGTTTTCCTACAAGTTGACGGTATAAAGTAGCATCAACTTCAGGAGAAGTACAAGAGACTGAAAGTTTGACTCCAGACTGAAAGGGAGAAGGGGCTGGCTTACAGTCTTCCATGTGAAAATGACGAAGAATATCACAAGCATACTTGGACTGGGAAAGGAAAATACCCTCCTTGGATTGCAAGACTTGAAGACCGAGAAAATAGTGTAAGTGTCCTAAGTCTGTCATTTCAAATTTCTTTTTAAGGCTGGACTTCACATGGTTTATAAGGTTGGGATCACTACCAGTAAGAATAAGATCATCAACATAAAGAACAAGGATGATAAGAGAGTTGCCCACTTTCTTGGTGTAGACAGTATTGTCAGAATGACACCTAGAAAAGCCAGATTCTAGAAGAAAGCTATCCATTTTGGCATACCAAGCCCGAGGAGCTTGCTTGAGGCCATAAAGGGATTTCTTAAGTCGACAAACAAGGCTGGAGTCTGTTTGTGTGAATCCAATGGGTTGTTCCATATAGATTTCTTCCTGCAAGTCCCCATGCAAGAAGGCAGATTTAACATCCATCTGATGGACTTCCCATTTTAAAGAGGCAGCAAGGGAAAGAACAAGGCGGACAGAGTTCATTTTGGCAACAGGGGAGAAGGTTTCAGTGTAGTCAATGCCTTCAACCTGTGAAAAGCCCTTAGCAACGAGACGAGCTTTATGTTTATTAACTTTCCCATCTGGTCCATACTTGGTTCGGTAAACCCATTTACATCTAACAAGTTTGCGTCCCTTTGGTAGAGGAACAAGATCCCATGTATCATTTGTCATCAATGAATGATATTCTTCATTCATAGCTGCTTCCCAATGTGGATGGCCTGAAGCTTCTGCAAAAGTGTCAGGATCATGATTTACTGGAGCTTGAGCCAGTAAAGAAGAGGCTCTTTCAAACTGAGAACGTGTACGTCGCTGATCTGTAGGATCACCGGCAAGATCGCCTGCTGCATCCCGAGTAGCACGGACCCATCTTGGAAGTTGAGGATCCTGAGAAGGTGGGGGAGGATTATCATCCTCGCTTTCATCATCTGAAGAAGAAATGTTTTCAAAAGTAGAAGAGATAGGAAGAGGTGGCACATCCGCCGGACTAGGCTCGCAGGCCGATTTATTTTCATCAAATTTTACATCTCTTCTAATGATAACATTTTTGGACTTAAATGGAATAAGTCTATAACCTTTTACATCTTCAGAATATCCAACAAAAGTACATTTCTCACTCTTAGGTTCTAAAGCTTTATGCTTTTCATCTGGAATATGGGCCCATGCTTCACTTCCAAACACACGAAAGTGACTTACATCTGGTTTAATGGAACTCCAAGCTTCTTCTGGAGTGATATTCTCTAGAACCTTAGTAGGAGTGCGATTGATTATATAATTTGCACAATTAATTGCTTCGGCCCAAAAACTAAGACTGAGTCCTTTAGATTGCAGCATACAATTAGCCATTTCCTTTAAGGTGCGATTTTTCCTTTCAGCTACACCATTTTGTTGTGGAGTGTATGGAACAGTATGTTGCATTTGAATTCCATTTTCGGTGCAAAAGTTGATGAATGTGTTTTTAACATATTCTCCACCATTATCAGTTCTTAGCTTAAGAATTTGATGTCCAGATTGTTTTTCAACAAAGGCTTTGAAGGCCAAAAATGTGTTAAATACTTCGCTCTTGAGTTTTAAGAAGTATACCCAAGTGCGTCTGGAGAGATCATCAATGAAAGTTAAGAAGTACTTGCAGCCAGAGAATGAAGCAACAGGAAGAGGACCACATAAATCACTGTGCACAAGCTGTAAAGGGGCTGAGGCGTGCCAAGAGGCACGTTTGTCAAAACTGTCCCGATGATGTTTTCCGAGTACACATCCGGAACAAACACCATCTCTGCAAGATACCATAGGAAGACCTGTCACCATATTTTCTTTACATAGATGCTGAAGGGAGCGATAGTTTAAGTGACCAAATCGCTCATGCCAAAGTTTGCTCACTTCATCATTATGAGCAACAAATACTGAGGGAAGATTTGATGACCCAAAGTTGTGAAACTTATACAACCTTTTGGAATCATCAGCAAGACCAGTAGCTAGAATCTGTTTAGGATCTTTTAGATCCTTGATTACAACATCATGAGGTGAAAATTCAACAATTTTACCTTCACCTGAATGAGTTATCTGATAGACAGATAGAAGGTTGCAGGATAAGGTTGGAACACATAATACATCATTAAACTGACCATTGTCTAGATGAACAGTTCCAGTCCCTACAACATTAAGAGATCTATCATCACCAATATATATATTTTTGGTGTTACAATCATTTAAAGAAGAAAACATGGCTTGGTTTTTGGCCATGTGATAAGAGGCTCCAGAATCAATGAGCCACTCATGAGAATGAGAAGAAGAAGAAGATACATTTAATGCATAACCAGACTGAGATGATTGACAACGACATGAAGAAAGTGCCATTCCGGAAGTTGAAGTTGAAGTAGGCTCCACATGGATGTTATGTTTCTTCATTGCGGCTTCCAAGGCTTCCATCTTCTTAAAGCATTTAGATTCTAAGTGGCCATCTCGATTACAAAAGTTACAATGTCTATCAGTCTTCTTCCATTTGTTTTTATTGGTCTTTTCATTTTGCTTTAATGATCTTTCATTTTGAGGCTGAGTTGGTTTAGGACCATTCTTTTGAGGATATGACTTCTTAGGATTCTTTGAATTTGGTTGCTGCTGGGCGGCTAACGCTTTCGTGGAAGAGTTTCCAAGATTAAGAAGACCAAGGTGTAAGAGTTTTTCTTGTTCTCTTATTAAGGAATCACAAAAGGAGTCAAAGGAAGGGGGCTTGTAGTCTTTGCTTGACAAATGAAAGCTTCCCTTGTAGAATGGAAAGTGGAAACAAATACAGAGTAGGCTGGTCCCAACTTAGTAAGGATGGAATAAATAAGGTTACCATCTTCTTTCTTAACTTTGACACCTTCCAAAAGATATCTAAGGGTCTTGAATTTTGACAAGAAATCTTCAATGCAAGAAAAATTATTAGGATCCAAAGTAAGCAACTCATTTTCAAGTTGATGGGCTCTAATTTCATTTTTGATCCCAAAAACTTTAGCAAGTTTTTCTAATGCTTCATGAGGAGTCTCAAGTTCTGCAATGTGGAATCTAAGATCAGGAGAAACAGACATCCCTATCAAACCACGTGCTTGATCTTTTCTATTTTCCCATTTTTCAGCCTTGTCTTCATCTTTTGGTTTCTTCTCTTGGTCTGTGGCTATTCTGAAGAGACCTTTACTTCTAAGTAAATCTTCCATGTAGGCTACCCATTGGAAGTAGTTAGTGCTGTCAAGAATGACTTGGCATGGACTTTCCATTTTCTGGGAAAATCTGAAGCTGAAGATGCTGAAAGTAAGTGGTCCAATGGATAGATCTCGAAAAAATAGGCGGTTTTAAAAAAAACGGCTTTGAAAAAGGCTTCCGGATGAAGAAGTTATGGCTTTTTGAAAAAAATATTGTTGACGTTGCCGGCAAAGTGTGCGAATGTGCGGGAATGAAAAAATCCGCCCCCACAAAATGGAGACTTGAACCCAAGACCTCTACTCTCTTAAAATAGCTTTGAACCAATTGATCTATACAAAAAATTAGAGAGAGAGAGAGAGAGAGAGAGAGAGAGAGAGAGAGGGGGGGGGGGGGGCCTTGGTTTGCGTGCTTGCCTTGAGAAAGCTCTTTTTCCCTACAAAACACAAAACACAAATCCTTTCTGTTTCTGATTTGCCCAGATCGCACAGAGTCGCAGGGCAAAGAGCATACGCAGAAATGAAAGGTATAGATCCGGTTAAAAAAAAGTTAAATAAACCGAAACCGAAATAAACAGAGAGAAAATAACAGTAAACTGCAAAAAAAACATTGTATACCTCCCGATCTGAAAAATGACGCAGCTAGGGCTACCAGAAACCTTTTCGCGTGAAACGAAAGGGGTTCCTCACTGGAACAGATGCTCCGAACGCAACAGAGCAGTCCTCTCGGCCCGAAAGCAGTCAGAAACAGCAAATCTAGGAAACGACAGCCGCATGCAGTTCTACCGGCTTCAGATTTGGATCACCAACGGACGCGGCCCTCAAATAGCTCTGATACCATGTAGGAATTTACAGGGTAAGTTCCTCAGAAAGAACACCAAAAGGACACCGCTCACAACCAGATCTCAAATCAATACACCAGTATTTTTGACGTGGTTAAAACCCTCAGAGTGCAAGGAGGGAAACAGTCCACGGCCTGTCCCAACGTGGGTACTACAGGCAATATATTAATCAAAGAATGAAAATTTACATAAGCTTCTCTCATGCACGGATTACCCGAACAATGACCCTCCATGCGCTTTAAATAGAACTCATGGACCAATCAGGTGTCAAGCCACGGATCAAGTGTCGGTAATACCGAGGAGAGAATGAACCGTCGGATCACTACATATCGTGACCGTCGGATTGTAAGTTACAATATGTACAACGGTAAAGAAACAAACTTTACCTAACTCTATACCTAACTCTAAACTAGACCAAGTTGAACTTAACTATATCCTATGTGTCGGAATATCCTAACACTTGTTGTTTCCATTGTCATGTTATGTACTTGAATACTTTCTGATATTAATGAAAAGCATCATTTTCTAAACAACCTAAGTTTGTTTTAAGGGAAATGAATTTCCTTAGGTTAGGGCCCAACCCAAGCACTCAAGCCCCTCTTTTGCATATTTCTGTTATGAATTTATTTTTTTGCACTTAGCCTAGTTGTGTTTCTTTTTACAAATCCATTTATGAGAAAAATATTTGTCTTTGTAGGTTGATAAGTAAGCTCTCTTAAGAAGCTTCGTCATATGCCCTATGTGGACAAGCACAAAAAATATAAGCTCTCTTAAGAAGCTTGGTCATGTACCCTATGTGTACAAGCACAAAAAATATAGTCTTTCTTTATGCAATAGTTAGATTCTACTTAATTCAACTCATCATTTCCCCTACATTTTGGCTTTCTACAATTAGCATTTTAATAGTCCTTTAATCACATTGTCTTTATTAGTTGAATGATCATTTTGTGTGTATATGAGATATATTGGTTCATAGGGTAGAGTAGCATCAATTTCCATGCATAAACACCATATCCTTAAACACTATTCCTCTCGTTTTCATTTGTTTCTCCAAATTGTTTGCACACAAAAAATTACATTACAGGGCTACAAGAGATTGTTAGTTTGCTTTTCCCCTTGTGCAAGATGGGCTAATAAGTAGATATAAGATTGGAAAGGTTCCTCACACTCTTTCAAAAATTCCTGCCACCTCCTCCCACCTTCATACCACTTCTAGAATCTTTAGATCACTCTCAGATGCAATATTATAAAAATATAGGGCATCCTGTAGCATTCCTGTAACACTTCACATAATTCATTAGAACACGACCAAAATTACCTCTTGAGTTTATTTTTTGCTTCTCATTACTCCACAATGTCCCTTAAGTGTTGGAATCAAACTTGTGAAGACTAGAGACCCTTTGTATATCTTCCTTTCATCACTATAGATTTAATTCTATAATTAGGGTTTACTATTTTGATTATGAGTTAAGTAGAATAAAAATAGTTTACATTGATCACCTTTAAGAATTTGATGGTTTCTAAAAATAGAGTAGAGTTTACTTACATTGCAATAATATACATTCTATTTCTTGCAAGATATATTAGAGTCACTACTTTCGTGCAATTAGCTTAGGTTTACTTTCTTATTATTTATCTTTTGCAAAACAGACTGGATTTATTTTCAAACTTGTCTCTT
Organism: Pinus tabuliformis; assembly: GCA_031772625.1. NCBI lineage: Eukaryota > Viridiplantae > Streptophyta > Pinopsida > Pinales > Pinaceae > Pinus > Pinus tabuliformis. The sequence continues at coordinate 1,495,571,590 of CM062818.1, read as the reverse complement.
CATGCAAATAGCTTAGCGTTTCCTTTATACAGTAGGACAAGTAATTCTTCAATTGTCTCTTTTATTGCAAATTTAAGTTCAATAGTTTTACTTCTTTGGAATTCTACAAAATTGTTTATGTACATTTCAGTTCAATCCATTACTTCAGAGCAACTTAGTTAGAATCTTTCCTAATATGCATATAACACTGTCACCTTTTAAGTTTTTATGAACTCCAAATTGATAAATTAAAGATGATAACCTTGGGATTTACAACATTCTTGTTGTAATACCAAGGCTCATCACTTTTTGGTGCTATTGTCGGGGAGGTGTCGAAGTAGGTATTGCTTTATGCTTTAAAGTTGTTTTCATTTCCAGTCCATTTCCTCAAAAAACAACAAAAAGATTTTGCATCAGTATTTCTATTGATAAAAAAATTTCAAAAGGAAAAAAAAATATTCATTTAATGCTTCATAGACCTAGGGATAACTTAGGAATTTTTTTGCCTAAAGCCCCCACTTCTGCATGCAGTCAACCTTGGCTTTTTTGTGACTGTGGACCTCCTCCTCTAACCATAGATGATTTGGAGAACCTTTTGGGTGATCAACTAGAGATCTTTGAGGATATTATAGGGGAAGAAGAGCCTCCATAACTCATTAAAGGAATGGCTAGAAACAAGAAACATGAATTCTTTCCTATCAAGGAGACAAATGGGGAAGTTATAATGAAGAACGTTAGCCCTATTTACCTCCCACATTTTCATGGATTGGATTCTGAAGACCATGATACCTTCATGTTTTAATTTTTTATTGTATGAAGGACATATGATTACACCTTTGATGAGGAAAAACATAAATTGTTTCCTTCTGCCCTCAAGGATGCAACTCTGCATTGATTCATGAGTTTGGAAGGAGGAAACATCACTACTTGGGCTCAAATGCAACAAGCATTCAACACGAAGTACAAATATTATTGCAGGGCAAGGGAAAAAAAGAGGAAATCTTCAGGATGACTCAAGGGCCAGATGATTCCCTTAAGGACTTTGAGAAAATATTTAAGCTAAGCTATAGGAGGACTAATTGCACCCTTGATCCAAAATCAATGAAGCTAGTGTTACTCCTAGGGGCCATGGAAGAGTTAATGGAGACCCTCAACATGTTGTCTAATGGAGATATTTACCATCTCAATTATGAGTAAATCAAGGCAGTGTTCAAGAACCACTCTAAGGCTGCAAGGAAAAGAGGTAGATCCAACCAAGGTTTAGCAAGCTCTTCCCCTTCTACCTCAACCATCAAGAATGAAATAGGAAGTAAGTTTTTAAAAGAAAAAAGATACATATTTTTCCCTTACAAATGACACCATGCAAATCAAGAAGAAACGAGAGTAGGTAGAAGGGTCATTAGCCATATTTGTCTCTAGATGCACCAAGAGACACCCTAGAAATGAGTGTCCATTTAATGTAATAGAAATTTTCTCTGTAAGTGAGGAAAATCATGCAACTAACAAATGCCCATCTCTTCCAAGTTTGGAAGTGGTGTATCAAGGAGTAGAGGGAGGCATGCAGTAAATTTTCTTTGTCAACCAAAGGAGGCCACAAAGCCCTAGGCCACATCAACAAGGTATGCAAGCTATACACTATATTCCTTCTTTCAATTCTAGTCATATGCAACTTTTCAATATTGGCATCCTCCAAAAAACACATCATGGTCTGTGCCTTCACCTTAGTCCTATCCTCCTCCTTAACCTGTCGTTTCACCTTTCCAACCATACCAACCCCAACCTCCTCAATGGGGTAATTCCTCACAAGGATGGGGGCCCCAAGTAGCCCAACTACATTCCTTAATGCCTCCTCCTCAACTAAAAATACCCTTAAAAAATCCACCTAAGCAACCCCAAATTCCTACTCAACCTAATTTGAACCCAAACAACAAGCATGCCCAACAAGTTTACAGTGGAGAAACTTCCTATCGTACCTATTCTATAGAAATCCAATAAATCAACCTCATGGCTGTTACAGATCCATTTGGGCACATCAAATCCCAACATTCAGATCAATGTTTTAGGGATCATCAAACCCTAATTTCAGTTGCTTCATGCCCTAAACAAGTCACCCCTTTGAATGCCTCCTTCCCAGACAGTTTCATGACTTGAAGACATCCAGAAATAGACTCTAGAGGGACCAGCGCAGGTAAGCCCTTGTAAAGGTGCACTACATAGTAGTTGAGTCCACTACCAGGGTGCTTTGCAAAGCACTTAGGCTTCCTTTCACCTGTGCTGGGTGAGAATGAGCGAAATTCACATAGGGTTTAGGGAATATTCTTATCTTTTGGAGTCATCTGGAAGGTTCCCTCACTTATCAACTCCTATGAGCTTGAAAATGGATCAGGAATGAGTTAAGGTGCATCCTATCCTCTCATCCATTCCTCCATGGAACTAATTCTAAGTATGGAAGGCCATTCAATGCCACCATTTATGACAAAACCTCCTTCATCTTCCTATAAATTGACCACTCATCTAAGTGATTAGGGGCTAGATTATGTTGAATTGTAAGGAGATAATGCTGCTATGAGATTTGGCTTTGAAGCAAGTATTGTAATGCTACAAGTTTGTCATGCTTTTGATGTGATGTGGATGGGATCCAAGCTGGAGCAATGGCTTTGAATCAGACACCAATGGTTGTAATTCCTTCTTCTATCTAATATAGTGTTTGAACCTTTTTCCCATATGTTTGTATCGTTTCATAATGCTTATATGTGTGAATTGTATCTGATTCCTTTCACTTATATTCAATAGATCATATGCTTTGATCGGTTCTCTGTTTTCTGTTGCGTTTACAGGGTACTTCTCAAGCGTATTAAGTACGGGAAGGAGCGATAGGATCGATACAAGGGAGACGAGAGGAAAGCAGAACTACAAGTAGGTCTTGTTATCTTCTCATCTTATCTATTTCTTATAGGAAAAGTCTAAAACAATTTAAATTGTTGTTCTATATACAGCTACTTATCTAGGGAATTAGTATTTATCCGTAGATACCAAATTCTCAAAAACAAATTGGTGACTCCATTGGGGAACTAACCCAACATCTCTGGTTTCGCAAACCATTAAAATATGAAACAACTCCCATGAGGATAGTTCCTGGTCTTGTGTCAACCTCGTTAAAAAATGAAACAAGAAATATGAGGATAGTTCTTTTACTGTGTCAACCTCATTAAAAAATGAAACAGCTCCCATGAGGACAGTTCCTTGTCTTGTGTCAACCTCGTTAAAAAATGAAACAAGGAATATGAGGATAGTTCTTTTACTATGTCAACCTCATTAAAAAATGAAACAACTCCCACGAGGAGAATTCCTTGTCTTGTGTCAACCTCGTTAAAAAATAAAACCAAGGATATGAGGATAGTTCTTTTACTATATCAACCTCATTAAAAAATGAAACCAAGGATATGAGAATAGTTCTATTACTGTGTCAACCTCATTAAAATATGAAACAACTCCCATGAGGATAGTTCCTAATCTTGTGTCAACCTCGTTAAAAAATGAAACAAGGAGTATGAGCATAGTTCCTTACCTTACCACGTTAACATTGTTCTGACTCTGGAAGTTACATAACAAACATTTGATGCTAAGGGACCGGCGGTTTGGGGTTGACCCTGACCGTCCGACCGTTTTTCCAGTGTACCCAACTTTGCCACATTAAATATAATATCATCTGCATTGATAAACAAGAGATGTGATGGCTCATCCGGTGAGCGGAATCCGGCGAAAACTTAGGAATCTGGGAGGTCAGGGGTTCGATCCTCCTTGACCCCCAAATTTTTGGATTCACATGTCAATATTGGACAAATCTGGGCTACCACATGTAAGCACTGGATTGGTCGATGTGCACCAATCATAAACTGCCACGTCACCCTCCTTGCTGACATCATCAAAAACATGTGGCGCATTCTCGGGACAACATGTGTCCTGCTCACGTAAGTGTTGACTGTTGAAAATTGACCAATTTGACTGTTGACTTTGACTTTTTGACGTTTTTTTCTCTAGTTTTCCTTAAACTTTGACTGCCTTAACTTCTTCATCCAAATTCGGATTTTTGCGCCGTTCACACCATCGGAATTGTCTCGTTGAGCACTTCAACTTGATCCCACTCTGAATTGAATTTGAAAACTTTGATATGGAGGGAAAACTGAATCCATTTTGGATCACTTCTTATGTTGAAAAATGAATCCTCTCATAATCTCCTTAGTAGATGAAGTCTCGTCTCTTACACTTTTTTGTTGCTTTCTTTGAGCAACTAGAATCTATTCAGTGGGGGTGGATACAACCTGTTCATATGCCTCTTGAAGTGTCCCATCAACCCACTGCTTTTGATTCATGAACTGTTCTATTTCTATTCTTGGAGTTTGATTATAAGGAGTCATTTTTAATAATACCAAAAGTGTCATAAGACCAGGTAAAGCTAGGTTGGAAATTCATCTTCTTTAACAATGTATCTGCCTCAACACCAGCTGATCTAGTGTTGCAAATGAATGATCCAGTCTTTCCCTTGATCTTGAATTGAGATTTCCTTTTCCCCGACACAAAGTGCAGGTCATCCATATTGATCATCTACCTAATATATTCTAGAGAAAATATTCTCATGGGAACATACTTGGGCAGCTTATATGGTGCAAGCTCACAACTATATACTCTTATCTCTGTGTAATTCTGGTATAAATACCAGTCCCCAGTTTTAGTCTGCTCACTTAAGTGTAAAATCCTTTTGAGTAGTTGTGCCATTGGATGTATGAATGTATCTACAATCTAAAAATTAAGAACTAGTAGTAGTTGTCCTGACTATTTCGGTCCAATGAATCACTAATTGATTCACCCATTGTTCATCCTGTCTGCTAAGATTTAAAGGAAAAATATCTCCCTGCTGAAAAAGAAACATGTGAACAATTACAGAGCTGTAACTGAACAGTCCCTATACAGTAAAATTCATGAATTTTTCATGTATATTATTAGCCAAGAATTGGCTGTAATTATACATGAATGATGGTTGCTGATCTTTGTTAAATATGGAAAGGAATCCAAGGGTAGTTTCATGAACATACTGGTCATCTGGATATCCTAACAAGTATGAAAGAAGAGAAATACAATGTCCAGAGGCCTCAGGAAACATGGAAGATGAGTAGGGTGGATTCCTTTTTGGTAATTCTGCATCCTCACGTAAAAAAAATTCAATGATTTGGGCCCTCTGTGGAAAGGTTAACTTATGGTACATATCCATAAGTGCTGCTGGTGAAAAATGGCTGAGAGAGTCTAATTAAGGGATTAGGAGCATCTAGTTTATGGTTACAACAGAGATGGTGATCAGAATGTCTCCATTCTGAGCCACCGCTACTCTTTTTACAGAGTCATATTTGGCTTGACACCAGGTAATTAGGTCAGGGAAATCATGTGTTTTTGGGAAGTTGAAGAAAGGTAACAAAGATTCCTAGAATCTGATCTGTCTTGCTGATCAAGGTATTTTTGTTTTAGCCATAGTTGCAGTTCATGGAAGTCAAACTCACACTTGGCATCTGCAATCTTGAACAGGGAATTGACTAGGTAGCAGTAGCAGTGCTTTCTTTTGTACTCTACATTTGGGGCCATGTTGATAGATAGAAGAAAGGGTGATCAACTAAATGGATTGGTCGGATAGCAAGAATTTATGAGCAGGGAATTATTTAACCTACAAATAACAGTAAAAAGTTAGAGAAAAGTGACAAAAATATGGGTATGGATTTATTTATAGTTGTCGGGAAAGGCTAACGATTTTATTTATGACTGTAGTGGTTTTAATTCATAGGAGCGGAGGTGCAATGGGTGAATAGAAATGGGTATGACAGCAGGGCGACGAACACGTGATGTGGAAATGGGTAGGATGACTAGGCAACGGGAAAATGAAGTGGCGGCATTGGATTGGTTAAGGGATAACAGTCAAGGCGCGGGATGGAGGACCGTTGGCAGAGGGAAAACCATGAGCGAATTGCGGAGGGGGTAGGGAATGGTTTATGGTTTTGAGTGGGGGGGTGCAGAGCTGTAGGGTTTTGACACGTAGGATTGGGTCATCTTCCATTAAAACTACTTTACGGACCACCCCCTCCCCCCACCCCAATCGCATTAACGAAAAACGGTCGAGGGAGATGCAAAGTCTCTCCCCACCGTTGATCTGGGCAGGGAGTAGATCGACCGTCCGATGATGCACTCCTTTTATGTAAAGCTGACATGATGTTTTGTTGCTTAGTGACTTTGGATTATATCAAATATATATGCACCATATATCATAAGGTCCAATGTCAAAGATTACAACGAAAATTAATCCCTATTAAGGAAATTAATCATTAATTAATAAAAATTTAACATTTCTAATGTGGCACATTTAAACTAGCAGCCTTTGCATTTATTATTTTTATTGAAATTGAAGCCTTTATTTTCTTTTTGATTCCCTAACATTTTTTATTTTCTTTTGCCTTCTTTCTTTAGGGCAACTAACTCCTAACATTTTATTGATATGGATGCATATAAAATATACAACTGTCCTAACATTTTTTATTTTTCTTTGTTTTTCATCCATATCCTAACTTAACATTTTGAATTTATTTTTGACAAATATACTAACTTTTAAAAACCAAATAATGTTACAACATTGGCTCTAGTTGGGGACTGCTTCCCCTTGTGGGATGCAGAGAACAAGCAGATCCAAATGCCTTCTCCTCGGTCTATGGAATCTTTGTTGAAACAATTACACATTTACATTTTTTTCAAAATAAAATGAACTCTTCGAATATTCACAATGATGAATGAATGGATGAAAATCTAATATTGGATATAAGGTTTCAAGTATTTCCCATTGACTGGCAATGAGAAATACTTTCCTTCCATATTTTGTAGGATGAATGTATTATTTCCTTTGAATCCTGCAATGCTAAATGGGTCAAACCAGAGGTTGTCAAATTTTTCATGTTTGCCTTTATCCTCCATCCTTGTATCCCATCTAAGCACTAGATCTCCTTTGTTGAAATTTCCTTCTCTAGCCTTTCTATCAAAAAACTCCTTCATCTTGTTTTGGTATTTCCTTAGCTTGTACTGAATTTTGTCCCTGTCCTCATTCAACTCAATGATTTGATTAATCCTCCTTGAGAAAGCATCTTTTTCTTCATAGGATTCCTGAAGGAATCTCATAACAGGTAAAGCTAAATGAGTGGAAAAACTGCTTCCTTACCATAGACTAATTGGAAAGGAGACTTGCCTGTGGACCTCTTAGGAGAAACTCTGTTTGCCCAAATTGCATGGATTAGGTGGTTGTACCAACTCTTTTTATGGTCTTCAAGAGTCTTCTTAATGACCTTAACTAAGATCTTGTTGGAGGACTTTGCTAGCCCATTACCATGTGGATAGTATGGTGTAGAATGATGTAACAAAATTGAATACTTTTGATAGAACTCAATCATTTTAACATTGCTAAAAGATGTTGCATTATCTATAACAATTTGTTGAGGACATCCAAATCTTGATAAAATATTTTCCCCAAGGAATTTAATTACAACAGTATCAGTTTCATTTTTAATAGGTATAGCCTCTACCCATTTGGTAAAATAGTTAGTAGCAGTTAGAATCCGTCTATATTGATTAATTGATTGTGGATTAATCTCTCCTATGAAGTCCAACCCCCATTATAGAAAAGGTGCCTGAACCAATACTGGAACAAGAGGGAGTGCTAACAACTTCTGTTTCCCTGCAAATATTTGACATTGTGTGCAACTTCTAACTCTCACTCCAACTTCTTTAAATAGTGTGGGCCAGTAGAAACCTGCCTTTAAAATTTTGTAAGATGTTGCTCTCCCGGCATAATTTCCACCACAAAACCCTACATGAAACTGATATATAATTCCCTCTGTTTCATTTTTAGTCAAACATAGAAGAAGGATATTGAGAGGATCCTTCCAATATAGATTACCATTAATAATATAATATTTCACTACTTCAAGTCAAGTTTAGCGGGACATTGAAAATTTCTGAGAAGTTGCACAATATTATAATACTAATGAGAATGGTTTGATTTGAAGAAGGAGGTTCTTATGGATTCTCCTCCAAATTTTGAGAAGTTTCTTGTGCATTATTCTCAGATGAAAGTTCAAAAATGAAATTTATTCCCAATACTTTGCAATTGGATTCAACTAGAAATTTGGCCAAACCTTGACCTTTCACTAGCTTTGTGGTCTTGATCTCAAGATCAAATTCAAGAATTTTGGCAATCCATCTCCCCCTTCTCCCATCAGTATCAGGTTGCATCAAAACAATTTTGACAACATGATTAGGGACATAGGTTGTAATGTGTGAATGCAAAACATAGGTTCTAAAGGCTTTGAGGGCTTGGATTAAAGCACAAGTTTACTTTTCAATAATGTCATATTTAAGCTCGGTATCCCTCATGACTTTACTAAAGAAGGCTATGGGTTGGTCATCACCATTTATATTCTTCTGTAAATGTATAGCTGTTAAGGTTGTCTGTGATGCAAAAATAAAATATGCTAAAAGGGGAGGAGTAATCAGGACTAGCTAATGTAGAGGCCTCAAATATAGCCCTTTTGATCTGATCAAAAGCATATATGTCTGAAACTGTCCATTTCACTTCATTTTTCTTCTTTAACATATCGTTTATATCTTTTACCATCTCTACATAATTATGGATAAACCTTCTGAGAAAAATAATTTTCCCAAGGAAGGTTTGTATCTCCTTCTTATTTCTAGGCAAATATAGAGTTTGAATAGCTGAGACTCTCTTTGGATCAATGGAAACTCCTTCCTTAGAGATAATATGCCCCAATAATTTCCTTTCCTTTACAACAAATAAAGACTTCTTTGGATTTATGGACATGCCATATTTTCTGCACCTGTCAAAAACCTTGCTCAAGTGTTTTAAATGATTTTCATCAGAATCAAAGAAAACAATTAAATCATCTAGATAAATGACAATGAATTCATATGTCTTACCAAAAAATGCTAGATCCATGGCTCTCCGGAAAATGGCTCCAGCGTTTGTCAATCCAACTGGTATCCTAGCATACATGAATGTACCACAGGGAGTAATAAAATCAATTTTGTTTTGGTCAGCTTGACTCACCATAATCTGGTTGTAGCCAGAAAATCCATCTAGCATAGAAATCCTATTTTCACCTGAAACTTTCTGAAATAGATGATCCATTTGGGCAATGGGTAGTTATCCTTTAAAGATTACTTGTTCAGATTTCGGAATTCAACAAATAACCTAATTTCACCATTTTTCTTTCTAACAGGGACTAGGTTAGCCACCCAGTCAGAATACCTCAAAGGTACTATGATATGCGCATCAAGCAGCTTCTTAAGTTCTTTCTCATTGGTTGGAAGAAGTATTGGATTAATCCTTCTTAATTTTTGTTGGAAGGGTTTTGCTTCTAGTTGTAAAGGAATTTTGTGCTCAATCAGGGATGTATCATAAGTTTTTAATCCATTATAATACCATGAAAAAACATCTTTGTAATTTTTAAGAAGATTCAAGTATTTGTTTTTAACATCTAAAGGAAAATATGATGAAGGGGTTATTGGCTACATCATTATTATCAAAAATCTTTTCCAATGGAACTAACTCTTTGGGAATAAAAATATTTGATAACCGAATGATATCATGATCAAGAATTTTAGGGCTAAATAAAGTTTCTGGACTCTGTTGATTTGATTCTTGGACATGTTTTTGATCTTCTTCAATTTGCATATTTGAAAATTCATCAATGACTTGAAGAAAAGATTTTAATTTCTCATCATCTTAAAAAATATGCCAATGTTTAAGGTTATCAGGAATTGATGGTTTGTACTTGAATTGAATTTGATATTCCAACAATACTAGCTCAAGGATTTTGAAAGAGCTTGCTAAAACAACAAGTGAATCAACATGGATATTCTCATCCCTAGGTATAGCAGTTATGTTAAATCCTTGAAAGAAATTTTCAATTGTATCCCAAACTTCATTTCTATAAGACCTAAGTCTTGGGTGCTTTGTTTGACAAAAGTTTCTAACGTGCTTAACTATTAGCTCAGAATCAGAAAATACACTCATGTTTCGAACCTTTAGACTCTTAGCTAGTTCAAGACCAAGAATAAAAGTCTCATACTCAACTGCATTATTGATGAATTCAAATTCAAGTTTACATGACTGAGTAATATTTTCTTTTTTTGGTGAGATTAAAACAATCCCTACTCCTGCTCCTTCCTTTGAGCAAGAGCCATCAAAATAAAGTTTCCAGATATTTGATTTTACAATTTTAGGTTTGGAAACTGTGTTTTCAATGGCAAGTTGAGAGTTTGATGAATTTTGTAATGATAATTGAAAGAAACCAAAATCTTGATCTACTACATAGATAGGGTGATTTTTTGCTTGATCAGACCTGCAAACAGTATGGAGGAACCTAACTTCCCTATATAACATTAAATTTTCACCTCCATAGACTGAAATAGTAGCAAAAGACATGTCCATCTGAAGTGATCCTCCAAGTTTAGCACAATATGATCTAGACAGAAGCATGCCAAAATTGGAAGGAATATCAATGACAAGTATGTCTAAGACTATACTCTTAACAAGTATTTGGGCTAAGGTCGCAACTAGGTATTTGATCAGTCCTAGGCATGGTACTTTCTTTGAATCAAAGGTATAGAGGTCATGATAGGAACGAGTAACTTCTAACTAGAGCTGGTCTATAATTACCTTTGGCATAAGGTTTTGAGAATCTCCAGAGTCCAACATGCAGTTATACAAGAGAAAATCATGGACCTTTAAAGTTACATAAAAGGGTGGAACAATCTCATCAATCATATCAGAACTAGGGCCAAAAACTACTGAGAGTTTTTTATCTTGTAAACTAATAATATCTCCCTCAGCATCTACACTAGAGGATTGTATCCATTTAAACATTTGATTTTTGTAACCAGGGTTCTTGGAAAGTTCAACTAAAGGAATATGAATCTTGAATTTTTCCAATTCTTTCTCAATATTAAAAGTTGTCAAATTGGTTTTATCAGATGAAAATGTTTCAGTAGATGATTCTATAGTTTGAGGTGTTGGAATTTGTGTTTGAATAGGTTTTATTGCGGGTTCAATTATAGTTGTAGATTTTAGAGGTCTACCTGGGCCTGATCTAAGTCTTATATCATATCTCTTATTTAACTCTGCAATAAGAAATTCAGAAAATGCTTGATATTTGGAAAGTTGAGTAGCCCCTTGCTCTTGTTCAAAAGACTGAAAGGAAGATGTAGGTACTATTTCCATTTGTACTGCTGAAGAATCAAGATTATTAATATCTTCAGTAATTAAAGGGCCTACATCCTGACGCTGTTGATCATCAATCAACAAAGGTGGTTGAATGTTTTGATTAGAACCTGGTCTCTAAAGGATCTGCATTTGAGGAGCTCTTCGAAATTGAGTTTGAGCTTGTGGCCTAATAGTTGTTTGCTGAGTAGTTCTAGGTTGTGCTTAAATTTTAGAAATCCTATTAGAAAGGTTTCTAAGTAAAGATGTAATTTCATCAATTTTCTAATCTTCAAGTTTAGATTTGGAAGAATATGAGTCATCAATCCTAGCTTTTAATTTTCTTTCTTCTTTCTCTGCTTTGGCTTTAATTTTGCTAGAAGAAGAACTATTGGCTTCAACCTCTATGGCATTTGTTTGCATATCTTTTAATGTATTGGACACTCTTTCTCTTAACATGACTGCAAAATCGTCTTCGAATGCTTTGGAAAATCTAATTTTTGCAGCTGCTACTAGTGGCTTGCAATCAATAGGCATTTTATGATAGATTTTATTAAATCTCTCAATAAATTTGGTCACTGATTCACCAGAGTTTCTCTTCAATTCTTCAAATTCAGAAAGAAAGTAGATAGGGTCCTTCTTTACTCCCCATTGACTCTTAAAGATAGTTATGAGCTCATTCCATGTTCTAATAGAGTGAGGTCTAAGTTTTATAAACTAGATCCTAAAATTTCCTTCTAAGGATTGCGCAAATAATATCATATAAACATTTTCATGTTCTATGTTCATATTATCTGCAAAATTTAAGAAAGTAGCCACATGATCTTCTGCTGAAGGACTAGTTTCACAATTGAACCTGTTAGACTCCGTCTCATGTCAGAGATTGATTCTTCTTCAAAACCCTGTTTTGAAGAAGAAATCATTAATGTGTTGTTTTAAATTATGTAATTTATGCTCCAGCTCTGGATTATGTAATTTATTCTCTAGCTCTTCAAAAGGCAGCAGCAAACTTCAACGCTCCTATCCCTGCACAAGCACAATTTGAAACATCATCAGCAACCAGAGGCAAAAAGCTATTTGGAGGGCGCCATCTGCATTTTTGGAATAGGATACCAATTTTCATCTGGATTGAATGTTTTTTTTAGCAGTTTTTATGTTCAGTGACTAAAGTTGATTACTTCACATTGCGCCATGGCTTCATCTCTGCACACTTAGCTCCAGGAAGCAGATTTAATTTTCACAAATATATTGAGAGAAGCCCTGGATGAACACTACTCACAGGCATTTCAATTCTATGGTTCTTGCATATGTTACGCCCTGGAATAGTAAAGGTTATGACATGGCCATAAAATTTCGTGCCAAACTTACACATGTATCACCGGTCTGGTATCAGTTGAAGAGAATTGGGACAGAGCTACAGTTATTTGGTAAGCATGATGCTGATCAACAGTGGATGGCTCAAGTTCGTAAGCATGGGCTGCCATTGGTATACCAATCCTTATACTACCTAGAGTTGTATTGGAAGCATCGCCTATAGAATTGTTGACAAAGAAGAGGGAAAAGAAGCAAGCAATTGATCTTATTGTTTCAGAGTGCAAAAACATGGGATATGATGGTGTGGTGCTTGAGGCCTGGTCACAATGGGTAGCTTATGGCATTCTAAAAGATCCCAAATTACGTCAAATGGCATTGCAATTTGTTCAAGAACTTGGATCCAAGCTACATGCTACAAAAGCAGTTGAGGGGCTTGATCGTAACTTGCAGTTGGTGTTTGTCATTCCCCCACCAAATTCAATTGAGAACAATCCAGACATGTTTACATCAACTGATATGGAGAGGCTAAGCAACAAAGTTGATGGATTTTCACTTATGACTTATGATTTTTCAAATGCATAATTTGGGTGCGTGCATGTTTGCAACTTTTGCTTCCTCTTTCAGCTGCAAAGCGCCAAAGGGATGCAAAAATTGATATGTGGACTGCCAATTTTCAGCTGGCAGCGAAAATCTTAATGGGTATAAATTTCTATGGAAATGATTATGTTCTTCCAAGAGGTGGTGCACCTATCCTCGGTCATGGATACCTCTCCTTGCTTAGAACACACAAGCCAAAGTTGTTTTGGGATGAGCAGAACATGGAGCATTATTTTGATTATGAGGAGCGACTGAACAGACATAGAGTCTTTTACCCTTCTTTGAAGTCAATTTCCGTGCGGCTGGAAGAAGCACAAGCATGGGGTGTTGGTTTATCAATCTGGGAGATAGGTCAAGGACTGGAATATTTCTTTGATCTGCTGTAATTTCTCTAAATTATCTTGTAGTAGCGGAATGAAAGTTCTCCCTAACTTATTTGAGTTCTGTCATTTGTTGTTTAATTTTACACCTAGGAAAATTAGGGGTGAGGATCACGATCATTTGTGATGTGGACCTCCAAGGCTTGCAAATCAAGAGGTTCTGCAGTTTGTCTCAAATGACTTGTTTTGAGTAACTTTTGAATAATGCAGCTAAATTCAGGCCAACAAAGGAATTGATCCGTCGCGTGAAGGTAATGGCTAGTTTGTAAGATCGTCTCGGTGAAACCAAAATATTCATTCCGACAAAGGCTTCAATTTGCCGTTGATGGAATTGTGAGCTCTGCACACCACAAATGGAGCAGAACATGGAGAAGCCAAAGAAAATGGGACGCCAGTGCGACATATGTGCAAAAAAGAGAGCTGCTTTGAGAAGACCCAAGACTCAACAACAGGTATGCAGGGAATGCTTTTATTTTGCCTTTGAAGAAGAGATTCACAAGGTTATTATCGAGAACCACCTTTTCAGACCAGGAGAACGTGTTGCTATTGGAGCTTCTGGTGGTAAAGACTCCACTGTTCTAGCACATGTCTTGACAGAGTTGAATAAACGACACAATTATGGTCTAGATTTGTTCTTGCTATCAATAGATGAAGGCATCACTAAACGACATAATTATGTACATTTTGTGGAGTTTTTCGTCGCCAGGCTTTAGATAGAGGGGCTACAATGGTAAGAGCAGATAAAATTGCAACTGGTCACAATGCAGATGATATAGCAGAGACTGTACTATTAAATATTCTTCGTGGAGATATTGCCAGGCTAAGTAGATGCACATTGATAACAACAGGGGAAGATGGATCTATTCCAAGATGCAAGCCTTTTAAATATACATATGAAAGGAGATCGTCATGTATGCATATTTCAAGAAGCTTGATTACTTCTCTACCGAATGCATTTATTCACCAAATGCATATCGAGGCTTTGCTCATGATTTTATTAAAGATTTAGAACAAATCAGACCAAGAGCAATCATTGACATAATTAGATCAGGTGAGAATTTTCGCGTTTCTTCTTCAGCAAAAATGCCAGAACAAGGTGTATGTGAGCTCTGTGGTTATATTTCCAGCCAGAAATGGTGCAAATCATGTGTTTTAATAGATGGTTTGAACTGAGGCCTTCCAAAACGTGGAATTAATCGAACTAGGGGACGCCATGCTTTAAAAATTGATATGCCTGCTACAGATGGAGTAGCGCCCCTCCTTTGCACAGAAAGTCACTTTCAATGTAAACAGATGATGAGTTTCAGATCATGGGGAACCTGAGACAGACATGATTTCGTTCCATGATTTCTGCCAGCGATTGATCCTTTGGAGATTTTGTGGGCGATGTGGCTCTTAGAAGACGGACTGTGAGCTATTGCCGATGCTACCATATAGCATGTGGTTGGATGTGTTATCGATGAGTGGCACAGTATAAATCCGAATTAAACGCTGAGTGAAACCACGCAAACCACTTTCAGTACAGTTGTCATCATAAGGATAGGATTTTAGCTTAAAGGTCGTTGTATTGGAAAATGCAACGTGGCAAATCGAACTTAAGTCCAGATTATCTATTATAGCCAAAAATGCGATTTGGTTTTATCTCTTAATTGGCAGATCTGCGCTCCAGTTTTGGTCAATCATCAGCAGATTTAGAGGAAAGCTGCCTTACTTTAGGATAGAATATAACGCTCTTTTCTAATTTATGAAGTGTTAGTTAAAACAACGCCTCTGTTTTGGGCAGCAGTTTAGTTTTAATGTATTAAAAAAAATTCATTTGTTTAGAGGAGGGGGGGAAGAATTTTTTTTTTTTCTAAGTGCTGAGTGCTGGAACAGAGCTTTCATTGTACAGTTTTTGGTAGAGAATTTAATGGAATTTCACAGCTCTGTTTTATGAGATTCATGTGGTATGACAATTTAACATTAGTTTTTCCTCTGTTACATATGTAAACCGTTATGTTTCATTTCATTTCATGATCATTTCTAGCTGAACAAATGAAGTGTTTAGGTAGAAATTCATAGTATTATATGCTCCTCCTATAAGTTTGTTCACGTTCGATGTTTTCTTCTATTTGACAAGGATTCATCTCCTATGCCCTTGTCAGCTCCTCACCAGTCTTGCCATCCCATTTAAAATCTAGATTTGGTGTTAAATTGCTTGCCTACCTTGCCTCAGTTGATAATCTGTGTAGTCATTATATTTCTCTGTTCAAGCTGTGATTTTGCCCATGCAGCCCAGAAAAACCCCGTCATTAAAAACCCCAAATCAAACTTCCTTATCAGTTTACTAGCCTAATATCAGTGTTCCTAATTGGGTCAGCTCATCCTATTGAAAGATCTACCGAGTTTGACCGGAGAGAGCCTTCTCATACCCCGTAGGGCTAGCTACGAGGTGAAATGGTTTGATGTTGCCTTGAAGGTTTACCTTCCTCAGCCTAGGGTGAAATCTCAAGCGCTAACAGAACCTTGGTAAATGCTTTAGATATCCATCAGGAAAATTTGCCAAGTTTTGAGGAAGGACTAAAGCAGCATATCTTGCTTGTACAATGGGTTGAAAAGCCATAGTGGAAGGTGGAGTCTGGGGTGATTGAGTAGATGAAGAAGAAGAAGAGGAAGATGATGAAGATGAAGGTGAACAAGAGGAGTCGATGGGGGTATTAGTGTGTGGAGGAGAGAAAGAAGGAGGGAACTTCCTTGAGGATTTTAAAGGGGCTTTAATAACCAACTTCTGAACTCCTGATGGAAAGTCTTCCTTATTATCAAACAAAGGATTTGAATAGACAGAGAATGCCTCTTCAAGATTAGTAGAAGTTGATGGAATAGAATAAGGATTTAGAGAAATGAAATATGTAGGCTTTAATTCAAGCAAATGTAAATCGAATTCTTCCTCAGATGAAGGTGATTTTATAGGAATGGATGGCACTTGATATGACTCAAGTGATTGGATTAAAAAGGATGATGGAAGATCTACTCCTTTTGAATGGAGTTCAGAAACCCTAGGAGGTAGTTCAGTCCAATCAGGATTAGATGGAACAAATGAAAAAGGATCTATAGATGATATATCTTCAGGGTGTAATGCTAAAGAAGAAGAAGAGGTTGGATGTCTTCTCCTTAAAGAGGCTCCCCTAACAAGTCTCTCTAGATCTGGAAGAGGGTTAACAATCTCAGAATCAGAGCGTGATCTAGTATGCTTAAAAGGAGCCAACTTGAAACAGTGGAATCACTAGGTGAAAGTTTTTGAACTATATCTAATCCTTTATTAACCTTAAAGGAAAAGGGAAAAATTGTTGCCCCAGGGAAAATAAATCTTTCAATCCTTCTCTCCTTGGCAATGACGCCAATCTGATGTTGTCCTTTGAGATAACTCTAGGTCAATTAGTTATGCCAAAGCATCTATAATGTTTTGTTGTTTTGAATGGTTGGATGACCAGTGAACAATTTATAAACAGGTGCTTCAAACTTAGATAGATTTCCAAGTAAAATAAAAGGTTGTTCTTTAACTACACATAGTTAATTTGATTTTAATGGGGTGGAAAAGTAGAACATGAAGAAGTATAATTCATTTAATATTCAAACTGAATACTTAATTAATTATAAGAATAATTTAAGAAAACAATGTTTTCTTAATCAACAAAATATAATTAAACTGTTTACAAATATCTAATGTGACTTATAATTAAAAAGGAACTTACAATAACAAACAGTTTTGTAAATTATTCTCTTTTTATAAACACAATTTCACAGAGGATCCAAAATGAGACTAAAATTTAGTTAAATTTTGAATTGGATAACTGTAAAAGACTTAATTTATGTGAAGAAAACATAATAAATGAACAACATGAAATATAACTCACGGAGAAACAAACCATATGAGATAAATCCAGAATCCTTTATTATTCCAAAAAAATGCTCCAACTTAGTACAAATCTGCTTGATAGCTTGTTCAAGAGTTCAACCCATAATAACTCAAAGAAGGATTTATTTATACAAAAATATGGAAAAGATCCACATTCTGTTGGAACAGTATATCAAAATAGGACAAAATTACAAAAATAGGACAATATTGTAGGAACTGAGAAACTACTGAAGAGGTGGCCCTATCTTTTGGGAATATGTTGATGATTTGACTTGAAAAAGATGATGAGTTGTCATATTGTTAGGAATAGAAACTACTCAATTGTTTCACACAATTGATCCCATCTTTGTTCACTTGAGATTTCCACATTCATCATCTTTCTAAATGTTTCATCCACTTCTGTATACTTCTCGAAATTTGGCTTGGTGAGAAATAAATGTCTAATTTCATGAATGATAGTTAAATCAAAATCCAAGGCATCCAAAAAGGCCTTCGTTGTTATCTGTCCTTTGATTCTTGTAAAATTGGCTCTATCTACTGCAATAGTATATAATTTCTTGCAATAATCTTATAATTTGATCAACTTATCATTTAGATATACCAATCCTAGTAGTCCATTTTGATTTAAAACATTAAACTTTGAATGAAACCTTTGGACAACAATATCCAGGGTTTGGCATTTTGTCTCTAACTGGTTAATCAATTCCTCTTTTATAATACCTTCTTAATCTCTAAGACGGTAGCTATTCTTTCAAAAATATTTATTCCTTCCAACTCTTCTCTAACACTTTGATCATATCTGTGGCTTCTACTGGCTTGGACTTCAAGGCTGCTTTCAGTTCTTCTGTCACTTCTCTACATATGGTGATGAGTTCTTGTTGTTCAAAAATAATTTGTATGGATGGCCATACATCTGTCATAGATTGGCTTATATGTGTCCAAATATATTCCTTGGCATGGGCCAAAGTATCTGCCATTAGGGGCTCACTTTCTAACTTCTGGATCTTAAGTTCCAATTTGTGGGACTTCTGCATCTCCTGCACATACAAAGTATCATTCTTGACTTTTTGCAATTCTAAACTTTGGAATTTTTGCAGTAACTTTTCATTCTCCTGTTTCTGTATGGCCAATTCTTGTGATAATCTTGCTGGATCAACTATTGTTGATGTAGACTCAATGGTTGTTGATGATGAACTAGGCTCTGTACCTACAACTGCTATTGGGATTGTTGTGACTGGAACCATAGCAAGTTGTGTTGCTTCCTTCTCCTTTAGTAACTCTTCAATATGCTCTTCCATTTTCTTTAGCTGTATATTTTGCTCAATGATAAGCTTGAGAATATCCTCCTTTTGTTGTTCATTTTATGCTATGTCCTTTGTTAGAGGATCTTCTGTAGAAGGCAACTTCAACTGTTTTTTGAGCGCAACAATGTTTGTATCTTTCTTTTTGAGGAGTAACTCTGCAACTTTTACATCTTTGGGATCATATCCTACTTTAATTACAAAGTCCTCCAGTGCCTTTACTCTATTATCTTTTTCTAATGAATAAATCTTTTCTAACTTGAGCTGAGACTCAACATTGGATAGGGCAGTCCTAAGTTTAGAAAGAGACGTAGCTGTAGTTGTCATGGTAGAAAACAACATTTCACTAGTCTATCTGTGCATATCCATCAGGTCAATTGGATGAATTTAACTGGTATCAAATGAAAACATAGTATTTTTATAATTTGACGGAGACTTAGGAAATTGAATTTGAGCTTGCAAGAAAGCCATTTGCATTCTGCCTTTCTCAATGTCAAAAGCAGAAAGAAGCCTTTGCTAGGAAGTTGATGTTTGTTTCTAGAATTGGCTATACACATTAGAATTGAAAGTCTCATTTTTCTGTTTAATTTCAAGGAACCTTGAGAAGCTGTTCTGATCATCTAAGGAACTGGTTCCTGTGGACTGAATGATTTCTAGAGGCTCCCTAGAAGGTGAAGTTGTAGGAGGAGTTGTTGAAACACTAGATATAGGATGAAACACTAACTCCTGATAATGTAGAAACTTATGAATCTCCAAGATCAATTATTACTGGTTGAGTTTCTTCTGTTGATGTGACCAACCCAACCTTTAGCTTCTTCTGTTGAAAAATGAATATCCTCATAATCTCCTCAGTAGATTAAGTCTCCTCTCTTACCCTTTTCTGTTGCTTGCTCTGAGCAACTGGAGTCTGTTTAGTGGGGGCGGGTAAAACATGTTCATCTGCCTCTTGAAGTGTCCCATCAACCCACTGCTCTTGATTCATGAAATTTTCTTATTCTAGACTTGGAGTATGATTATAAGGAGTCATTTTTAATTCAACTCTCAAGGCATAAATAATACCAAAAGGGTCATAAGACCAAGTAAATCTAGGCTGAAAATTCATCTTCTTTAACAATGTATCTTCCTCAACACCAACTAATCTGGCGTTTCAAATGAATCATCGAATCTTTGCCTTGATCTTGAATTGAGATTTCCTTTTTCCTGACACAAAGTGCAGGTCATCCACGTTGATCATTTGCCTAATATATTCTAGAGAAAAGATTATCATGGGAACATACTTGGGCAACTTATATGGCGCAAGCTCACAACCATATACTCTTATCTTTGTGTAATTCTGGTATAAATACCAGTCACCAATTTTAGTCTACTCAGTTAAGTGTAAAATCCTTTTTATTTCATCTCTACTTGGCTCTGATTGAATGTTGAGGAGTTGTGCCACTGGATGTATGAATTTATCTACAATCTGAAAATGAAGAACTGGTAGAAGTTGTCCTGACTATTTCGGTCCAATGAATCACTAATTGATTCACCCATTGTTCATCTTGTTTGTTGAGCTTGATAGGCAAAATATATCCCTGATGAAAAAGAAACATGTGAAGAATTACAGAGCTGTAACTGAACACTCCCTGTACAGTAAAATTGATGAATTGTTCATGTATATTATCAGCCAAGAATTGGCGGTAATTATACATGAATGTTGGTTGCTGATCTTTGTTAAATATGGAAAGGAATCCAAGGATAGTTTCATGAACAAACTGGTTATCTGGATATCCTAACAAGTATGAAAGCAGAGAAATACAATGTCTAGAGGCCTCAAGAAACATGGAAGATGAGTAGGGTGGATTCCTTTTTGGTAATTTTGCATCCTCACATAAAAATATTTCAAAGATTTGGGCCCTCTGTGGAAAGGTTAACTTATGGTACAGATCCATAAGTGCTGCTGGCAAAAAATGGATGACGTAGTCTAATTGAGGGATTAGGAGCATCTGGTTTATGGTTTCAGTAGAGATGGTGATCAGAATGTCTCCATTCTGAGCCACCACTGCTCTTTTTACAGGGTCATATTTGGCTTGACACCAGGTAATTAGGTTAGGGAAATCATGTGTTTTTGGGAAGCTGAAGAAAGGTAACATAGATTCCCAGAATTTGATCAGGTCTTGTTGGTCAAGGTATTTTTGTTTTAGCCATAACTGTGGTTCATGGAAGTCGAACTCACACTTGGCATCTGCAATCATGAACAGGGAATCAAGAAGGGGAACATGGTCAAGATCGGGTTGGGTGGAAGTAGCAGTGCTTTCTTCTATACTTTGTTTTTAGCTTTTCCTTTTGGGGCCATACTGACAGACAGAAGAAAGAGTGATCAACTGAATGGATTGGTCAGATAGCAAGAAGTTATGAGCAGGGAATTGTTTAACCTACAAATAATAGTAAAAAGTCAGAGAAAAATGACAAAAAGACGGGTATGGATTTATTTATAGTTGTCAGGAAAGGCTAACGGTTTTATTTATGACCGTAGCGGTTTTAATGCATAGGAGTGTGTTAGGCCCCTATACTACTAGTGTAACCCCTTATTGTTATTAGTACAACCCCCTTATTATATTGTTGTACCCATGTAGTCCCCATATTGTTACTATTGTGCCCCATATAAGCCCACTATTGTTATTATTGTGCCCTTACATTATTATTGTTATGTCCGCTCTAATTATATTATGACCCCTTAGACTCCTATATATAGAAAGGAGGTCTTGTCATTTGTATCATCCAAGAATTGTTCATTTATGTAATGTAAATTAGGTTTCCCCCTCGAAGAGGCTGAATTCTAAGGTGTTCAACTATCTTTTCTATCTTTTTGTGAGTTGGTTTCATAACATTTGGTATTAGAGCTTTTGATTCTAGGGTTTCGCTGCTCCAAACAGGTCATCGTGGAATTTTCGCTATAACTTTTTTAATGTGATGTTTCATATGCTACAAATAAAACCCATTTGGGTTGAATTCGTTTCGAATCTCTTTTCCAAATTTTAGAGCTTTTCGCGCTATATTTGTACAGATATGATCTGAGGAAGTCTGCCTTTTTGCAGACTCCCGAATTACATTCCAAACAAGTGACCTGGGGAAAATTGTCATAAGTTTTGTTTTGAGCATCAGATTGAAATTTCGTAAGAAGTTATAGAAAGAGGATAGACTACAGTTTCCTATGTATATTTTTCAGATTCAAAGGTCAAAACAGTGACACGTGGAACTCCATACAATTTATCTCTTCTAAAAAGGTATATAATTAGGCCATCTTGGGAGATTGTGCATAACTCTTTCTTAGAGAATCCAATTTTGATTAGACTGGTGGCATTGGTAAGAGGACATAGAGAGCTACTGCATGTCAAAATTTCATTGCTGGAAGAGCTGAAATTACAGAGTTATAGTTGTTTCAAAATCGAACTCCTAAAATCAAGAAAAGGCGATATGAGGAAGTTTGATGGCAAGGATCTAGTAAATTGGATACTTTAGATGGAGCAATATTTTGATCTACATGGTGTACCATTGTTACAAAAGGTATGTATTACATCTTCATATTTAGAACTGGATCAATTTTTATGGTATAAAAGGCTTTGTTCTCGTAAACAACTTGTTACGTGGTCAATTTTCACGGAGGAAACGATAGCACATTATGAGGATACAAAGAAAAACACCTTCTTTAGCCACTTGATAAATCTCAAACAAAAGTGTTCAATGGTAGAGCACATTGAGGACTTTCAAAAATTGAATATAAGGATAAATGATATTCCAGAGAAGCAAAGGATTGATGTCTTCATAGGGACTTTAAAGGATAACGTTCAACATAAGGTTCGTTTTTGGGAACCTGATTCATTGGAGGAGGCATTCGAGTTGGCAAGACAAATTGAAAGTGAAATTATGGCAACAAGGAAGTCTACCCCTCACAACTATAAATATGGAAGTGTTGTTTCTCCTAACCTTCCACAAGCTACAAGGGTTACACCACAAAAATTGGAAGAAAAAAGAGAAAAAGGGCTTTGTTACAGTTGTGATAGCAAATACACTAAAGGTCATAAGTGTGCTGAGAAGAAATTATTCTACATAGATTGTAAAGAGGAAGAAGAAAAGGAACAAGAAAGGTCAAAAGAAGAGGATATACTCCAGGAACAAAGCCTAGATAAAGAAGAAATGAATCCAACCATATCTTGTAATGCATTGGTTGGAATTACCACTCCTCAAACCATCAAGATAGAAGTACATATCAAGAAGAAAAAGGTAATTAGTGTTGATTGATTCAGGAAGTACCCACAATTTTATTCATTGTAAGATAGCAAAAGAATTGAATTGCTTCCTATATCCAGCACCAGAGTGTCAAGTGATGGTTGCAAATGGAGGAATGATAAATTGCTCTGGAAAGTGCCATAATATCAAGCTATCCATGGGAGAATATGTATTGAATAGCCCAATGCTTTCCATTCCAATGGGAGGTGTTGATGTTGTATTAGGAGTCCAATGGCTACAATCCTTGGGAACAATAGCTTTTAACTTTCAAGAAATTTTCATGAAATTTTATGCCGAAGGGAAGGAAGTTGAATTAAGGGGTATCGAAGGAAAAGCTGGAATGATAATCAACTCTAACAGCATGACAAAGCTTCTAAATAAAGAACAATGAGGTGTAATTGCACAATTATGTTCACTAGAGGATCCCACATCGAAATCATGTATTTCTCCAAATCTCCAAAATGTTTTGGACAATCATTCCAAGGTATTTGAGACTCCCAAAGGCCTCCCACCTATTCATGATCATGATCATGCTATTCATTTGGTTCCACGAAGTGTTCCTCCAAACATCAGGCATTACATATATCCATATGCCCAAAGGAGTGGTGTTGTGGGGAAAAGTATCCGATGCGGATGACACTAACCCTACTCTAAAGGTGACAGTCTTTAGCAACAACAGAAGGTAAAGTTTTCATGTTTCCCTTTATGCAAGTACAGAGAGAATGAAGGAAGGTCAACCAACCTGGTGTCCTTCGCTTAGTCGATCCTTGCTCTTCTCTCCTTGTATCTCGTTCCCAGCTCCTTGCTCTCCTAGCCGGTCCAGCTACATACAGATCCTGCACAAAACAAGAGAGCAAACTACAAGATACATGTACTCATAACTGAAGCATGGATTAGGGTGCATCAAATATACATGTAAACACAAAGCATCTATGTAAAACAAGTATATAGGAGAACATGCAAACTTTATTGATAGAAAGTAACAGGGTTCCAGAGGAAGTTACAACCAATGATGGCTCCAATCCAGCAGCACCTCCTCGGCAGCAAGAACTCTCCTCTTCACCTCTAGTAAAACAATCACCCAATAGCTCTGACTGCAAACCAACAGCACCTCCTTGCTTAAACCAAAATTCCAGCCTCCCTAGACCTCATAGAAGAGCTCTATATATAGGGTAGAAGAAGAAAGGATGAGTCAGCTTGAGACTGACATGAAGCTGCCTTGTGTCCTCTTCCTCTTCAGTTAATCTTCAGTTCCTGTGTCCACTTGGAGATCCTTGCTTACACATGGTGATCAAGTACCTCTTACTCATCACAGGGCGAATCTCATGACCCAAGTGTCAGTTTGGAAGCTTCCTGGGCAATTGACACCTTGCAGGATGACTGTGCCACTTGGCCAATCTCGCCCAGCGCAGGTAGCCTTCATTGTTTTTGACTTCCAGCGCAGGTACAGAGTGGGACAGTTGCAATACAGCGCAGAAGCTCAGTTAAGCAGCTGACATGATCCAAAATAAGCCTGTTTTGAAGTGTTTTCAGGTGGAGAACTGATTGGAAGTGCTGTTGTTTGATGACCTTGTTCTTTTAGGGGTAAGAACAACATGTTTAGGGACTGAGGATCCCTGTAATTATTGACATTCCATGCTCCTTGACGCGAGGCACAAAAATGTCTATAACAGTTGCCCCCTAAAGTATGAGGCCGTTTATCGGGTGAAATGCTTTATCTAGAGGATCCGAAGTTCGTTCCAGTGCTGAGGAGAGTGCCCTGTAATACAATACAATACAATACATTATTTTTCATTCATCATTATTTTCATGATCTAGCTGAGGCAGGCATTCCCATGCTCAGCTTTTTATAAATACATTTTGTTACATATGACAGACGATCGTCTGAAGATAGACTGATAATTTTCTGCTGAAATTATCATCCTTTGAGTAGGATGATCATCTGCTACAATGATGTACACGGCAAATGCTTTTATATTTCCTGAATATATATCGCAGCCCGGATGGATGAAACTAGATCCGGGGTCTTCAAACTCGTTCGATCTTCACTCTAAGTACAAGTCGATCCATGTGAGAATTGCGCTGAAGTCGAACATGGAAAGACATCGCTTGATTACCGGTCAATAATGAAAACCGTTAACAAGCGCGAGAGGAATCACCAATAATGAAGATGACCCTCAAGGTACTGCAGTACAATTCACGTGGCGTGAATAAAGGACTTGGCGTCGAACGCCACGCAAAATCTTCTGGTCGAAGGTCATTGATGTATACCTGTCGCCGGAAGTGAGAAACTTGCCATTGAGGCATGCAAGCTTCAAAGTACTGATGGGGGTGTTCCTAGATCAACTTCTTGGATAATGAGCTGAAGTCGACAAGAAGCGATCCGTCAAAGGAGGGCCTTAATGAATCCCACATCAATGACACGGAACGGAGCTAATGACTTTAGTGGAGGTGAAAACAAACTGTGAAATATGATTCAGGGTGGCGATCATGAATGGATGAAGGATAATGTATGGTAGTGGATGGGACACGGTTGACACTTCCAGAATGACCCCTCTTGAACATATAACGACACTGATGCGATGGATCAGTAGCATTACCCCAAATGTGGATGGTGTGGCGAGGACCATGGTGATGAGACCGGTGAATGAAACAACCCAACCCGATATGGTACGGAGGAAACGTGTCATGTTCAAGAGTGACTTGCTACCTTTAAACTTTGATGTTCTCCCAATTTTTCCCCAGTCATTTCTGACCAGTACCTCTTTATTTTTGTCAAGCTTGAGGAGGATAACATATGCTTGTTCTATAACCTGCCCTTCGGGCAAGCCCATCGCTATGATTTAACGAGCCTAGCGATAGGAAAACTCGTTCTCGTCTAAAGACAAGTTTGTCGCTATTTAATCATTTTAACGAGTCTAACGACAAAGAAAACTCGGTCCTTTTCATTTTTAGAGAGTCTAAAAAGGTACAGAAAGTCAACTCCATAATTCCTTTTTCGTCAGCAAATCCCTTAAGTCCGAAAAAATATAAAACAATACAGAAGGGATGGCTGTTCAGTACTTTTAACGAGCCGAACAAGACAAGCGCTCGATCCTTTTGTGCAATAATCCCTCAGGTCCAAAAAGATTAAAATTTAGAGGAGGGATAGCGTTCCGGTCATTTAACGAGCTGGAAGGCCAAAACTCGGCAAACTTTTCATATTTTACGAGTCATTGAAAAGAGCTGAAAGAAGACTCGTCTTTTGAGGAACGAGTGATAAACAGGGATAGCTACAGATTCCAGGTACAGGTTGGAATTTCCAATCACGGCAGTGTCACAAGGATGGCTAGGTGAAATCACTTTTCGCAGCTGTTTCTCAAAAGAGGTAAACACACAAATGGAAGTGAATGATCGGCCAAATGAACAGTGGAGGTGATGGATGAAAACACGATCAAGGTTCTTATGGCTGATGAATTTACGATCTCAAAAGGTTATTTACCGGTTCATTTTTTCCATGAGCTTGAACTCTGGGGGAAACTTTTGCTCACACTTTTCTATTTTTTAACGAGCTTAAATTCAGGCCTAAAACTGCTCGGATTTGCGTTTATTTTTTAACGAGCATGAACTGTATGCTAAAACTGCTCGATATACCAGTCATATGAAGAACACCTCTCGTAAGGACCAATTTTTATAGAGCTTATGCCTTACCACAGCTGTGCTCACTTTTGGAAAATTTTACTTCTGCCCCACAGGCTTTCTTTCATGCAAGTTCGGAAACGGCTAATCTTAAAACCAGATACATAACCGCCCCTAGCTTGCACTCCAGAAAGTTTGCATGCCCCCAGGTATAGGATAGAATTTCGAGGCTGCCCCTCCTCTCCCCTACTTCTGTTTTTCTTTGGGTGTTCTTACTTATTTGTCATCTTGCTAATCTAATGTTAACGATACTTGTCTTCTCGTTATTTTAAGGGATCTTACGCAGTACTCAGACTTCCTGTCGGCCCACTTTGAACAAACAGCTATTTGTGACAATAGAAGAACACTACTCAAAGATAAAACATTGGTATTATTGAGGGAGGCTTGCCTCTTTCTTATTATCCGAAGAGTGGTTCTATTCGCTGCCACAAATCAATCTCTTTCTTCGGCGGTGTCTATCATTGGGTTGTCCGAAGATGGTTACCCTCTGTTACAACAATACGGTCTCCTTCTTAGTTGACTGCCCCTGCTTATCCTTCAAAACATATGTTTCGATGGGCGAGGCTTGAATTTAAAGATGGTGACTACTTGTTACAATAAGGGAATTCCTACTTGGGCATTGCCCACTTTTTTAGACAAAGGTGAATGATTCCCAAACACATAACTTTAACAAAAGATCATTATTCCAGAACAACCCCACTTCCTTCGGACGGGGTACGGACTAGTCATGTTCTTCTGCGGAAATTCTTCCTTATACCCGGAGTTTCTTCTGCCTGAAGCAGACCAGGGTGCATGCCCCCTGGGTCCTAGTCTTTCTTTCCGAATTACTCGCGCTCATCGGGAAGGAGGACTGGGGGCGGAGGCGAATCTTGAGTGAACAGACCATTTAGGATTGGTATTTGACTATTTGCGATGCAAGATCCCGGAAATGAAAGTTGGTCTACGAGCTTGACCACCCTTCCTTCGTGTGGAAAACACATTACTCTAAAGAGTGAGGAGACTATCGCTCCCATGCAATAAATATAGTCGCGTCCAAGGAGTAGGTTATAATCCAAGGGTCCTTGAACTACCAACACGTTCATCCTGACGGTCTTCCCTTTCAATGTAACAGGTACATCGGGGAGGATCCCTAATGGTCGACTGGTTCCTTTATCAAAACCTGAGAGATTTCTCAACTCAGGTAAAAGCGCTGGGGAACCCAGTGCTTTCCAAGCAACAGAGGAAAGGATACTCACAGACGCCCCTTCATCAATGATAGTACCAGCCATAATCATTCTATAGATCTGGACAATGATTCTGAATGGAACACTGGCTGGTAACCGGGGTCTGCCTAGTTGATTCCAATCAAAGGATACAACCAGGTTGCTTGGTGGTGGGACCGAATATACGGCCGGATACGACTCTGATGATGTTCCTTCCTGCGATAAAGGAATGGGCGCATTGCCCTGATGCTCATCTGAGTCGGTGCTGATGAAAAGAACCTGGATGGTGTCATCCTTGTTCTCATCAGTGAGGGTGTCGCATGAAGATGACTCTTCAGCGACGGTGTCATTTGAAGACAGGTCTTCGATGACAGAGTCATTGGACGATAGAACCTCTGAAGGAAGAACCGGGCCAACTGCCGTATCAACCTTTAGACTTTCGTCTGGTCTAGATTCGGTAGGTTCATTCTCAATGACCGACACTTCAGCTGACCACTTGAGTGGTTCAACTGGATTTTCAACTATCGAGGGATTAGGCGCGAGTTTTCGGTATCCAGGAGGAAGTTGCACCGGTGATACCGGGCGATCTTCCAAAACTCTCTTGGCCTCATCTAAGAATGGACATTTGTGGATGGCATGATGACCTTCACACAATAGACAGGGTGATCTTGGTCCCCTTCTTCGTCCTTCACTCTCGCTATTTGACGGAATGCAATCAACTTGACAACCAGAGGTTGATGCTACCGGATTGTGCAACCTTGGGGACCAGTCCCTTAGTATCCGGGGAATACAAGGACAATCACGATGGAAGTGGATCCCTTTGCAAATGACACATGGCGATTTAGGCCCGGTCGGTGCAGTGTGTGGGTTTCTGTATGCTTTCTTCTGCTTGCCCCCAGTTGCCTTCGCCAAAGGCTCCTTCTGCTTCTTTTCTTTCTTCTTCTTTTCCTTCTTCTCCTTGGGAGGCTGACTTTTGCCAGCTCTACCTTGCGAAGATGAAGGATTCGAGGAAGTGTCATAAGAAGTGGAAGGCTGGTGGGTAGTTCTAGATTGTTCTAACTGTTGATTCGACTGCTCAGGATTAGTGGCGATCTGGACTACATTAGTTGAAAAGAGCCATACAGGAAGGCCGATTGTCAATCCTGGAAGCGACAATGTAGCCATATGAGGCGCACCAACATCTCCCCAAGAGGAGAAGGGATTTGGACTTCCGCCAAGGTTACTTCCTTTGTTGGTGGGCTCCATACTTTTCAACTGAAAGATCAACGTGGGAATGATAGGTGATTATGTTCCACTTTAAAATAAATTTTATTTACGACGCTTTTAGACACAAACTTGCTTTTTCATGTTTTAAGAGTCGAGAAAAAGCTAAAGATGACTCTAGTCGCCTTCGATGTATTAACGAGCCCGAAGTGACAAATGCTCGGTTGGACCTTTTCAGTTATAGAGTTTGAAAAGGGCCAAAATAAACTGCTCTGGAGATCTAGGCAGAGGGTGTGCCAAACCTTTCGCGAAACCACAGAATACGTTTTACGGTACGGGTGGTCGATCTTCGTGAATGCTGTGTTCACTGCATCGCGATCAGTAGGGCGGCCGACACGGTTTCCTAAGGATAAAGGATAAAAGCCTATAGGGGTCTCCCAATATACGCGACGGTACGCGGGAGCTCAAGTCCGTGTTAGTGCCACCGACTCTCAGGAGGAATCACCCACCTTCGTAGAGATCGACAGTCACTATGTTTAACGACGCCGGAACACGTCTCTACCTAGACCTCTAGATGTTTGCGTTAAATTCCAAAGCGTTGTTATGTAAATTGAGTTTATTTTAATGTTGATCTTTCTTAACAGTTTGTCTTTCAGGTTCGCCACGAGATGTATATATACAACTTCCTATATGCAATCTAAGAATGAGAAGCAAATCTTTTCAAACTTTCAACTTTGAAAACCTTAATCTACTTGAGGGAAAAGAAGGACACAACTTTTTCCACAGATCAAAGAACACACACTAAAATGCACACTTTCCTAAATCGTCAAGCACACAGTCAAATGCAAAATGCACAATGCATGTATTTCTTTTCGTTATCCTTAATGTTGATGCTAACAAAAGGAAACTGTTGTATGATTTTTGAATCAACTTTCAAGTAGAAATAAACAAGCTTGTCCACAATCAAAAAGACACCTTATGAAAGACTTGTTTAAAATACAGGAAAAGTATAGATTCAAACCATAAAGTGAAAAGCAAACAAACTCAAACAGCCATGAACAGTAATAAAACTAACTCATAAGATCACAAAAATGCTTTTACAGTTCAGGATCTAAGAGGCCATAGCTACTAGGTTCGCTTTTCACAATGGGAAATTGTAACTGAAACAAGAAATACTGAAAGAACGTTTACAATTTCATCACACAACTGAGGCGGAATAATGTCAAGGAGAAGTGGTTTACAGCAAGTACAATAACCAGCAAGCAATCAGCCAAAAACAAGTGCAAACAGGGCCAAGACACAAAGGAAGAGCTGAGCTAGACTAAGGCTAACTGGACCAGCGCAGGCACTGGTCTGTCAGTTTCACTCTCAGCGCAGTTCCCGAAGGGAGCACCTGCGCTGTAATGCAGACTGCCTGTGGACAGCCTGCACTGACTTACGAGAGTTACGTCTGCTAAGAATTCCGGGTCATAAAAAGCTCAAAAATGTACTGTTTTTGCTGAAATAAAATGCTATGGGTTAAGTACAGGCTAAGGGATGATCAAGAGGATGAAGATCTATCACAAAGAGTAAAGATTCATCTGTAGATTAGCTCTTTAAATCTTGAATTTGCTCAGCAAAGGAGCAAGAGTAGCAAAACCCTCTACTTCGCTTTTGATATAGTCAAAAGCTTTTCGATTCGGTACTCTTTTCTTCAAGAAATGAATAGAAAAATACTACAACAACAAGATACTAGGATCTCCCCAGCGGAGTCGCCAGTTTGTTGTGGGGAAAAGTATCCGATGCGGATGACACTAACCCTACTCTAAAGGTGACAGTCTTTAGCAACAACAGAAGGTAAAGTTTTCATGTTTCCCTTTATGCAAGTACAGAGAGAATGAAGGAAGGTCAACCAACCTAGTGTCCTTCGCTTAGTCGATCCTTGCTCTTCTCTCCTTGTATCTTGTTCCCAGCTCCTTGCTCTCCTAGCCGGTCCAGCTACATACAGATCCTGCACAAAACAAGAGAGCAAACTACAAGATACATGTACTCATAACTGAAGCATGGATTAGGGTGCATCAAATATACATGTAAACACAAAGCATCTATGTAAAACAAGTATATAGGAGAACATGCAAACTTTATTGATAGAAAGTAACAGGGTTCCAGAGGAAGTTACAACCAATGATGGCTCCAATCCAGCAGCACCTCCTCGGCAGCAAGAACTCTCCTCTTCACCTCTAGTAAAACAATCACCCAATAGCTCTGACTGCAAACCAACAGCACCTCCTTGCTTAAACCAAAATTCCAGCCTCGCTAGACCTCATAAAAGAGCTCTATATATAGGGTAGAAGAAGAAAGGATGAGTCAGCTTGAGACTGACATGAAGCTGCCTTGTGTCCTCTTCCTCTTCAGTTAATCTTCAGTTCCTGTGTCCACTTGGAGATCCTTGCTTACACATGGTGATCAAGTACCTCTTACTCATCACAGGGCGAATCTCATGACCCAAGTGTCAGTTTGGAAGCTTCCTGGGCAATTGACACCTTGCAGGATGACTGTGCCACTTGGCCAATCTCGCCCAGCGCAGGTAGCCTTCATTGTTTTTGACTTCCAGCGCAGGTACAGAGTGGGACAGTTGCAATACAGCGCAGAAGCTCAGTTAAGCAGCTGACATGATCCAAAATAAGCCTGTTTTGAAGTGTTTTCAGGTGGAGAATTTATTGGAAGTGCTGTTGTTTGATGACCTTGTTCTTTTAGGGGTAAGAACAACATGTTTAGGGACTGAGGATCCCTGTAATTATTGACATTCCATGCTCCTTGACGCGAGGCACAAAAATGTCTATAACAAGTGGGAACTCATTCAAAAGTTGCAGAAGATCCCAGTTCAAACAGTATTGCGAGAACTTGACAAGAAAGGAAAAATCATATTGGAACCTGAAGCAGTCACAGAACTGAGAAATCAAAAGCTACAAAATAGATCAATTACAGAGTATCTTATCAAGTGGAAAAACTTAGCCACTGAAGATTCCACATGGGAGGAGAAGAATTTATATAGAAGCATCAAGAACTACTCAAGCGTTGAGGACAACACTTTTTGAAGAAGAGGGGCATGTTAGGCCCCTATACTACTAGTGTAACCCCTTATTGTTATTAGTACAACCCCCTTATTATATTGTTGTACCCATGTAGTCCCCATATTGTTATTATTGTGCCCCATAGAAGCCCACTATTGTTATTATTGTGCCCTTACATTATTATTGTTATGTCGGCTCTGATTATATTATGACCCCTTAGGCTCCTATATATAGAAAGGAGGTCTTGTCATTTGTATCATCCAAGAATTGTTCATTTGTGTAATATGAAGGAGGTTTCCCCCTCGAAGAGGCTGAATTCTAAGGCATTCAACTATCTTTTCTATCATTTTGTGAGCTAGTTTCATAACAGAGTGGAGCTGCAACGTGCGAATAGAAATGGGTATGACAGTAGGGAGACGTGCACGTGAGGTGGCAATAGGTAGGATGACTAGACAACGGGAAAATGGAGTGGTGACATTGGATTCGTTAAGGGATAACGGTCAAGGCGCGGGATGGAGGACCATTGGCAGAGGGAAAACCATGAGCGGATTGCAAAGGGGGTAGGGAATGGATTATGGTTTTGAGCGAGGGAGGGGGGGTGTGCAGAGCTATAGGATGGTGGCATGTAGGGTTGGGGTGTCCACCATTAAAACCACTTTGCAGACCCCCACCCATTGCGTTAACGAAAACCGGTCGAGGGGGGTGCGATGTCTTTCCCTGTTGTTTATCTGGGTGGGGAGTAGATCGACCGTCCAATGATGCGCTCCTTTTATGTAAAGCTGACCTGATGTTTTGTCGCTTAGTGACTTTGGCTTATATCAAATATATATGCGCCATATATCATAAGGTCCAATGTCAACGATTTACAACAAAAATTAATCCTTATTAAGGAAATTAATCATTAATTAATAATAATTTAACATTTCTAATCTGGCGCATTTAAACTAGAAGCCTTTACATTTTTTCTTTTTATTGAAATTGAAGCCTTTATTTTCTTTTTTCTTCCCTAGAATTTTTTATTTTCTTTTGCCTTCTTTCTTTAGGGAAACTAACTCCTAACAGTTTATTGATATGGATGCATATAAAATATACAATTGTCCTAACATTTTTTAATTTTCTTTCTTTTTCATCCATATCCTAACTTAACATTTTGAATTTATTTTTGACAAATATACTAACTTATCAAAACCAAATAATGTTACAAAATACGCATTGGCGCTATTGATGGAGGGAAGGATAGAATTTCCTCCTCATCATTAAACAAAAAACATTATTTTGCATGGAGGCTTGAATCTGGTGGGACCTAGGTCTTATGCTGAGGTGGCAGATGTCATGAAGGCCAAATGTGGTGATATGGAGAGCCACATAAGAGAATCTAGAGGACGTGGATTAGTGATGTGGCAAACATGTTGACATGACACGCTGCCAACATGATACGTGGTAGGAATGATTAGCCTTATAGATGGTAAAGTGGCAAGATTTTGGGTAACATATGACATCATGAGGGGATGCCACATGGTAGAGTGATGTCACCTTGATGTCAGTGTGATGTCATCAAGACAATACAAAAGTGGTTGACATGGGGGCCTATGCTAACATGTCATTATGTGACACATGGTGGTGTTTTGTGGTGCCACCTAGCATGGGGGTGCTACTTGGTCTCGACAAGGAGTTGACGTGGCCCAGAGCCATATCACTATGGAGCATGGGCCCTAAGAGAAGTCTTGTGGTTACTTTCTACCACGAGGCATGGAGTAGACATAAGTTGCAGAAGAGACGTAAGCCACAATACAAATATTATCTGTGTTACCTAACTGGAAACAAATTATGTCATGCCACAAACATTAGAGTAGAATACCCTCCGGGATGTGGTGCAATGGAATGGTGGTGTTGTGGCGTGGAAGGAACCACGTTGGATCTCGTGTGAGGTAGCAATTCCACGTGGGTACCATGTGGCAGATCTTTTCTAATGTGGGAAGGGTTAGTGGGCCCAAACTTTAAATGGGCATAACTTTCAATCTAGAGGCCATATTAAGGAAATATTTATATCACCAAAACGCTCTCAATGAACTAGATGTGATGGTGATATACAAAGGTAATTTAGATAAATTTAGGAAAGGAAGAATTTTTATAACCCCATCTTCATAAGGAGACCATGGAGGGCAGGTTAATTAAAAGTAGCACCTCCCATTGAGTTTCGAGAGTCGAAGGTGGTGGGAGTGAGAATTACACTTTGACGAAGAACATTGTAGAATGTGAGAATGTTTTTAGGAAGAAGATGGCTCATCATACTAGATAGACTATGCAACTTGGTCAAAAAAGTAGAATCAATTGCATGATTATTTTACAAGAGAAGGTAGTAAGAGAGCACACAGAGAGAATAATTTCAAAGGTAGTGTAATAGGAACAATCAATATGAGAGTATGACCTTCATCATGTTTGATGTGGTGAGAATGATCACGAAGCAAAGACATGCATAATCCCATGGGAGAAGATAAAATACAAGTAGAAAAAAAGAAGAAGACAAAGGTAAAGCACCTAAATCTACTCATTTGGTTGTTGTTCATTGTAATATTCACATAAATAAATATTTGTTCAAAGCTTCATTTGATTCTTGGAGAGATGTTTTCCTGCTTGAAATTGGTATTACTTAATACATGACATTTTAGAAATATTTCTTTGAAGAATTAAATGATAGCGAAGAAGGTGCAATGTACTTTTTAGATATATCTAGTCTCAAACTTGTAGAAATTAGCACCATCAGGCTTAAATTTATCAAATTCCTATATTTTCTTTTGAATGATATCGTTATCTTCCTAAGTTACTAACTCATTGTCTCTTATAAATATTCAATAATAAGGACATTCCATTCACATGTTTGATGGAAAAATTGAAATAAGGAGGTATTTTGACAGCAAGGTTGTCATGGCGTGATGGGATGACAGAGTGTTTAAGTTGAAAGGGGCATTCATAGAGGCATAGAATTTTATACATCTTTCTCACTATGATGAAGGTACATCGTCTTTTAGTCTTTTGTGTCATGCTAGATTTGGACACATCAACTATGATAGTCTTCATATGTTGAAGAACAATAATATTTTTTGTTTTCTTATCATTCCAAGGAACTTGAAGCAATGTGAGGCTTATATCGTTGGGAAGCATAACAATAAATCTTTTCATGATTCCACTTTGAGAGCTTGTATAAAAATAAAAGTGATACATACTATTTTGTGTGCCCTCATGCTTCTTCCATTTGCCTCTGATAATAAAATATCATTACTTTTATTAATTATTACACTAGAATGTGTTCGGTCTTTTTGTTAAAATATAAGTCTCAAGCTTTTGAAACATTTAAGAAACTCCATGTATGGATTGAAAATGAAGCACACTATAGTATTATTACTATTTATATTGAAAATGGAGGGGAATATACCCCTAATGAGTTTAAAATCTATCTTCACCAACAATGAATCAAACACCAAACCATTGTTCCATATAATCCTCATAAGAATGGTATAGTATAAACAATGAATTCGATACTCGAGTATAGTACATTGAATACTATTTTTCAAGAATGAAGTTGATGTCTTTGGCTAATGAAACTTTATATATGTAATATATGTGAAAAATAGGAGTCCATCTATTGCCCTTGGGAACAAGACTCCTTATAAAATTTGGTGTGTGCATATTCCTTCAATGAGGCATCTTAGGGTTTTTGGTTTGAATTATTGTTTATTAATTTATAAGGAGAAAATAAAAAAAGCTTGGTTCAAGGAGTTGAAAGTGAATATTCTTGAGGTACTCAAATACAACCAAGGCATATCATATTTTTGATGAGGTAAATAATAAGTCCATTTCAGATATCTGATTTTTCTTGAATCCACCAAGTACGACGAAACTATTAAGCAACAACTTGATCATCTATATAGATTCACTTTTATGAAGACACATAATGAGTTTGATGATGAGATTCTAAATATTCAAGGGGTATCCCTATCTTGGATTGGTCTTTTGAATCTCCTTTTGAAGTGTCATCCTCCCCCTCATAAAGAAGATATAGGCACTTCATCAGAATAGGGAGTCGAATTGGATGATGTGATTGAGAGGATTAAAAGGTTGAACCTGCATGGGAATACAACACCATCCCAATAAGTGGAGCAACATAGACCATCTCAGAAAGGTCCACCAAAGTGGCTCATAAATACACTTGAAAGTGTTCATCTTGATGAGTTTGAAAAGATAGGAACTAGAAGTTAAACTAAATAAGATGAAGGTGATGTAGATAATTTAGATTCATGTGATGCTAATACAATGGATGTTTCATATGATTGTGAATCAAATTTATCTACAAACTTTGAACCTACATTTTTTTAAAGAATCTACTTCTTATAATGAGTGGATAGAAGGCATGCAGAAGGACTATGATGCTCTCATCAAGAATGAGACATGGAAGCTAGTGGATTCTCTATTTGGAACCAAACCAATTGGCTACAAGTGATTATGCAAAAACAATTACAAATTAGATGGATCACTTAACAATCATAAAGTAAGGCTTGTAGTAAAAGGTTTTGCACATAAAGAAGGCATAGACTATGTAGAGACTTTTCTCCCACAAAAAAATGGCCTACCATTTGTATAATGTTGGCTTTAGCTCCCCCCATAAAAAAAATAGGTTACTTAGAATCGGTGGATGATTCATCACATGGATGTGAAGGAAACTTTCTTGAATAAAGACTTGAAAGAAAATGTCTACATGTTTCAAGCAAAAGGATTTGTTGTGAAAGGTCAAGAACAAAAGGTATGCAAATTTGTCAAGTCTTTGTATACCCTAAAGAAAGAACCTCATGCATGATACGAAAAGTTAACTAAGTCTTTTTGAAGATCAATTTTAAGTATTTTATATCTTGTGGTATATGTTTATGATCTTTTGATAACATGGAGAAACGAAACATATATTGCATCCATAAAGAAAGAATGAAGAAGGGTTTTGATATGACAGACATGTGGATATCCTCACTACTATTTGGGTATATAACTCAGAATCCAATAATGTATTCATCAAAAGAAGTACAATATAGAACTATTGAAAAAATTCGGCATGGCTAGTCATAATCCTCTCTCTATTCTAATGGAAGAAAATCTAAAGTTAACATCAAAAAAAGGGAATGAATTTGAGGATGTAATTAAATATAGATAGCTCGCAGAGAGTGTTATCTACATTACTACTATTAGACCAAACATTTGATTTGTAGTTCAAATTATTTTCAGGTTCATGTAATAATGTAGTGAAGCACATTGCTATGTTGCAAAGAGAGTTCTAGAGTACTTAAAAGGAACTCAAAACTTTGGGATCAAATACTCTAAGGTGGATGACTTAAAACTAGTTGGACATATAGATTCAAACTTTGAAGGAGGTAAGGAGAATGAATTGTCTACTTTAGGATACTTCATGTGTCTTGGATCAACAACTCTATCTTAGAGACCACATAAACAATTTGTTCCAACAGATTCCACTACAATGGTAGAATATGTGGTTGCTACAAACATAACAAAGGAGATTGCGTGGCTCAAGTATATATTAGATGATTTGTTGTAGGAACAACTAAATGCTACCCCACTTTGGATTTACAACAATTATGCAATCAACCTGACCAAGGATCCTATATTCCATGATTGAACCAAGCACATCAAGACAAATAACCATTTTTTTCGACATCATATAGAGGCCAATACCATTATGCTAATACGTTGTTCCACAAGTGACCAAATTATAGACATGTTCAGCAAACCACTTAAAAGAGAAACATTTGAAAAATCCATAAAAATACTTAGACTCACCAATAACTCTTCATATTAAAGGAAATAATATCACATACTTAAGCCTCGATAGTATAAAATTGTAAATATTTAATATATAAAAAAGAAAAATTATAAATATGAACAACTATCCTCAAAACTAAACTATGGTAAATGAAATCATATATATATATATATATATATATATATATATATATATATATATATGTTACTACCATTAAATTATTTAAATCCAACTTATCAAAATAAAAATTAAATTTATGATATTATTCTATATTCAATTTATCAAATTTTAAATTAAATTTATAAAATTTATTTTGTCATGGGTGGGAAAACCTATCATAACACTTGTCCATTTCTAGCTATTAACTGCAATGCAAGCTGACTCATTACCCTTATTCAAGGAAAACCACACCACCTACCCGATGGTGGTGGTGGTCCATAAGGGGGCAGATGCTGACTCATTACTCTTATTCAAGGAAAACCACACCACCTACCCGATGATGGTGGTGGTCCATAAGGGGCACTCGTGCCAAATTCCTTTGGGCCTTGGGCCGTTAACATATTTCCTTAAATTTAAAAAGGACTAACTCTTAACAAAAAACAGTTTTAGAGCATACTCCACAGCGAAAATTTATAAAATTTATATAATAACAAATTTATTATTATTATAACAATTTCACAATTATTTTAAAACAACAATAAATCTTATTACAAGTTTTGATTCGGCAAACCCTAAGTATATTGAAGGGCCAATATTTGAGAAAGGGTTTCACCCACACCTACCTAAGGACCCATATTTGAGAAAAGGTTGCACGCACTACCGCTACTCATGTTAAATATGAATTCCTCCAACCTATATTCTAAACCAAAGGTTTAGACTTCCAATTTTATCAGTCCAAAATTAAGATTGGCATGATTATGAATCCTTAATCTTAAAAAGTTAAGATTTTTGGATTTTCCGTTGTAATCCTCGCTGTAAACCGGAAAAGCATTTGCATTTTCTCCCAGTGCTCTGTACTCGTCATGGAGAAAACATCACATTTTTACGTTCGAGCTTCCTTTATATTATATAATGTTTTGTTTTCCGTTAATTAATGCTAACCTATCTGCATACGACGTATCGATCAAACCTAAAAATATCATCATTGCATACGAGTATATCAAGCTCAATCCTTCCCTAGAACCCTTTGCATGACTGAACCCATTAACAGTGATTGTATCTGTAAATTATTAAAAACAAAATGGAACACGTAAAAGTTTATGTGCGAGTGATGTTTTCGTTTTAATATGATCCCATCAGTTTAGATCCAACACTGGAAAAAGTAAAACAATAACATTCACCAGTAAGCCAATGGAATTTCTGTGGCATACTCTAAGAGCTTATTGGGATGAAATGAATTACATTGACTTCAATAGCTCTGGCACTGAAATCTCTACGTACAATAAAGATCGACGAGCCAATGAAGCATAGTGTTTGAGTTGGATGCAATTTTAGTAGGGGTTTTGACCTACATAATTGCAAGGGGCATTGTAATTGCCGGTCATGAAGGTATCACCGTCGTTGCAAATAACCCTGGCCCAGCCCACTGTTCGAGAATTCTTCCACACAATTTGAGTGTAGTGCCCGCATTCCTGACACCCATTGCACGAATGAGTATGATAGTTGAAGTAACGGTCTTCCCCGATCCACGCAGCCATTGTCTCCTTGGGTCGCCAACCACTTTCACTTTCCCTGAAAATATTTTCCCCAAATGGCCCATTCGAGTGCTCGAAAGTGGAGTTCGTTTCTGACAGGATATGCTTGGCATAGCTGGTAACATTGACATTTCACACAAGGGAACTATCTCCAATTTGGGGTCGTTGTTGGAAATATTAATCTCAACCACGGCATTAAACACATTGATAAACACCATGCTTGCTCAGTTAACTACTGCAGGGTTGTCATTTAGTTTGCAGGTGGAAGGATCTGAGCAGAATTACAACATGCAACAGAGAGTTTAAGGCACTTAATGAATTTTGGTAAATACATATGGGCAAACATTCACTCTGCGAGTGTTACCCACACTCCACAACCCCTGCAAGTTCAGAAAACCATTTATTATGTAAAATTGTCCATCATGTGTCTTAATCATTAACTATGTCATGGATTAATGTCAAATCTGTATGTTGAGATAAATATGAAAGTAAAAAGTAATTTGTATGATTGAGCAAGTAGACACAAGTCCAGTTGTAAGTCTTAGAGGTAGTGAGGAGAAAATTGTAGAGGAAATATTGGTGTGCGAGTGAAAACAAGTTTTACCGAGTTTTACAGACATTATTCCAAACAAGTTTTACCGAGTTTTACAGACATTATTCCGCAACCCCAGCGAAGCGTAAATCACACTAAGTCTTTTGTGTTTTTACATAATTTCATGTCTAGCTTTACGGCAACTATTTTTGTTTTTACTCTCTTTTCGTGAATAAACTGTGTTTCCACAACTATTTTTGTTTTTACTCAGTTTCAGCAAATAAACTATCTATTTTAATTAATTAAGCCTCTCTGCACTTGCCATTTGCTTGTTGCAACCGATTTATGAGCCAGACTCTATGTGTTTTAATTAAGCCTTTCTCCACTTGCCATTTTCTTGTCGCAAATGATTTATGAGCTAGACTCCTCTCCTTGATTAATGAGCCACTCAAATTTTTCCAACATGGTAGAGCTGGTTAAACCTTGTTAGTGTAAAAACAAGTGGTTTTACTATCAATTAATTTTTTTTGTTTTGAGGGCAGATTGTTTTTTCCTTTGGAGGGTATTTATCAGTAGGTAGAAAGTTTTTTTTACAGGCAACATCAAACACAAGCTTGACTAATCCTCATATACCTTAGTTTAATGGCAAAAATTATGATTATTGGGCTATTACAATGAAAACAACATCAAACACAAGCTTGACTAATCCTCATATACCTTAGTTTAATGGCAAAAATTATGATTATTGGGCTATTACAATGAAAACCCTGTTTTCTTCTCAAGACATTTGGGATTTGGTGGATAATGGTTTTCAAGAAATAGCATATGCATCAACATACAATGCCTTGTCTCAAGCAGAAAAGAATTTGTTGAGGGACAACAGGAAGAAGGATACAAAATCCCTCTTCT
Source organism: Pinus tabuliformis (assembly GCA_031772625.1). Classification (NCBI taxonomy): domain Eukaryota; kingdom Viridiplantae; phylum Streptophyta; class Pinopsida; order Pinales; family Pinaceae; genus Pinus; species Pinus tabuliformis. The sequence continues at coordinate 1,495,530,461 of CM062818.1, read as the reverse complement.
AGATTTTTTAGTAGTTCATGAAAGTATTTTCCCAAGGGTTTCAGCAGCAACAAAGTCCAAACAAGCATGGGACACCCTCCAAAAAACCTACCAAGGCATGGCAAAAGTGAAGACAACAAAGCTACAAATTCTAAGGAGGGACTTTGAGACACTTTGTATGAAAGAGTCTGAGAATGCAAACTCATTTTTTACACATGAAATTGGACTAGCTACTCAAATCAGGTCTCATGGTGAGACACTTGAGGAAAGGAGAATAGTTGAGAAAGTTTTGGGAAGTCCGCCAACAAGGTTTGATGCCATTGTTGTCACCATATAAGAGACAAAGGATTTCTCGCAGTTCTCAATGGATGAGCTTCATGCATCATTGATTTCTCATGAACATAGACTGAATAGAGCAACACGCTCCTCATTGGAGCATGCCTTCAAGACACAAGTTTCATTTGGTCAAGGTAGAGGCAGAGGAAGAGCATATGCTAGAGGAAGAGGAAGAATCCCACACAGAGGTGGAAGAAGCAGCCCTTCAAGCTCAAGTGAAAGGGGCATCAATCAAAATCCATGTCAAGGCCCAAGCCAAAATCAAGCACAAGGTCAGAGGTATGATAAATCTCAAGTCCAATGTCATTACTGTAAGAAGTATGGTCATTATGCAAAATGAATGTAGAAAGAAGAAATATGACATTAGTAAAAAACCAAGTGTAAATTTCACAAAGGAAAATCAGAACCATGATAGAATGTTTTTAGCTTGTAATGTAACACAAGAAAAACAAAGTGATGTATGGTATATAGATTCAGGGTGTACCAACCACATGTCAGGGAACATAGAAATGTTTTCCAATCTAGATGAAAGTGTGAAATCTGAAGTGACATTAGGGACTAATAGCAAAGTCTCTGTCATGGGCAAATGAAGAGTTAATATCCTAACAAAGAAGGGGGAGAAGAAGTACATCTCGGATGTTTACTTTGTCCCTACTTTGAGGCATAACCTCATATGTATTTAACAACTCATGTAAAAAGGATACAATGTCTTTTTCAAAAACGATGAGTGCACAATTTTGCATATACCTCCAAGCAGATAGTTGATTACAAAGGTTCAAATGAAACAATAGAATGTTTCCACTAAAAATAAGGTCAGATTTGAAGAAAGAAGGTGCACAAGAACAAATGTCAATGAATTCACAAGAGGATGGAAGAAAAGTTGCACCTGTTACACAAGTGAACTATCAAGCAGAGGTCAAAGATGAAAATTGGTTATGGCATTTGAGATTTGGACATCTCAACTTTGGAGGTTTGAATTTGCTGCATAGGAAAGGCATGGTGAAGGGGTTGCCGCTCATAGAAAAATTGGACAACCTATGTGAAGGATACATCTTGGGTAAGCAACATAGAGAGACATTTCTAGTAGGAAAGTTAATAAGGACAAAGGCACCTTTGGAGATTTCCCATTCAGATTTATGTCGACCAATGCAGACACCATCAATTTGTGGCATCCACTATTTATTGACCTTCATAGATGACTGCACAAGGAAGACATGGGTCTATCTCCTAAAACATAAAAGTGAAGTGTTTGAGCGCTTCCGTCAATACAAAGCTCTTGTTGAGAAGTAAAGCGAAAACTACATCAAAGTCCTTAGGACTGACAGAGGTGACAAATACATTTCAAATGACTTCCTTCGATTTTGCAGGGAGCATGGAATTGACAAGCAATTTACAGCAAGGTATACACCTCAGCAAAATGGTGTCGCAGAAAGGAAGAATAGGAAAATTATCGAAATGGCAAGGAATATGTTGAAGGCAAAGCATTTTCCAAATGATTATTGGGCTGAAGCTGTCGCTTGTGCAATGTATATCATTAATAGGTGTCCAACCAAAAGTGTCAAGGATGTTGATCTTGAAGAGGCATGGAGTGGAAGAAAACACAATATCACTCACATGAGAGTCTTTGGATGTGTGGCTTATGCATGTCTCAGATGTGTTGAGGAAGAAGTTGGACAACAAGGGAGAGAAATGCATATTTGTTGGATACAGTGGTGAATCCAAGGCATACAAGCTCTACAATCCATCAACCATGAAGGTCATAATCAACGGAGATGTTTATTTCATAGAAGAGGAAGCATGGGATAGAAATTTAGAGAAGACATTCAATGTGAAAGAATGTAAACCACGAGGACAAAGAGGAATTGACAACATCAAGCAATTCATCAACAGTGACTCCCTCTACTCCTATTCAACCGCAACAAAGCAAGCAACAAGTAACCCCATCAACAATAATTGGACAACACCATGCACTCAAGCAAGTGCTTCTCCAAGAAATCCGTAAAGCGCAACACCAAGTGACATGACAAACCCATCTTCAGTAAGCACATGAAGACCAAAATTCAAAAATTTAAATGAGATTTATGAGCAAGATGAAGTTGGTAGTAGCTTTGGTCTAAATTCCTTATTTGCATTATTTTGTCATGTAGATGACCCAATCCATTTTGAAGATGCAATCAAAGAAGAAAAATGGGTTGTGGAAATGGAGAAAGAAATATAAGCAATAGAAAAGAATGACACATGGGAGTTAGTGAACCTTCCGCAAGGAAAAGAAGTCATTGGAGTGAAGTGGGTCTATAAGACCAAGAGAAATGTCGATGATAAGATTGAAAGGCATAAAGCGAGGCTAGTTGTCAAAGGATACAAGCAATAACATGGAAGAGATTATGCAGAGACATTTGCGCCAGTGGCGAGGATGGAGACAATGTGTATAGTTGTGGCGATTGTTGCACAACATAAATGGAAAGTGTATCAAATGGACGTAAAATCAACATTCTTGAATGAAGTGCTGAAAGAGGAATTGTATGTTGCGCAACCACTTGGTTATGAGGTAGAAGGCCAAGAAGATAAAGTGTATCGGTTGAGGAAATCTCTTTATGGGATGAAGCAAGCACCGTGTGGATGGTATAGTAGGATAGATGCTTACTTGTTGGACAATGGTTTCGACAAATGTGACAGTGAGCCTACTCTCTACATCAAAGAGAGCGATGGAAAGATTCTTATTTTTGTCTTATATGTAGATGATTTAATATTTACATGCAGTGATGATTTCCTCATCGTTGCTTTCAAAGAAGTCATGAAAAGTGAATTTGAAATGATTGACTCGGGGTTGTTAAGATATTTTTTGGGCATAGAAGTGAAGCAAATAGAAAATGGAATTTTTATTTCTCAAGAAAAGTATGTAGTAGACATTTTGGAGAGGTTTAATATGTAGAACAGCAAGCCCACACCAACTCCAACTTCCATGGGGTTGAAGTTGAGCAAAGAGGATTGCAATAGGAATGTCAATCCGACATTATACAAAAGCATGATAGGCAGCTTGATGTATTTGACTGCCACCAGTCTAGATATAATGTATGCAGTGAGTTTGGTGTCAAGGTTCATGGAGACACTCAAGGAGACGCATTGGCAAGCAACCAAAAGAATTCTAAGGTATGTCAATGGGACAAAACAGTATGGTATTTTGTACACCGCAACAAATGATTTCAGGTTGGTTGGTTACACTTATAGTGATTGGGTAGGAAGTGTCGATGACAGAAAAAAACACGTCAAGATATGTTTTTCATTTGGGTTTCAGAGCCATTTCACGGGCCTCCAAGAAGCAACCAATAGTGTCACTATCAACAACAAGAGCTGAATATGTCACTGTAATAGTAGTAGCGTGTGAGGCAGTTTGGATGAGAAGGATGTTGAGGGATCTTCGCCACAACCAAGAGGGAACGACAACTATTTTCTGCGACAACACTTCTGCAATTGCATTGTCAAAGACCTCTGTCTTTCACAAGATGACCAAGCCCATTGATGCTAAATATCATTTTATTAGAGAGTTTATTAACAATGGTGCAATTGTGTTGCAACACCGCAAGTCATAGGAACAATTTGCTAATATTTTCACAAAGCCATTAGCACGTGAAAGTTTTGTTTATCTTAGAGACTATTTGGTAATCCTCAATGGCGACAATTGTGATTAAGGGGGGGTGTTGGAAATATTAATCCCAACCACTGCCTTAAACACACTGACAAACACCATGCTTGCCCAGTCAACTATTGCAGGCTTGCGATTTTGTTTACAGGTAGAAGGACTAAAGTCTGAGCAGAAGTACAACGCTGACCATTCCGAAACACAGAAGAGAGTTTAAGGCACTTAATGAATTTTGGTAAATACTTCTGGGAAAATATTCACTCCGCCACTATTACCCACACTCCACAACACCTGCAAGTTCAGAAAACCATTTATTATGTAAAATTATCCATCTTGTGTCTTAATGATTGGCTTTGTCATGTATTAATGTCAAATTTGTATGTTGAGATAAATATGAAAGTAAAAAGTCATTTCTATGGTTGAGAAAGTAGAGAGGAGTCGAGTGTGTAATTCTAAGAGCTAGTGAGGATAAAATTGTGGAGGAAATATTGGTGGGTGAGTAAAAAAAAGTTTTACAAAGTTTTACAAATAGTTACTCTACAACCCCAGTGAAGCGTAAATCACAGTAAGTCTTTTTTGTTTATACTTGAAGAAACGACCTCCAATTTGTTATGCGAATGTATTCGCATATGCTTTACAATATAATCCAAAGTTTGGTTTGTTGCGATATGCCTTTAAACATTCACATCTAGCTTTACCACAACTATTTTTGTTTTTACTCTGTTTTCCCATGAATAAACTTTGTGTTTTAATTAAGCTTCTGTCCAGCTACGATTTACTTTCCATAACTAGATAATTGACTTGCTGCAACTGATTTCTGAGCGAGGCTCCTCTCCTTTGCCCCTATAAAATTTTTCCAACACTCTTGCCTCATTTTGGGTTACAAGGAATTGGAACACTAAAGCCTCATTGTCACCTCTTGCACTTACAATAGAAGGTAGTGAACCCAGACATAACAATAGATAAACCAACAAAAGGATCAAATACAACCATATAATATGATATACTATCAAGTTCTCCATGGTCTTCCTTCCCACTTTAACTCTCTAAGCTCTCTGATGGCCTTATCACTACTATGAGGGAAGGTTGACGCATTTGGGCACGAGAGGGCTTCTGATTTATAGGATGAGAGGTGAAGACGAGTGGGAATGATTGGAGTGATTTCACAATGAATAATGTGGAAGTATTGTTCCTCCGAATGCGATTGAAGGTTTTGGTCGCAAAAACATATTGACTTCGAAACAACTTGGAGGGCCTACTTCTAACATGAAAAGTTTATTAGTTGAGAAAAGTAAAGGTAATCATAGTTGTGATATAAGTGGGTTTGATCAATTTAGAAAACTAAATGTAACAACCGTTATGAGATACTCTCATGACCTTCATTAAAGCCCTTTACTTTACATATTCTCAATATCTTGAATTACTTCAAGCTAGTGGGTAGATGAGAACTTTTCTTATTTTTTGATGGACAAAATTGAAGATTGTGAGAAGGAATTTAGGAAGAAGATAGCTCATCCCACTAGATATATTATGTGCTTGGCTCAGAAGTGAAGAATCAATCACATGATCATTTTAAAGAAGGAAGTATGAGAGGAAACTAAAAGAAGAATTTCAAATGAAAGGGGATATACACAATCAAGATGAGATGTCAGCTCGTGTTCGATGGGATAAGAATCGACATGAAGAAAAATACGCATAATCACACTCGAGAAGATAAATACAAGTAGGAACAAAAGGAAGACAAAGGTAAAACACCTAAATATTGGTTGTTGCTCATTGCAATATTGGCTTAGATAATGATTTTTTCAAAGCTTTATTTGATTCTTGGAGAGATGTTTGGTTACTTGACATTGGTATTATTTACTACATGATATTTTAGAAATATTTCTTTGAAGAATTAAATGACTATATAGAAGGTTCATTGTACTTTTAAATAGATCTAGTCTCAAACTTGCAGGAATTGGCACCATCATGCTTAAATTGCTCAAATTCCTAGATTTTCTTTTGAATGATGTTCTTTATCTTCCTAGGTTAATGAGGAAATTGTTGTATCTTGTACACATTTGACAATAAGGTCAGTCCATTCACACATTTGATGAAACAATTGAAATAGGGAGATGTTTTGACAACTTGGTCATCATGACATGACCGGAGGATGACAAATTGTTGAAGTTGAAAAGGTTATCTATGCAAGCATAAAATTCTATATATCTTTCTCACTAGGATGAAACCACATCACTTTCTCACTACGATGAAAGCACATCATCTTCTAGTCTTTTTTGGCATGCAAAATTTGGACACACCAACTATGATAGTCTTCATATGCTAAAGAACAATGGAGTTTCTAGTTTACTTACCATTCCAAGGAACTTGAGGCAATGTGGGGTTTTTATCCATGGGAAACAAAGGAAACAACCTTTTCATAATTCCACTTTCATAGCATGTAGAAAATTAGAAGTGATACATATCGATTTGTATTCCCTCAAACCTATTCCATTTGCTTGTGATAATAAATATATCACAACGTTTATTCATGAATACATTAGAACATGTTGGGTTTTGTTGTTAAAACATATGTCTCAGGCTTTTGAAACATTTGAAAAATTTCATGTATGGATTGAAAATGAAGCACAATCTAGAATTATCACTATTTATATTGATAATGGATGGGAATATACCTCTAATGAGTTTGAAATCTATATAAAACATATTCACCTGCACTTAATCAAACATCAAACCATTGTTCCATATAACCCTAATAAAAATGGTGTAGTAGAAAGAATAAGCGACACACTTTTTTTTTCTTTCTAACTAATGGAATTGACAATTGGACTAGTTTGTATTTGCACAATTCAGAGTCAATTACACTGTACCACTATAACCTCTAGGTGCCTATGTACACCCCTTTTGCAGATATGGATAAATTGGAGGCATTTAAACGTCAAATATATTGGTACATAACACTTCATTATCATGACAGTCACAAATTGAGCTCCCTCTCAGGGACTGAATGGGACACTCTTGAATATAGTACAATGAGTGTTATTTTTCAAGCATGTGAATTTGATGTTGTAAGCCGATGCAATTCTATGTGCAATACATGTGAAAATAGGAGTCCATCTCATATTATTAGGAATAAGAATCCTTATGAAATTTGGTACGACCACATTCTTTCAGTGAGGCATCTCAGGGGTTTTAGTTCCACTTGCTATTTATTAGTTTCTATGGAGAAAAAGAAACAAACTTTGTGCAAGGAGTCGAAATTACATCTTCTTGAGGTACTCAAATACCACCAAGGCATATCATCTTTATGATGAGGTAAATAAAAATTTCATCCTAGAGATGTGATTTTTCTTGAATCCACTAAGAACGGAAAAACTATTGAGTGATATCTTGATCTTCTAGATAGTTTCACTCATGTAAAGTCACATCATGAGTTTGGTGATGGGATTACACATCTTGAAGGCGTATTCCTATCTTGGATCAATCTCTATGATATCCTTTTGAAGTGACATCTCCCTCTCATGAAGAAGATTTGACCACTTCATTAGAATTGAATGATGCGATTGAGAGGATTAAAAGAATGAACCTTGTTGGGAATGCAACACCATCTCAATAAGTGGAACAACCTACACCATATAAAAAAGGTTCACCAAAGTGGTTCATAAGGAAACTTGAAATTGTTCATCTTAATGAGGTTGGAAACACAGGGGCTAGAAGTTCAACTAAATAAGATGGAGGTGTTGTAGATAATTTACATTCATGTGATGTTAATGAAATGTATGTTTTTTATGATTGTGAATTAAATTCATCTACTAACTTTGAACCAACTTCCTTTAAAGAAACTACTTCTCATTATGAGTGGAAAGAAGCCATCCAAAAGGAGTATGATGATGTCATCAAGAATGGGACATAGAAGCTGGTGGATTCTCTGTTTGGAACCAAACCAATTGGTTATAAGTGTGTCTACCAAAAAAAGTATAAATTAAATGGTTCACTTGACGAGCATAAAGTGAGGCTTATATCAAAAGGATTTGTACATAAAGAAGGCATAGACTATGTAGAGACTTTTGTTCCCAAGACAAAATGGCCTACCATTTGTGCATTGTTGGTTTTGGTTACCCCCACAAAAAATGGGCTACTTATAATAGGTGGATGATTCATCAAATGGATGCAAACACAACCTTCTTGAATGAGCACTTGAAATAATATGCCTATATGTTTCAACTAGAAGCATTTGTTGTGAAGGGTCAAGAATTAAAGGTACATAAGTTCATCAAGCATTTGTATATTTTGAAGAAAATAAGCCATGCATGGTATGAAAAGTTAACTAAGCATCTTTTGAGGATTAATTTCAAGCATTTTAATCTTGATGATGCAACTTTGTTTGTTAAGAAAGTTGGCTTTGATAATAGGGAACAATGAAGCATATATTGCATACATAAAAAAAGAATTGAAGAAGGGTTTTGATATGACAAGCATGGGGACATTTTCACTACTAATTGGGTATAGAATTAACTCGAAATTCAAAGCATGTATTCATATCCCAAAATAAGTACAATAGAGAATTATTGAACAATTTTGACATGGCTAATTGTAATCCTCTCTCTACTCTAGTGGAACAAAATCTGAAGCTAACATTAGAAAAAGGGAAATTTGAGGGTCAACTAAATATAGATAGCTTGTGGGGAGCCTTACCTAGCTTACCACTACCAAACTAGACATTTCATTTGTAGTTGGGGTTCTTTCCAAGATCATGTGAAATCCTTATGAAGAACATTGTGGTGCTACAAAGAGAGTTCTAAAGTACTTCAAAAGGAAATCAAGACTTTGGGCTCAAATACTCAAGGTGGAAGACTTCAAAATTAGTCATACTTTAATAGGGGTAAGGAGAATGGATTGTCTACTTCAAAAGGAAATCAAGACTTTGGGCTCAAATACTTAAGGTGGAAGACTTGGAAATTAGTTGGACATATAGATTCATACTTTAATGGGGGTAAGGAGAATGGATTCTCTACAAAATCCCTCATTAGCCTTGGATCAACAAATATGTCTTAGATATCACACAAGCATTTTGATGTAGATTTCACTATAGAGGTAGAATATGCGGCTACGACAAAAACAACAAAGGAGATTGTGTGGATCAGGAAGTTATTAGATGATTTGCAAGAGAAACAACTAAATACTATATCACTTTTGATTGACAACACTTTTACAATCAAGTTGGCTAATAATTTTAGATTCCATGATCGACCCAAGCACATCAACACAAAGTACCATTTAGTTCAACATCATATAGAGGTAAAGACTATTCAACTAATATCTTATTCCACAAGCCACCAAATTGCAGACTTCTTCACCAAATCATTTAGATTTTTTTTTGAAAAATCAAGAAAAATAAATTTCAAACACCCATTCTTAAACTTACAAATACCCCTTTATATTAAGAAAAAAATATCACATACCTAATCCTTAACATTATAACATTATAAATATTTAGTATAAAATAAAATATAAATAAGAAAACTATATTCAAAACTATGATAAAAAAATTAAAAATCATTTTTATTATACATATTTCAATATTTCATTTCAATAATATTACTCAACATAGAATTATTCAATATCCAATTTACCAAAATTTAAATTTATAAAATTTATATAACAGCTAAACTTTTTATTATTATAAAAATTTCACAATCATTAAAAAAACAATAAAAATCTTATCACAAGTTTTGATTGTGTAAACTTTAATATATCAAAGGTCCAATATATGAGAAACAGTTGCAACCACTACAGCCTATTCATATTAAATATGAATTCCTCCCACATACAGGTTTCAAACCAAAGATTTACCCTTCTAATTTTATCAGTCCAAAATTAAGTTTGGCATGATGATAAATCCTTAATATGAAAATGTTAAATATTATTAGATTTTCCAATGTAATCCTCATTATGAAAGCATTTGCATTTTCTCCCAGTTCTCTGTTCTCTTCATAGAGGAATGGAGGAAACATTACATTTTACGTTCCAGCTTCCTTCTATATTATATAATGTTTTTCTTTTCTTAATAATTAAATCCAGCTAACCTACCTGCATACGACGAAATGATCAAACCTAAAAATATCAGTATTGCATGTGAGTATATCAAGCTCAATCATTCCATTAGAACCCCTTGCATTACAGAACCCATTAGTAGTGATGCTATCGGCAAATTATTAAATACAAAATGAAAGAGTTAAAAGTCAATGTGCAGGGAGTGATGTTTTGGTTTTGATATGATCCCATCACTTTAGAAATATCAGTATTGCATACGAGTATATCAAGCTCAATCCTTCCATAGAACCCCTTGCATTACTGAACCCATTAGTAGTGATTGTATCTGCAAATTATTAAATACAAAATGAGAGTTAAAAGTCAATGTGCAGGGAGTAATGTTTTGGTTTTGATATGATCCCATCACTTTAGATCGAAAATTGGAATAATTAAAACAATAGAAGTCACCAGTGAGCTAATGGAATTTCTCAGGCATACTCTAAGAGCTTATTGGAATGAAATGAATTACATTGACTTCAACAGTTCTGGCATTGACATCTCTACCTACAAGGAAGAGTGAGGAGCCAATGAAGCATATTGGATGCAATTTTAGTAGGGGTTTTGACCAACATAATTGCCAGGGGGATTGTAATTGCAGGTCATGAAGGTATCACCGTCGTTGCAAATGACCCTAGCGCAGCCCACCGTTCGAGAATTCTTCCACACAATTTGAGTGTAGTGCCCGCATTCCTGAAACCCATTGCACGAATGAGTATGATAGTTGAAGTAACGGTCTTCCCCGATCCACGCAGCCACTGCGTCCTTGGGTTGCCAACCACTTCCACTTCCCCAGAAAATATTTTCGCCAAATGGCCCATTCGAGTGTTTCAGAGCGCAGTCTCCTCGTCTCTTACTGGCATATGCCTGGGCATAGCTGGCCACATTGGCATCCCACACAAGGGGAGGATCCCCAACCTGGGCTCTTGCCTGGTTTTGGGGTACAAGGAATTGGGACACTAAATCCTCATTGTCACCTCTTGCACTTACAGTAGAAGCTAGTGAAACCAGACATAACAACAGAATAACCAACAAAAGGATCAAGTACAGCGATCGGATATGATATACTATCAGCTTCTTCATATTCCTCCTTCCCACTTTAACTCTCTAAGTTCTCTAATGGCGTTATCACTACTATGAGAGAAGGTTGATGCAGTTGGGCATAGCAGGTCCGCTGATTTATAGGATGAGAGGTGAAGAAGAATGGGTGTGATTGGAGTGATTGCAGGAGGAGCCATGTGGAAGTACTGTTCTTCTGAATGCGATTGAACGTTTTGGTCTCAAAAACATATTGACTTTGGAGCAACCTAGAGGGCCTACTTTTGAATAACTTGAAAACTTAATCAGTTGAGAAAACTAACTGTATTTACAATCGTGAGCTAAAGGGGGTTTATCAGTTAAGAAAACTAAATGCTATCAAAGTTGGGTTTGATTGGGGTGTATATTTTATTTTTTTGGAAATTTTAAGAATAGATGTGAAAGTAGCTATTTGACTTCGTTATTTACTCATCAAATTTATGAAATATTTCAAAAAATCTATAATATAGTGAAATTCAATTAACTAATGTAGTTGTGAAAACTTAAATACACTAATTGTTATTACAATTATGAGCTAAGGAGTTATCAATTACAAAAACTAAATGTAATTATAGTTGTGAGTTAAGTGGGTTTGATTATGGGTGTATATTCTGGATTTTTTTTGGAAATCTCAGATAGAAAGGAAAGCAACAATTTGACTTGACTATTTATTTTGTATATAAAATTTCTGAAATATTTCAAAAATTTACAACCTAGTTAAATTTAACTCACCAATGCAGTGGGTTTGATTATGGGTGTATATTCTGATTTTGTTGGAAATCTCACAAATAGAAAAAAAAAGCAACCATTTGACTTGGCTATTTATTTTGTATACAAAATTTCTAAAATATTTCAGAAATTTACCATTTAATTAAATTCAACTTACCCATACAATTGCCAAATCTTTACTTTTAAATACACTAGTAACTATAATTACAGTGGCCAACTAAAAAAAGTTTATCAATAAAAAAAATTAAATGTAATTATAATTGTAAGTTCAATGAATTTGATTGTGAGCGTACATTCTGAAATATTTTAGAAATTTCAGTGATAAACAAAGTTCATCCTTTGACTTCGCTATTTACTTGTGGATCAAATTTCTAAAATATTTCAAAAATCCATAATAGAGTTAAATTCAGCTCACTTGCGAAGGTTCTACCCTTAAATACACTTCGATCACGTGAAAAATTTATCAGTTAAGAAAGTTCAGTATAATCACCATTTGGAGAGAAATGGGTTTGATACGAAAAATCTTTACGGTTAGGTAAACATGTATAGCCTAAAAAGTTTATTAATTGGAAAAAGCTCTGCAATTAACTTATGAAGTGTTATTGGACCAAAGAACTTTATGGGAACTGATATGTGGATATGTAATTGCCTAATGTAATATTATTTTTATATTATTTTTTGATGGTGCATGTTAGGAGAAAGTGTGGGTGGGGTGATTATATTGTGATGGATTGTTTTGGTGGGAAACAAACAGTAAAGTAAGATCATAATTTTGTGGGGGAGTTTTGATTGTGGCAAAATTGTAAGGTAGAGAATAAATTCAAGTATATGGAGATATAAAAGAAATCAAAATAAGATCACAGTTTTGTGGGGAGTTTTGATTGTGGCAAAATTGTAAGGTAGAGAATAAATTCAAGTATATGGAGATATAAAAGAAATCATACACCGGGTAAAAAGAAAGTTTCAATAGTTTTAATCTTTCGTTCTAAACAATTGGATTAAAAGCATTACGACACTGGGAAGTACTTTTCATCATATTAATTTGGATCATATTTATAGGGAACAAGATAACAGATTTATTATCCAAAAAAGAATTGACAAGGATCCAAATAAGTTCTATTTTGTTTTGTATATGAACAAAAAATGACAATGATCCAAATAAGTTAGTTTTTTTTTTTTTTTTTTTTTTTTTTTTTTTTTATATGAAGAAAAAAATATGGGAAGGCACCGTTTTTGACCAATTGAGCTAACCCTTGGAGGTTTTATTATATTCAATTTTAATATATTCATATATATTTTCTTTTAATGTGGTTCACGAACCCTTGGGGCTTTTAATATATTCATATTTTTTTAACTAAGCTAACCCTTGGGGTTTTAATATATTCATATAGCTAACCCTTGGGGATTTTAATATATTCATATATATATATTTTTAGTGTGGTCAACGAACCCTTGGGGCTTTTAATATATTCATATTTTTTTAACTGAGCTAACCCTTGGGGGTTTTAATATATATATATATATTTTAGTGTGGTTCACGAACCCTTGGGGCTTTTAATATATTCATATATTTTTTTTAGTGGCTTTTAATATATTCATATAATTTTTTTAGTGTGGTTCACGAACACCTTGATCAGTGAGTGGTCGCTAACCCTTGCTTTTAATATATTCATATATTTTTTTTGAGTGGTCGCTAACCCTTGGGGCTTTTAATATATTCATATATTTTTTTTAGCTTTTAATATATTCATATATTTTTTTTGAGTGGTCGCTAACCCTTGGGGCTTTTAATATATTCATATATTTTTTTTAGTGGCTTTTAATATATTCATATAATTTTTTTAGTGTGGTTCAGGAACACCTTGTTCAGTGAGTGGTCGCTACGTCCAGGAAGCAAGACCTGAACCAAGGACTTTGGGCAGATTCGACCCTGTGACCTCTCCATGGCGAAACACGGTTTTTGACCAACTGAACTAACCCTCAGGACTTTAATACACTAAAATGTTATAACAAAAATACTAGAATATTATACAAATGTAGTATTTTTTTATTAATATAAATAAGAAGCCTCTTTTTCCACTTAAAAAATATCATTTAGTTTAATTTGTTTCAATCTCACTTTGATCCAATTAATCAAATATTGGATCTCATGTCTGCATCCAAACAGATAATGCCAAAATTGAATTAAATTACAAAAACCGGGACTGCTGATATACTTCCGGCATACGCAAAATTTTCGGTTCTTTCACGTGCAGGCAGTGTACAAAAGTTGAACAAAAAATTTATGCAATGATTTCGCTTGTATTTAAATGTAAAAGCGGCCTGATAGATTGAGGATTTTCCGCCGTCACAATGTTTTTAACACATATATTCTCACTCGTATCGTTGATTAAGGGTAAGTCTCACGCATTATTCTCCGGGCTTTAAGCATTTGTTAATTGCGAAGACGAAAACATTCAAAGAACCTCAGTATCCGGTGGCGTAATTGATGACCACAGAAGTGGCACATCAGCGATTCGACTTTGATTCATACACGAAGTATAGCGACAGCCCCAGACTTTCTCTTGCAGAAGTACCTAATTTTAGCATAGTCTAACTTGCCACAATTTTACTAGGAAAATAAGGTAATTCATGCATGATTTTGAGAATACTTTGCATTATCTAAGAGTTATTGATTATTAATGATACTAAATCTATTTCTAGTATTTTTTTTATTTTTATTTTTCACACAATCCCAAAAATGGTGGGTGAAATTGTAACCTCAACACCATTATTTTATTCTAATAAGTCAATCCATATAAAACTGAAAAGCAGGCGACCATGTACATCTCAACCAACTTCGCATACAAATTATAAGGCAAAACAAAAAAATCAAAATCATATGCGCCAAATTCAAGAGATAAATGAATTCCTGTGGTGTTCTAATTTAAAATATAAAACTGAAAAGCAGGCGACCATGTACATCTCAACAAACTTCGCATACAAATTATAAAGCAAAAAAAAAATCATATGCGCCAAATTCAAGAGAGAAATGAATTCCTGTGGTGTTCTAATTTAAAATATGTTAGGTTACATATGGCAATTATTTTTACAAAATAAAGTTGTTTTTAATGAGAATAGATTTATATTAGTTATTGTTATAGTTGATATAAATGTATCAAATTATACAAATCTAATATTAAAACTTTATTTTATAAAATTTAATATTAAAACATATTATATAAATCTTTTAAAATCTTATTAAATAAATCTTAATATTAAAACCCCAAATATATATATATATATATATATATATATATATATATATATATATATATATATATATATATATATATATAACAATAAATAGTAGATAGATTATATTAATTCATGTTTGTATATCGCAAAAAACTAGGAAAATTATAGATTGTTTACAACATCATCTATAGCACCAATATTTTAAAGTTGTTCATCCAAATCCCATTTTTTTTTTGCCAAAATTACAAAATTCCTATCTACTTCATTACAGCTACATACCCTAAAGTCTTGTTTCAACAACAAAATACATTTATGTTTCAACATCAAAAAACAAAAACATAGGGGACTGACTAATCCTCCATTGCCGCTGGATAATTGAGATCAATTCCAGTAGTGTCATCATCAGACCAAGCATTCTTTTCTTCCAGCTTGAGTTGGAGTTCTTCAATTTGCATTCTCAGAGCATCCACTTCATCCTCTAATTGACGAATCTTCAGATTCTTTTCTATCTGCCTCTCTTGCATTTTGTATGCCTCCTTTTGCTGCTGATGGAGACACCTTTTCATCACCACCAACCCCTCCTTGAATTCAACATGTTCCTTGAAATCAGAATTTGGGAATTTCGTCTATGGACAGCACCTCTCCCGATCCTTCACGGAGTGCCCCGACATTCTACCAGAACGAGGGCGACAACGACCCCAGGAACCCGAAACTGAGACAACCTCACACTGAGAGTGACTCAATGCATCAACATGTTAACAACCAGGATTACTCTAACCAAATTACCTGAACAAAAGGGATAATCCCCAAGCCTCTCAATTTCCCAATGAAGACCATAGTGATGAACACAGAGCCCAACAAAGACAGAGCCTCTCAATTTCCCAATGAAGACCACAATGATGAACATAGAGCCCAACAAAGACAAGCCTCTCAATTTCCTGAAATGATAAACGCAAATAGGATAAATCTAGAGCCTCTCAATTTCCCAGCGAAGACCACAACTAGTATAAACCTAGAGCCCAACAAAGACCACACAGAGAGGAAAAAAAAAGAGCTTCTCAAATGCCTCACTCTTATCAAATGTTCTGAAGCCCCCCTCTGCAAACACTAGCTTAAACACCCGAGTGTTTCTACCCTCTGATCCCATAGTCATGACAAACCCCCGGATCCCTATTATTACAGACCCTTATTACCTCTAGGATAGAGACAAACCCACTCTTATGGCAGAAGTTCAAACCGTTATTCCTCCTTAAATAGAAATTCCTGAGCCTTAACCAAATGCGGAAATCGTGGACTGTGCACTTACCTCTTGTGCCCTAATGACCCTCCATTATGATCTTGAGTACTGAAACGACTTGCATCTTGTCCGAATTCATCGTCCCCCATGTGAATAGTTTGCACCAGCCTGGATGGATTAAATGGCAACCTCATTCTAAGTGAATTCACTTGTTATCACCTTGAATGCAGCTACTGCAAAGCCTGATCCAAGAATTGAGTACCAGATCTCCCACACTTGAGCACAAGCCAGCTCCAAGTGTTACCACCTTCTCAAGAAAACGAGCACATGACAATGGATAAAGCACATCATGCCGAGGAGAGCCTCCACAGGGCAGGGAGGAGGGGCGTGAGATGAGAGGGAAAATGTGACTGGGGAGGGGAGGGAAGGCCGGGGGTGAAGAGGAATGAGAAGCCAAGGTGGCCGAGGCGACGAAAAGAGGCGGGTGATGTGGTGGAGGAGGTGGAAGAGGGGAGGGAGGGTGAAGAAATATGAGAGGAGGCAAAGGGAGGTGCCAAGGGGGAGCCAAAAGGGAGAAATGTGGGGTATGAAGGGAGATAAAAACCACTTGAACTCCCTCATTTCCAACTGATTATTTCCATTTTTAAAGTAGGAATAAAAATAACTCTCAAGAATTGGATTTTCATATAAGAAATTAGGGGATAGGAAAATGACCCGCTACCCTATTCACTTCACTGCTTTCTTCTTTCATCTTGCATGCCAAGTTGGCTTGCTTGTCAGCTTATTTTTCCCTCTTAGGATGTGGAAAAACTTTAATTGTCCAAAGTGAGGAAGCATTCCTTGGACTCTCCTAAGGATTTGATTCAACTTATTGTTCTGAGATGCTGAGTTGTGGTTCATATGCTTTATGATAAGAAGGGAGACCCCTATTATATTCATATCCATGATTCATTTTTTCTAAGCCAAGGTGAGACCAAGAGACAAGCCATAAGCCTCGGCTTGATTGTTTGTCTTCTCTCCCAAATCCTAAGCGTATCTATCTTCTATGATTCCTTCGAGATTAATGAGAATCCCTCCCCCTCTGCCACCCCATAATTTCTTTTTGAAGCTCCATCAAATTGGAGAATCCACTTTTTCGAATTTTGCATCCAATCCACAAGCCCCTCAGGAGACATTCCAAGGATCGAGGGGGGGAAGGCGGGTAGAGGGATATTATGAGGAGGGTAAGGAGTCTTGGGAGCATAGACAAGGAGAGATCCATGTGAATTCTTGATGATCCAAAGAGAGTTCCATAATCAATGTGTGAAATTCCATACAAGATGAAAGGGATTTAAGAGCTGTGATTCTAGTTATTGAGCAAGTCTCCCTAAAGATTGATTTATTCCTTGATAACCATATATGATAGAAAACATACTTGGGAAGAGCGATCCATAGCTCCTTGAAGATGTTTTTGGCCTAAAGGGAGCCCACATAAAATATGGGCCCAAGAGTTGAAGAACTGAAGGAGATCATTAGGCCATCTTTTTCTGAGGAAAAGCGGACCAAGGGCCACTGACCAAACTTCTTTTGAAAAGTGACAATGGAGGAAGAGATGAGGGATTCTTTCCTCAAAATTTTTGCATAGGGGACATTTGGAGGGTCCACTAAAACCTCTTTTATGTAGGTTATCTGCCGTGAGAATATTTTTATGAGCTAACAGCTAGCATAATAAGTTCACCTTGGGGATACCATTCGTCTTCCAAATTTTGTTCCATATTGAGGACATTGGGAGGATTTGGGAATTGAAAATCATATGAGGGTATCCTTCTTTGACTATGGAAATGGAGTTCATTCAACCTCACCTATCCACCATTTTTTCATCAATGAGGGTGCATCCACTTAGCTTTTTAATTAGAATTTCTCTTGATGGGAGCATATTTTCCGAGATATTTTCCAATTTCCACCCCTTCCATAGTCCTTGTTGATTCCAATATGATATTTGATCCAAATGGATCATCCCAGTCTACATCATATGATTCCTAAGAGGGATGAGAGAGGAATCTGAACCTAAAGTTAGCAGACCCAAGATAGAGTCTGACCAAATATTAGTTGAGGCTCTGTTACCCAAAATTTTACTTAAATTATTCAATATGATGTCTGAGGATATTCTCATGAGTTTCCAGACTGTAGAACCTTGAGTCGCCTCCATTCACACCTCTCCGTTGTTATGTTAATTTATATATTTTTCTCTCAATACTTGCACCAACCAAAGATCATGCTTCGTGGTCATGGCCTAGTAGAGCTTGGCCCCCATTACCATTTTGACAAAAGAAGGGTCTATTATACCTAGTCCTCCATGCCGTTTTGGCACTTTGGTAGTTTTCTAATTTACGAAATGGAATTTCTTGTTTTTTGTCTTTCCTCCCTCCCAGATAATTTTTGTAATATAAATCCTAAGTTGATGCAAAACATATTTAGGATCTTGGAGAGCAGAGAATTGATACAGTGGGATAGCTAATAACACCAATTTCACAAGAATTATCCTCCCTGCGTTCTTAAGCCAGATTCCTCCCCAGTTCACAATTTTGTATTTAATTTTGTCCAAGAATTTTTGCCAAGCACGGGGAACAACTCTTTTAAGGAATATAGGGACTCCTGAGTAGTTAAAGTCTTTCCAATCCCTAACAGTTCTGAAGCCCAGGATTTCTCCTATGTTTTCTTCTTTCTGAGGGGATATATACCAATTGTAAATATGACTTTTGCTGCCATTTATTGCTCCTCCCAAGGCACTGAGGAACTAGTTAAGATTCCATTTGAATCATCGTGCGATCACCATAAAGAAAAATTATGTCATTTTGCAAACTGTCTATGGTTAATACTTCTAATTCCTTCTTTATATATGATCCCAGGGAGGAGGTGCGAGTCCCGATCTTTCTCCAATCTTCTACTCAACATGTCTGCCATCATTATATAGAGAAAAGGGTAGAGAGGGAAGCCTTGGCACAACCCCCTGGAGGCTTTAAAGAAGCCAACCACTTTTCCATTAACCAAAGGAGCGATCCAATGAGAAGAAATACAAAGGGCAGTCCACCTTATAAAGGTTTCATCAAACCCCATTTTTTTTTAAAACTTTCAACAAAAAACTATGCCTTACTCTGTCAAATGCACTTTCCATATCCAATTTTATTATCATTCCTTGATCTCCTCTTCTCTAGCTCGAGTCAATTTCCCCTTGGAGAAGAATTATATTATCAAAAATTTGCCTCCACGAAACAAATCCCCCTTGGTTGGTCGAGATCAAAAGGAGCATAAGAGGTTTGAGTCTAGAGGCAAGCAAATTTGAGAAGATATTATAATAGACATTGCATAGAGAGATAGGATAGAATCTAAAGAAGGAGGAGGGATTTGACTTAGGGATAAGCGCTAAGAAGGAGGTGTTAATTCCCCTGCTCATTATAAAACTCTTAAAGGAGTATCCAACCATTCTACAAAGGTATTTCTATATCACCTCTCAAAACTTTTGATAGAAGAAGGTCAAGAACCCATCTAGACTAGTAGCCTTGTACGGGGAGAAGGAGAAAAAAACAGACTTTATCTCATCTGGCAATGGTATGGAGATCAAAGACATGTTCATTTTCGATGAAACCATTAGGGGGACACACTCCAGAAGGAAGTCCTCACTCTCAATATCTATCAGAGGGTCTCCATGGTAAAGACTTGTGAAGTGATCCACCATCGCTTTCTTTATTTCTTCAAAATTCTTTATAGTCTACCCCTCATAATTGATCTGAGAAATATTGTTTTTGATCTCCCTGAACTTTGCTTGCTTATGGCAGAACTTAGTGTTTCTATCACCAGCTAAGAACAAATTGTTTCTCGATTTGAATCTTTAGTACTCTTCTTCTCTTCTAAGGTTAGCGTTAAGGGCCTTGAAGGTTTCAACTTCTTTTTGGAAGTCTGATATGTTTACTTGAGTATTCTCCATTTTCCCCTGCAATGAGGTTAAGTTTTCCTCCATTTCCCTTATGTCATATTGCCTTCCAGGCTTATTTTGTTTGATCCATTTTTTAATATCTCCTTTTAACCTTTTGAAAATTGTTTCCCAGATGGTAATTAGGTTACCCTGGACCCATTCTGACCAAGAGAGGGATACTAGAGCGAGGAACCTAGGATGTAGAAATTCTGACTATAGATTAACCTAATAATGCAATATAACTAAAGCAAAATACTTTAATCTACTTCTACAATCAAACTTGCGGAAGCTTAATAGATTTGAGCAAGATGAAGCTGAACACATATAACCAGAAGAAGAATCAATGCACATGAAACACAGAAGAATACTTATGGGAAAGCCTCAGCAAAAAACCCTACTATCTGTATTATCATACAAGGTGGAAATACATCAAGATTACACAAAGCTTTAGCTCTCATAGTTAGCCAACTCTTAGTACAATCCTCCTGGATGCTCACAGGCAAACAAGGCTTCTCACAAACCTTCTCCTCTACCGTCCAAGCCTCCTATTTCCTTGCGTTGTTTCTCCTGCGTGATCCTACTATTACCAAGTGTAACACTAATCACTCACACTGATCTCACACCCTGTAAAATTGTGTAATCCTCAAGGAACCTTCTCCTTCTGCATGGATGACTTTCCTTTATAGGAAAACTCATGCAACTGATAGTACAATGTCCCTGTCTTTAATCTCAACTAGGTCTTTCTCAGAATAGACATGCATGAGCTAATGATGAGAGAATCTTCAGTTATCTGGAGTACACTAGTTGGATGCATGCATGCATTAACTGACTGAACTCACAATTAGTTCCTCAATCAGTTTGGAACTAATCTAACTGGACTTAACTTAGTAAACTAAGCTAACTAATTACAACTCAAATACAACTCAACCTTATCTCCTTAATTAAGGGATAATCTCCTTAATTTAAGGGATAACTGTTGCATGACTTCACAAAGACTTCTAACTTGAATTTCTCCAACTAATTAATCCATGGTGAATTAATTAATTATTTTTCAAGCAGCTGGTGAGAATAAATTCGAATTTTAATTCAAGGACAAATTAAAATTGGAATATTCTGGATTCTATTTTTATCATTTCTTGTTGCTATTTTCAACACTTCCTCTCAACAAGAAAGGAATTCAACTCGATCCCAATCGTGAACCTTTGGAATGTTCTGCATGCAACACTTCTCTCAAGTGTTGTTGCTCCAACAACTTCAAAAACAAAAAAACATCCAACTTGAATTAGTATGATGCATCTGTCATCAAAGTCTCTGACTGTTATTGCCTCTAACAACTTAAAACTTTGCGCTTCTATTGACTCAGCCTTTCTGCACTATTATTAATCCTTCTCTACGCTCTTCAGTATCTGACTGCTCTAGCCTTTGTCACTTTGATCTTTGACTGCATCAATCCCACTGATTCCTCCCGCTACTATGTACTTTGGGCTCTCGTAGCAAGGTATGATCCATGAGATAAAACCTCTCAATGGACCCTGCCCAATTTCAGCCTTATTGGGACTATCACTTCACATCACTCCACCTTACACTTGGAGGTATGGCTGCATGTGATCCCTCTTCCCGCTTGGCTCGAAATTTCCCCCTAATGGAGGTATCTGCATGAGTGGATGCCTCCACTCGGTCTACTCTCAGCATATCCAATTGTGGTTCCTCGACAATTGTCTGAGACTTCTTCTAGGGCTATATGTTGAGAGGTAATTTACTCTCCCTCTCAAGCACCAAGTCTCTAACATTTTCCTTGCTCCTCAAGGCTTTGCATGCATCTTAAACCTCAGGTGCATACAAGTTCTTGACTCGTGAACCAATCTGCTTTACATGTCCCGTGGTGATGTGTCTAAGGAAAACCTTTCCCTTGCTGAAGACAACATTGTAGCCTTTGTCCTCCAAAATCGTGATCGATACCAAATTCTTCTTCAGTCCAGGCACATACTTCACATCTATCAAGGTGATAAGAGTTCTATGCTCCCTTTGAACAACAACTGTGCCCACTCTTGAAACACTATACCTTTCATCATCACCCATCTCTATGCACATCTTGAGGTCTTTCTCCTCTAAGGTACTGAATAAACTTTTATCATCGGTCATTTGGAATGAGGCTCCACTGTCAAGAAACCAACCACTACCCATCATCGATGACACCATGCATGCAATGTCGAACTAAGAGGCTAATGCCTCACCTTCTGATCCTTCCGAGGATCCCTTTTTGGACTTCTTTGATGGGGAATTAGTCGCATAATGACCCATTTCATGAAAATTAAAACATCTCACTTCAGACTTGTCAATCTTCTTCCCTCCATGAGAGGAATTCGATTCAAAATCGGATGCCTTCCCCTTCCCTTTCCTTGCCTTACTTGCTAAGGCCAAATTTTCTTCATCATCCTTGGATGAAGAACCATCTCGTGTGCTCCTCCTGATTTCCTCCTGCGTGAGATCCAATCATAGTCATTCCCAATCCGATAGTTACTCCCTTCCATTCACAGAGTCCTAGTAGCTATTCCAGTGCTTTGGAAGGCCGAGGAGAGCAAGGCTCACCATATCATCATCAGCGGTAATAGTTCCCACACTGCTAAGCTCATCTCTGCAAGTGGTGAGCTTGTTCAGATATGTGGAAATAGTATCACCATTCTCCATCTTGATTATTCGAAGCTTGTCCTTGAGTGCCAATTTCCTCTGGTCGCTACTGTTCTGGTAGAGGTCCTTCAATGTCTTCCACATTGAATATGAAGTATCCTTCCCATGGAGACTCGAGATAATATGGTCTCGAACTCCCTCAAGGATGATCTGTCTCACCCTCACCACACACTTCTTCCACTCAACCAACTCTTGTGATTTAGTTGAAGCTAGCTTTGGGATTTCTCGATCAATGAAATCCTTCAAGACGTTGTCTTCTAATACAGCCTCCATGCGATATTTCCATGCTATGTAATTCGAGTTGCCATCCAAGGCATACTTGAGTCTCAAACCATAGAATTCCATTGACCAACTTGAAGTATGAGATGAATTCGATTTGTACCTGCAACCCTAAACTTCAAACTTCGAATTATCTTCTTAGTATACTATTCATAGCTCTGATAACCTTTGCTTTGATACCATGTAGAAATTTTGAATGTAGATTAACTTGATAATGCAATATAAATAAAGAAAAATACTTTAATCTACTTCTACAATCAAACTTGTGGAAGCTTAATAGATTTAAGCAAGATCAAGCTGAACACATATAACCAGAAGAAGAATCAATGCACATCACAGAAGAATACTCAAGGGAAAGCCTCTGCTAAAAACGCCACTATATGTATTATCATACAAGGTGGAAATACATCAAGATTACACAAAGCTTTAGCTCTCACAGCTAGCTAGCTTTCGATACAATCCTCCTGGATGCTCATAGGCAAACAAAGCTTCTCACAAACATTCTCCTCTGCCCTCCAAGCCTCCTATTCCTTGCGCTATTTCTCCTAGGTGATCCTACTGTTACCAAGTGTAACACTGATCACTCACACTGATCTCACACCCTATAAAATTGTGCAATCCTCAAGGAACCTTCTCCTTCTACATGGATGAGTTTGCTTTATAGGAAAACTCATGCACTTGATAGTACAACATCCCTGTCTTTAATTTCAGCTAGGTCTTTCTAAGAATAGACATGCATGAGTTAATGATGAGAGAATCTTCAGTTATCTGGAGTACACTAGTTGGATGCATGCATGCATTAACTGACTGAACTCACAATTAGTTCCTCAAATAGTTTGGAACTAATCTAACTAGACTTAACTCAGTAAACTGAGCTAACTAATTACAACTCAAATACAACTCAACCTTATCTCCTTAATTAAGGGATAATCTCTTAAATTTAAAGGATAATTGTTGCATGACTTCACAAAGACTTCTAACTTGAATTTCTCCAACTAATTAATCCACGATGAATTAATTAATTATTTTTCAAGCAGTTGGTGAGAATAAATTCGAATTTTAATTCAAGGACAAATTAAAATTGGAATATTCTAGATTCTATTTTTATCATTTCTTGTTGCTATTTTCAACACAAGAGAATCTATCCATAAAGGGGAGAATCAAAAGGGGATGGGACCAAGGTTGAGGGATAGGGAGAGAATAAGGCTAATCAAATGATGGTCCGAGCCACACAACGGAAGAATAAAGGATTTTAGGCAAAGGTTTAAGATAAGGAGACTATCATAGGCTACAAAATGGCCAAGCCTAACAAAGATACGACCTAGGCTTGTTTGTTTATTATTCCAAGTGTAGATAAATTTCAAAGGCTTGACATTGAATAGGTTTAGGTTAAGAATAAGGTCTTCCATATTCTCCTAGAAGGAATCTCTGACTGTTGAGCCTCCGCTTTTATCATTATTACCCATTGTAGTATTAAAATCCCCCCAAAAATGCAGTTTTGACCAAACTCATAAATTTTTAGCTCCGTGAATTATTTCCAGCATTCCCTCTTCTCTCGAAAATGAACATGCATATAAACATTGATAACAGTGAAGTTCTACTGCATTTCTAAAATTCTAAATTTAGTTACAATCCAATGGGTGGTTTTTATCATACTTACGAGTTGTAATTTTGTAGGATTCCACAACGTGAAAAGGCCTTCAGAGGCTCCTCTAGAGATTTTTACTACCAGGTTGCTATGACCACGACATTTTGGGTGCAGTGAGTGAAGGTCTAACTCACCCAACTTCGTCTCCTGAAGGAGAGTGGCTATCAGTATTTCCTTTTAAATTAAAGATTTCATTTCCAAGATTCATTTACTAGATCCTAGTCCCCTACAATTCTAGGAGATTATATTCATAATTTACTTCTTTGTGGAAGCTACCCCCTTCACATGGACCATTATACTTCCTTTCATACCTCTGTTCCCCAAACCCACAAGATGGTGAAGTATTATGTGTTGGAAACCCAACTCTTTATCTTTTTCTATTGTTTCCTGCCTTATTTCTTTGTTTGATTTCCTTCCTGATCTTTTGACCTTTCTATCCATTTCCTTGGCTCTTGCACCTTCTGATTTCTCATCTGCTAAGCTTGTTTTTCTTGCTATTCCAGACGCTTCCTTAGAGGCTTTGAAACCTTCATCTTCCTCTTCTTCATCTGAAGAGCCTTCTATGCTACTAGAATTTTCTGGACTCAAGGTTATTTATTTTTGTTTTTTTGAGGTTGAGGAGAGAATGGAGGCCTCAGGGACGTTAAGCCCCGAAATGCTTTGGTGGGAGGGAAGAGCATCCATCCTCTTGGACTGAAGCCAGAACAACATACCTATTTTCTTCTTCTTGGCCTTCCCCACCTTCTAATGGAGAGCCAGAAGGAGGGGTAGGTGCACTATTACTTGGACCAACATTCTTGGGGGCAAAATTAGGATTTGTTGCTAGCCCACTATTCTGCTTTGAGTTCCCCTTTTTTCTTTTTACTTTATTCCAATTCTCATTTTTTTCTCCTTGTTGATTTTCCGTAGTGTCCTAATGTTTTGGCTAACGTTTTGTAAAGTGCCCGTATTCATGTCATAATTTACATTTGAATGGGATTTGATCATAGTTCACTTCCTGCACATGAGTCTAGCTATCCATACATAGATTTATTGCTAATAGGAGACATTTTTCTAGGTCTGCTTCCACATGAATCCTTGTGCAGGAAAATATACCATCCTTTGGCTCAGAACAATCTATATACTTTCCAAGGGAGTTTCCAATCAATTTAAATGGTGCATTGTTCCAATAGTGAATAGGAAGGTAAGGAAACTTCACCCAGACATGGATTGAAGAGGGAACATCACATTCTGGGTTAAAGCTTGGAATCTATCTATCAAATACAACTCCTAAGCTCCCATGAAGTATGGGCCATTCCTGAACACTAAATCTCTATCTAGAATATTCTCAAAGTATAAATTGTAGAACTTACCACAAAAAGAGGATGTAAGATTGTGTGCCTTGTAGAAAGAGGATAGAAATTGTAGAAGGTTGCACGATCAAAAAATAAAAATCAATTGCATGATTATTTTACAAGAGAAGGTAGTAAGAGAGGACACAGAGAGAATAATTTCAAAGGTAGTGTAATAGGAATAATAAATATGAGGGTATGACCTTCATCATGTTTGATGTGGTGAGAATGATCATGAAGCAAAGACATGCATAATCCCATGGGAGAAGATAAAATAAAAGTAGAAATGAAGAAGAAGAGAAAGGTAAAGCACCTAAATCTGATCATTTGGTTGTTGTTCATTGTAATATTTGCACAAATGAATATTTTTCAAAGCTTCATTTGACTCTTGGAGAGATTTTTGCCTGCTTGACATTGGTACTACTTAATACATGAAATTTTAGAAATATTTCTTTGAAGAATTAAATGACAGTGAAGAAGGTGCAGTGTACTTTTTAGATATATCTAGTCTTAAACTTGTAGAAATTAGCACCATCAGGCTTAAATTTCTCAAATTCTTAGATTTTGTTTTGAATGATGTCTTTATCTTCCTAAGTTACTAACTCATTGTCTCTTGTACATATTTGATAATAAGGACATTCCATTCACATGTTTGATGGAACAATTTAAATAAGGAGGTATTTTGACAGCAAAGTTGTCATGGCGTGATGGGAGGATGATAAAGTGTTTAAGTTGAAAAGGGAATTCACATAGGCATAGAATTCTATACATCTTTCTCACTATGATGAAGGTACATCATCTTCCAGACTTTTGTGTCATGCTAGATTTGGACACATCAACTATGATAGTATTCATATGTTGAAGAACAATGGTATTTTTGGTTTACTTACCATTCCAAGGAACCTGAAGCAATGTGAGGCTTATATCATTGGAAGCATTATATGAAACCTTTTCATGATTACAATTTGAGCGCTTGAAGAAAAATAAAAGTGATACATACTATTTTATGTGCCCTCATGCCTCTTCCATCTGCTTTTGATAATAAAATATTATTACTTTTATTAATTACTACACTAAAATGTGTTGGGTCTTCTTGTTAAAATATAAGTCTCAAGATTTTGAAACATTTAAGAAACTTCATGTATGGATTGAAAATGAAGCACAATATAGTATTATTACTCTCTATATTAATAATGGATGGGAATATACCCCTAATGAGTTTAAAATGTATCTTCACCAACAATGAATCAAACATGAAACCATTGTTCCATATAATCCTCATAAGAATGGTGTAGTAGAAACAATGAGTTGGACACTCTTGAGTATAGTATATTGAATACTATTTTTCAAGAATTAAGTTGATGCCTTGGGCCGATGCAACTTTCTATATGCAATATATGTGAAAAATAAGAGTCCATCTTCTGCTTTTGGGAACAAGACTCATGAAATTTTGAATGACAATATTCCTTCAATGACACATCTTAGGGTTTTTGGTTCAATTTATTGTTTATCAATTTCTAGGGAGAAAATAAACAAACTTGGTGCAAGGAATTGAAAGTGAACCTTCTTGAGGTACTCAAATACAACCAAGGCATATCATATTTTTGATGAGGTAAATAATAAGTTCATTCCAGATATCTAATTTTTCTTGAATCTACCAAGTATGATGAAAATATTAAGCAACAAATTGATCATCTGTATAGCATGGAAAATTTTAAGAACCATCCTAAATTTATATGTATAATAAATGAGTGAATGTCCATGACACATAGGAAAAATGGAAGGCGATTTTATCAATAATATAATATGTATATATAATTTTTTTGGCGAATCTCTCACCAAATTATATTATTTTGTAAAATCAAGGCGAATATTTCACGGAATTATAAAATTTTGTAAGAACTTTGCAAATCTCACTAAATAATAAAGACTTTGTAAAGGGCTAACAAAATTCATAATGAGTATTTCTTGTAATGACTTCAAGCCTTGTTAAGCAATCCATAAAAATCCAAAACAAGTATATTCCTAGGTCAAAACCCTAGCAATAGAAGAGTTTTAGGTTTCCATAATACTAGTAATAGAAGAATAAGGATGGGGTTTGTTTATTTGTTTTTTCATGTTGGTATATCATCCTCTTGTTATTATTTATAAACAATGAATGAATTCAATAGAATTGGATAGGTACAAACCAATTCACTTTAGCTTTAAAATATCTCATCTATTAATTTAATTCTTTCACTGTTTTTATCGTTTAACAAATAATATAAAATAAAAGAAACGTTGACTATTAAACTTCTTTTTCGTAAAATAATAAAGCCTTGATTATTAAACTTGTTTTTCGTTTTCAACATATCATTCATGAATAACAAATTTTTCATGTGTTTGTTACATATTCTTGCTCCATACTTACGTATTTTTCATTCTTGATCTCTCTCTACCTCAAGTGAAGAAGAGTTAATTAGGAAAAAAATTCCATGTAATGGCACTCATGACAAACTGAAACATGTAAATCCAGATGTTATCATGGTTGGCAGAAGTAATATTGTTATGGGACCTTCATTCTAGAGCCTAGAGGAAAGTAGCAAAACAAACTCATCCTCTTATTGTTTCTTTTGCAAGGATCGTATCCTTGGGTTCATATGAATTCCTCTCTT
Source organism: Pinus tabuliformis (assembly GCA_031772625.1). Lineage (NCBI taxonomy): Eukaryota > Viridiplantae > Streptophyta > Pinopsida > Pinales > Pinaceae > Pinus > Pinus tabuliformis. The sequence continues at coordinate 1,495,501,581 of CM062818.1, read as the reverse complement.
TCTAATCATTATAAACATTTTATATTTTCCAACCAACACTAGATATCAATGTTGACTATGTAACTAGCTATTCAACTATTTTTTTTTCCTCATACATGCAACCCCTATATATGCATTGATTTCCAATGAACTTTTAATTCACTGGATTATAATTCAAAAATTAAGCAAGAAAAAACCATTTTTTAAAGTGCACAAGGGATTAACTATTACTTCTTTTATTTATACTAGGTGCGTGGATTGTCTAGTTAAGAAATTGTTTCATAGTTCATGTCAACTGACAATCCTTATGTTAGAGCTTTATGACATTGATGATAAAATTTTGATCGACTGATCTTAGTTTTAAACAAAAAATCATATTTCAATTCCCACTAAGGAAGTGGGGAGCACTTAATAAGGAAGGATGATAGATTCCCCATCTTTATATATCAATAGGTATCTATCTCATTAAGTGTGCAACTTTTTAACAACTAACTTAATAATCACCACTTTCTTTTGTGCTTCTTTCTTTCTAATTGCCCAAGGTGGCCATCAAATTCACAACAGGACTAATGTGTGACCACTTAAAAAGGTATTTCCATTGTTGCCTAGTAATTCAAATGTGGTATGTATGACTAATGTGCAAGCATATAAAAATATATTTTAAATATATACAAGTCCATGAGTTAACTCAACTAGTTGTTTCCAATATTCTTGGACATTTAGCTAGTTCTATGCTAATAGGTACCAAAATCAAATCTTCCTAGATGAAACACATTAACCAATGTTACAAGTTTATTAGTCGTATCATCCACAAATATGGTGGTGTCAGTTGGATATGTTCATGTGAATTTCCTTAAAAAGAAAATCAAATATATATCCAATTCCGAATTAAAAAAGACATGTATACATCCACTATACATCATTGATACCATGATTCACTCTACTGTTTAACCCATTTTTATATTTCCTCTCTTAGCTTTTTTGTCTAAGCCTTAAATTGCATTGGGATTCATCTAGAACAATATTATTTCCCACTTCAATACCATTAAGAAAATACTTCACTTAATAAAAGTAATGAGATTACTACCATTCCATCTTATATTTTTTAAGAAAATTAGCATGCATACCTAACCTATCCTAACACTTGGTCCTTAAAGAATACAATTTTTCTATAAGTTCCCATTCCTTTATTTGGCATCCAGATGTCCAAAAACACCCTCACCACCCAAAAAGGTGAACACAAGTGTGGTGAGAATGCACTTTTGTGTTGCAATGCTCACCTTCTCTTGAGATTTAGAGGCAACATGGTTTTTAGCTTTCGTGATATGGAAGGTTCATTTTGTTTGAGACTTCCACAAAAATAAGGTCTTCCACAAATAGACTATTATATTATTTTAGTTAAACTTTTAAGTAAAAATTCGTAAACATTCTTAAAAAGTGTATTAGTCTTTCATAGGCTTGCACATGGTCCTTGTTCTCCCTCCTTTTGAAAATGATCTACCCATCCCAAATTTAAGTCTCTTTGTTAAGATGTTAAAATTTATAACCTTAGATGAAAATGATATTTTAATAGAACAAGAATACAAGTGCAATTAGTATTAAGCCCCAAGAGTTAGCTCAATTGGTCAAAGCAGTGCCCCGCCATACAGGAGGTCACAGGGTCGAATCTACTTGAAAGCTCTCGGGGTCAGGTCAGTACATATGCCGCGGGGATGTGATCCCCTTCGGGGTCGATCTACCCAAATTTATTGTGGACGTAGCAGCTACCCAATGACCAAGGGTGCCCGTGAACCACCGGGAAAAGAAAAGTGCAATTAGTATTAACTTTATTTTCCTCTTTAATACTTTTATATCAAGAGTCTAAAATACAATGACCTTAAATGAACTATAAATTATTGCATTAAATTATTAAAAAATATTAATATTATGTTTTACATATTAACTTCCACACACTATAGTTGTGTTGATTTATAGTTTCAAATACATGATAGTGAAGGCATGCACGATATTGGCCTTTATAAAATTCAAGACTTACATGCTCTTTTATTTTTTCAAACTTTCCTATCAAGTGTTGTAAATGGAAATTATGCATGACTAAGTCACCAGGTTCGAAGAATTTCTAGATTGAAGTTCAAACTTCACCACATAATGGAAAAAATTAAGATACATACAAAATGTGAGCCTGAAATTATAAAGACTTCTTCATCATTTTGTCAATCAAAAATTTTCTTAACTACCAGGTTTCTTTATTCATTTAAATTCACCACATAATGGAAAACATTAAGATACATACATGTATGACTGAAAATATAAATACTTCTTCATCATTTTGTCATTCAGGTTTCTTCAGGTTGATTTGATTAGCAAAAGTGAAGATAAAATATTGTTAGAGCTTTTCTAGTGTCAGGCAAGCAATGGTAATTTATCAATAACAGTGCTTGCTGAAGATAATAATATAGACCATTAGAGTTGAAAAAGGGTTTTCCCCACATTGGGGTTTTTCAAGAGACGTTTGTCCAAAATTAATTTTATCAATTGTGTGAATGGTTTCTCATATATTTCACTATAATTAATTTTGTGAATGTTGTTGTTCATGTTATTATTAATTACTTCCATCTGGAGAATTAATTTACTGTGAACAAGTAATAGGAAATAATTAACTAGGTTAATAACACCTTCTCAGTAGCTAGAAATTTCACAACAAAGACTATGATAATTTGGGTTTGCATGGAGAAGTTTGGAAAAATAGTTTATGTGTGCACATAGAATTTCTCATTGCTCCATGAGTGATTTGTGTAGAAGTAAAGAACGTAGATCATGCACCATAATGAAAAAATTGCACTATTTCATAGATACAAACAATATTTGTTTGTTTGTTTGTTTGTTTCTTAACATTTAATGATGCATCCCACCCTCCAACCCACACAAAAGGATTAGATTGTCGGTACCTTACCAACCCCAATCAAAAATCAACACATCAATAGTGATTTATCGAGAGTGGGATTTGAGCATAAGGGGAAAGGATAACAACTCCTCTCAACTACCCAAACTAGACCCAGTTGACTAGCACTAAAAAATGTTATGCAATAGAAACCCCTAAAAGTGAAGTCATGAAATCTAACATTGCAACCCAATTGTACATAATGAAGTTTTGTTGTGCTTAACATTTGTCACATAGTCTTACACTATGGCGTTGTTTCAAGTGTCATAGTAAAACAACGAGAAGTGTGTTGGTGCAACTGGACAACTTTGGAGAAATTCATCTGGAATGTCAACAAAATTTGACTTCATACAACCATGTCTCTTCCTCTTTCTCAATTATCATGTATTATTGTACCATACAAAATATAAACAAATGGATAGTTAACCACTTGTTCTTCCCTTATCTAGGCTATTCATATTAGACATGACACTGTAAATGGATTTATGAGTAGCTTATATACTTCTTGGTGTTCATATGACTTATAGTGCATTCTCGATTAACGAAATTCAGTATTAACTTGTTTCCAAAACATATATGTCATTATATATATTATGTTTGTTCAATTTGTTAAGTTTATGAGTTATGCCAGGAAATCAAAAGTTACTTTGTTGCCCACCAAATATGCCATTTCCAATGTAATATTTGTTTGATTTGTAAAGTTTTTGACTTGCGCCATAATCATAAGAATGTATTTGAAAGAATGATTGCTTAATCTTTGTGTCATGGTTGTACATTCTCTATTTCTACTCCTCTTCCATATTAAAAAAGTCAGATAATTGGAAAAACCTTGACCTAGATAGGAGAAATCAAATCTTAGGTAACAGTTAAGCATGTATCTCAACAAAAACAAAACATTAGCCTCAAAAGAACATACCACAATGTGCACATACAATACTACATGCCTTGTATTTCAAGCAATACTTTCATGGTATTGGTATTAGTGATGCACTGGAATTGTACTAGATTAATATCACTCGATGGTATCATTTAGGAATGTTAATAAAATGAAAATTTTTAAGGATCTATATTTATCCTAAAGTGTAAAAAACTTTGTGAATTTTACCAATTCTTAAAATACCAATCATAAATGGTTTGACATTAATTTTGTAAAAATATTAATTTTTTAAGGGTTTTATATAGTTTTTAGAAAAAATTGGTATTTATGGAGGAAAACACTTTTATCCTACAAAATTTGGTCAAATTATTTTAGAAAAAAATGAAATTAATAAATCCCTTTTTAGGAAAAAATCATGAAATTTAAGCCCATGGGAAAAATTTAGTACCTATATTTTTCTATGATTGATAACACATATATGATAACCAAACCTAATCCATATTATAGATTCCAATGCCATTCTTGGTGATTAATAAAGTGAAATAAGATAACTATCATGTCTCCACTACACAAAATATCAACTATTTTGGACCAATTTTTTTATTGCAACAATAATGAGATAGAAACTCAATAGGAAGAAAAAAAAGAAGAAAAAGTTTTCAACATTTTGAATGAGATTACAAATTCAAAAATTTGTTTAAACCTGTTATGAGTTCATTTTTTGGCCACTCAAAATAACATGAGTTCATTTTTTAGCCACTCAAAATAATAAGGGAAACTAGCATTTTTGGTCTAAAATCTAGCAAGAATCATTTTGGATTGATGAAATCACAAATATTAGATATTAATTTTGCAAATTCCCAAGTCTAATAAGGGTATTCAAGGACATTGAATCCACTTTTTTTTTTAAAAAATAAATCATCAATCCAAACTTATAATTTCAGTAAAGATTTTTACTAACTAAATTCAAGTGATGACAAACCAGAAAAAGCAGAAACTATAAGATGTTTATCCTATTTCATTAAAAATATATAATTTTTACTTTAAAATCTTATCTCTAAACCTATTACTATATCAATTTACTTTATTTGCAACAACCAGGGGCCATGATAAATAAATTTAAATTTAATATAAATAATGTAATTTTGTTATTATAAAATTTTATGACAAAAAGGAGCTAGTCTATTTGAAGTGGTTATTTTTACATATGCATAATGATATGTCGGTGGATCCATAGAAAAATGTGGTGAAAATGTATTGCAAAGTAACAAAAGAGGCACAAGACCAATTTGTAGCCAAATATAATTTCTATTTAAAACAATGTTATTTTAACTTCAATATATCCAATCACCAATCAGAATTATAAATTTACAAGAGATCAATTCTTTGCAATTGCATTGGTTCAAGGCTACTCGGCCAAATGATATTCCATGACTAACCTTGCCTCCATCACCCTCCTTAACAAATATTAGGAAACTTATTAGAACAATGCTTCTAAATCTTATATCCATAGGATCATCACTAGCCACACCTTTTAAAGATAAAAATCGAACCCCTTGAACCTATGCCAAGCCTAATTCTCTCATCCAAATATATTATTGCAATTTTCCCAGTACTCTGACCTCCATACTAAAAATTAAATGAGCCAAACTTCAAACTAGGTGGGTCAAATGTAATTTCAATCCATTTGTTGTCCAAAGGCGTGAATTTCCCTTCTTTCACAATATAGAAGAAATATTGAGAATGATATGAAAACTAGCAACATGATAAAAAAGTTGAAGGAAAATGATATCAGCATAATATACTAATGGAATTAAACAATCCTGCACTTCTACATGCATATTAGAAATTGCAATCATGGGAGAAGGGGATAGTCTGATAAAAATAAAGCTATAAGTAGTAAAAAGGTTGTTCGACACAAGGAACAAGTGAAAGGACTCATAATATAAATATGCATTCTAAATCCCAAATATTTTGAAAAAGGCAAGCTTGTCTGACTTGAATGATAATTTCCAATTATTCCTCCTCCAACGCATTTTGATTTTCTTGAAAATCTTTCCTTCAACATCGTACCAACAACTCAAAAAATAACATGAAATGACCATGACCTATAATTCAATATGCAATGGCATCAAACAAAGACACAATTTGACATTACGGACTGGAAATAATATTACACAAAAAATTATAAAGAAATGTCAATCAAATGATCCAATGAAAAAAGTGAACATAGTGTTCCTGATAGCTTGTCATGTTCTCATCAGAATCACTGCGATTCATTTAATACTCTTGCATAATCAATTCAACTAAAACTCAAATTACAATGCTTAATTAATCACACACATCATTGTGCATAGGAAAGGACTGACAAAACATAGCAACTCAGAGGACACATCACATAAACCATAGATCAAATAATTGGGCAGCAAAATCAACAAAGAAATTGTATCACCAAAACAAATATACAACAAAAAATATGGGTAATATGAATCTTTACGTGTCCAATAGTGAATCCGTTACCCAACCCTAATATTATGTCATAAGTTGTATAAATAATCTAAAAAGGACAAACAAAATTGTTTGCCTCTTATCTGCTAATATTCAATATGTCACATTACTTCACATAAATTCAGGAAATCAGAAGAGACAAAGTCATGGAAGACAATCCATTGCAATTGTTAGTATTATTTATTGAGATTATGGCTAACCTTCATTGGAGGCCACATGCGAACCCTCTATTTGATGCATCAGTAAGTAGCTTTATTAAGCCCATATATGGCTAATTAACTGATCCGTAAATGGTAGGCCTGTATCCTATACATTTGTCTACACAGATCCTCTATAGAATTATATTTTGTTCTTTCTGCTTCAATAAAAAAATATAGATAGCCATGATAAAATGGTCAATGCAAATGATGTTCAGATATACTCCATACAACACTCCTAAATCTGTTTGTAAACTGAGTTTAGATGCTATGAATTAGAACTCAATTCATGTCCAACACTTCCCAATCACAAATCTAGGATATATGGTTGTGGTAGAGTGATTACACAATCAAATAGATAACTGAGGTCTTTTCCTTTATTACAGCAAGTTCCAACCATCACAAAAATGATATTTCCCAGGAAAATAATTCATAAGCCATATTTACACCTTCAGAGTGACAAAACCCATTTTGAGGTGTTAAGCAAGGCCTAGTTAGTAGGGCATAAAAAAACAGGATTGGAATGTTACAAGTAATATATTTGAAAGACAGGAACACTTGTGTTAGAGAGAGAGGGAAGACTTTGCAGTGAGTTAAAAAAATACAGGAGAATTATTTCCCACCCTAGACAAAACCTAAATCCCACCATAAAAACAAAATCCTCTGAATCACTTCTCAAAGGAATCATTCAAACCATAAGCAAGAATTGAATATGCATAAAATTGGTGCTCCACTGACCCAATGTTTAAATTCTCAACATATTCACCTTTTATCTCTTCCCTAGTTTCAAAAGTAACTTCCATTGAGGAACCACCTAAGTCAAGTGCACCAATTTTTTTTTTGCCCACGTGTATTACCTATGTTATCCATGTTGTAATTAAGAGCCACCCATCCATAGCAGGCCTCTTCTACTCCACTAGTAACCCTTACCCAGCTCCTTTGACATATAAATTGATATGACACCAGTATTGCCCATGCCTTGTGCAAAATACACTTTGCATAAGAAATTGGCAATTTGCAGAGGTCAGTGGTATCCAGAAGAAAAACAAGAATCTTTCTATGTGCATAAGAAGGAACATGTTTCTTTTCCCAGATCAGAAGAGGTTCTATGGAAACCCTCAATCTAGATTCATCGTACATAAATTTATCAAGTCTGGATTTAGTCTGCACCCTGAGATATGCAAAGCCATTCTCATGACCACAAATTTTATCATATCCTCCAGATATTAAATTCACCACTATTGGAATATTTTCTTGAACCTTCCTACTATAATGTGACCACTCATACACATGGAAAAAGTATCAAAGAGTAAATAGGATCAAATTAAGTCATGTTATGGCCATACCACTATATCTGTTGATGCTTCAAGCGAAGAGACTCTGTGACACCAAGAACATCGAGTGCCCTTCAAGCATTGGTCATCAGAGTCAATGTAGTCCTTGTGGTTTGTAGATATTCTTCTTGCTCTAACATCAGGATCTTCAAACCAACTCTGCACAAGGCCATTACAAATGTAAAGAATCAAGAAGACACAAATTTGGTAGTCAATATGACAAAAATAAGAACTATCAAACAATTTTCACAATCTCACTTTTGAAATATTAACCAAATAGGAATATGAAAAATAAAACTCCACCTAATGGAATAGTTGGATGTGCAGAGACTTGTAATAATCATGGATTTGGATTTGAACAAACGAAAGAAAAAATACACTATGTTACACTATGGAACTATGGAACTTTTCATAGACCATGGTTTTTACAAATAAATACCTCTGGCTATTAAGATTATGAGCCTATGGTTTCAAGTTGTTTGTTACCGGTAAGAAGTGGCCTCTTTCAAAGTTTTTTTAAGGATCTACATGCTCACCTTTCTCTCAGCTGATCATAATGAGTAAAATTGCTATAACTGCCACAGATTTAGAGCTATAACTATAGGTCAACAACATTAGTGGTCAAGAACAGCTCATAAATGAACTCTAACACCAATGATACAATCATCTTAGCTACCAAAGTCTTGCAGTTTTAAAGAAACTTACTATGATTCATGATTTGCCTCAACTTCAACAAGGGAAGGGTGTTTGTAAAACTTGCATTTTAGGTGAGAAACAGACAGGAAAATTTAGAAACAAAAAAGATGAATGAAGTGAAAGCATGAAATTGCAACTAGTGCATAGTAATCTTTGTCATTCCATCAAAACTCTATCATTTGCATGTCCAAACTACTTAATGAAATTTATTAAAAAAATTTCAACCCATGTGAACCCCATCATTAGCAGGTACAAACTACTTTGACGTTTATCAATGAATTTGTGAGAAAGTAATGGATGTATTTCTCCAGTACAAGTCAAATTCTCTTGTACTATTTGAGGACTTTATATCCATAGTTGAGAGGTAAATTAAGAAAACTATAAAATTTCTCAAGAAATACAGTGGGGAAGAACACAAATCCAATCACTTAGACAAGTATTCCAAAGCTTATGGTATTGCAAGAATATTATTTCCTTTTCCACAACAAAATGGTTTTGTGGAGAGGAAAAGTGGGACCATCTTGGAGAAGGTAAGCATGCTTTGGGAAAAAATCCCTCAAACAATTTCTAAGGTGAAGCAATTGATATAATAGTGCACCTACTCAACACTGAACAAAAGCTCCACTAAGGTTGTTAATAATACCACACCCAATGAGGTATCAGAGCTACCGAAATCTTTCACTTTTGAAGAAAGTTACCATGATTCATTGTTTGTGTCAAATTCAGTGAGGGAAGGGTGTTTGTGAAACTTATATTTTAGGGAAGCAACAAAGGACAAATTTTGCAAAGAAGAAGATACATGGAGAGAAAGCATGCAATTGCAATTAGTGCAAATTAACCTTTATCATCCCATAACAACTCTATCATTAACATTTGCAAACTACTTTTATGACATTTATTGATGACTTTTCAATAGATGAGAACCCTGAAAATAACAGGTGAAAAGTACTTTGACATTTAGTGATGACTTTTCCATAAAATCATGTCTGTACTTTTTGGAAAACATGTCAAATGATCTTGAAACATTTGAGGAATTTAGGGCCATAGTTAAGAGGTCAATTGGGAAGAATGTTAATGTTCTCAAGACATGCAGTGCTTAAGAAGTCAGATCCAATGCCTTATACGATTACTGCAAAGCTTATGGTATTGTAGGCAACCTACTTCATTTTCTACAACAAATTGTTTTGTGGAGAGCAAAAATAGGATAATTTTGAAGAAGACCATGAGCATGCTTAAGGACAAAAATTCTCAAACTTCAAACGTGAAGCTATCTATATAGTATTGTACCTAATTAGAAGCTACTCTAAAGCTGTCAAAAACAACAGATGAAGGAAAAGCATGTAGTTTTATTTGATTCATGGTAACCTTTCTTTTCCCACACAAACTCTCTCATTAGCAGTTGCAAAGTATTTTATAATATTTTATTGGTGATGTTTTCAAGAAAAGTTTAGGTGTACTTTGGAAAGTAGAAGATAGAAATACTCTCAAGACATTTGAGCTTAGATCCATGGTTCATATCCAATGTGGCAAGAAGGTTGAAGGACTCCACTAAGGCCATGAGAAACATTAACACCTAAAGAGGCATGGACAACCAAAATACAATTGGAATTGGGGCATGGTAACCTATGTTGTCCCATAAGAACTGTATCATTAGCAGTTGCAAAGAAGTGCTAAAGAAACCAATGATTAATCATCTAAGTAACAAGTTACAACCCCCAGGGCCATTATTTCTGTATCCCACATGATAGACATAAGCATGCTAGGAAACATGTTTGACATGTGTTTGGCACATGTTCTAAACACAGGACATGCACCCTGACCATGTCCTACCTATTTGACTAAAAAAACCTTTTTGCATTATCATTTTCTCAGTTTCAGCTGGACAAAATAGCCCCTGCAGTCTCTCATTGTGCAGATGAAGAGTAAAATCAAGATTTGAAGAGATTCCAAGTGTTTTTTAAATGTTTTATTTTCTAAAATATTGGATATTTATGCATATATTTTCATATTTGTACATGTAATTTATAATAGATATGTGTCAAACACTGCTATTTTTGTGTCCTCCATGTCCCGTGTCCTTGTATCATGTGACTTAGAAATCAGCAAGTCCATGATTCATTGGCAAGACAAACCGAAACCTATTTATTACCCAAAAAATTGCTAGATAATTATAAAATTCAAAAAATGGAACTCTATTGGAATAATTAAAACGTCAATATTAAATCATATTTCCTCCCCAAGCCTAAAGAAAATAATGAAGACTAATTCTTGGAACCGTTTAGAGAAGTCTACAGAAGGTGACCACAACACTAGGATAAATACTTGCATATTCAAGCTCCTACTTTTCATATAAGCATAAATTTTCTCTTTTATAGGTTTTCTAGTTTTTTATTTCAATTGCTTGCTGGTTTTTATAATTTTTCCCTAATTTTCTTTTTTCAGGCCCTTCTTGAGTTATTGTTAAGTACAACTTTTGCAACACTGGTGCAAAATATTTTATGATGTATATTAATGAAATTTAGTTGTACCTTGTCAAATACAAGGCAAAAGATCTTGGAACGTTTCTGAATTATACATTAAGAAAACTATAAGAAAGGCCCATTGTTGCAAAGTTTTCTACATAGCTCAAGGTGTCCATTGTAGTTGTAATATCGTTGCTTTCCAATTTTGATAAATGGAAAACATCAATGCCCTATTTTTGTAAATCTACATCAGTCTAAAAAAATCAAAACATTGAAATAAACTCATTTCTAATAGACCTGACATGTTTCCAATAGAGAAATTAGGGCCAACTTCTCTTCATATTTAATATGAAAAGTATTTATATGCTTGTCTAAGGTGCATTTTATGGCTTCTTCAGTGAAACAATACAACATATTGATGATTCGGTCTTGTTGTAGATTCCTCACTCTTGTGCATATTTGATCTTGCTCTAGATTAGTATTTCAAGCTATTTATGACATCACTTTGTCCCTGAAGTTTGGAAGGTGAGTATTATGCAAGGCTACTTGCATTATGAATAGAATGGAGCAACATTTCTCAGTCTAGGTCTATTTTCTTCACAGGATATGTTTCAAACAACACCTATAGCAGCACCACATATTATTCCAGTAGTGAGGCCCCTTGAACAGTACGTTGTGACAACTTTGTGAAAGTGAATTTGAAGGTGATGTTGGCATGAGAAAAATCACTTACTTTTGTTAAAGTTGAAAGAATAACTTCGGCGTAAATCACATGTAGACAAACATTTGTCGACGCGTTTCGAACCAACTAGTGTGGTTCATCGTCAGGACAAGTTGAAGAAACAGATCCAGCTTAGCATGATAAATAGTCCAAGCAGAGTCTCCAATGGCTAAATTTACTAATGACTAATTTTGACCTTTTATTATTATTATTATTATTATTATTTTGGAGACTCTTCTCGGACTATTTATCATGCTAAGCTGGATCTGTTTCTTCAACTTGTCCTGACGATGAACCACACTAGTTGGTTCGAAACGCGTCGACAAATGTTTGTCTACATGTGATTTACGCCGAAGTTATTCTTTCAACTATTATGGATCACAGAAGCCTCAATTCAACTATTTGTTAAAGTTACCAACATTATTCCCTGATCTTATATAGCAGCTCAGCCCTCCACATGAGCACCAAGTGATCTAATTTCAAATGATGACTATGTAGAGGTTTGAGAATTGGATTATGGCAACACTTTGGAAACTCTTTTCAGGAGATAGAAACAGCTACTAACAACACTAAGGAAGCCATATATATACCTCACTTCGGGACCTTCTCTACAAAAATTTTGTAATTATACTTCGACCAACAGAAAAGGTATCATGCTATCATTTTAAGAAATACTAGTTATGGGCTTGGATCTATTGACAATGGCAGAAAAAAGCCTATTTATGAGTAGTTGCAGCAATCCACTTGGAATAGTCTATATTGTGTAAGGATGCTCTCATTTTAAGAAACACTCATGTAGCAGCCAAAATTTGTTCCACTTTGATAGGCGTTATTCACATCACTTTGAAAAATTTTCTTGGACTATACAAGATCTAGTGGCTAGAGAACAAAAGCTAATCAAAGATTTGAGGTAGCACAGGAAAATGAAATACCAGTGAAGGTCAAATCATTTTATGTTAATAGTTAATCTAGATGTTTAACAATCCAAAGAGGAGGCATAAAGGAATTATACAATAGAGCAGTTGATGCAGGCTCCAGAGATAAGAATAGATGGATTTTCTTTAATTTTGACTGGATGAAACGAGCAAAAATTATCAATGTTCGTGCAAGGATCTCTCCATTGAATTTTAAAATAAATGAAAGCACATTTGGCCTGAAAAGAAGCTTTATTAAAAGGAATAAAACTAAACTGAGAGGGTTTTATTTGATAGCTATGAACTTAAGATCTATCTAGATGCTACCCATCCATGGAGAGAGGACAAAACTAAGACAATGTCAAGTGTGCATTATAAACATAATAATCCAAAACTCAAGATTCATATTATAGGAAATGGTGTCCCACTCCTTCCTTTCTTGGTTATCCCATTGCTCCCTGATCATTGGAATCTTCCCCAGCAACTTGAACCCATGCACCAAGCCCTGCATGTGCTAACCCTAGGCCTCAACAAAAAAAAGGGAAAAAGGTATGAAGCAACATCCTGCTCAACTTTTGGATTAAATTTGTGCAGCCTATTCCTAGATCTAAACACGCATATGATAATGAGGAAGGAATAAGGCGCCAATGGGGAGGCATAGGTAATGGGAATACAACTAGGTTATCCATATAATAGGATTTGTTTAACATCATGTTAATACCTCACCCTTTTGAGATGGTGTTGACTCTGCTCATAGCATAAAATATATTGCATAAATTCCAATGTAATTTTAAAATAAAACAAAACTAATTATTCAATTAAATACTACCCATGTACAGAGTAAAACAATAAAGGCTAGGAAGAAATTTACAAGCTAATCTTGTCTCCCAATGTGAGTTGCATCTTTTCCAAATTATCAGCGATCACATCCAAGCAAAAAGTAGCCAATATCGTCGGTTTCAACATCAATACCCAGTTGACCACATATTCAGAAATAATTTCAATGTTTACTCAACAATTCAACAATGAATAGAGGGATCAAATAATCTCCAATGTAGTGTGAATAGGGGAATAATATCCAATTCAGTCCGAAGAGGGGGATCAAATAATCTCCAACTCATGAGTCACGAATATCCAACTATACAAATTTATAATGTCTAAAAATAAAAACAAATAGGGGGTCGTATTTACAAGGAAAACCTTGAAAATAAGGTACACAGGGAGAGCACTGATCAATTAAGGGTCAAAGGAATACAATAATAGTAGGAAGAAAAAGCAAAAATCAATCTAGAAGACCACAAACAAATCTAGGAGAACAAACCAAGCTCATACACTCTTTTATAAACATCTATCAAGGAGAAATCACACCCCATATATCACGGAGAAAGGAAGGTCATCGATCAGATGAGAATACAAACCCAAAGGCTATAAGAGACCTAGGATGCTGGTCAAATGCAGTGTGAATTCATCGAATCAAACTGCTAACCCTTGGCCCTAAAATCCAGGTTTAATTCAACCTAATTTTTGTTTTTCCTAGGAATGCAAAGGGCGAAAATGTAATTTCATTTTATATAAATAAGATTACAATTTTTCCCCTTAGAGAAAAAATATTATTTGAACTTCAATTAATTGTTCGCCATCTTTGAGAGTCCAATGCTTTGATCTCATGGAAGACTTATTGACCATTTCTAAGAGTCCGATGTTTGCTTCAATAAGAATCTGATATGTGTGTTTTCATGATGAATGGATTCAACAACTGCTTTTCCATTTGATCTTTAAATCACTGAAAAACTAGAAAAAATTGTCAGGTAATGAAAGATTACAAGCAACCTAATTTTTAACTTGTGATATCAATGCATCACCAAACATCTTAAAAAGAGACACACTTTGATGGGGAGTAGTGGTTGGTAGAGCCTTTTTTCTAGTTGTTAGATTGGTCCCTGATTAGACTGCGGTGCATCGATCCAGGCCAGTTTGAAGGAACAATTCTTATAAACATGAACTAAGTTCACATCACCTCTAAAGCAAAAGAGAAAAATAAATAATGCAAAGACCTTCATGAAGGAGAAAATGTGTAAACTATGCGATAGAAGAACAATAAAATATATAATTTTACAATAAATAAAAGTACAAGATATCAATCATCAAATTGCCAAAAGCATATATATACCTAAATTTGGAAAAAAATGTTCCAAGTTACATCCTTCACATCACCTCCAAAAGAAAAAAAGAAGAATATAGACAATTCAAAGAACTTCATAAAAGAGAAAACTATGCAACAAAAGAACAATAAAACATATAATTTCAAAGTCAATGGATTGCAAGGCTTCATCATGAAATTGTCAAAATCATAGATACCTAAAATTGTAGCACATAATGTTTAACCATTTTACCTCGAGGAAAATGGAATCTGTACTTCAGAAAAAACACATTGCTAAATATTGTTTTAAGGACTTATTTGCATACCAAATTAGTTAACATTGTACAATTGTACCAGTTTCTATAGCACACCAATTACAGAGCTAAGATAAAATAAGCAACCTATAGGTGTAAAAAAACAAATTCTTGCAATGCTGTCAAAGTTTGGGAATAAGGGAATTTCATAAAACTTCTGCTCGGACAAAAAATACATTGAAAGAATAGGTGACAGGGAGACATACGATTTAAGTTTCCGATTATGTAGGCCTTTGAAGGAAAAAATTTTGCTCTGAAATTCCTTTTCTCAATAAAGGAGACATTAATTATAAAAAATTCATCCTTTAGAATCTAGTAGTATACGATAAACATGCTTTAAGACTATTACCTGTCACTACTACTTTTTGGGACTCGCTGGTTTTAGTTTTTTCTTTTTGCCTGCAATACAAGTATCCTTTGTGTACTCACTGGCTCTAGGGCTATGATATTCTAGATCACTAGAATCATAAGCCCCACTTTCTTCTAATCTTTTTGAATATGAAGCGATTGGAGTTCCATCTAACTTTCTCTCTTTGTTAAAGGCTCCTCACCTTCAAAAGATGTTCCACTTGCCACATGTGAAATTCAATACCCAGTACTTCCCAATGATGTTCCCTGGTTATGAGAAATGTCCTCTCCTGGAACAGGGATTCAAAGTTTATCTAGTAAGTTGCACTAGATGGAATAGCTAAATAACAAGAAGCAGGTAGGATATCTAATTGTAATAAAATATCTTTGAAGATAACCTAATCATGACAGAAACTGAAATTAAGGATAATATAAACATTTACTTTGAGAGTCTTGAACCTAGGAAGCTAAAAAGCTAATTGATCTATTTGCTACTCTAAATGCATCCCCATTTTCAATAGTGGATTTAAGTAGGCAAATATAGCGGGCAATCTTTCGAATTGCATCCACCAAAAACAGAGAAATTTAACATTATAACAATCACCTCATTGTGGATGGTTTTCTCTGCACTCTTTTTCTCTGTACTCTTTTCTTAGCTTTATTGAAGAAAAAAATACAGGCCTTGTTAGAATCAATAAAATTGATTAATACATATATGCAACAATGATCCATTTATACTTTGCGGGAAAAAGGCATCAAGTAGATAGAAAGCTTCAAACCTTCTCACTTGGAACTATTACCATCAAGCTCCCTATTAAATTATCAAACTAAGGTATGAAATCAAATAAAGAACAAGTCAGGAACTAAAACTTCAAGGGATCAATTATTCTCACCACCTATAGATTTTGAGGAGCTAAGCACAAAAGCAAAATGTTATGTTCCCCACTTTCCTAGACCAAACATATCATATGACTTACCTGCTTACACAAAGAAACAACATGAGATATTTCAAAGAGAAAGTAATCAATTGTGCATGCCAGCATAAAGGGGCACAAAATATTTCTAACTCTACTCTAAGCAAAATCATTACAGTAATATTAAAAAGCCATTCACACCAATATGCGAAGGAGACAATCTAATGAGTATAAGCAACAAAAATTTATATACAAGAGAATTTACCTATAGAGAAAAATTTGGGCAGCTCTTCCAACTATATGGGGAAATGAAGGTATCTATTCAAAAGATAAATAGTTGCCCCAATCTGAATGCTATTTCCATTTATAATAGAAAGATTGTAATGGAGAAAAATATGTTTTATTGGAAAAATACAGTGACATTTATCTATGCCGCTAAAAGCCGCTACAACTAGCAACATGTGAGCAAACAACTCAATTAAAATAGTAACAAAAACTCTGCATAAACAATAAAAATTTAACCGTAAAACAAATAAATCTGAAGTATAAATTAATTGCAGGATTTTAAGTGGAGAAAACCATTGTCTAGTTAAACCAGTTTCAGTGTAGTTATGACTTACCTGGAATGCCAAACCCCTTCAGAAATGGTCTAAATGGAGGATTTCGATGGTTGCGGCTTACCGAGAATGCCAAACCCTGGCACTGCTTGCAACGAATCACCAAGAAATGGAGGATTTCGCACAAAATGTATACCTTGGTCCTGGAGCTGCTGGAAAGAGTCACCAATTCAAAAATCAGAAAGGGAGGATTTGTGAACTGAGGAATCCGAAACTCAAATTTATACACCTTATACACCCTTGCCATCGATGAAAACTAGATTTGGAAACAAGGAGTCGTTCACCCTTGCCCTGCATTTGAAAACCAAAAAATCAGGGCAATTGAGACCAAATCAAACCTCCCAAACCAGAAAAACCAGAGAATGGACGATTCCAAAAAAATTTAACATTGCAGATAGAAAATCGAGTGATTGTAAGGGAATATAATCTCCCGAACCAGGCGGATCGGGCCAAATGAGTCTTCGCAGGGTTTATCTGCTTTTTTTTGGGCTGGAAAAAAAAATAAAAAATAAATAAATAAATAAATAATATATATATATATATATATATATTAAGTAAAAGTTGGGCTAACTATATGAAAAGGGTGTTTTATAAAAAAATTGCCCTTCTAAAATGCAAAACCCTTAAATTTCACCGTTGGGCTAAAATTCGCCCCAAAAATTTACCATATATATTCACTCATATGAAGACACATAATGAGTTTGATGATGAGATTATACATATTCAAGGGGCATAGATATTTTGGATTGGTCTTTTGAATCTCCTTTTGAAGTGTCATCCTCCCCCTCATGAAGAATATCTAGCCACTTCATCAAAATAGGGAGTCGAATTAGATGATGTGATTGAGAGTATTAAAAGGTTGAACCTTCATGGGAATACAACACCATCTCAACAAGTGGAGCAACCTAGATCACCTCAAAAAGGTCCACCAAAGTGGCTCATAAAGACACTTGAAAGTGTTCACCTTGATGAGTTTGAAAAGACATGAAATAGAAGTTAAACTAAATAAGATGGAGGTGATGTAGATAATTTAGATTGATGTGATGTTAATGAAATGGATGTTTCATATGATTGTGAATCAAATTTATCTACAAACTTTGAACCTATTTTTTTTAAAGAATCTTGTTCTTATAATGAGTGGAAAGAAGACATGTAGAAGGACTATGGTGCTCTCATCAAGAATGAGACATGAAAGCTAGTGGACTCTCCATTTGGAACCAAACCAATTGGCTACAAGTGATTCTACAAAAACAAGTACAAATTAGATGGCTCGATTAACCCTCATAAAGTAAGGCTTGTAGAAAAAGGATTTGCACATAAAGAAGGGATAGACTATGTAGATACTTTTATCCCACAAAAAATGGGCCACCATTCCTATAATTTTGGCTTTAGCTCCACCCATAAAAAAAATTGGTTACTTAGAATAGGTGGATGATTCATCACATGGATGTGAAGGCAACCTTCTTCAATGAAGACTTGAAATAAAACGTCTACGTGTTTCAACCAGAAGGATTTGTTGTGAATGGTCAAGAACAAAAGGTATGCAAGTTTGTCAAGTCTTTGTATAGCCTAAAGCAAGCACCTCATGCATGGTATGAAAAGTTAACTAAGTTTATTTTGAAGATCAATTTTAAGCATTTTAATCTTGATGATGCAACATTGTTTGTTAAGAAAGTTGGTAAAATTTCACATATATCTTGTGGTATATGTCTATGATCTTTGGATAACATGGAGCAATGAAACATATATTACATCCATAAATAAAGAATGAAGAGGGGTTTTGAGATGACAGACATGGGGATATCCTCACTACTATTTGGGTATATAACTCATAATCTAAAGCATGTATTCATCTCCAAAAAGAAGTACAATATAGATAAATTGAACAAGTTTGGCATGGCTAGTCATAATCCTCTCTCTATTCTAATGGAAGAAAATCTAAAGTTAACATCAAAAGAAGGGAATGAATTTAAGGATGCAACTAAATATAGATAGATCACATAGAGTCTTATCTACCTTAATACTATTAGACCAGACATTTGTTTTGTAGTTCAAATTCTTTTCAGCTTCATGTAAAAATGTTGTGAAGGACATTGCTATATTGCAAAGAGAGTTCTAGAGTACTTAAAAGGAACTCAAAACTTTGGGATCAAATACTCTAAGGTGGATTCCTTCAAACTAGTTGGACATATAGATTCAACTTGAAGGAGGTAAGGAGAATGGATTGTCTACTTCAAGATACTTCATGTGTCTTATATCAACAACTATATCTTAGAACAATGTAAACTTTGAAACGGGAACTATAAACTCAAAACGGGAACTCTGGCCAAAAAACACCAAAAAAATAAAAAATAGTGCTAAAAACAAAAAGTGTGTATACTGGAATGATGGCTTTTTTTTTTAAGGACAATTTTGAACATGTTTTAAAAATGGCAATGAAAACAAAATTTTCGTGCAAAATACAGCTTGAAAACGAAAAAGTGATTATACTGGAATGATGAATTTTTTTTTAGGGTCAATCTTCAAAATAAATAAAAAAATGCTAGTAAAATGATCCAACAACATTAAAATGACTCATAACTTCTCATTTAACACCATATGGAAATCAAAAATTTTATTTCAAGATATGATGCATACATCAGTTAGATAAATTGTCTTAAACAATTATTCAAAATCACTCATATTTTCTTGCACACCATCATAATTCATATCTTCAAATGAGTGACTGGATGCTGACGAAGATGTTCCATATTCTTCTCTTTCATCAACTAGTGCCCCATCTAAGTCCACATGCATGCCCATCATTTCAGGTTTCAAAATTCTTCTAGATCTACAACTGGTTTCAGCAGACTCCCATCTCAACACTGTTCCTTCTGGTAACAACCTTTTTAGATTCTCTATCGTCTTGAAGTGAAGAGTTCCTCTCTTTGTTAAATTGAAGTCATAAACAAGTATGTCAACATCATCCAATTTCAATATGTCTGTGCGGCGACGATTTATATTCGTACCCTTTCTTTTTCTCTTTCCGCCATTTTTTTTGTCAACTACCATCTCTGGCTGATACACACCATTGAATGGGTGTGTATTTGTGGCATACCAATGTACTTCAACACTTGTAACATCCTCATTTTCTGTAAAGACCTTTATAACTTTAGCAACCCAGAATGGATAGCCATTGGGATCTCCATCTGCTAGCACTACGATCATGCAACCCTCCTTAATATCCTGTACTGAACCCCTGTAAAGGTCTTCCATGGCTTCACGTTGTGCACAAGATCTTCTAGAACCAATATACATCTCTCTTTCCTCTGCCCGTGAAGAATTAATAATACCTTGAGATTGTTGTTGTTCAACAATGTTTATTTCCTCATGTGCATTCGACACATTTTGTGGCCAAATAAATGGATTTTTCAAAGGTATATCTTCATTTGTTGTTGTTGAAATGATATCACTTTGATTATTGGAAAATGACTCCCACCAAACTGAATCAGCAATGTCAAAGTACTCATATGTATATCTAATACATTTTTTAATTTCTTCTAGGCAATCAGAATAATTTATATCTCTATTTTGTTTGCGTGCATTATGAACTTCACCAACTGATTGTAATAACAATATTTTTTATTCAAATATTGGATGATCTGGAATGAACTTCAAAAATTGCAAACCTGATGACGGTGTCCATTCTGTAGTAGTTGAATACTTCTTCCCCCATATTAGTGTTTTCCCATCAATTTTTTTGATAGGAAATTGATGTTGGAAGCTAATGTCATTAAGTTTTTCAATGCATTTCCACTCACCATATGATCCATAATAAACCTTTGCATGTCAATAGTTTCTTCCAACACATCAAAAGTAGGCTCTGGAATGTATGATTTCTTAATACATTCAATTAATGATGGCAAGCTCCCAACTTCCTTCCTCCTCAATGTGACTGAAAAACGACTGAACATCTGATCAATATGGTCATGAGTGTGCCCAACAAGAAGGAAACCAACCTTTACCTTCTGAAAAATTCTCAATTCAACAAGCATGTTTAGATATCCAAAAACAACCTGATTTTTGTTTTCACGGCAAGTGTTGTCCAATTGTAGATACAAAACATCAGGAACATTACCAGACCAATGAGAAAGCACATCATGAATTATGGTCATGGTCAGATTTGCATCATTATGAATATTTTGAGCTATGAAGTACACCTTTTGCAACATTTTCCGATTGAAGACCATACAACCGACCAAGTGATACTGAATAAAATTTTCCTCCTATAAATTTTTGGGTGTGCGAACAAAATGTGGTAAGAGTGTTTTCTTCTGGCCCATACCATTAATTATCAAACCCAAATATTTATTCGGATTATCATAACACTTATTTCGATGCTTATACAACTTTTTCCTTTCATTTTTTTGTTGTTCGCGATGCTCTTGAAGTTCTTTGACAATTGAATCTACACAACATAAAAGAAAGCCATTAAGAAATATGTTTTCATAATTGATGAATATATAATTTTAAAAGTTAAATTTATGAATGCTTACCTCTTTCTGACCCTTCACATTTGTCCCTTTTTTATTTAAGAGAAGCACGTGTACTGCAAATCCCCATCCTTGTCTTCTTAGGAATATGGACATTGTTGAATTCTTTCTTCCATACCTTCACAAAATATTGATATGTAATAAACCGACCATGTCCCTCAGCACCTTCTGCATATTCTTTGTATAAGTTGTAGATTTCTCGTCTTGAAAAATTATCTGGAATATGTATTGTCTCTCTATTTGGCATGCACTCTCCATGCTTTGAAAAGAAATCTTCCATCCATGACATTGCAGTATTTGATAATGGCCCAAACTGTCTTTTATGACGTACTTTAGAATAAAATGTGGGATCCTTTTCCAAATTTTCTTGAATTCTTGAGAGACAAAAATTCCCAATCGAATGAAACATTTTGAAAGATTTTCTACAGATAAATAAAGTCCTAATATGATAATCATAACTTGACAATGTAGATTGCATGCACCCAACTAAATATGAGTTTTGCATGCTTTTATTCATTGACAAATATCTCTTCCTGCTCTCTACTGCAAATTTGAAATCCATATGTTTCAAGCAATCTTTTTGGAAACATTCACTTGAAATGAGTGCGCTGATAGAACTTCTTCTCGTCAAATATTCTGCTTTACCCCTTGTATAACTAGAACATCTTGCATTGATACGAAAAGATCTGCTCCTACTCCTCGATACAATATTTCTTGGCAACATCTCCATCATTGGATCATCATTTGTATAAGGATTTTCATCATCATTAAGAGGAATGTTATCCACACTATGATCAACTGTGCTTTTCAAATACTGACTTGGAGGATATTCTTCATCTTCCCCTTCTTCAGTGCTACTGTCATAGTCCTTAGAATTCGGACTCAATGGAAAATTTGACTCGATGTTTATTGGATATTCTTCGTCATGTGCATTTTCAGTGCTACTCTCATATTCCATAGAATTAGGACTATGTGCATAATCTTGTCCTTCACCACTGCTACCTTTATACTCATTAGAATTAGGACTAAGTGCATCATCTTGTCCTTCATCACTGCTGCTCTCATAGTCCTTAGAATTAGGACTAAGAGGACATTGTGACACTCCATTCTTTTGAAATTCATCATCACGCTCTTCATCACTGTTGCTCTCATAGTCCTTAGAATTAGGAATAAGTGGACACCGTGACACTCCATTCTTTTGAAATTCATCATCCCGCTCTTCATCACTGCTGCTGTCATAGTCCTTAGAATTAGGACTAACTGGACACCGTGACACTCCATACTTTTGAAATTCATCATCTCGCTCTTCATCAAAGCTGCTCTCATAGTCCTTAGAATTAGGACTAATTGGACACCGTGACACTCCATACTTTTGAAATTCATCATCATACACTTCATCACTGCTGCTCTCATAGTCCTTAGAATTAGGACTAAGTGGACACTTTGACAATCCATTCTTTTCAAATTCATTATCACACTCTTCATCACTACTGCTCTCATAGTCCTTAGAATTAGGTCTAAGTGGACACCGTGACAATCCATTCTTTTGAAATTCGTCATCATGCTCTTCAACATTGTTTCTCTCATAGTCCTTAGAATTAGGACTAAGTGGACATAGTGACACTCCATTCTTTTTAACTTCACCATCATGCTCTTCATCACTGTTGCTTTCATAATCCTTAGAATTAGGACTAAGTGGACACCATGAGACTCCATTCTTTTGAAATTTGTCATCAAGCTCATCATCATTGTTGCTTTCATTGTCCTTCGAATTCAGACTAAGTGGAATCGGTGACTCTTTATTTATTTGAAATTCTCCATCCCCTCTTTCATCAGTGCTGCTCTTATAGTCCTTAGGATTGGGACTAAGTGGAAGAATTGACTTTCTATTCATAGTGGAAGAATTCCCGCTATATTCATCCATATGAATAAAGTTGTTACGCGATAAAGATGTTGATGCAGTATAAATCGAAACTTCACTATCAAGACAATCCATCCCTTTCAAATAGAAGATGTTGAATGATGCAAATGGAGAGTCTCCTAAAGATATTATATAGCTTAGAGAATGAAATTTTCCCTCCAAAAATTTCCCCCCCAAAATATTTCGCGAAAATATTTCCCTCCAAAAATTTTCCTCCCAAGAAATTTCGCAAAAATATTTCCCTCCTAAAAGTTTGTGAGATTTATTTCTCTTCATTATTTTATTCTACAATTTAATGAAAAATTTAAACTAATTTTTTTATGAAATAAATCATTAAAGTTAAAATTGTAAACTACAACTTCTACCTAAATTATTTTAATAGTCAAAGTATACAATATTTACTAAACAATTGAATGTTTTTTTAAATTTTTATAATATATTCTGAAACAAATTAATCCCACATTCACCCCACTGTAAAACAATTCCATAATATTCGCTTTATCATATTTTCCTTCATCGCCATAAAAAAATTAACATGTTAAAATTTATTAAAACTAATTAATCTTGCATTCACCGTATGATAAAACATCTCCATAATTTCACCTATATACTAAATTCCATTATCACTATTACTCACATTACATCAAGGTTTTCTGAGGTTCGTTGAAAGACTTGGAGCGAATTTGTGGAGCAGTTACATTGGTATCAACAACATATTCAACAAAGAATTCTTGCAATTGAAAGGTCAGTTAAATTTTTTTCCTTGAAAATTCTCATATTAAATTAGTTTAACGAAGTAGTTTTTTTTTTAACTTAATATTTTTTCTCAGCCAAATTAACCAATATTTCCGTCGTGAGCATGGTGGGCCCAGGGCACCCCCATCCTGCAATCGGTCGGCCATCGGCCCCCTCCGCACACCCTACCAGCCCCCTCCCCAAACTCACCCACCCTGTCCCCTCAACCACCACACCCCCAACATCCTTCCCCACCCCTGCCCCCCACGTCTTCCCCCCACCGCCCTTCCCCCCAATAGCCGCCTCCCCGACCACACCCGTATCCCCCTACCCCACCTCTTTCCCCCCTACGCCCCCTCCCCCCTCCGTCACCTCCCACCATTCAACCCGCATCCCACCCCACCTCCCTACCCATCCTCCCTACCCCCCACAGCCTCCCCACACCACCCCACTGCCCCTCAACACCCATCCAACTCCAGCCCCCTACCCCCTCCCTCGCCCCCCTCACATCTCGCCCCTCAACCCCACATCCCACCCCACCTCCCTACCCCCCTACCCGTCCTCCCTACCCCACATGGCCCCACCCCACTCCCCTACTCGTCACCCCTACCCCCCTCGACCCCCTCATCCCACCCCCTACCCCCCTTCCCCCAAACCCCAACCCATCCGCCCTGCTGCCCCCGCTCCCTTCCGCCTCCCTCACTGCACCCCACCCTCTGCCCCCCCTTCCCCCACCTCTCCCCCGCCCTCCTCACCCGCCCCCCTCTCCCTGAGCCACCCCACCCCACCCTACCCTCTGCCCCCCCTTCCGCTACCCCCGCCCACCGCCACGCCTCCACCACCCACCCCACCCCACCCCTCGCCCACATGCCCTCCACTCCTTGGACCTCGCCCTTTGCCCCCTCATCCAGCCGGGCGGGCCGCCGAGGTGGCACGGGGTGGGGCGCCGTCGCCCACCCCACGCCACCCCGACGACCAGACGATCGATTCCCAGAATCGGTCAGCCACCCAGGCGGGCTGCCGGGGTAGCGCGAGGTGGGTGGCGGCACCCCACCCTGCGCAGCAAAGGGGGCAGAGGGCGGGGGGCAGAGGACGGCCACCCGGGTGGGCGAGCAGGCCACCGGGGTGGCACGGGGTGGGGCGCCGCCGCCCACCCCACGCCACCTCATTGGCCCGCCCACCTACCCGGGTGGCCGGCAGATTATGAGTATCGGTCAGCCACCCAGGCGGGCCGCCGAGGTGGCGTGAGGTGGGTGGCGGCGCCCCACCCTGCGCCACCCTGACGGCCTCCCCACCCACCCGAGAGGCCATCCTTCGCCCCCTCGATTGGCCACCTGAGCGGGCGGGCCATCGGGGTGGCATCGGGTGGGGCATCGCCACCCACCCTGCGCCACCCTGGTGGCCCTCCCGCCAGCCCGATTGGCCTGCCGATTCCGGGAATCGGCCGGCCACCCGTGGAGGCAGGAGGGCCGCCGAGGTGGCATGGGGTGAGCGGCTGCGACCCATCTGCTCCAACCCAACGGCCCGCCGGCTCGCCAGGAGTGGCCTACCGATTCCGGGAATCGGCTAGCCACCCCGGGCAGGCCGGCGGCATGGCGCGGGGTGGGGCACAGTCACCCACCACGCGCCACCCCGGTAGCCCACCCGAGGTGGCCGTCCAATTTCGAGTGCGGGGTGGGGCGGCCGCCCACCCCGCGCCACCTCGGCCACCTGCCAGCCCGCCCGGGTTGGCCGTCCGATTCCGGGAATCGAACGGCCACCTCGGGCGGGCCGACGGCATGGCACGGGGTGGGGCACAGTGGCCCACCCCATGCCACCCCGGCAGCCCTCCTAGGGTGGAATCGGACGGCCAACGCGGGTGGGCTGACAGCATGGCGCGGGGTGGGGTACGGTCGCCCACCCGTGCCACCCCGGCAGCCCGCTTGGGGTGGCCGTCCAATTCTGGGGCTGTCGGTCCGTTGGGGTGGCGTCGAATGGGGCGCGGTCGCCCACCCCAGTGGGCCACTCCGTGCCACCTCGTCGGGCCACCCCGTGCCACCCTGGGGGCCCAGCGGCCCGCTCGGGGTGGCCGTCCGATTCCCCGCCCACCATGCGCCACCCCGGTGGCCCGCCCGGGTTGTGGGCCAGCGAGCCACCAGGGTGGCACGGAGTGGGTGGCCGTGCCCCACCCCGCACCAGCCCGGTGGCCCTCCCACCCCGCGCCACCCCGGCAGCTCGCCGACCCGCCGACCCTGCGCCACCCTGGTGGCCCACCGACCCGCCCATGGTTGCCATCCGATTCCGGGAATTGGATGGCCACCATGGGCGGGCCGCCAAGGTGGTGTAGGGTGGGGTGCGGTCGCCCACCTTGTGCCACCCCAGCGGCCTGCCCACCCGCACGGGGTGGTCGGCTGATTCTCGGAATCGGATGGCCACCCCGGGCGATTCCCAGAATCAGCCGGCCACCCTGGGCGGGCGGGCGGGCCGCCGAGGTGGCGCAAGGTGGGGTGTGGCCACCCACCCCTTGCCACCCTGGCGGCCGGCCCGCCTGCCCAGGTGGCGAGCCGAGGGGGCGGAGGGCGGGGATAGGGGTTGGCGGGGGAGTGGTGGAGGGGGGTGGAGGTGGGGGTGGGGGAAGGGCGGATGGGGGAGTGGTGGGGGTCGGAGGGAGGGGTGGGGCAGAAGGAGAGGGGAGAGGTGGCCGAGGGAGAGGGTGGGATGGCGGGGTAAGGGGTGGGATGGGGGTTGAGGTGTGAGGGGTTAGGGGGGAAGGGGGGGGGGGGGAGGGCAAGGTAAGGGGTAGGGGGTTGGGGGGAAGGGAGGGCGGAGGGCGAGGTAGGGGTGGAGAGAGCGTGGGGGAGGGAGGGGGGGAAGGATGGTGGGTAGGAGGGAGGGCTGAGGGAGATGGGGGGAGGGGGAAGGGTTTTAGGGGGTAGGAGGGAGGGCTGAGGGAGGGGGGGAGAGGGGCGTGGGTTAGGGTGTAGGTGGGAAGCGGGGTAGGAGGGAGGGCTGGGGGAGAGGTAAGGGTGGAGAGTGTTAGGGGGGTAGGAAGGAGGGCGGGAGGGTTAGCGGGGTAGGAGGGAGGGTGGAGGAGTTATGGGGGTAGGGGAAGGGGGTAGGAGGGATGGCCAATGGAGAGTGGGACAGGGGGGTGAGCTAGGGGGGAAAGGGAGTAGGAGGGAGGGACTGGGGGAGAGGGGGGGTAGGGGGCGGATTAGCGGGGTAGGACGGAGGGTTGGGGCACCGGGGGAGAGGGGGGTAGGGGGGAAGAGGGGTAGGAGGGAGGGCCGGGGGAGAGGGCGGGTAGGGAGTGGGTTAGGCGGGTAGGAGGGAGGCTCGAGGGAGAGGGTGTAGGAGTGGGGGGGTTAAGGGGGTAGCGGAGGGGGGTAGGAGAGAGGGCCGAGGGAGAGGGGGAGAGGGGGGATAAGCAGGTGGGTTGGGGGGGGTAGGGGGCGACGTGGGGGGTAGGGGTGGCATGGGGGAGGCGGGTAGGAGGGAGGGCCGAGGGGGGGTTGGTGGTAGGGGGAAGGGGTGGAAGGGGGGTATGGGTGGAGTTGAGTGGCCATCCGATTGCGGGGAGGGGTGGGTCAGTTGAGGGGGAGGGGGGGGGGATGGGGTGGAAGGGGGGTAAAAGTGGGGTGGGGTGGGTTGGCGTGGCCATCCGATTGCGGGGTGGGGTGGCTCAGTTGGGGCAGGGGAGGGGGGTTGGGGGGGTAGAGGGGGTAGGCTGTAGGGGTTGGGGGGTGGGGCTGTAGGGGGTGAAGGGGTGGAGGGGGCGTGGAGGGGTAGGCTGTAGGGGATTAGGGCGTGGGGGGGAAGTGCATGGGGGGAACGGGTTGGGGGGAGTTGGGAGGCGGGGGGGAGGGGGGAGGGGTGGAAGGGGGGTAAGGGTGGGGTTGGATGGCCATCCGATTGCGGGGTGGGGTGGCGTGGCGTGGGTCGGTTGGGGGGGAAGAGGGGTAGGGGGGGCGTGGGGGGTAGGGGGTGGGGAAATCGCCCGCCACTCCGCGGATGGACGGGGTGGTGTCAGTGGGCTTCTGCCATTTCTTAGTGTTAATATTTTTTTAATTTCAATTATCTGATTATACAAATTAAAAATTTATGATATATTTTCATTGTGGATTTAAGTTAATATGTTTTCGTTATTTACTGATTTATGTGTTTCTATTTTTCAAGAAAATGGCATCAAAGAAGATTTCTGTGAATCTTTCTGGACCAAAGACTCTTAAAGGTGCATATTCAAAAAACATTGGTGAACGAACTCCACTTGAGCTCATGGCTACAAATATTTCAAGTGCCTCAAATGATAAGAAGATGATTTCAGACTGGAAGAATTCAAAAGAGGTGAAATTCCCATCAAGAATCTGGTATGTGAAAGAAAGAGAAAGCCAAAATGTGAATATATATCTATATATTGATATACCGAATGATAATGGAATTTTTGAGCTGATGGGAAGAGTCATAGATATGTGTTCGGTACCAGACACTGAAGTTGTTTACATACTTACAAAAGCTCCCAAGTCACATGAAAGGATTAAATATCGACTATCATATTCATTGTATGACACGAGAGAGGTATCTACAAAGTTGTGTAAACAAATCATAAATGAGATGAAACAAAACATCGTAAGTATTGTTATTTATATTTGTATTTTTCTTTCTTGAAATTGTCTGCTATATTTTTTTAATTTTGTTTTTATTGACATATGATATTTTGTTTGGCAAAATTTTGTTGAAAGTTGTTCAATTAGGTTGGGAGGCATTCATTTCATACTGCATGATATCATGAAAGTTGTCAGCAGTTTTTACTCAATGTCAGAAGAAGATATGGAAAACAAGCAAAATGTAGTAATTGATGATGCTACAAAACTAAATCCAAAGGATCAGAAAAAAAGGCCTCTAGTGGATAAATCTAGCAAGGGTAGACAAGTTACTTTTGAGGATGATGAAGTTGAAACTGATAGTGAAGCATATGTTGCCGTTATTGAAGATGACATTAGAACTGAGAAGAGTCATAAAAGACCAAAAGTAACAATGCCCAAGAATAAATCTGTTGAGAATGTTATGACGAATAAAAGTAAAGTTGAAGATTTTGAAGTAGTCATTACCAACAATCAAGAACCTAGTGAAACTTCAAAATAAAGCAGAGAAATAGTTACACCAGGAGCTGATTTAGAGGATGGCATTTTCAAAACAAAACAAAATGCCATTCGACAGAATTTGACAAAGAGAAACTTAATTGATGGTGGTCGTACATTTCAACTTAATGTCAGAAAAACCTATAAGGCAAGTGAAGGACAATGTCAATATCAAGTCAGAAAGCCACACCATCTTCATGTTCACAACTTGAAGACATTGATGAGGTACAATCCATATGCTCATGTGGTTAATTATGTGCTTCTTGTTGATTCAGTTCAAGTTCCCAACAAAGAAGCATTTGATAAGTCAAAATGTTTTGAATACAATTATTATCTGCTTGGGGAGAACCATTATGTAGAAGCTCAAAGACAATTGATGGAGGAATATCCCAATAACCCACATTTTGAAACAATGAAATGTATCATTTATGCTAGTTTATCGAATACAGAAGCAAAGTTAGTGGCATGGAATCATAATTCAGATAATGAATATAGGATGTCTATGACTTTCATCCAAAGGGTTAGATTTATTCATAGTGAATTTGAAGAAAAATGTGGTGGGGATAGGATAAATGTTACTGCAGATTTCCGAAGGGAATGTTGTATGGAAATAGGCTATCAACTTGAAGAGAAACCCAATTCAAAAGGTGGAAAACACAACCTTCCTAGTGATAGATTCATAGGTGTTGATAACATTTTCCAATTGGCATTTAGAATTGCAGATGTTTGGAAGTTGATTGATGAGATTTTTAGCATGTGGGAAAACATTGGCATTAAAAACCAGAAGGTTAAAAAGTCTAAGCCATTGATATGTGGCGGTCGTAAATCAACTCCTGAATTGAAGCAGCTTCCAGAAGATATGACTATCACACCTTGGAGAGCAATGCAAGGAGTGAAAGACGAAAAAATTGTCAAAACAATATTATCTCGTGTGAAGACAGGGGAATTATCATTGGAGGAAATGTCTGAGGAATTTCAAAAGTAAGTTTGTTGAATTATTTTTATTTATTTCTAGATTATAATTTTATTTTAAATAAAACATGTTGTTCTTCTTAGTATTTGTTACACGTATCATTATATTAACTTTTTGTTACTTTATCTATGCAGTCACAAATTTTACTTGAAAATTCAGGAACAAATGGTTAAATTGTTGAATGAAGATAGTTGGGATGTTGTTGTACGCAACTATCCAGATTCAAGTTCTACATCAACATTAAAAGCTTTTTATCTTGCATTTAAAAAGGTATCTTGATTTACGCATTGATTTTTATTCATCTGTGTACTATTTTTAATTTATAACTTACACATATATTTGTTTATTTTATAAAAGATGAAGAAGGATGATAATGGAGTGCCAACTAGCTTCAGAACTTTTATTGAAAAAATAAAGATCGAAAGACTGAGGAAGCAATGTGTTAAGAATGTTGAACTTGATCCAACTCTTACTCATTTCATTTGGAATGGGCTAGACACTGTTCAATATCAAGTAATACAAGGCGACTGTGAATACATTGCTAAACTCATACCTAAAAGGGAGTATGCTCTAGTTATTGCAAATATTCCCCATGGTTTCAATATTCCAAACATTGGTTATGATAGTGACCCTTATACTTATCAAGCTCTTAGTAAAGTGGTTGCGGGATTTGTAGAAGTCATGTCATCACCATTATGGAGATTTGTGACATTTCGTTCAGACACACAATTGGCAATGATATCGTCAAGCTTCAAAGGGAAAACAAATTCAACGATGCAACTTACATGGTAAGACGTTTAAAATGTATATTTGATTAATGTTGAAAAATTCATTTATGTATAAGTTGATTGAACTTTTACTATTTCATGTTACAGGCAAAAGTCAAATCTTCTTAACTGTGACGATCAAGTATTTATAAATGATTGTGAGTTCATTCATATTGATAGTTGGGAAAAAGATGATAGTTATATGTCTATGATTTTTAATCGGGTAGACGGAAAGAGTCATAGCCAAACACTGACTTATGATACTGTTGTGAGAAAATTAACATATGAAGACAAAGAAGCAAAAGGAGAGATAATTAACATTTATTAAAAACCACAATTATTGATTAACTATCTTATAGACATATGTTTAAATGAAGGAGATTGGGTTCTGGATTTATTTTCTGGCTCAGGTAAGTTTTATTATATAGAATTGAATTTCAATATGTTATTTTTTTAATTAATATGTCATTATACTAATTTACTTCATTATTTCTTTTGTGCTTGATAATTAGGTACAACACTAGCACGCTGCCTTCAAAAAGGAAAAAATTGCATTGCAATTGAAAAAGATCCATTACAGCAATTTCGTTCAGCAAAGAATTTAATGCTCTTCAATTTCTTCCAGATGCAATGCAAGAAATTGGGTTGAAGAAAGGGGACTTTAGTGAATCACGTGTGGCAAAAAAGACAAAGGAACCTCAACCACCATTACATGGGATGTTTGGAAAGACATACATTGGGAGATTCACAGACATCAAAGATCCATTAGAAGACGAAAATGAGCAAAAGGACGCAGAAAATATTGTGGAAGAAGACAATGATGAAACTCTAGAAGATGAAGAGTTTGGATTACGTGAAATTGTTGGTTAAATTTAAGTTATGCTTGGAAATCAAGCTTACTTTTTGTAACTATTAAATAGTTATACTTGCAATGTTTTGACTTTGACATTTTATGAGAAGAATATACACTCAATTAAGGTTGTTATGCATTTAATATTTGTAATATGTAATTTTCGCATTAATTTTTAAGTTAATCATTAATTTTTGAAAAAAAAAGTGATTATTATTATTTTTTTGACATGAAATTCATAAAAAA
The DNA here is from genome assembly GCA_031772625.1 of Pinus tabuliformis. Lineage (NCBI taxonomy): Eukaryota > Viridiplantae > Streptophyta > Pinopsida > Pinales > Pinaceae > Pinus > Pinus tabuliformis. Next base: position 1,495,469,478 of record CM062818.1, on the reverse strand, counting down.
AACTGTTATTTAACTAATTTTAGTTAAAATTTTCGTATAAAAATTGTGATTTTCACATGTCAATGGTAGCAAAAAAAATCAAAACGTGTAGTTTCTTAGTTATATTTATGTTAAAAATGACTATTTTTATGTCCATTGTTAAAAAATATTGTTTTTTAGAAACAATTATTTCTTGTGAATTGAAAAATTAATTAGCGATGTATAAATATGTAGAATATCGAAAATTCAAAATATCAATCTTCTTCTTTAAATATGTGAAACAATAAAAACCTCACTACAAAAAAAATAAAATAAAAATAAAAACAAGAAAATATGAAGAAAAATACCACTTCAAAAATTATTAAATTTACAAAGTAATTATTTACATTTCATACATTAGAAAATAAAAATAAAAAATAAAAAAAGCCTTTTAAAAAAAGGGCCTGGTGTAGAATTACACGTTTTTAAATCAGCGTAAAGAACACTACCATTATAAAACGCAATGTACATAAAAAAAATTATAGTGCCAAAAACTAAGCTCTAAAAAACATGTGTGTTCTGCATCACCCCTTTTTAAAATCAGGTCACTTTTTTTCTCTTTCTACAAAACGGGTAACAGTATGAGTTCTCGTTTCAAAGTTTACATTGTTTTAAAGGCCACATAAACAATTTATTCCAACAGATTCCACTACAAAGGTAGAATATGTGGTTGCTACAGACATAACAAAGGAGATTGTGTGATTCAAGAATATATTAGATGATTTGTAGTAGGAACAACTAAATGCTACCCCACTTTGGATTTACAACAATTATGCAATCAACTTAGCCAAAGATCCTATATTCCATGATTGAACCAAGCACATCAACACAGAGTACCATTTGTTTCGACATCACATAGAGGCCAATACCATTAATATGTTGTTCCACAAGTGACCAAATTATATATATGTTCATCAAACCACTTAAAAGAGAAACATTTGAAAAGTCCATAAAAATACTTAGTCTCACAAATAGCTCTTCATATTAAAATGAAGAATATCACATACTTAAACCTTGGTAGTATGACATTGTAAATATTTAATGTAAATATATATTATAAATATGAACAACTATCCTCAAAACTATGGTAAATGAAATCATATATATGTTACCAACCATCAAATTATTTAATCATCCAACTTATCAAAATTTAAATTAAATTTATGAAATTATTCTATATTCAATTTATCAAATTTTAAATTAAGTTTATAAAATTTATATAATAACAAAGTTTTTATTATTATAACAATTTCACAATTATTTTAAAACAACGATAAATCTTATTGCAAGTTTTTGTTGCGTTAACTTAAATATATTGAGGGGCCAATATTTGAGAAAGGGTTTCACCCACACCTACCTAAGGACCCATATTTGAGAAAAAGTTACACGCACTACTGCTACTCATGTTAAATATGAATTCTTCCAACCTATGTTTCAAACCAAAGGTTTAGACTTCCCCAGCTGGCCACATTGGCATCCCACACAAGGGGAGGATCCCCAACCTGGGCTTGGTGCAAGGAATTGGGACACTAAATCCTCATTATCACTGTTTGTCACCGTTTGCACTTACAATAGGATCTAGTGAACCCAGACATAACAACAGATTAACCAACAAACTATCATCAGCAGCAAGTGGACATGATATACTACCTAGTTCTCGATGGTCCTCTTCCCACTTTAACTTTCTCAGCTCTCTGATGGCCTTATCACTACTATGATAGAAGGTTGTTGCAGTTGGGCATGGAAGGTCCGCTAATTTATAGGATGAGAGGTGAAGAAGAATGGGTATGATTGGAGTGATGGGAGGAGCAGCCATGTGTTAGATTTAGAGACGTCTAATTACAATAATTAAGTTGGACATACGTGCATTATGATTATGATATCAAATACTGTCAGCAAGATTACATTTATGTAATGATTAAAATATGCCAAATAATGTGATTAATTAAGTCATGGCATTATACGTATTTAAATAAGGATTTGGATACAAATACATATAGAATAATGTTAAACAATTATAATTGTTAATGGACCGATTATAGTTGATTGAAATAATTGCAGTAATAAATTTGAGCTGAATAAGGAAATCAAAATCTATTCTGATTGATTTCAGTTTTTCCTGGAAAGTTCCCAATTTCAAAAACTGATGAAATCTGAAATTTCAGATTTCTTGACAGACTTGTTTCAGCTAAATTTCGGCTGCCCTAGGATTGGGGTTTTGCACTGCTATAAAGGGGCTGAGTCTCCAAGGCTTGCAATCATCTCAGAAAATTGTCTGCTCCATTGAAGATTAGATACTCTGTCATTTAGGATAGCTAGAGAAAAGGATTGCAAGTTCTTGGAAGGATTCAAGAGCCAATAACTCAAGTCAAGACCAGGAGCCTTTGAAGATGGAAAGTAAGTTCCGTTGTGCATTAATTTTAATTTCTTACAAAGGAGTAGATCTTGGTTAGGGTTTAAAGTAATTAGGAAAACCCACAAAGTAAAACCATCAATTGGTATCAGAGCTACCTTATGTAAGTAACTAAATATTGATTGAATGCCTGAATATCCACTATTTTCTTCCATGGAAACTGTTAGTTCGTTGAGGTATTTTTGTCAACGGAGGAATTTTGTCAAAATTCTGTGTGATTTGGTAAGAATAGTTTGAATATGTTTCCAGAACTTCATACTCAGCAAAATTCAATCTGCGTATTTTGTCAAACGTCTAACAGTATTTTGTCAAACTTTGGGTGGTCATACACAGCTAGTTTTGACACTCTGGCATACTGCTGATGCCATAACTCATCTACTTAGTCTTTTTTTTTTGGACATACTATAAATTAAGACAAAATCAAGGTATCCAAGGTCTCTGGGCTCGTCTAATAGATCATAGTTTGAGCTGAGATGGTCATGAAATTTTTTTTTCCAGAGCTGTTTGCTTGTTAATTTTACTAATTTAAGCATGTCAGATGCTTTCTGTAAAATATTGAATTGAAACAGATGGATACATAGTTGCAGAAACTGTTTACAGTAAGCAAATATGTCATTGACATTGCTTATGGGTCTGATCATAGGAGTTTGATAAATTTGGATCTTCGGCCATCAAATTAATTTGCCTTCATTCAATACTAAGCTAGTAACAATATGGATGCTTTATATCCTTGGACTTCTATAATCTCGACTTGCATGATCTAGTTGACTAGATTAAGTTTATAATATTTCATTGTTCACACGATCTTCAAGTTACAGGAATGGACTGATCTCTTTGACTTCTAAGCATTTTTGGGTTCTTTGTCTTTTAACTGATTGAGTAGTAGCCAGAGATTCAACCAGATTACTTTCAGTCACTTTATAGACATGGTTTTCTGTATGCTGTTATATTTTTCCCATGAATAGATGTTGGATGCGGAAATTTCAAATTAGCAGGGGCTTGATGCTTGGATGAGTTTAGATATTGGACTTCGAAACATTAGAGATGTCTGTCTCGCCTTGGAAAAGTCTTCATATATCCGGAGCAATTCTATTTATAAGGGTTGACATTATCATTGTGTTACTGGGCTGATGTGCTTTTTCCTGAGAGCTTGAGAGGGGTTGCTCACTTATATTTGATCATGGAGCCTGGTTGCTCCTATTTGATTGTGATATTGCGGTGGAGGCATATTACCAGAATTGGTTCATGATTTGACTCATGGCGTTGAGGTTCGTTTATGGTAAAAGATCCCAATGTTGAACCCTTGGGGTTAGCCAAATGGTAAAAGGCCATCAAGAAGGGCTTACTCATAACTAGTATGCAAGCGTGCTATAGAAGTCTTGGAGCACAAGTTGATATAACGTGCTGGCAATGGACGTGGGTGTTAGCTTTCCCAAAGGAGGGTTGGCGCCTGCTAAGTTGTTTGGTGCATAAGGGTAGTGTATAAAAATAAGTTGCAACACACATGGACTAGCGATGTCTAGAAAAGCATCGGGAGCTTGGAACATAAGCGATCCGTATGTGATCCTCCTCCCCCTGTTGACTGGCCTGGTCGTTAGTTCATGGATATGTTAATCTGACCCAAAGTTAGATTGACATGTTTGTACTTTACTCACTACACCAAAGTGCCTGAAGGTAATGATTGCACCCAAAGGTGTTTCATTACTGAATGGTGTTTTGGCTAAAATTTTAATTGAGCAAATAGTTTTACACATGCCTTTAGATAGATTTTAGAATTATGATTAAATCGTGACGCATCGTATCTAAATTATTTCCTTGTTCTTGAATTTTTTCAGATCCAAACATAATGTCAAGTCTAAGTCAGATTAAGCCCCTCATGGGGAACAATTTCAAACAGTGGGAGGAAAAGCTGAAATTAGTCTTAGGGATCATGCAATTGGACACAACATTGAGATTTGATCGCCCCAAGCCTAATAAAGAGAGTGAGATAACTCCTCAAGAGAAGGCTGATATTGCTAGATGGGAGCATTCAGATCGCATGTGCATAATGGTGATGAAGCAAACGATCCATGAGACTTTTCGAGGCATCATACCTGATACAGAGACAGGCGCTATTGAATACCTTAAGGCCCTTGAAGAAAAATTCACAAAGAGTAAAAAGACTGATGTTAGTACACTCTTTGTGAAGTTGGCAACAATAAAATACAAGGGAAAAGAAGGGGTTAGAGAGCATGTTATTGAGATGACAAGACTGCAACGTGCCTTGAAAGGGAATAATTATGACATCTCTGATGAGGTTCTCATTGAGTTCATTTTTCTGTCTCTCCCGTCTAACTTTAGTCAATTCAAGATGACTTATAATTGCCAAAAAGAGACGTGGACACTACCTGAGTTTGAGGCTCAGTTGGTGCAGGAGGAAGAGAGACAGAAAATGACTAAGGGAGAAAGTGCGCATGTAGTAACATCTAATCCTAAGGGTAAAGGCAAGAAGCGCAAGTTTACTGCCAAGAAAAAAGGACCTACCAAGGTAGCTGCAAACAATGATGCGCAGAAAAGCAAGAAGGAAGATACTTCTGCGAAAGCAGAAGAAAAGAACTGTTTTTTCTGCAAAGCGCCAGGACATACAAAGAAATTCTGCACCAACTATCATGCATGGTTGGCAAAGAAAGGTATGTCTCTTGCTTTAGTTTGTTCTGAAGTTAATTTAAGTTTTGTATCTAGATATACTTGGTGGATAGATTCAGGTGCAACGACTAACATCAGTATGTCGATGCAGGGTTGCCTAAGCCATCGCAAGCCAAGTGAGGCAGAGCGCTACGTTTACGTAGGAAATGGCAACAAAGTAGAAGTGGAAAGCATAGGAAAATTTAGATTATTATGTAAGACAAGATTTTATTTAAGTTTTGATGCTTTAGTGGTTCCATCCTTCAGAAGGAACCTAATTTCTGTATCTTATTTGGACAAAAATGGTTATGTATGTTCATTTGGTAATGGAAATTTCAGTTTGTGTCAAGATTCTAAGCTTCTTGCTTCTGGTATCCTGTCTTCTTATGATAATCTTTATTTTCTAGATATAGACACTTCACATTCAGAGGCACTGCATATAGATAATAGAAAATGTAAATTAACTTGCAAGAAATCTGCAACATTATGGCACAAGCGATTAAGACATATCTCTATGAAAAGGATAGAACGTCTTGTGTCTAATGATATTCTCCAACCTTTAGATTTTACAAACTTAAGTGATTGTGTAAATTGTATAAAGGGAAAACAAACTAATAAACGTAAGTATGATGCAAAAAGGTGTAATGATGTCTTAGAATTGATTCATACGGATATCTGTGGTCCTTTTCCAAAGGCTACAAGAAATGGTGACCGTTACTTTATCACATTCATAGATGATTATTCAAGATATGGTCATATTTACTTAATAAAAGAAAAGGCGGAAGCATTAGACGTGTTCATAAAGTTCAAAATGGAAGTTGAGTTACAACTTAACAAATGTATAAAGTCCTTTCGTTCTGATCGTGGTGGTGAATACTACGGTCGTTATGATGGATCAGGAGAACAGCGTCAAGGTCCCTTTGCAAAATACTTAGAGGAATGCGGAATTGTGCCTCAGTATACGTTGCCAGGTTCTCCTGCAATGAATGGTGTTGCTGAGCGACGAAATCGCACCCTTAAAGACATGGTGAGAAGTATGATTGCTCGTACAACTCTACCTGAGAATTTGTGGGGAGAAGCCTTAAAGACTGCAGCATACATACTTAATAGAGTGCCTACTAAAGCAGCTTACAAAACCCCTTACGAGTTATGGGTTGGGCGCGAGCCTAGCTTGAATCATTTGAGAGTTTGGGGATGTCCATGTGAAGCTAGGCCTTATAAGCCAAGCAAAAAGAAACTGGACGAAAGAACCATTAGTTGTTACTTTATAGGCTATTCTGAACGATCTAGGGGGTTCAAATTCTATAATCCAACAGAACATACAGTTTTCGAGTCAAGAAGTGCAAAATTTTTTGAGGATAATGAGTTTGTGGGGGGAGATATGACAAAAGATAATATTTTTGAAGAAGAAGAGACGAATGCGAATGAGACTATGGACCAAAGTCCTAGTTTTGTTCAAATTCCGATTGCGTTTAGAAATACATCTTTTGACAATGTGCAAACTTCATCATCCCAAACAACTCAGTTAGAAACTCAACATGGAATAGAGAACACAAATGGACCTGAACCCAACCCAAACCCTCACATTGACATGACAAATGTTGATGGCCTAGGGCCTGTGGGAGAGTCAGAAGTTGGTAATGATGTTCTTCCTCCTGTTGAAGATCAAGTTGTAAATGAACCTCAAGAAAATCTAGAGCCTGTGCCAATTTGGAGATCTACTAGAGAGAAAAGATCTACACAATCAAAGGATTATGCATATCTTCAAGAACATGAGTTTGACATTGGCATGTTTGAAAATGATCCTGTTAATATCAAACAAGCTGTGGAAAGCTCTAACTCTCAAATGTGGATTAATGCCATGAATGAAGAGATGAAATCTATGTATGACAATGACGTTTGGGATATCGTTCCGTTGCCTAAAGACAAGAAACCCGTTGGTTGCAAATGGATATTTAAGACTAAGCGGGATTCTAAAGGCAATGTTGAAAAATACAAGGCACGTCTTGTTGCGAAAGGTTTCACACAGAAAGAAGGCATTAATTATAAAGAGACTTTCTCTCCAGTTTCATCAAAAGACTCTTTAAGGATTATATTGGCGCTTGTAGCACATTATGATTTAGAACTTCATCAGATGGATGTAAAGACGGCGTTTCTCAATGGTGACATTGATGAAACGATCTATATGAAGCAGCCAGAAAACTTTGTATCAGGTGATGCAGGGTCTATGGTTTGCAGACTTAAGAAATCTATCTATGGGCTAAAACAAGCATCTCAACAATGGTATTATAAGTTTCACCAAGTTATTAGCTCATTTGGTTTTGAGTCTAACATAGTAGATGAATGTATATACCTTAAGTTCTGTGGGAGTAAATTTATTTTCTTGGTTTTATATGTAGATGACATATTGCTTGCCAGTAACGATAAGGACATGTTGCATCAAACTAAGAATTTTTTATTTAAGAACTTTGAAATGAAAGATCTTGGTGATGCATCATTTGTTCTAGGGATTGAAATACTTAGAGATAGATCTCAAGGTATTCTGAGGTTATCCCAGAGGAACTATATCGATAAGATTCTAACAAGATTTGGCATGCAAAACAGCAAACCAGGAGATACCCCTATATTAAAAGGAGATAAGTTTAGTCTGAAACAGTGTCCCCAAACTGACTTAGATAAAAACCTCATGAAAGATATTCCCTATGCCTCAGCCGTGGGTAGCATCATGTATGCACAAGTATGCACGCGTCCGGATATTGCATTCATTACCGGAATGCTAGGGAGATATTTGAGTAACCCAGGTATGGAACACTGGAAGGCAGCCAAGCAAGTGTTGAGATACCTAAAGAGAACAAGGGACTATATGCTCACGTATCGGAGATCGGAACAGCTCGAGGTCATTGGATATACCGATTCTGATTTTGGAGGATGTGTCGACAGCATGAAGTCAACATCAGGATACATCTTTATGATGGCAGGTGGTGTTGTGTCATGGAAGAGCGCTAAACAGTCATTGGTAGCCTCCTCCACTATGGCAGCTGAATTTGTTGCATGTTTTGAAGCATCTAATCATGGCGTATGGCTGAAGAACTTCGTCACAAGTCTGAAAATTGTGGATTCTATTCAGAAACCACTCAAATTATTATGTGACAACAATTCAGCAGTGTTATACGCAACGAACAACCGAAGTTCGTCAAAGTCGAAGTACATTGACATTAAGTTTTTGGTTGTAAAAGAGAGAGTGCATAATAATGAATTATGTATAAAACACATAGGTACAGACTCCATGATTGCGGATCCTCTTACTAAAGGATTACCACCCAAGAAGTTTCACCAACATGTTGCTTGTATGGGTGTAATATCTGTTTAGGATAATTAGAAAATGTGGGAGTCTGAATATGTTTTAAGCTCTGGTTTTTGATGTTCTATGTAATGCAATTGTAAACAATTTTGATGATATATACAAGTTGCATTCAGTTTCAGTTTCATTATTTCTTTCTTTAAAGTTTAAATTTTTGGGCCTCATACAGTAAAGTAAAGGTGACTCAATTAGAAATAGGCACGTCTAATCACACTTGCGTGTAATTTCTAAACTATATGTCCAAATCAGATTCATGTCATTTAGTTATGTTGGCAGCGTGATTTATGTCATTTTAGTTGCGAATAAATGTGACAAATGCCGCTTAAGTCCTTTGTTAGCATAATTGATGGACGGAATTGTTTAAGAAATACGATAAGTAAAGACGGAAAAGTTGCATGCAATAAAGTTAAGGATATATAATCAAAGGGTTGCACTTGTCCATGTGGGAGATTGTTAGATTTAGAGACGTCTAATTACAATAATTAAGTTGGACATACGTGCATTATGATTATGATATCAAATACTGTCAGCAAGATTACATTTATGTAATGATTAAAATATGCCAAATAATGTGATTAATTAAGTCATGGCATTATACGTATTTAAATAAGGATTTGGATACAAATACATATAGAATAATGTTAAACAATTATAATTGTTAATGGACCGATTATAGTTGATTAAAATAATTGCAGTAATAAATTTGAGCTGAATAAGGAAATCAGAATCTATTCTGATTGATTTCAGTTTTTCCTGGAAAGTTCCCAATTTCAAAAACTGATGAAATCTGAAATTTCAGATTTCTTGACAGACTTGTTTCAGCTAAATTTCGGCTGCCCTAGGATTGGGGTTTTGCACTGCTATAAAGGGGCTGAGTCTCCAAGGCTTGCAATCATCTCAGAAAATTGTCTGCTCCATTGAAGACTAGATACTCTGTCATTTAGGATAGCCAGAGAAAAGGATTGCAAGTTCTTGGAAGGATTCAAGAGCCAATAACTCAAGTCAAGACCAGGAGCCTTTGAAGATGGAAAGTAAGTTCCGCTATGCATTAATTTTAATTTCTTACAAAGGAGTAGATCTTGGTTAGGGTTTAAAGTAATTAGGAAAACCCACAAAGTAAAACCATCACCATGTGGAAATACTGTTCCTCCGAATGCAATTGAAGGTTTTGGTCGCAAGAACATATTACATATTCCTCCTGGAGAGCCTACTTCTGAATAACTTGAAAAGTTTATCGATTGAGAAAACCAAATGTAATTACAGTTGTGAGCTAAGTTGGTTTGATCAGTTGAGAAAACTAAATGCAATTACAGTTGGGCCCGCTTCTGAATAACTTGGAAAGATGATCACTTGAGAAAACTAAATGTAATTACAGTTGTGAGCTAAGTGGGTTTGATCAGTTGAAAAAACTAAATGCAATTACAGTTGTGAGTTAAGTGTGTCACATTTGATTGTGGGTGCAGATTCCAAAACATTCAAGAAATCTTATTGTAAGAGGAAGCCAACTGTTTGATTTCTTTATATACAGTAATTTTTCTAAAATATTCAGTTAAAATCAACGGTGGCTAAAGCTCTATAGTTAAATGCACTTCTATCACCTGAAAAGTTTATTAGTTGAGAAAGTTAAATATAATCATTGTTTTGAGATAAATGGGTTTGAAAGGGAAAAATCTTGAATCATTTGAAAAGTTTAGTGAGTGGGAAAATAAAATGTAATTGTTTTTTTCAAGTACAAATAGTTTATTCTGTTTTTTTAAATCTCCAGTTTATGAGAATTTATAGTATTTATCTCTAATGTAATTTATTTAAAAATAGAAAGGCTTCAAATAAATTTGTTTAGTAATCAATAGAAAAGGGGATTTTGAAGTCCTCGATGGTGCCATCTCTCACTTTGCTCTAGAAGATGCTTTCCACCTTTTTATTGAATGTTCTTTTGCGAAGGCCATTTGGGTTCACTTGGCAGATTTGTGAAATACCTGGTTTGTCAGGGATTGATCCTCCATTTTTGACTGCTTAATGTATTGGATTTCCTGTCATAGGCCCTTTTGTGCTCTTCTCTTATATTTCTTTTGGGGGATTTGGAGATCCCGGAATGCTTTCATCTTTGAGGACCGGGTTCCAGCTTATCATTCTATCAACGTCAAGGTTGTGGGCTATTTCTTTGAGATCGGCCCTTGGTTCCCAAACCTTCTCGACTCTTAGTCCAACTCTGGGACTTAGGATATTTTTTCCCAATAGGTTATTTTGATGGGGCTTCTACTGATGGGGACTGTGGTTCTGGGGCAGTCATTAAAATTTGCCCCAACAAGACTTACCATTTCTTTTGGAATGTTTGAGTTGGTTAAGTTGCCAGGCGGAGGTGGTGGCACAATGGGGGTTACTCCTGCCATTTGGCTGACTATTGACTCCTTGAAGGTGGTTGGTGATTCATTGTCTGTCATTGAGTGGATGCAGGGGCGGAATGCCCTCTAGGTTCCTCTGCTATTCCATTGAATGGATCATTTCCATGCTTTCTTCTTCTTTCTGCGACATTTCTCTTCTCCATATCTATCAGGGGCAAAATATGGAATGGATCATTTCCATGCTTTGTTCTTCTTTCTGCGACATTTCTCTTCTCCATATCTATCAGGGGCAAAATATGGAAGCAGATGCTTTGTCTAAAAAAGGGGTTTTCCTTTTGCTTGACAAAATGTTTTTCTTACTTATAATTGATGGATCTATCTCACAAGAGGGCTCTTTTGAGTTCTAGTTACTAGATATATGTTCCTCTGTTTTTTTCTCTCATAATTTTGGTTGTCTGTAAACTAAATTTTCGAATATTATTAACAGTGTAGCCACTTAGTATTTTATCTATAATGTCTTTGTTCTTACCAATGTATTTTCTATGATCTTTTTATTCGTTTTTTGTATGATCTTTTTATTCTCAAATCTGAAATATGTAACTTCTCTATTTAATATATAAAAACTTTGTTTTTTTTAAGGGAAAAAAATCTCCACGAACACACCACTGCTCTTGGTCCTCTTTATTAAAAAAAACTATACAATTAACTTATTAAATGCACTTGGGCCAGAGAATACACAACAGGAATCGAATGGCCTCATCCAAATAGATAATGCCAAACGTCCAAGCACATAATGCCAAAATAGATAATGCCAAACGTCCAAGCACATAATGCCAAAAATAATCAAATCATGAGAAAATTAATGCCATTGTTCTAATGACTTAGTCTAAACCGATAATGCCAAAAATAATCAAATTACAAAAATGACATGGTTCTAATGACTTAGTCTAAACAGATAATGCCAAAAATAATCAAATTACAAAAACCATACTGCTGACATTTCAAACTAATTTCTGCTTCTTCTGGCATCTTCGCTTGAAAAATTTTCGAAAATTTCGGTTCTTTCACGTCCAAGGTGGTATTATTCCCGGGGCTTTAAGCATTTGTTAATTGCGAAGACGAAATCGTTCAAAGAACCTCAGGATCGGGTGGCGTAATTGGCGATGATATGATTCGACTTTGATTCATACATTACACCAGTCAAGAATTAATTAATTACAAATTATATGGACAACTCCAGACTTTGTCTTGCAGAAGCACCTAAATTTTTTATTTTGATTTGTCAATCCATATAAAATTGAATAGCTGGCGACCATCTACGTCTCTACCAAATTCGTAGGCTAATTATAATGCAAAAAGAAAAAGCATATGCGCCAAATTCAAGAGATGCTAAGTGGCCACGAATTCTTGTGGTGGTTTTACATTCAAATATGTCAGCCTGCATATAGCAATTATGTCTGCAAAATATAGTTGTTTTTTATTCGTGTATACGTTGATACTCTCTGATAGGTGGAGCGTCCATTTAATATATGAACTTTCTTAAGGTTCAGTGTATTCTTTTAAATAACAATTTAATTATATAATGCTTATTTATTTTTTTATAATATTATTTTCTATACATATATATTTTTTAAATTAAAACATTTGGATTTCATTAATATTACAATGTTTTTTTTTCAGATTTTAGTCATAAGTACATAAGAAACCAAAAGATCTTAAATGTTCGCATAAAACAAAGTCAAAGAGTAACATTGATCTCTTTAGTTTAACAATTCACAACACCACAAATCTTATAGAGGTTAATTTCACCACATATATATAAACAAAGCTTAAAAAATATAATATTAGGATGTCACAGACCATATCGCCCTTCTCCAATAACATAAATCAATATAATGAAACTTAAATTGCAAACAAGACCTGACATCGTCAACTAAAACGAAACACTTCTCTAAAACCATATATGCTCACAATCTCGAAGCTTAACCAAATAACAATAGTGCTAGTGATCCTGAGAACAAGCGCGAAATAGCTATAATGTGCCCAGAGCCATAAAAAGATTCTCTGCATAGAGATTCATAATACAGTGCCCCCAGAGCCATAAACAGATCCACCACCGAAAAATTCATAACACATAGAAGCCCACATGAACATAGGGTCATCCAACATAAACACACAGATCCATATCCAATTGCAAGGTAAACCACAAGTGTGTCATTAATAACCACAGTGCTAGTGTTTCGTAAAACAAACAAGAAGTGATCGTTATGCAACATAACACATAGAAGCCCACTGAAACAAAGTTTCATCCAACACAAAAGCATTGATCGTATCCATAAACAATTTAAAAACACAACATCAAGAGCCATAATCACACCTCCCAAAATTAGAGCCTAGAGAGACAGCAAGATAAAGAGCCAACCTTAAAACATAAGTCCATCCATAGACGCACAGAGACATCAATAACATAAGCTATTCCATAGTATAACAAAAAAGACATGATAAAGGAACTGGACAACCCTCCACATTATAAACAAGACTGTCAACCAATAGTATGTTCCTGAACAATGTACTTCTAAGACAAAATATAATGAGGAAACCCATGAGCATGCCATACCTAAGAGGAAGCGCACCGAAATTGATGACAAAAAGACATGAAAACCCACCATCTCTAGTCATGATCAAAAGATATTGTAGTCGATGCCTAAGCATTATCATTTAGAGGGTTTGTGAGATCACCAAAGGCAGAATCACTCACATGAAAGCCTTCAACACAGGCCAAACAAGAATCCAAATTATTTAAGAAAAACCTTTGATTGTGGATCATGTGTTTATTGTCCCTTAATGAGGAGAATACATTGTAATTTTTCACTTTCTTGTTTTTGAAAATCAATCGCAATAGGGTAGCCATTTGTTGATGTAAAGCCAAAGAATTTAGACAATGAAGTCAACTATTCCTAAATTTACCAGGATCAGGATCCCATTTCATATCATCATCCACTAACTCAGAATATGAATGATAAGGGTGATCCCCTACCTCTTTACATTCCAACAATAGAATTTTTTTCCTCACCTCTAGAGGAACTACATCAAAGAAATTAGCCACAAAGTCATAAGAAAAAGGGCAGACTCTTTTCTGCCCAACAGTAACATTGCCTCCTCCACCTCTCCTGCTACTCATTCTCTGTCTAGGAGGCATGAGCACCACTGCAAGGGAACACTGATGACAACAACTGAAAGTCAACCTATAAAGCAAGAAGAACTATACACAAAACCATGAGCCTCAAACCTGAAAACCACTATATCATCCCCCAATTGCCACACTATAGGTGCAAGTTCCACCAATTTCTCAGACTCACCATAGCCTGGAATTATGCCACAAAATTCTAGAATACCCTTACACACAGTAAAACTTCCCTATGCACAAACATGACACATAGAGCCAAATACCAAGCCCTGAAAGTGAAACACCACCAACAAACACCAAAGTAAAAAAAAATTGATAATACTATAATATGACAAACTTACTAGAACTTAGACCAATAGAATCTAAATAATTCAGCCTCTAAGGACAATTAGGACCCAATGATGCCCAACCAACATAAATCACCCCCAAGTGTTGGACATCTAATCTACTAAGGGTTATGATATGGCTTTGAAAGGTCATTGGAGTCCAACAAACCTTGGAAGATGAATCCAATAATCATGAAAAATGTATTTATATGTTTATCTTTGTGAATAATAATGAATTCAATGTTTATCTTAATTTGTTATTTATCTATTTGTGCTTTGTTTAACATGGTATCGGAACGAAAGTTTTCCTCCCCTACTCAAATTTAATTCCTGTCCTTTGCTCAACTTGCCAAATCTACCATTTTTGCTTGAGTTTTCCTATTCTGGCTACCAAACGCACCCATCCATCCTGACTACCAAACACATATTTCCTGTCATTTGCTCAACTTGCCAAATCTGCCATTTTTGCTTGAGTTTTCCTATTCTGGCTACCAAACGCACCCATCCATCCTGTCTACCAAATACACATGGGCATGTCATACTTGTTTATGCATCTACGTCATAGTTCATAACAATTTTTATAGTGCGCACATAGTAAAATAATGTTTGGTATCGACCTCTTTTCTAGTAGTCGACCTCCCTTTTGATATTGTTGGTAATCAATATCCTTCCCTCATTTCCAGGTCACTAAATTCAAGTCCAAAGTGCTAACCACTACAAGTCCCTCATTGCACCTATCGCTGCAAATCTTATCCCAAAGGTTAAAATTCATTTCTGCGTTGAAACAATGGCAGCCAAAGTACCTGCCAACTCTCGACCTTTTGAGCGAAGATGTGAATTTGAGAAGTGAGTCCGAGATGTGAGCGTTAGTGAAAGAAGTGATGGTGCATTAGCATCGGTGGTGTGAAGCTTTTAACTGCTCGAATGCCGTGAAAACCCAACCTTCTGTTCGTTAACCATTCTTTCAAGGTTGTGACAGTGAACTATGTTGGTATTATATGAGCATTGATTTGATATGTCTTGCGTTGGTCCTTTGTTGACTTTATATGCGCGTTAAGCATTTGTTTTTAAAAAAAGGTTGTATGGTATATACAATGGTCCATTTATATATTGGATACATTGTAAGAGATGAAAAATTTATATGTGATGAAATCGGTATGGCCGTGAACAATATAATAGCTGGTGAATGATTTTTTGTGTGCTATATATCTTGAAATGGATCATATGGCATATAATATATGGTTGTGAAAGCAGACTTGTGAAGTAGAAGCCCACAGAATCTGTTTGGGTTACACAGATAATTGGAGGCCGTATGTTTTTATGATATATGGTACATGTGTTGAAGTTGCATGGTACGGTGTGAAATGTGTGTTAAACAAATTTTATGTGTTGGCTCCTTGTTGAAGACCATGTGCTCCACTTTTTGCGTTGAAGACTCTGGTGCATTCTCCGGGCACTCTTATGAGTGTTGAAGCAACGTATTGTGGTGAGTTCCATACCGTGACATATCATATGCCTATGCATGGAATGTAAATTGAATTCTCTGCAGGCTGTGTCATATGGTTTTGAATTGTACGTTCTATGTTGTGGAGATAGTGTCTATGGTATGCATTGATATTTTAAGAGCGTATATCATATGTTAGGGGAATATAATACCATTGGTGCATGAATTGAATACCGTGCATATATATCATATATTTGGTGTGTTGAGTTTATACGTGAAATTCCATATGTGCAGCTCTGTGCTTTAAATTTGTGATTAATATGCGTTGGTGAATGTGTGGGTTCAAATTGGCATCGATTGTATATATGGCATGGTATATTAATTGAGTTGGCTCATGTTTGAGGAATGTTATGGTATATATATTACTCGACTACGTTAGTTGATGCATTGAAATTTTTTTGATATTCATGTTTTTTTATTATCAAGATTCAGTGTTTAGTTATAGTCCAACAAGTTTTGTGCGATTTCTAATTTAAGATATTCATTGTAAGGTTGAAGAAAATGGCTACACTTAGATTATGTATTAGAGTTGTTGAATACTCTAATACATTCCACTATTGATGGTATGGTAAACATCAACAAGGATATTTTTTTTGACATTAGAATTTATATGCAAAATGCACAAGATTAGATTGAGTTTTTGCAACTTGAGTCACAACTACAACAAGATGAACTACAATAATGTAGTCATCATTGTAAACTTCTTTTTATTCACAATAATCTCCTATTTGAGTTTGAAGTTGACTCTCATGCTGCCATAAACTAATCATCTCAACTAATTTGAGATTGAGTCAGTGCCCATTTCACGAGAAGATGTGCATATAGATGCAGAAATTCAGGCTGCATTTCCTAAGTCGATCATCAGATCTTGGGAAGAGTTTGCCAACAACAAAAACAAAACCAGTGTTGGATATGACAAGGAAATGTCATTTCATAATCTAGACTACTCCAAGCCCATTCAATTTTAGAGTGTTATATTTCTTCAGGACGGTTCATCTTCACATGTACCTGCTCCTTGTCCACATTCATAGCAGATTGTCAAATGCCAACATTGTGACAAAGTTGGCCATGTGAAAGATCACTATTTTGATCTTCATCTGTGTGAGCATTGTGGTCAGCACACTCGTCATTCAAACAAATGCTTCAGAAACAAGCCTCCTGCAAGAACGAAGATTCATCTTGGATGGATCGATTCTTGGAAATGGGCTTCAACAACCAAGAAGATATTTTGATTATATCACATAATTTGTTCTCGAGTATTGAAAAGTCTTGCAGTTGAGTTTTCTTCATCTTCTCACCTTGTATCTGATGGTGGGGAATTGATGGTTATCTACAAGATTCAAAGATAAAACAAGTGAGCCTGAGCCACATCCTAAACCTGGTGCCTAAGCTTAGAGCTAGAGTCAGCCATACCCAGATTCAAAGTTGTAGTCAGAGACAGAGAAGCCTCTGAGTATGCCTTTGGTTGGTGGACTTCCTTAAATCGCAGGTTGAGACCTCCCTTTTCAAGTTGAGATTCTCCATTTTTCCACAGGTTGAGACCTCCCTTTTCTAGGTTGATGGTCTCCATTTTTAGAACATTAGGGACACTTAATCTAGCAAAAGACTAACAACTTATTTCCATAATTAGAACTATTATGGGAACTGCACTAAGTGTTCATGATTGAGACCTCAATGGTCTCCCTTTTCACAACATTAAGGAGCACTTCCTGTTGCAGAAGACTTCAACTTCTAGCCATATTTTGAAGAGTACTTCTAGGAACTGTAATAAGTGTTCCAGTGTCGGTGGTCATCCTTAAACCACCACTGGTTGAGATCTCGATTTCTCCCACTTTATACCATCATCTCAAAGACCACATTCATCCTATTGTTGTCATGCATTATTGTGTTTTTGTAATATAACTCTCATATTCTTGGACTCATATATACCCCTTCGGATTAAGGGGGGATATTGGACACCTAATTCGATAAGGGTTATGGTGTGGAATTTGAAAGGTCATTGGAGTCCAACATACCTTGGAAGATGAATCCAACAATCATGGAAAATTCATTTACATGTGTATCTTTGTGAATAATAATGAAGCCAACACTTATCTTAATCTGTTGTCTATCTATTTGTGTGTCATGTTTAACACCAAGGACTGAGAAATAACCCATGATTTCATAGTTAGACATAAAAATTGGGAAAACCTACCAAACTAGTGACTCAAGACCATCAATTAGAAATTTATACCCATAACAAGTGATAATGTTCTCACCAAAGAAGTAAGAAATCTAAGGTCATACATGAGTACAAAGAAATGCTAGAGATACCAACGTGAATTCTATACTTCAATTGGAGTTCTTTAAACCAGTAAAGATTACCCACCAGCAGAGCAATTGGGAAACAATATATGGAGGTCAAGGGTCTTCCCGCACCTCCACTCACACTCACCTCGTAATACTTCAAAACAAAACCATGAATGCCATTTTAAGGAAGCAACTCACACTTATGATCTTACATGCACCCAACATCCAACACCTACAATGTCTTAAATAATGAAAGACACTTGGGAGGAGGATGGCACACCCTCCTCTAAAACTGTCACATCCAAAATATTACCCCCACCATGGTTTGACCTATCATTCTCCATCAAACATTGAGGAGGATCAGTTCCTTCCACCGTAAAGGTGAGAGGCCAACTAGTGTCCATCTCAATAGCTCAAGATTGACAACCCAAATTTTCCGGGAAATCAACAACCTTGTTATTTGATCTCTTGAAGTGCAAGACTATTACATAATCCATATTTCGAAGTAAACCATGTATGCTTCCAACTATACCCTCCAACCACCAAATTTTCACTATTTTACCTAGAGGTTTTCCATTTATAAGTTGTTGTATACACTAGACAGCAATATGAGAATCTCTATCAATCTGTCTAGATAACCCTAGATACCCACTGATGAATAATGATATGAATATAGCGATTTTGTTGTACACACTAGATACCCTTCATGAATAGCAATATAAATACATTTTTCCAATGCCAAAAAATCCACCATGTTGTTACTAGTCGATCCACAACTCTGCAAAAATACTCTAAAGGTTGAAGAGTTACAATCCCAGAAAACACCTTCGAAACCAGGAATACCTAGGTTTCCCTTCAATGCCCCATGAAAATTTAGCTTGATAAAAACTCTGGGAGGAGGAGAGAAAGAAAATTTTGATGTAATATTCATATCCTTAAACAATTTTTCTTAGGGAATAGTCATCTTCTATTCTAGATTCATTTTCTGCAGGATCTCTACCTCAACATTGGCTACCCAATCATGGATCTACTAGGAGACAAAAAGAAGTGTTTCTCTTATGTTTTGTGTAATCACCTCTTTAATTACTAATGCAGTTCTCTTTTATCCTTAAAAAATATGGTATTTATCTCCTTCCACAAATTCCAAAGAATAAAGCCTTCTGCTAGAATCCAAGCTCTGTTAACTATGGGGTTTGTAAACAAAGACTCAGTTCCATTGAGCTACAGATGCTAATAAATCCTATCGATTATGATTATCTTTACCAAAAATGAATAAAAGAATGGGCCACACTTCCTTGACAAAAAAACAGGAATTAAGTAAATGCCCCATGTTCTCTTCAACCACATTATAGAGAAAACAACATGAAGGTCCTTCAATACCTTTCTTCCTGATGAGGTCCTAGGTGAGTAGCTTGTGCCTCCCCACTAACCATAAAAAATGATATTTTAGACAAATGAACTCCAGACCAGATCTTACGCCAAGTGATTTCTTTTTATATTCTTATATGACCCACGAGAAAGGAATACGCTTCTTTTAAAGTAAACTTACTAATAGGTATCATACCCCAACGCAATATTTCCATGTCCTATGAAAATCTTATCTTTCTTTCCAATAATTCATGTTGCATACTTTCCCAAGGCAATTCTTGAGACAATGATGGCCAATATTCCTTAAATTTCCACCGCTTCCAAAGTGTACAATCCTACTATAACTTCCATTACTCCATGACCCCCACAACTCCCAATCGAGTTGTAAACATTTTCAGAGTACTAAGGTCTTCTCATTGAGATATACATGGGAGTTGTCCAAGCATCATCCCAAAAAAATGAAAATTCTCCCTTCTGCACCTCCCAAAAAATATGTCTCTTCACAACCTCTAGATTTTCCTGAGCCCACATCCATAATACTGAACCAAAGATGTTTGAATCATATTTGAGCCTTTCATCCTATGAAATGAGAGGGGCATACTTCCTCAACCAAATATGCTTCAATAATTCATTGCCCCTAACACCCATTACCACCATAATTTATCCCCTAGAGCAACACTTAGCATTTTTGGATCACGAAAACCCAACCCCCCAGCCAGCTTAGGTGGGACTAGTGTCTTCCATGCCACCAAGGACCACCTATTCACCTTGTTGGAGCACTGCCACAAGAAGTCTCACCATTTTGAAATAAAATTCTTCCAGATATCTTTTGGTGTTGGCATGGATGACATCTGATAAAGTGGAATAACCTGAAGCACTAACTTAGTGAGTGTTAATCTCCCAACCAAATTCAATGCTTGAAACATCCAATTGTTAATTTTGTGGGTAAGCTTCATAAGAAGGTCTTTCCAACAGGAAGTTCTTTTTGGATTTAAAACCAAAGGCACCCCCAAGTACTTAGAAGGAAGAGTGGCTCTTCGAAACTCTAGCACTCGAACTAAATGACACTGTACCGATTCTTTGTAGTTAAAAAAGAAAATACTTGTCTTCTCATTATTAATAAGTGTACCTAAAGTTTCCATAAAGGTTGAAAGAAAAGAAAAACCTATTTCAGTTCTCTAAGGCTAGGCTGACTGAATAGGCACACATCGTCAACAATTTTTGGTGTGTCACTAGAAGATCTTCACCAAATAAACATAGCGCTTTGAGTGACCCTCTAGAACAATAATCTTTAAAAAATTGACCCAACCCCTTCATGGCCAAAATAAATAAAAGGGGGGCAATAGATCTCCTTGCTTGAGCCCATAAGACAGATTGAAGGTACCAAAAGGAAATTTTTTAATGATATGAGAAGAAAAGGATGTAGAGATAAGAGATCTCACCCAAGAAATTCATTGTTAGGAGAATCCACAAGCATAAAGGACCCCTAATAAATAACCCAAAAAAAAAGTTGTCGTAGGTCTTACAAAAATTGAGCTTTAACTTCATACCTGGTTTCTTTAGGATTTTCAATGAGTGAATGATCTCATGGACTCTAATAATTCTGCCTGATATTTGATGACCCTCCACAAAGCCAATTTGTTCTAGTGAAATAATCTCCTTTGAATAATGGTTTCAATAGATTAACAATAACAATAACGATCACCTTGTAAATTACATTGCATAATGCAATGGGTCTAAATACACTGGGATCTTCAAATTTCGTAGCCTTTAGGGATTAAAGAAATAAGCATGGCATTCAAGCTTCCCTGCATTGACTGAAAATTTTAGATTCCTCCACCACCACATGAATCTCGTTATCTAGAAAACTCCAACATGCATTGAAAAAATATGAATTGTTCCTGTTTGGTCCAGGTGCTTTGTTTCAAGACATTGCCATTATTACATCCTCCACTTCTTAAAATAAAATCATCCTCATCAAAGTTGTATTTTGCTTCTTACTAACAAGTGTTGCAATGCATGTTGTAATTTTGTAAAATTCAAGTGTAACATTGTAATGTTGTAAAAAAATGGAATGCATGTTTTTTACCCTTGGAAAAATCATAATTTTCATTAGTAAAGGAAAATTACATATTGTAGATTCCACAAGCATATGTTGTATGTGAGGCAAAATGCCTATCAAGTAAGAGATATCAGAAAATAGTGCAGTGCACTCCATGCAGGGAGACACTGTGCTTCATTAATTGTTCAAAAAACTCTATTGTATGACTTTCATTGTGTATATTTGATAATTTAAAAGAGTAATAATATTATTTACATAAGCAAAAATAAGTAGGCTCCGGCTGAGCCAGTTTAGTCTGTAAAGTCCATGAAAAGTCGATGGTAATACTGATAATGTTCACCATCCCTCTGCTCCTGGATTAGCCATGTGCCGAGAGGCCTGAACGCAGCTTCCTTGGATAGTAAATAGATAGATTTGTTGTGTTCCTTGTATATATGACGACAGAAAAATGAATCAAAAAGTGTGATGAGTCGATGAGTCTCATTCAAAACAGGTCTCTGAGTATAAGCAGAGTAGTTAGAAGATTTATTTATCCAATTGTAAACAATTTTTGAGTCCCCAAACATTTGGACATTCTTGCAATGTTTTTCTAGAGCATATTGTATGAGGTATTTGGTTGTAATTAGTTCAACAAAATTGTTTGTGCCCCTCCCCAGGCCCATTTGGATATGGAAGTGATGGGATTCGGAAAGGTACAGGATGGCTCCGTCCTCGCAGCCATCTTCCTGTGCTGAACCATCAAAGTATGCCCATGGGTGAGAGTGATTAATGTATTCAGGGACAATGTGCCTGGGAATAGAGTTTTCCTTTTCATCTGGAATGGTGATGATGATGATGATGGTGGTGGTGGTTAACGTCACTGAGAACAAATTGTTCTATCAGACCTATAATTTTCTTAGTTCTTAATTGTTTGGCTCCTCGTCATTCTTGGTGAGATTGGTGCTGAAGCTTTCTTTTTTTTCTCTACAGTCTTCCAACTTCCTTTATCTTGCATCTCCTTCATCTCTTCTGATTCTTGGGACATTGGTGTCTTAGCTTTGTGATTTGTTGTGTTCATCCTTTTGAAGATAGTCGAAGAAGAATTTTGATCTAGGAGATCTACTTTGATGCTTGAGGGGTTGTCAAGTTCACCTTTTTGCTGTTGGGTGGGTCTTTCCCCGTGCTTGTCTTGGGAATTGTTTCTTTCTTGCCCGATTTCTTGTGATTCGGATTTTTTTGGAGATTATTCTTCCTTGATGACAATGTAATGTTATTTTTGTGCTCCTTCCCACCATGTAGATTCGTGGTGATTCTTTCTAGCATAATTATTTTGGGAGGCTTTTGGGAAATTTTTGGCTAGATGTCCTATCTCAAAGCAGGATCTACATCTGAAGAGGACACTTTCATAATCAAGTTTCTAGTTCCAAACATAGTCTTTACTTGTTAGGTTTATTTCAGCTGGGAATCCGGCGTTGAAATCCATTTCCACGCAGATGCGTGCATAGGTGGTTCTGCCATATTCCTCTGTTTCTCAGCACCTGCAATAAAATTTCCCAATTGCATTTCCAATAGCTTTTAGCGAGGAGAAATTCCAGAGATGCAAGGGTAGGTTTGGCAATCTCACCCAAACTGGTGCTGAGGTTATGACTGTTGTTGAGGGATCAAATGATGGGTTCCATGGCTTCATGAATAGGCCTGCGTTTTCCCAAAACCAAGGGCCGGAATCTAGAATACATTGTTTGCTTTCAGGGTTTTCAAAATCCACTATAAAGAAACCCCTAGCATAGGGGTAGATATTAATTTGATCAGAAATGATAGGCTTCCATACCTCCGAGATCCAACTATGGAGCGCTGTCAGCCGCGGCCAAAAACCATTGAAATGGTAGATTAGGGAACTTTCAAAAAACTTCAAAGCCTCATCGAGTGAGGCTTGGACCACCTAGATAGTGGCAGTTGGGGCTTCATTGATGATATGGGAAGGAGCTTTCCCCCCAGAGGTGGACAGAGTTGAGCTAGCAGTTATCTTTACGAAGCTAGGAGCCATCTGGAATCAGAGTCAAAGTGTTTCTTCCAATGTTCGCCCTTGATCAGGGGATAAGGTAACGATTGGTCTCAAAAACTACAGACTTCGGTAGATCTCATGAAACAGGAACTGAAAAGACTGAATGACAGCACCATACTTCGGTAGATCGCCTTCTGTAGATCGCTCTGGGTACAATAGATCTCGCGAAATAGGAAAGAAATTAAGCATGTGCCCCAAGAGCTCGAGGGCAACTGTAGAAAGCACTTTTCCAGATATGATAGTATGTCAAAATATGAGTAGTGATGGGGGCCAATGGGGAGCAAGGTCCTCAAAAATGTATCTATTGTGGGCTATATATATTGCCCAGTAGATGAGGAAAGGAAGGTTTCTAGCTTTTGTCGGTGAAGTAGATGCCCACCATGTGGCCCAAGCCTCCTTTACTGTCAAGCCCTGCCAACTGCACTGGGTGGGAATACTCAAAAGAATAGAGTTCCAGGTCTCCTTAGCTGTCGGGCATGCAAGAAAGAGATGGTCTATATCTGCGGTGTTGTTCTAACACAAACAACAACAGAAAGGTCCATGCTATGCTCATTTGATTAAGTTGTCACTTGTAAGGATCTTATTTTTCAGAACTGCCCATGTGAGTAATCAGGCCCTAGGGGGCGCTTTTAATTTCCACATAATTTTCCACAAGTGTTCATAAGATAGTGGTCTATGAATGTCAGCTAAGACTAAATATTCCTCTTTAGGGGAGTATCTCCCATTTTTTTCAGGCTCCCAGATTATCTCGTCCTCCCCTTCAACAATTCTGATATGAGATTCAGTTAAGGCCATTATGTATTCTACCTAATGTTGTTTCTAGAGTTGTGGAATGTGTAATGCACGAGTAGTTTTCCATGCTTGTTGTAAAAAGGTGGTGCGCTCGATGTCCACAATGTGGCCGACATGGGTGATACCTACATTGGTAAGGTGTAGCATAAGCTCATCAAGCAGCCTGTGAGTGTTACCACAACTGATCCAAGGGTCGACACCTATTCGCACTGATGTGCCAGATTGTATTCTCCATGTGAGTCCCCGTCAGATAATGGGCATCAAATTAAGTACATCTTTTCAGATGATAGATATCCCTGATTTGTTCCACTATGGCTGTCGGAGCCAGTCCATCAAGTTTAGGGGGGCTATGTATTTTAAAGAGGCCACCTTAGTCCACAGGCCATTTGAGGTGATTAATTCCTAGCCAATCTTGGCTGCCAATGCGGAGGAGAAGTCTTCCAACCTTTTAATTCCCCACCCACCCCATTTCTTTTGCAGAGTAAGCACCTCCCATTTGACCTAGGAATATATTCTCCCTGACTGATTGCCTTTCTAGAGGAACCTAAAACAAATATTTTTTATTCTGGAGAGGATACCTCTAGGTATCCATGCCAGAGACATCCAATATACTGGGGTGGCTTCAAGAACAACTTTGATAAGTACTATTTTGCTTGCTCTGGACAGGTACTTGTGGTACCAAAGGTTGAGCGTCTTTTCCATCTTAGAAATTAACCAAGTCCAATCTACTATCTTGTAGCCATGGGGCTTTAGCCTGTATCCTAGATATCTTAAGCCATCCTCCATCTAAAGTAGGGTAAAAGGGAATCTGTGAAGAGCATACTGAATCTCGTGGGGAGAGCATCCAATGGCTGTTATTATGGATTTGTTGTTTATGACCATACCTGTAGCCACTTTAAATAAAGAGAAAGTGTTCTGCAATGTAGTCAGATCCCTAATGCCTCCATTGAGGAAAATCAGTACATCATCCACAAAAAGTAGGTGAGTCAAGATGCATCTGTTAGTGATTTTGATTCCTCTAAGCCTTCCCCTGTTATGTTCCTCTTTTATGAGTTTGCTAAGCTCTTCTATACTGAGTAAAAATAATAACGAGGATAGTGGGAAACCCTACCTGAGGCCTCTTTCTGAGTGAAAGAAGGGCGATGCCGCCCCATTGAAAAGGACACTGAAAGATACATTAGTTATACAACACATAATTCATTTTATAAACTCATAAGGGAAGCCTAGATGAGTTAGGAGCATTCTGATGTACAACCAGCTTACTCTGTCAAATGATTTTGAGATATCTACCTTTAAGATCATACCTTTCATCTTCTTCATCTAGATAGTGCAGTACTTCTTGTGCAGTCCCAATAGCCTCATGGATCTATCGATCTTGTATGAAGGAAAATTGCTCAGATGATATGTGGGTGGATAGGATGGGCTGGAGGTGATTGGCTATGATTTTGGAAATGATTTTGTATATGCAATTACATAGGGAGATGGGGCGACATCATAGGAGACAGGGTTGTCTGATTTGGGGATGAGGGCGATGAAGGTGGTATTGAAGGCCTCATACATCTTCCCATTGGTCTAACAATCTTCTACAAATTTTAGAAGATCTTCTCCAAGAGTATCGAAAAAAGCCATGTAGAATTCCACTGACCAACCATCCAGTCCTAGACTCTTGTCACACTTGAACCATTTTAATGTGGCTTCAAGTTACCCCATTATGACCTCCCTATTTAGATCCAAGGCAACTTCCTAATCTACAAACCGAGGGAAAAGTTGTGCTACTTGAATGACTTCAGCAAGACTGGCATTAGGAGGTGCCTTGTAGATCTTCTTGAAGTGGGATGTGGCCATGGATGCTAATTGCGGGAAGGTGTTCACAAAGTTGCCTTGCTCATTTGTTAGCTCCCAAATGGAATTGATGGCTTTGTGCCCAATACAAAATTCTGTGAAAGAATTTTGTATTATCGTCTCCCTCTAGCAGCCATATTGCTCTGTTTATCAGCCTCCAGGTTTCTTCTCGATCCTTTAATATTTTGCTTCGCTTGGTTAGAAGGGATGTAATCTTATCCTTTTGTTCATGAGAGTTGAAGGTCTCCCCTTGTTCATTTTCGAATGAAACTATCTCTACTTCAGTTTCCCTTAAGGTTTGGTCATCTTGTTCTCTCTTATTGTGCGCTCATATTTTAGATAGTCTCTTCAACTACCTTCGGTTGTGTGAAAAACCTTCGAAAATGTTCCCATTAGCAACAAGGGGGTGGGTCTTCCAATATTCAATTACCATTCGAGTATAGGATGCATCCTTTAGCCAGGTGGAGTTGAATTTGTAGGGGATTTTGGTTTATTCATAGCTCCTCTTATTTCAAGGTATATCTAAAGATGGTGTGATATGCCCCCAGATCCCACCCATTGTTGGTAGCTAAGTCCCATACTCAATAGATGCTCCTTTATGAGGAAGTGATCTAGCCTTCTAGCAAGGCTATCCTCTCCAATTTTGTTATTCCTCCGAGTAGGTTGAATTTTTGCTGTTGGGATATCAATAAGACTGTGATTCTTCAGGATGTTCTTGAAGTAAGAAGATAGGGGATCAATTTTGGCATGATGTCCCCATGATTATGAGAATCCAATAGAAAAATTTAAGTCCCCCCCCCCAAAGGATTATTTTGTCCTTTAGTAGGAGATTAGTGTTCAACAAGTGATCCCTGAATTCAACACGGTGTTGGCAAGGTCCATACACATTGATGAGCCTGATTTTTGTGCCGAGTTCTGGTGAGAAAATGTTCACCCCTATGTGTCTAATTCCACCCCAAATGTTACAGAATTTTATGGATCAAGAGTTTATACCCAGAGCTATAACTCCCGATCGTCCATTAACATCAAGGGATTTGAAAGACCAACTAGGGAGCCAGGATTCTAGCAGGAGGGTGATTGCATTATCTCGGCCCAGAGTTTCTTGAAGGAAAATGACATCGACCAGTTCAGTGTTAAGAAGTTTGTGAAGAGCTAGTTTTTTTCCAAGGCTGGCTAACCCTCGATAGTTGAATGAAAGAAGCTTCAGGGGGGGGTGAGCATACAGGGTGTTCATTGCTCTAAGTACCCTGTCAATAGTGTGTTGTCTTCCAGATGTTATCTCCTTCCCATCCTGCAATTTGGATTTTGTTAGGGAGGAAGGTTGGCCTCGAGGTGGCTTTGGGGGGAGGGGGTGTGTATCCATTTCAATTCCAATGGATTCAGGGGCCTATGAACGTACTCGGGATCAAAGCGGGTATCTCGGGGATAGAGGTATGTGCTCAAAGTCAGAAGATTTAGCAGGGGCAACCTCCGGGAAGGATGGAGGGGTGCAAGAGTAGGTGGGGAGGGGGGGATGAAGGGAGCATGCCAAGGTAAAGGGGGGCTAAGGTATGAAAGCAGAGGCCTGATAATTAACCAAAAATAATGCCAATAAAACAGATGAAGAAGAGAGATGAATAAAGTAGGGGTTAGAGGTGAACATACCCGAAGAAAGCACAAACTCTGCAACCGCCCTTGCCCTAGTCAGAGGAGGTGAGGGAGGCTGATATGGTGCTTTGCCACACTTCTTTGGAGCCTCTTTGGTTGGTGCCTCCACAGCTGCTTCAAGGACGTTGTGAGTCACTACATCTTCAAAAGAGGGTGGATTCACTGAAGCTTGAGAGTCCTTTGTTGGTATAGTCTTTCCCTTTTCCCCTGCTCGAGCCTTGACATTCAGAGGGCAGTCTTATATAGGTCACCCACCTTGTGGCACCTCCTGCACCGAAAAGGTACCCCCGCATAATCAAAAATCTACAACTAGGAGAAATTTCTCCATTGTAAAGTGATGTGTTCCTGTAGACCCTCCCTGGTGTCGAGATGAACCAAAATACTCGCATATGCCATCATGCCAGTGGAGAGGTACGATTTATCATACTCCAGATAGGAGCCCAAAGAGTTTCCAATGTGCCAAAAGATGTATTTAGACCAGAATTGAAGGGGTAGTCCTGGTAGAAAGACCCATATTGGCCCAACTCCAAGTTGTTCTCTCTCCAGGTTGGAAAGAGGGTTCCATCAATGCAAAAGAACGGGGGCCTGTTCAATATGCTAGAACGAGGAGAGGACCCAATTCATATGCTCGGCTCTAGCGAAACGCAGTGCAAACCATCCTCTAACAAAAGTTTGGACGAAAGGTAACTCGACCAAGTGTTGTCCCCATACTTCTGAAGTCCATAACTTTAGCCGAGCCATAGTGTAGCTCCTACCCCAAACCCTACCAACTAGGACTCGGTCAACTGTGTCCATTGTTTCTCCCATTGTATATGCTCACCTAAGCAGATGATGACATATTGTGCCCTGGATTTAACACACTTGTGTTTTTTTCTCGGTCGATGGCTAGCATCGGTGGAGTCCTGCTGGGCTTCGCTTGAAGGAGGGTTAGGTTGAGGGTGTTCAAGGTTCAGATACAACCCAGAGGGGAAAGTGTTTGAGAGTGGTGGGATGCCAGTGAAGCTACCAGAGAGGGGAGAAGATAAAAGTGCCACAAGAGGAGTCCCTTGTATCGTAATTGAGGGTTCTCCGGGGGTTGGGGGGGGTACGAGGGGATATGAGATCTAGCGGATGGGGGAAGGGGTGGATAGCCCGAGGATCAAGAAACTAGGTTAGGGCCTATGCAGCCGATCGCAAAATGTAGGGAGGATGGCGATGGGGGTAGGGTAGATAGTGTCGGCCAGGAGGGGGAAGGCTCTGGTAAGGTTACGACCAAGCAAGAGGGCCTCGAGATCGAGGGAAGAATCGCAATGGTGTCCGCGAGTTCATTATAGAATGGGAACAGGCCTTCCATGGTCACATGGGGAATCATCTAGATAGAGGCACCCTCTAATAGGCCTTCCAAATAATCTACTATGTCCAAATCTAAAATCGCTCCAAGAGTTATGGGCTAGCTACCACCGTAAAATGTAAAAACCCATCACTGTGGTAACCGAACGCTAGATGGGGGAGACAGTGAAAGCACTTACAAAGTCACAGGAGGAGATAAACGAAGTTGATAATGTGGAAACGGTAAGTGTTGAATGGCGTCAAGTACGACATCAGGGGAAGGCGGGTCAGATTGAAAGTGAAAGGGAGAGTGCTTCAGAAGTTACTGCAGAAAAACCCTAACCCTTGTTAAGCAAGTCCTGGAGCTCCATCCTCCTCCCTTACCTGGAATGCATGTTGTAATTATGTAAAGCTATATTATGCTCCTTGCTAAGAAGTGTTGGAATGCATATTGTAAAATTATAATAATTAATTATTTAAATCAATATTTTAAATATATAAATAAATTCAATGTTTAAAAAAAAAATTAAAATTATATAGATTATATCTGTGAAACTTATAATTATAAAAATCTCTAATTGAAAAAACAAATTACAATGACATCACATAATTAGACTATTTTATTTTGAATGCAAAAATCAAACAATACAATGTAATGTAACACTGTACTTTATTGTACAAATAACTAGAATATTTTGAATGCCAGAATCACCTAATGCAATATAATGTAATACCATATACTCTATTATACT
Source organism: Pinus tabuliformis (assembly GCA_031772625.1). Taxonomy (NCBI): domain Eukaryota; kingdom Viridiplantae; phylum Streptophyta; class Pinopsida; order Pinales; family Pinaceae; genus Pinus; species Pinus tabuliformis. Next base: position 1,495,439,562 of record CM062818.1, on the reverse strand, counting down.
TTCAAGTTTAAAACCATCGTAATTTTCCACCACTTTATGACTTATGTCTCACGAGATAGGTGGATTATGAGTTACATCTCATGGGATAGGTGGATTAACTTAACATAGTTATTATGTCACTGCCATAACAATGACATATAGCAACGATGTTGTTGAATTAGTTCATCCATACCAAAAAAAATTGGTTTTTTTTTGTAATGTTAACTTTGGTTTTGGATATAAATTTCTTGTGGACATCACCCAACCACCAGGGTAGGGCTCCAATGCCTGAGGTTTCTCGTCAGCAAGGCTCTTTATTATGAAAAACTAATTTTAATCAATGTCTCTCATGCTTCAATTTAATTTCTGACCTCGCATATCAGTTCTGCAAATTTCTGTGTATTTTCCTTTGGTATACTGTACAAGAAAATTAATTAGAATGATGGCTCCAACTAATGCCTTAAATTGGATTGATGCCTCCAGCTAACGATTTTAATTGGATTGATGCTTCAGAAAAGGGTATGGTGATGAATCCATTCTATTTCTACATCATATGATTTGCACGATTTTGTACTTTTTTTACTTATATATCTAGGGATATTATTGTTTTGTTTCATCCATTCTGTGCGTAAGGATGCAACAAATTTAATTGGATTGTGTTAGAAATATGTTGTCATTGATGGAAAAGGAAAAGAAGTTGATGGGAAATTGTTAGAATATGTTTAAAAAGGAGGTGCTCATTGATGTTAGGTAATTAATGTCAAGTATTGATATGTTGCTACTGTCAAAGGTGTTGTTGGCATGAGGAGGATACTGGCACAAGGAGGATGTCACAGTGTAAATAGTGTTGTATCCAGATCAAAGGTAATGAAATCACAAAAATAGAGAAGATTGCAAGAAGAAGGAAGATCATCACATGTATTACAAAGGCAAAGCTCAGATGTTTCCAAGTAGATTGGTGAAAAATGGTGGTGGAGTTAATTGGTTAAGGTGCAAAGACTTTGGAGCCATTTCTAGATAGAATATCACCTCAAATATATTTGGAACCCACTCAGATGGATAGAGCTCTGCATGAGCTTTCTAGTGGTATATAGAAGTTCCAGAATGGTCTCCTGGGTCATAATTTATTTCTAGTCAAAGTTAATAGCCCCTAAAAGTCAAAGTTGCAGAGTTAAACTGGAGCAGGACCCTTTGGAACAATTTAAGTTTGGTGGGGTTTCCAAACATAGTGGAGATGTTAGCGAAGTAACTATTCAAATGACCGAGCAGACAAGAGGAGCCAAAAAAGCAATTTTTATTGGTCATTGGTGGAGGTCATACAACACAACTCATTTCGGTGGTCTTACCCCAAACGATTCAAAGTTGAGCACAAAGGGAACAACTGGGATGACGTCAGCCAAGAAAGGATGGTGGGACAACATTGCGGTGGAAATTATTTCTATTGGTCTATGGTGGAGCCCTCATAACAATTTAGTCTAGTGGAGGTAGACAAGAAGGAATTAAAGTTAAGCATAAAACGAAAGCCCAGGATGATGTCAAGCTGCGCGGACGTGACAAAATGGCAACATTGGCCCAATAAAAAGGTATTCGGGCTAGCGTGGAAGAGCACAATAATGAGAAGAACTAATGATCAGGGAGTCAAGCTAACATGGAAGTCTATAGTGTAAAAGCTTGAATCTGGTGATTTTGTGATTATAAATTTTAATAAAGAAATTGGTTCGAAAAAAAGGCCCAAATCCCTTTCTCTCTTCTCATAGGAAGACACATGGCGTAAGGTGATAGGTTCGTGGATGCACACGTGGATGATGATGTTTGCATGGTGTCTTCATAGGGAGGATACATGACATGCATTATTGACATTTTTAGGTGGTCGAAGAGGCCAATTTTGAGTGACATGTGTCATCATTTGGATGGAACCATGTGGCATCAATGATGTAATCATGACATCATCTCAAACCAATAACCTTGGAAGATTATAAGGTGCATAGGTAGGCACCAGGAAGATGTGGTAGTTGTTAGAGGCAACTCAACCTAACTTACATTTGATTAGCACATAAGATCTATAGTGGTACCCACTGGGACACCTCATCCTCGTTCCCTCAACCTGAAAGAATTCAAAAGAGTGGAGCAGAGGAAATCTAGGCTAAAAAATCACCGGGAAATGTTGGTAGCTAATGATAGAGCAAACGATCTGAAAAATGCACAATCACAAACCCACTTGACACATGATCCCGGAGGGAAGGCCAAGGGCTAAAGTTTAATTCCAAAACATGGTTTGATATGGCGAAGACCAAGAACGTGAGAGAATTCTAAAAGAAAATAAGCCCTCGGGGCTTAATGTAAAATGTGTCGAATGAAGTCATAATTCTCAGTGCTTTGGCAACATTTTATATAAAAATGTTGGGGCCCGAATATATCTTTAGTCTTGATCTAGGTACTCTAGGCTATGTTTAAAGCCTTCGGGCTTGTGGATGGGTGAGTCGAAAGCTTAGAATTTTGTTGTTTATGCCATATATAGTTAAGCTCTAAAAATAATATAAATCAAAGGGATAAATGAGTTGGCAATAAATATAGTGGCATGGACCCAAAGTTGAAGGGGAATTTAGTAGTGTAGCTAAATTTGGAGTAAGCCAAATTTAGAAGAACCTCTGCTAAATCCTGTAACTTACCAAAAGGGATGAAAACAATAGTTTAACTTAATTTTCCTGAAAGAGACAACAAAGCAGTGATTGAAGACTTAAAGAGCACATCTAGATGACTTGGCAGAACCAAGATAAAGGCAAAAATAAAATATTGATGCAAGAAAGGAGTTGGAGATAACTAAAGTTCAACCAAAAATATCAATCCATAATTCTTTATAAGAGGAATTTGAGCAACCAAGGAATGTGTGAGAGAGGTTGTAGGTGCAACAAGATGCATAACATTAGGATGTTGAAAATGTAGCAAGGAATGGCTTCTTTGACTTGTGCCTTAGTCAAAGATGCCAATTCAAATTCAATGTCGTAGATGCTTACATTAGTTGTCAGTTAACATGTGTGATGTGGCTTATCACTGAGTTATTGTCAATTAATTTGAGTTAGATGGCTTTCAATGAGTTGTGGACTAGTTGATGGTTAAAATTAGCTATCTAGTGGAGTTAACTCTAGTGTCTGTCAGTTAACTAATCTTTAGTTCTAGAATAGAGATAGATTTGAGTCTAGTTGAGTATTTGACTTTCTGTTAACTAAAATTACTCTTAGTTAACTTGTTGCAGCTACTAAAATTAGCCCCAATATGTCATGCAATTTGAATTTCCTATTTAGTTTGAATGAAGGCACAAATTGAATTTATTATGGTATACAAGTTTTTGTGTACAAAGCTTGAGAAACAAGTAGAGAAATTCTCTTGGGAATTGTGCAAGGAAATAGGAGAAAATCCTATTTTTTAGGGCCATAATTATGCTAGGAAATAGGAGCTCTTAACAAGCCTTATTTTGTCTAAGTGTTGGGGAAGTCTTGTGTAGAGTTGATCAGTATTAAATGGATCTTAAGGCTTGAAGCAAATTCTATGTAATATATCAATTTTCTCATTTGATTTAATACAAGCAAGAGGGGTTTTTCCTAGTTAGGTTCCCCAGATAAATTATTGTGTTCTATGTGTGATTCGATTTCTATTCATTGTTTTCTTTCTAAAAAATTTTGGTAGAGAAATTTTATGTATTTTTTTATCATTTTGCTCTCATTAGCAGTTGCAAGGTTTCAAGTATTTTATACATGGTATTAGAGCAGGAAACAAGATAGAAATTGAGTTCCTTGATCAAATTCAAAGCACATTGAAGAGGAGATAAGTTAGTGCAGGAATCATGTCTTTCTATGGTTTGAGGATAGTGCATTCCCTAGAAGAAGCTTCGATTTTTTGTGCATGGAATGACAAAATGGAGGTTGTGTTAGATGATAATGGGGTTTCGGAATACATCAATACTAATAATCCTAAACCTCATACATCATATGCACAACAACTACCTCAATGGAGGAAGGACACTACCAAAACTAGGAGGATGATCCAAGAAGGAGTCAGAGACCATATTTTTCCAAATTTGCGTGGGAAGGAAACTCTATTCTAGATGTGTAAGGCCCTTACTGATCTATTTGAAAGAAGTAGTGATGCTAGAAAAATTGCTTTGAAAAACAAATTGAGGAACATTCAAATGGGAAAGGATGAGCCCATTGTTAAATATCTATCCAAGTTTTCTCAAGTGAAGGATGAACTTGGAGGCGTTGGAGAGATAGTTCCACCAACAAAGCTTGCAAGCCTTTCTCTTCTTGGGCTTCAAAAATCTTGGAATATTTTCTAGGATGAAGTGAATGGAAGAGATAAGCTCCATGATTGGGATATATTGTGGTCAGATCTTGTATAAGAAGAGATAAGGAAGAACACAAGGGATGGAGTCTAATCTAGGAAAAAATATGAGGAGAAATTTTCTTTAGTTGGCAAAGGGAAGAAATCCAAGGGTGAGAAGGCCCAAGGAAAAACTAAGTCTAGTCAAAATGGAGGCAAGGAAAATAAGGATCTTAGCAAGATCAAGTGTTTTCATTTTCATGAGTTTGGACATTATGCTACAAAATGTCCAAACAATAAATCCAACAAGCATGTTGCAGCAACAGTAGGAGGAGAAGCACTCTCTTCTCAGTTTGAATTGGATTTCTCCTTAATAGCTTGCATGGCAAGCTCAGTACGAGGTAATGTGTGGTGCATTGACTCAGGGGCTTCAATCCACATGGAAGAGAAAAAAGACATGTTCTACAGTTTGGAGGAGAAAGATATACAATTGTATATCAAGCTTGGAGATGTTGGAAGATACTTGAGCAAAGGAGTTGGTGCAATAAGATTTAAGAGGGAGTCTGGTTCCCTTCTCCATCTCAAGAATGTGACGTATATTCTAGGATTGAAGAAAAACCTTGTCTCAGTAGCACCCATTGAAGAAAAAGGGTATGATATTGTACTTAGAAAAGGGAAGTCCTACCTCAAGCATTTTTATTCAAGACAAGTCAAGCAGATTGGGGTTAGGATCGAGAACCTCTACAAATTGGAGGTTGATGGATGTGCAACCTTGAGCTGTAAGGCAGAAATTTCCCAGAGTAGAGATGTGGTGGTTGAGCGTGTTAGGTCCCTATAATACTAGTGTATTCTCTCATTGTTATTGTCAGAGTAGCCCCCTTATTGTTATTTTTGTGCCCATTTAGTCCCCATATTGTTACTATTGTGCCCCATAGAATACCATTATTGTTATTGTTATGCCCTTACATTATTATTATTATGTCAGCTCTAATTATATTGTGACCCTTTAGACTCCTATATATAGAAATGAGGTTTCGTCATTTGAATCATCCAAGAATTATTCATTTGTGTAATGTAAAGGAGTTTTCCCCCTTGAAGAGACTAATTTTGAAGTTGTTGATTTATCACTTCTTCTATTTTGTGAGCTGGTTGCACAACATTTGGTGTCAGAGCTTGGAATTCTAGGGTTTTGCTTCTTCGAACAGGTCATATTGGAATTTTTACTATAACGTTTTTTTTATGAGGCTTGATAAGCTAAAACTTATACCATGTGGATTCTAAATCTTGATTAATGTCATGTAAAAATTTAAGATCTTGGTTTGTTATATTTTTGGAGATATGATCAAGGGAAGTTAGGGTTTTTGCAGGATCCAAAATTCTATCTCAAATAGGTGACCTAGGGAAAATAGTCATAACTTTTGTTTCAGGCATCAGATTTGAATTTTGTAAGCTATGGATGATAGTGCATGGACTGTAGTTTGTTGGGTATAAATTTTAGGGCCAAAGGTTGAAACAGTGACACATGGCACTCCGTACACATTCACTCTATTGAACTAGTCTATAATAAAGACATCATGGGAGATCGGGAATAACTCTTTCCTTAAGACTCCAATATTGGTCTAACTTGTGGTGTTGGAAAGAATACTCAGAGGGCTACCATAGGATGAAATTGTAGACATTGGAGATCTGAAATTAGAGAGATACAACATATTCAATATCGAGATCCTATAAAGCGAAAAAAAAGGTGTGTAGTTTTTACAATTTGCATAAGTTTTGTTTGAAAAATTAGTTTGAAGTGATTCAAATGGAATAGTGAAGAATAATTATCATTAATTGATGCCCCAAAGAAATAAAATGGAAACACCTAGTAATAAACCTGAAACCTCTACTCTGACACATGAAGAAGAGGAAGAAATGCAACATGATATATCAAAATTATGGGACCAAGTACAACAAATTTCACTCTCACAAAAGGTAACAGAAGCTAAGATGGATGGTTTGAAGAAAGACATCGAAGGTTTGACAAAGTTTCTAGAAGAAAGACTTCCAAATGGCGAAATGGAGGTAGAGGAAACTCATGATGAGAACAAAAGAATTGTTAATCATGATTTCATAGACTCTAATGTTGGATTGAAGACCCACCATATTCCAAAGATCGATATGAGGAAGTTTGATGGAAAGGATCTCGTAACATGGATACTATAAATGAAGCAATATTTTGATCTCCATAATGTGAAAAACACACAAAAGGTACGCATTGTAACTTTATATTTAGAACCCAATCAATTTGTATGGTATCAATGGCTTTTCTCTCGTAAACAAATTGTCAATTGGTCAATTTTTTCGGAGGAAATGATAATGCATTATGAGGATACAAAGAGAAACACCTTCTTTAGCCAATTGATAAATCTCAAACAAAAGGGTTCAATGGTGAAGCACATTGAGGACTTCCAAAATTGAATATAAGGGTAAATGATATTCGAGAGGAGAATATGATTGATGTCTTCATAGGGACTTTAAAGGATAACATACAAAATGAGGTTCACCTTTGGGAACTTGATTCATTGGAAAATACATTCAAGTTGCCAAGAAAAATTGAAAGCAAAATTATGGCAACAAGGAAGCCTACTACTCACAACTATAAAGATGGAAGTATTGTTGCTCCTAGAATTCCACAAACTACAAGGTTGACACCACAACAATTGGAAGAAAAAAGAGAAAAAGATATTTGTTACAGTTGTGATAGAAAATACACTAATGGTCATAAGTGTGCCGAGAAAAAATTATTATATGTATAGATTGTGAAGAGGAGGAAGAAAAGGAACAATAAACGTCAAAAGAAGAGGATATACACTAGGAACCAACCCTAGAGAAAGAAGAAATGAATCTGACTATATATTGTAATGCATTGGTAGGAATTACCACTCCTGAAACTCTTAATATAGAAGGACATATCAAGAAGAAAAAGGTAATAGTTTTGATTGATTTGGGTAGTACCCATAATTTTATTCATTGTAAGATAGCCAAGGAATTGACTTGTTTCCTATATCCAGCACCAGAGTGTCAAGTGATGGTTGCAAATGGAGCATAAATTGCTCTAGAAAGTGCCCTAATATCAAGCTATCCATGGGAGAATATGTATTGACTAGTCCAATGCTTTCCATTCCAATTGGTGGTACTGATGTTGTACTAAGAGTCTAATGGTTACAATCTTTGGGTACGATAACTTTTATTTTTCAAGAACTTTTCTTGATTTTTTTTTGGGAAGGAAATGAAGTTGAATTAAGGGGTGTCATAGGGAAACCATGAAAGATAATAAGCTCTAATGGCATGACAAAGATTCTAAAGAAATAACAACAGGGCATAGTTGCACAATTATGTTCACTAGAGGTTTAAACATCGAAATCATCTATTTCTCCAAATCTCGAAAAGGTCTTGGACAATCATTCCAAGGTATTTGAGACTTCCAAAGGCTTCCCACCTATTCATGATCATGATCATTCTATTCATTTGATTCCATAAAGTGTTCCTCCAAATATCAAGCCTTACAAATATCCCTTTGCCCAAAAGAGTTAAATTGAACATAAGGTTGCAGAAATGCTATAGGTTGTTATAATTCAATCTAATCAAAGTTCTTTCTCTACTCCAATAGTATTGGTGCACAAGAAGGATGGATCATGTCGCATGTGTCCGGATTATAGGGAGATCAACAAGCTCACTATTAAAGATACATTTTCCGTTCCTGTCATTGATGAATTATTGGATGAATTACATGGAGAAATTTACTTCACCAAGTTGGATCTTTGTTTAGGATATCATCAAATAAGAATGAAGACTGAAGAGATTCTAAAAATGACATTTAGAAATCATGAGGGTCATTATGAATTTTTGGTCATGCCTTTTGGCCTTACCAACGCCCCTTCTACATTTCAAGATTTGATGAATTCCATTTCCAAACCCTTCCATAGAAAAATTGTGTTAGTATGTTTTGATGACATACTAATCTACTACAAATCTTGGAAGGATCATGTTCAACATGTTGACAGGGTGCTCAAACTATTGGAGGAGAAACAACTATATGCAAAAACCTCCAAATGTTTCTTTGGAGTACAGGAGGTGGAATATCTGGGTCATATTGTATCTCATGAGGGTGTTAAGGTAGATCCTAAAAAAATTAAAGCCATTAAGGAATGGAAAATCCCCACATCCATTAAGCATCTGCGAGGATTTCTTGGGTTGATAGGGTATTATTGCAAGTTTGTTACGAATTATGGGAGAAAAGAAGCACCTCTGACAGCATTACTGAAGAAAGATGAATTTTCTTGGACTCTAGAAGCAACTAAGGCCTTTGAACATCTTAAAGAGGAAATGTGCAAGCATCGGTCTTAGCTACGCTAGACTTCACAAAAACCTTTATTGTGGAATGTGATGCCTCAGGAAATGGAATTGGTGTTGTTTTAATGCAAGAAGGAAGAACCATTTCTTTTGAAAGTCGTCTAATCAAAGGGAAGTATTTACACAAAGCTATGTATGAGAAGGAAATGTTGGAAACAGTGCATGCACTTAAGAAATGGAGACCTTACCTAATGGGAAGACACTTCAAGGTAAAAATAGATCATGATAGTCTTAAATAATTTTTAGAACAAAGATTATCTTCAGAAGAGCAACAAAAATAGGTCACAAAGATGTTGGGTTATGACTTTGAAATCTTCTACAAAAAAGGAAAGAAAAATGTTGTTGCAGATGCACTCTCAAGAAAATATGAGGATGTGGAAGCATGGATTTGTGCCATTTCTATTATCCAACCAAATTGGATAACCAAAGCAAGGGGAATGATGAAGAAGTGTCAGCACTCATTCAAAATTTGCAACAAGATCCCAGTACTTCTGATACATTTAGCTAGAAAAATGATTCATTATGGTACAAAGATCACTTATACCTTTGTAAGAATTCCTAACTCAAACAAAAAATTCTTTTGGAATTGCACACCTCTCCCTTAGGAGGGCACTCATGATTTTTAAAAACTTACCACAGGGTTAAGAAGGAATTCTTTTGGGATGGCCTTAAATCAGATATTCAAAATTTTGTGGCGGAATGTTTGGTTTGTCAACAAAATAAAGTGGAGACAATTAAGACCTCATGTTTGTACAACCTTTATCCATTCCAATTCAATGTTGGGAGGAGGTTTCAATGGATTTTATCATAGGTTTACCCAAGTCTGAAGGAAAGAGTGTCATCATGGTGGTAGTTGATAGACTTACCAAGTATGCACACTTTTTTGTATTATCTCATCCATTTAAAGCTAGTACAATTGCTACTCCATTTATGGAAACAATTCAAAAGATACATGGAAACTCAAAGATTATTGTAAGCAACAAACATCCCATTTTCATTGGAAATTTTTGGACAAAATTATTTTCTTGTCTGGGTACTCAATTACTTCATAGCTCATTTTATCATCCTCAATCTGATGGGAAAAATGAGATAGTGAACAAATTTTTGGAAGGATATATTTGTTGCTTTGTATCTAATAAATAGACATAATGGGTCAAGTAGTTACCTCTGGCTAAATGGTGGTGTAAGGCTTCCATCCATACTGTAGAAAAATGACCCCATTTATGGCACTTTATGGATATCATCCACTGTCCATCACATCATCCTTAAGAGAAAATTCGAACGTTCAAGCAGTGGAAGATCACATTGAGCATAAAAAACAAGTTCTCCAACTCTTAAAGGATAACCTCACTTTGGCGCAGAATAGAACGACTCAACAAGCATATCAACATCGCACCAAAAGAAGTTTTGATGTAGGCGATTGGGTATTTTTACGGCTATAACCATACAAAGAAATGTCCCTCAATCAGGCTAAGAAGGATAATAAATTATCACCAAAGTATTATGGTCCTTACAAAGTGTTGCAAAATATTGGTACTATGGCATACAAATTGAAGCTTCCTGCATCTTCCTAAGTGCACCCAGTTTTCCATGTTTCATGCTTAAAGAAGGTTATAGGTGACAAGCTCCCAGTTCAAACAATATTTCCAGAACTTGATGAGGAAGAAAAAATCATATTGAAACCTAAAGTAGCCACGGAAATAAGGGCTCGACAGCTATGAAATTGATCAATTTCATAGTATCTCATCAAGTGGAAGAACTTACCCACTGAAGATTCCACATGGGAGGATGAGAATTTTATACAGAAGCATCTAGAACTACTCAAGTGTTGAGGACAACACTTTTTTGAAGGAGAGAGGAATGTTATGTTCCTATAATACTAGTGTATTCCCTCATTTTTATTGTTAGTGTAGCCCCCTGATTATTATTGTTGTGCCTATGTAGTCCCCATATTGTTATTATTGTGCCCTTACATTATTATTTTTTTGTCAACTCTCATTATATTGTGACCCCTAGGACTCTTATATATAGAAATGAGGTTTTTTCATTTGAATCATTCAAGAATTGTTCATTTGTGTAAATTAAAGGAGGTTTCCCCCTCGAAGATGTTGGAAATAATACTGGGGGGGGGTGAATCAGTATTATCAAACTAATAATTTTTCATTTCCATAATCAGATTCATATATGCTATTTCAGTTAAGGGAACTCACGTGTACACGCAATTGTGTTTAGTGCAACTAGCGTATATCCAACAAAATTATGATTCAGTTAATTCATCATATATTGATCTTTCATCAATGCATCAGAACCATATAAATAGTAACCGGGTGCAGAAAAATAGAACAGATCGACACACATAAGAAACACACATGAACACCAAGATACAAGGTGGAAATCCAATGTGGGTGAAAACCACCTGCTGCAATCGTCTCTGTCTTCTTTTAATAATAAGAGAATTTTGTTTACAATTTTTGTACTGGTGCAATATTATACCAGTACGCATGCTTCTACCTGTAGAAGGCTACAACCTTCTCTCATTCTCCAGCTTCTACTAGAAGGGAGCTACAACCCCCTAGCTCTTGTACTTGCTAATATGTTTACTAGTATGTAGATGCCAGCCTACAAAAGGATTCTATTTTCTTCCAGGGAACACATTTCATAAATTTTCAGACTGGATCCATCAACAACATCATTTAATCATCAAATATATCTGCATCAACCAATATCCTTTTGAACCAACCACAACCGAATCAATCAATCACTATGATCATTCAGAATGTTGTCACTAGAATACAGTAACCAGAACCCAAGCAATAACCTAGAATACTGCAACAACAAATAGAAGGAACTAAAACATATTTTATAAGGTATACACTACTTCCATGTGTTGAACTGTCGTGCATACATGCTTTCCTCAAAGCGAACCAGCGTACAGATCTGCAAATCAAATTTATGATGTATACATTGCTTTGATATACAGAACCAGCATGTATACGCCTCTTTTCTGAAGTGAACTTGTGTACAGATTTGTAATAGATGATTTAAACATAACAACAGTTCCAGACTTCATTCATACCCAGATCATCATATTTACAGTTTACAACATGCGTCAGTTATTGAGATACATGATCAAACCACATAAAGATAATTCACTTCAAGCCTTAAGATCCTGATACATCATTAGATCTTATCCTTCATCAGGCGCTAAGGTTCTTCCTCAGTTCAAATCAAGAACAACGCCATAAGCCAATAACTTGCATATTAGATCTCACACTATATCAGATATTCGATACTTGCACACATTGGCCTAATGATCTTCTCCTCCTTTTATAGTTTTAGGCCTTTTCTCAATACCATGGTCCAAAACCACTTAGGACCAATACCTTGGACCAAATACTTGAGGTCAACACCTCGGACCCGATACCTTGGACCAAATACTTTAGACCAAACATTTAGTTTTCCAAGGTATATGCGCTTTTCCTTTCGTGAATGTGCATGTGTACATATACATGACTTTTATACAGTGAACCCGCGTGTATACACTGCTTGGTCAATGGTGATCCTACGTATACCTCTCTTTCTTCATTCTGTGTAATCTGATCTGTAATTCTATGCTGTTAACCTACAGTTCTATGATCTGTTATCTGAGTGAGTTGCTTTCTGAAGTGATTCCTTGAAGCTGCCCTGCATTTCATCACATTTATAAATACTACTGCCATGCATTCTGTCACATCTGATATCTCTTATGGATTCATCTAGTTACCATGTACAAGTGAGTTGTTCTGCTACAAGTGGGTTGCCATCAAGTACAATACATGCATCATAATGCCAACAATCTACCCCTTTGGACTTGATGGCAACAACAACACCACTCTCCCCCTTTGACATCAAGGGCAAAGGGTGGACCAAGATATTCTCTCCTTTTGATATACATTATGTTGTCCATGCTCCCCTTGAGTACATGCTAAAATCTCTGATTGAGCTCCCCCTTTGTTCATGCTGAGATGTACTGTATCATCCATGCTCCCCCTAAGCACATGCAAAGTCTGCAAATATTTTCAAGAAAAAATAACATGACTCTATAACTCAACTTTGTGAGTTTGACCTTCCTATCACCAATGACTCATACATACATTCATTCTCTCAATCAAGTGGGGATATTCCAAACTTGACTCATCCACCCAACCAAGTGGGGATATATCAATTCTTTATACATGACTAAAATATTACATCATTCATCCCATGCATAGTGGGGTTACAAATTAGGTCTTTTCATGACTGTTACATTAAAATATATACATGACATATATAATAGAGACCAAATGTCTTAAAAAATACCATGATAGTCATCAACAACTATCATCAGCAGCATTTGTCAACAACATCTAGGCCAACAACCAATACATGTCCATTAATAGTTCCCAAAATATCATCAACCATGTTCTCCCCCTGAACCTGTGCCACCTGTTCATTGTCATATCTGATCATTGCATATGTCAGTAAGAGATATCAAAGCATCATCATCAATCAAATATACATCAAGTGATCAATAACACTATGAGGACGAATATATCAGCAGATTGAAATCATCATCAAATAGAGAAGATAATTGTCAGAACCATAGCATACCATCTTTTTCCTGAGTCTGGCCCACTGTTTTTCTTCAAACCAACATATACGTGACTGTGTCCATAGAAACTCACGTATGTACGCGACTATACTTCAAGAAACTCGCGTATAACAACCTTTCCCTGAAAAATATGATTTAACAGTAGGATGATGTAGAAATTACTCCCAGCTTTTGTCTGAGATATTCAAATGTCTCTTTCGGTAGTGGTTTAGTGAATATATCAGCAACCTGTTCTTTGGAGGGAAAATACTTCAATTTGACTTTTTTTCAAGCACTTGTTCACGTAGGAAATGATATTTGACGTGTATGTGCTTGGTCTTGGAGTGCATGACTGGATTTTTTGAAATATTGATGGCACTTGTATTATCACATAGAATGGAGATGGGTGGACTACATGTGATCTGAATATCTTGCAAGGTTTGCATCATCCAAAGTAATTGTGTGCAGCAAGATGCAGCAGCCATGTATTCTGCTTCAGCTGTTGATAATGCAATTGAACTTTGTTTCTTGCTGAACCAAGACACAAACCTGGAACCCATATAGAATGCACCACCACTAGTGCTTTTTTTGTCATCAATACTTCCTGCCCAATCTGTATCTGTATATGAATGAGGTGTAAGATCAGTATCTCTAGGATACCATAAACCAAAGTTTTGTGTTCCTTGAAGACATTTGAAGATTCTTTTAACTGCCTGAAGGTGATATTCCTTTGGATTTGCTTGGAATCTTCCAACTATTCCCACTGCATGCATGATGTCCGGTCAGGTACCTGTTAGATAAAGCAGACTGCCAATCATGGATCTGTAAGTTGGTTGATGTACCATTGCAGATTCATCATTTGAGCTGAGACTACATCCTGTTACCATTGGAGTACATATTGGTTTAGAATCTTCCATGTTGTACTTTTTTAGGATCTGTTTGAGATATTTGGTTTGTGAGAGAAAAATACCATCTTTATTTTGCTGAACTTGTAGGCCAAGAAAGTAGGTAAGATCACCAAGCAAGGACATTTCAAATTCTTGCTGCATTACTGAAGCAAAATTCTGACTCATGGATTCTTCATTGCTACCAAAAATGATATCATCAACATACACAACAATTATTAGCAATTTATCAGTGTCCATCTTTGTATATATATTGTTGTCTGCTGACCCCTTTGAAAAACCCTGTTGGTGGAGATATTTGTCAAGACGGTAATACCATGCCCTTGGAGCCTGTTTTAGACCATAGAGAGCTTTTCTAAGTTTGCATACAAGTTTTGCATCATTTCCAAGAATGAATCCTTCTGGTTGTTCAATATAGACTTCTTCTTCTTCTAAGTCTCCATTAAGAAAGGCAGATTTTACATCCATTTGGTATACTTTGAATTTTTGAAAACTAGAAAGAGTAAGAAACATCCTTATGGCTTCAAGTCTAGCAACAGGTGCAAAATTTTCTTCAAAGTCTATACCTTCTTGTTGAGCATATCCTTTACAAACAATTCTAGCCTTTTTTCTAATAACTTCTCCATTTTCGTTCAACTTGTTTTTGAATATCCATTTAGTTCCTATGATATTCTTACCATGAGGTCTAGGAACTAATTCCCAAGTATTATTCTTTTCAATTTTCTCAAGTTCTTCATTCATGGCCTTGACCCAACATTCATCTCTGCATGCTTCATTTACATTTTGAGGTTTATTGGAAGATAGTAATGCTAGATAGATTGAAGCTTCGGTAATGGTTCTTCTAGTCTGCACACCTGCCCCTTTTTCTCCTAAGATTTGAGCTTTTGGATGATTTTTCTGAACATACCTGGACGAAATCTTTTCTTCTATCGTTATCTCTTCTTCTGGTGCTTAATTGGTTTCTTCTTCAGAATCAGTTTGATTTGATGTGGGAAAATGATCCTCATTTTCTTTATCGTTATCTTCAGTTTTTATCTATTTTGGATTTTTGCATGCTTCATCAACCAAAACATCAATAATTTCAATAATTTTCCCGTCTTTTATTGTAACATTTATATCCTTTACTTCGGGAAGAGTAGCCAAGAAGAATACTGTCTGCTCTGGGTTCAAACTTACCAAGTTTTTCATCAGTCCTTTTGATAAAACATTTTCTTCAAAAAAATTTGAAGTATTTTATAGTAGGAGTCTTACCATACCAAAGTTCATGTGGAGTTTGAGTGTTGTTTACCCAAACATTTGCTTGATTGAGAATAGTGATGGCGGTGAATGCAACTTTACCCCAGAAGGTTTCAGGAGTTCTAGATTCATCTAGCATATCACGAGCCATTTTTTGAACAATTCTATTCATCCTTTATACCACTCCATTTTTTTGAGTCCTTGTGGTGGAGAACTACCTTTTTATTCCATGTTTTTCACAAAAGTCAAAGAATTTGTCTGAGTAAATTCCCCTCCTCGATCAGATCTGAGGCATTTGATTTTGCGATCTGATTCATTTTCAACCGAAGCTTTGAAGGCTTTGAACTTTTCAAATGCTTCATCTTTATGCTTTAGAAGGCCTATCCAACACATTCTGGAAAAATCATCAATGAACAATATAAAGTATTCTTCTCCACGAGGTGACTTTGTCCTTGATGGACCACATAAATCAGTATGAACAAGTTCAAGAGGCTTACTAGCTAACCCTTCCTTTTCGATGAATTGAGATCTGGTTTGCTTACCGAATTGACATAATTTGCATATAGTATTTTCAGGAATGTTGATATTTGGAAGATCACGAATAGCCTGGAATCTGCATGCTTTTCTTATTTGAGAAAAAACTTAAATGTCCCAATCTTTTGTGCCATAGCTAGTTTTCATCATTTTTGCTTAGATAGCACTGTTGTTGTCCTCCCTTGAGTATGTATAGGTTGTTTGGAGTTCTTGTCCCTTTAATCACGGTTTCTCATGTATCAAGCTCACGAAAAACACATCCATTTGATTGAAACACTGCTTCATTTCCTTCATCACACATTTGACTCACACTCACTAGATTATGCTTTAAGCCATCAACATACATAAAATTCCCAGCTTTATCTTTTTCTTTCAAGAAAACAGATCCTTTACCTTTTATGACAGCAGGAGTTTCATTTCCAAACGAGACATTCTTTTCCTTTTCTAAGGCATTATATGAATGCAATTTTTCTTTGTCACCTGTCATGTGTTTTGAGCATCCACTGTCAACGTACCACTGGTTTTCTTGTCCTTCTGCATACAAGGCTATACCACATCTTTCTGTTTGCAGTTCTTTCTTTCTCCATATTTTGGGATTTAATGGAGTTTTCTCTTTTTGAACTATTTGCCGAAATTTACTCCTGCATTCAGATTCTTCATGGCCAAAGTTGTTACAGATTGAGCATTCTATTTCATTTTCAAGAAGAGAAAAGTTATTATAGGAACTTTTCTTGATCCCTGTCACATTCTTTTGATTTCGTGCTTCTCTAGTCATGATAGTTTTGTAGGCAACACATTGAGCAGCTTTGTGTCCAAAATTATGACATGAGAAACATTGACCATTAAAGAAGTTCCTGCGATTATCGAATCTACTGACCTATTGATTGTAGTTGAAGTTCCTCCTACTGACCTGTTAATTGATATTCTTTGAAGCAAATTGAGTATGGTTTACCTAAGGTTGATTGTGGCTTCTATTCATCCTTGAAGTAAATTGATCCTGATTCACTTGGTGATCTGTTTTATGCCTTTGCTGATGATTGTCGAATTGTTCACTACTCTTTGCTGCATCACAATAGCTTTTAGTGGAGGTTGACGACTTCTGTGATTGAGATGTTTCTTCAGTATATCCAAGACCTTTCTTTATCAAAGGAGAGCGCTGTACTTTGATAATCTCATTTAAGATTTCTAATCATTTAGAAAATCTAAGATTGAGAGCTTTTGTTTTCTCAAGATCCTTTCTTAGACTCGCAATTTCACATTCTAGCTTTTCATTGTGTTTTTCTCTTTCAGCAATTGGTATGTCAAGGTATCTATAATAATATTCTTTTCTTCTAAATAGATTTTGAGTTTAGAGATTTCTTCATACAGGTCATCTTCGTTTAAATCATCCAAAAAATCATCATCTTCATAAGCCATCAGAAGTCTATAGTCATTACTATTTTCTTCTTCATCACTATTTGATAAACTATCGCTATCTTCATGAGTATAGTAGCTCTTTTTACTTACATTTTGGTTTATATTCCATTTTTCAATTTCCTTCCCTTTATCATATTTATCTTTATGAGGACATTTGGCAGCATAATGACCGACTCTACCACAGGCAAAACATTTGAAAGGTAGTTTACCTCTGAATCTACCGGAGCCCTGTTGAAGATTCTTGACAAAGTTTGCTTCCTCTTCTTCTTCTGAAATATGTCCTTATTCATTGACTTCTTCTTTTCTTTTTGCTAAAGCTTTAAATGCAGCTTCTCTCATATCTGATGGACCTCCTTTTCTCATCTTAAAGGTAGTTAAGAATCCATGAAGTTGTGTCATAGTAATAGTCTGTAGGTCCTGCTTTTCTTCTATGGCTGATACTTTTGATTCAAATTTAGCAGATAAGGATCTTAAAACTTTTTCAACTAAGTTAACTTCCTTTATCTCTTCACCCAGATTCTTCATGTAATTAACAATATCATCTATACGTAAGGAGTAACTAGCTACACTTTCATCATTATGCATCTTGAGTGTTTCATATTGAATTCTGAGAGTTTGCAGTTTAGCATGTTTTACCTGAGAGTCTCCTTCGTAGCTTAGAATGATTTTGTCCCATATTTCTTTGGCTAATTTGAGCTGCATAACTTTGAAAAACTTTGATTTTGACAGACTTCCCAATAATGTATTGACAGCCTTGGCATTGGTTTCATATTGCTTTTTACCTGCTGCATCTGTAGGAATTGCTGATGGAAATGTAAATCCTCCTTCCACGATTTCCCAAACATCTGTTCCAAGAGATTGAAGATAGGTTTTAGTTCTTACCTTCCAATAAACAAAGTTGCTCCCATCAAATATTGGCGGTCTGATGGATCCCACGCTTTCTTGATTACTCTTGATGATGGATCTTCCTTCAAGCGATCAAGCCTCTTCTGAAGGACTTGCTCTGAAACCAATTGTTGGAAATAATACTGAGAGGTGGGGTGAATCCGTGTTATCAAACTAATAAATTTTCATTTCCATAATCAGATTCATATACGCTACTTCAGTTAAGGGAACTCGCGTGTACACGCAACTGTGTTTAGTGCAACTAGCGTATATCCAGCAAAATTATGATTCAGTTAATTCATCATATGTTTATCTTTCATCAATGCATTAGAACCATATAAACAGTGACCAGGTGCAGAAAAATAGAACAGATCATCACACAAAGAAACAAACTTGAACACCAAGATATAAGGTGGAAACCCAATGTGGGTGAAAACCATCTACTGCAATTGTCTCTGTCCTCTTTTAATAATAAGAGAATTCTGTTTACAATTTTTGTACTAGTGCAGTCTTATACCAGTACGCAGGCTTCTACCTATAGAAGGCTATAACCTTCTCTCGTTCTCTAGCTTCTATTGGAAGGGAGCTACAACCCCCTAGCTTTTGTACGAGCTGATATGTTTACTAGTATGTACTGGTGCCGGCCTACAAAAGGCTTCTCTTTTCTTCCAGGGACCACGTTTCATAAATTTTCAAACTGGATCCATCAACAACATCATTCAATAATACAATATATCTACATCAAACATTCTCCTTTTGAACCAACCACAACTGAATCAATCAATCACTCTGATCATTCAGAATGATGTCACCAGAATACAGTAACCAGAACCCAATAAATAACCTAGAATACTGCAACAGCAAACAGAAGCAACTAAAACATATTTTATAAGGTATATGCTACTTCCATGTGTTTAACCAACGTGCATACGTGCTTTCCTCAAAGCGAACCAACGTAAAAATTTGCAAATCAAATTTATGATGTATACGTTGTTTTGATATACAGAACCAGTGTGTATACGCTTCTTTTCTAAAGTGAACCTATGTACAGATCTGTAAAAGATGATTTAAACATAACAACAGTTCCAGACTTCATTCATACCCAGATCATCATATGTACAGTTTACAACATGAGTCAGTTATTCAGATACATGATCAAACCACATAAAGATAATTCACTTCAAGCCTTAAGATCCTGATACATCATTAGATCTTATCCTTCATCAAGTGCTAAGGTTCTTCCTTGGTTCAGATCAAGCATAACACCATAAGCCAATAAACTGCATATTAGATCTCACACTATATCAGATATTTGATACTTGCACACATTGGCCTAATGATCTTCTCCTCCTTTTATAGTTTTAGGCCTTTTCTCAATACCATGGTCCAAAACCACTTAGGACCAACACCTTGGACCAAATACCTGGGGTCAATACCTCAGAACCGATACCTTGGACCAATGCCATGGATCAAAATACCATGGACCAAATACTTTGGAACAGACATTTAGTTTTCTAAGGTATACGCGCTTTTCCTTTTGTGAAAGTGCTTGTGTATGTATACACGACTTTTATACAGTAAACCCGCATGTATACGTGGCTTGGTCAATGGTGAACTTGTGTATACCTCTCTTTCTTCATTCTGTGTAATCTAATCTGTAATTCTGTGATGTTAACCTGTAGTACTGTGATATGTTATCTGAGTGAGTTTCTTTCTGAACTAATTCCTTCAAGATGCCCTGCATTTCATCACATTTATAAATACTACTGCCATGCATTCTATCACATCTGATATCTCTTCTGGATTCATCTAGTTACCATGTACAAGTTAGTTGTTCTGCTACAAGTGGGTTGCCATCAAGTACAATACATGCATCATAATGCCAACAAAAGAGGCTAATTTTGAAGTTTTCGATCTATCCCTTCTTCTATTTTGTGAGCCGGTTACATAACAAAGCGAGAGTAGTACAAAGATCTCAAGATGGATCCTCAACCAGTATCTTTGTTTCAATTTAAGCTAGTTGGCAGTTGGGCTAACCAATAGGATGATGATGAGGACCATAGCTCAAGGTGAGTGCAGGAATCCACTCATTCAGATACTTCTAGTATAGTGAAAGTTCGAGCCAAGTGGGCAAAGGATTTGGTTAAGGGAGCTCAAAAGAGAGTTGAGTCCCCCAACACCAAAAAGCTGACACCTAGATACACAGGGTACACAACTCTTTCTTGTTTAGAGGGAGTAACTACAACAACAAATAACTTTGTAAAGTTGAAGACAAATGCAGGTGGACAAGGTTCTTCCAAGAAGCCCTTCCTCGCTAATAGGGAGTCTTGGAAATGTAGTAAGGAATTGACCCTTTGACTTGTGCCTTAGTAAAAGTTTCCAACTTGAATTCAATCTCATAGATGCTTGAGTTAGTTGTCGGTTAACATGTGTGATGTGGCTTATCATTGAGTTATTTTCAGTTAATTTGAGTTAGATGGATTTCAGTGAGTTGTGGACTGATTGATGGCTAAAATTATCTATCTAGTGGAGTTAAATCTAGTATATGTCATTTAACTAATCTATAGTTCTAGAATAGAGATAGATTTGAGTTTAGTTGAGTAGTTGACTATTTGTTAACTCAACTTACTCTCAGTTAACTAGTTGTAGCTGCTAAAATTAGCCCCAACAGGTCATGCAATTCGAATTTCCTATTGATATTGAATGAAGAGACAAATCATATTTATTATGGTACATAGTTTTTTGTGTACAAAGCTTGAGAAGCAAGAAGAGAAATTTTCTTTGGAATTACAGAAGGAAACAGGGGAAATTCCTATTTTTTAGGGGAAAATTGCATTAGGAAATAAGAGCTCCTAGCAGGCCTTATTTTGTGTAAGTGTTGGGAAAATCATGTGTAGAGTTGATCAATATTGCAGCGAGCTCCAGGCTTGAAGAAGATTCTATGTAATAGGTCAAATTGCTCAGTTTATTTAATACACACAAGAGGGGATTTTCCGATTTGTGTTCCCTAGATAAATTATTATTTTCTATGTGTGGTTGTGTTTTTATTCATTGTTTTGTTTCCACAAATTTTTGGTAGAGAAATCTTGTGTCTTTTGTGATAAATTTTCTCTCATTAGAAATTGCAAGGTTTCAAGGATTTTCTACATAGTATACATCAGAGGTGAATTAGAGATCAATTTTGATATGTGAAAGGTGTTGAGAATGAAGAGAATGAATTGAGGAATAGTGTTTTGATGTATTTGGCAAAGAGGATTTTATGGTGAAATATTTAATTGCTTAGATTTGATGTTGTTGGTGTGTTTGGTTATTTATTCTGTAATTAGAGATTGTTGAAAGAGTTTTAATAGTGGTTTTCATGAGTATATGGGATGAGAAAGTTATGTGTTTGTGAATGAAAGTGGTCTATTGATTCAAGTTTGAAAATGGATGAAAGATTGATCACCAGGGCTAGCAAGTGGTAGCTTGCACTCTAGGGAAGTAGTCCTTTTCTGCAGTGGTTGATAAGCGAGTAGAGGGTAGTAGTCTCTTTTAGTGAAAATAGATAAACAAGAAGGGATAGAGGTTCATTTCAGTAGTAGCTGATAAACCTACAAGTAGTAGCTTGTGGGGAAATGATGTAATAACAAAGTTGAATCTTGTATGTGCCAAATAAATAAAAGAAGATTGATGTCTTATATATATGTTGCACATGTGTATGGTAATGGCCATGATGTTAAGTTTTACATGATTGAGTTATGTTTTTGATTACATAAGTAGTTGCTAAAGTGTTTAAAACATGTAATTTGTGAAAAATTATATAATTTGGTCACACTAATGATTCACCCCCCGCCCTCCTAGTAGTTTTCTGGTTTCCATTATTTGTAACAATTGGTATGAGAGCCACCAGGTTCCTTCAGGATCATTTTAGCAGTTGGAAGGAAGATCAGGGAACATGTAGAATCAAGATTGGATTACCACAGATCGAGTTCCATTTTTGAATGGGTCAAATTACACAACTTGGAAGGTAAGAATGAGAATATTCTCGCAAGCTCTTGATTTTAATGTATGGTTATCTGTGGAGAATGGATTAACCAATAATGAGGTTGATGGATAAGCCAAGGAGGAAATCATAAAATGATTGTTAAGTCAAATATTGAGAAATTAATCTGTTGTGAGACTACCAAAGAGATATGGAATGATTTGCAATCCATCTACGATATAGACACACAAGATGCATGTGATATCAAGATCCTTTCTCTGAAGAATGGAGCAATCAATGATTCGAAGACTATTGAAGATAATGAATCAGAGGATGGTTCCCCTGTATCAAGAGGCCAGGTTGTTGATCAAAACATAAAGGATTCATAATATATGCAATCTATAATTAAGTTGTTGTTATGTTATTATTGTAGAACAATAGGCTATTTATCTTTAAGTTGCTCAATTGCAAGTGCTGGTGACAGTGAGAGTTACTCATATAGTAGTAGTGAAGAAGAAACTACCTTGATAGTAATAATAGATCTAGACATTTTTCAAGAAGTCAATGGGTCCACCTCTAGTGCAGAGGAAGAAAGAACATCTCATGTGTCTATAGAAGAAACCTTAGTTTCTAGAAGGGAACAAGTTCTTGAACAAGCCAGGAGTGAAATAGACACTAGTGGTGAATCTAGTAGCTCCTCTATTGAGTTGGAATATATTGAAGAAAATATATATTTGAAAAGGAAACTCATAATAGCCCTTGAGGAGATCAAGAATCTCATAGCCATCAATCTGGAGCTAGAAGTGGAGAATAGAACATTAAAAGAGAAGATGTTGAAATATAAGAAGCATGCAAAGAGTTCTGAAGTTTTGGAAGAGAATCGAACCAGGCCTAGTGCCCCTTAGTTTGAGACAATATTTGAAGGATAAAGTAACTCATCAACAACATTAATGGAAGCCCTCAGCCTTGGAAGACAAAATAACATGGCACCTAAAGAAATCCTAGTGCATCAACAAAGGGACAAAAGGACTTCCAAAAATAAAGGGAAAGGAATGCAGCCCCTCATATGTCTTTATTGTGGTAATGTAGGGAACTTTGCCTCTAAGTGTCTAGAGAAGAAAAAGAAGTTGCAATAACATAGGTGGAACAAACAATTTCAACAACAACCATGAGTTGCTAAGTGCAATTCAAACATACATGTCTAGAGAGCTCCTTTCCCTCTAAGGAAAAATTATCAGTGGCCCAAAAGCACCAAGAGAGAAAGTATCAGTGCAAGAAATAAGATGGACATAAGCTTTGGTAAGATGGATAACTCCTATTTCCCTTTTATAAATAATGTTGAATGTTATAGGTGTAAGAATTTTGGGCACTACGCAGCTGCATGTAAACTTGGCGATATATTCCCCTTCCAAAACATTGCAAACAAAGATATGGATAATGTTGGGAGTCAACAAGGACAAATACATAGGATTTATTACAAAAATAAGAAGAGAGGTAGGTCGTTTGGTGCATGGAGGCAACAAATACCATTGTTTAGCGTTAAATATAGTCAGCAGAAGATTAGAAAATCAAAGCCTAGAATTCTTGTGGTTGATCTCTTTTATATAATCTGTAATAGACAAAGACCTCAATCAGATAAAAGAAGCAGCAACATCCCAGAAAATTATCCAAATCAATACAGTCTTAAAGAAAACACATACAATGAGAAAGAAGAAAAATAGGTAATTTGAAAATTGGTTTCAGTTGGTGCTAACAATAGGAATGGTCAGTGGTTTGTATAATCAAACTATGGAAAGAAGTCAATCAGTCAAGCAAGAGTACCATATCAATGCAGGCAATCATCTCATGGTGTTGATGAAGTAAAAACTTAGCATACCTAGGTGTGGAAGAAAGAGGGAGATAATCTACTCAGGGGGAGTAGATCCCTTGTTACTCTTCATTGAAAAGAAGAGGTTGGGTTCAAGAGAAGCCATGAAAGACAAATGCAAGGAGCTAAAAGGAAAATGCCAAGTAATGCATCTGAAGGATACGAGAAGTATGCCAATTTTATTTTTCCTTAGTTTATAAAATTGTTGAAGAAGACTGATATTTCTAATTATTATGGTTGATTTAATGTTGTTGTCAAATCATATTGTTAGTCTGAAAATGTATAGATGGTGATGATAGTATTAGGTTTTCTTTACTGTAAAAGTTTTTTTTGTTTTCCTTGTCTTGTGCAAGTATGCTTTCAGATTCCTAATTCCAAAGAGGGAGCATAATCACAAGGGGAGTATACTCAAGTTAATATTTGAGTATCAAATTATTCTATTAAAAATTGGTATCAGTTGTTTGTTTCTTAAGGACAAGCATGGAAGACTGAGGCTAATGTTGTTTGCTACATATTAATGTTGTTTGAGTGATTAGAGTTTAAGTTATAGATATTGTTATCACTGAAAATTCTGTTGCCAAATTTTTTTAGCCTAGCTTAAGGACAAAGTGTTTTCGCAGCGCATGAATCCTTTTAGCAGTTTCGCAGCGCTACCTGTTTAGGTGATTTCGTAGCGTGCTACGAAATTGGGGATTTGTTCGAGTTTTCAGTGGAGATCCAAAATCCTAGCATGCCTATTGAACAAAGTTCTGAAAGAGGGAGTTAGAAACACTGAAAAGGCGCTTGGAAGAAGTGGCGGTGTTTATGTTCCCCCTTTCAAGCTGGTGCAAATGATGAAAGGATTTATAAGATAAAAGCAGCTTGGAATATCAGCGTATGTCTTGGGATGCTCTTCATAAAAATATCATGGGCTTATAAAAAGTGAACGCATCAAACATTAAAAGCATTATTCCAGCTTAGATGCCTTTCCGCTAGCTGGCAGAAGCATTACAGCACGGTTGTCTGAGTTTGACATTATAGCGAAACAAGTGGAAGCAGGGGAAGGCTGGTTCTCTAAGTTGCATTGTATGTGGCAGAGTTCAAAGGGCTATGGATCTTCTCAAAATGGTACACGCAACAAGGAACCTGTTAGTATTAAGTTACGGGAGACTGACAGGCTTATCAAGGAGGTGGAAAGGGTCTTTAGAGGTGATCATCTTGATCCTACCAATGTAGAGAAAGCTAAGGCAGCACTAAAATAGCACGAGCAATCTCTTTTTGAGGCAATTGCACGCCCTGGTGATGCATCTGATGAAGAAGATGGTCGGATGCTTCATCCTCATTCTTCCCATATATACATTAGCCAAGAATGCACAGCTGTCATTGTTGGTGGAGGATACTTTGGCCTTGAACTGGCTGCGGTTTTAAACATTAACAAGTATAAGGTTAAATGGTTTACCCTGAGCCGTGGTGCATGCCTCGTCTTTTCACTACTGATATAGCTGCTTTCTATGAGGGCATAAATGTTAGTAGAATTTCCCCTGTAACTTTTGAAAAGAAGGTCGATGGTGTAGGATTGCCTCTGTCGCTTTGAATGTTGAAGCACAAGCAAAATAAGGAAAGGGGTGTTAGTACCAAACTTGGAGGGTTCAGAAATAGCTTGGCGGAAGCGGTGGGTGAATCTGCATGTTATTCCGTCAGGAAGGCTTTTTCTTCGATGGTTTTCATTATCCGCGAGCTCCAGAGTTATACGCTCTAGATGAGACAGATCCTCTGTTATGGCGAAAGGTTCCTGTAGTATCCTTGAACAAGCAGTTGAACCGGGGTGATTGTAGTTGGTGCGAAACAGTCGAATGGCGGATATTTCAAGGCTTCCTTTTACAACAGGTTCTGTTGATGCTGTACATGCAGGTGCTGCATTGCACTGTTGGCCATCTCCCTCCTCGGCTGTAGCAGAAATCAGTCGTGTTCTGAGACCTGGTGGCGTGTTTGTGGCAACAACCTTTGTTTTATCTGGGATCTTAGATTCAGATATCGTAAAGCCATTACATCAGGCAATGTAAGCGACAACCACCACAAGTTATTTCACAGAAAGAGAGTTGAAAGATCTTTGCAAAACTTGAGGAAAGAATATAGGTTTTAATCCATACTTTCTTCTCTGATCTAAAGGGCATGTAAATGACACTGTAAATGTAGATTATTGTATTTATGTATTTCAAAAGGTTTAAAAGCCGGGTGAAATTCTATAGTGTTGTAGATCCAACACAGATGTCCTATTATGTTTCGGAAGTTCTGGATGCTTGTCATATTGGACCTCTGTTCAAGGTTATAATGGAGGGATGCTCGACAGAAGTTTTTATACAAGATTCAGTTTACAAGTGCTGGGAACTTGTGCAAGAGAAGTTTCAGATGGATGTGAAAGTTCATCCAAATTCTATTTCCATTGAGGGGATGTTAGGGAACCTCAGGATCTGTGACATGTCCCTTGGTCCAGATCACTGGTGGGGCTGGCTTTGTGACATTCGGGACACAGGTTCTGATTCATTTGTAAAGTAGAAGTTTCAGTTTTTCAGTGTAGATGATGATGATGTTGAAGGCCATGATTACAGTTTCATTGCCAGACTTTCAAATGTACAGATTGGTTTTTCTGTACAGGTTCATTCAGGAGGTAACGGCCTATTTCACAGGTTTGGCAATACCACAAGCTCAGCATGCAATCCAAGTTGTTGATAAAGTTAGAGGGATGGAGTGGCCTCCTGATGTGTTACAAGTCTCATTGGATGCCACTGTTAGGAAAAGTGCAGCCATAAGCAACAGAGGCTTTGATATCCAAAAGGTGAACCTTATACAGCAGGAGAATGATTTGATTGTAAGGATGACATTGCATACCCTGAGGATTGAAGATAAATTTCAAGGTCATGTGTCTACAACATGCAAATATATTGCTTGTTCTGTGCTAGAAAATGATAGTCAAGATCCAGTTGAGGAGATCATTAATAAATGTAGCACAGTGTTAGCAGAAAACCAGAGAGGAAGACTGTGTTTTTTAAATTACACAGCAGTTTCGTAGCGCGCTACGAAACTGCTGTAGGTGGTGATTTTAAACGCAGAGTAGCTATTTTGATAATATGAACGGGAATTTTGAAAGAGAGACACCTGTTCAATCAATGAAGCCTCCAGCACATTTGGGAATATGGTGATGCTCATCATTTTTGGGGTATTAAAGAGTTGGAGACATGCTGCTACATTTTCGGAGAATGGTGGAAGACAAGGACCGGAAAAGCAGGGGTTTTATCCGAATACTATTGAACCATTGATGCATCCAGTATCCAAAACCAGCATGAAGCATTAACTGCTCATTTCAGCCATCTCAGCCAAATGGAAAGGAAGCCATGTGTCAAAGCTGCAAGGAGGAATCTTCTACGACGAATATAGAATTAAAGTTATAATTAAATTAGAACCTTTTAGAACTTCAGTTAGTGCTGACTGTATTTAATAGGTTAGTTCAATAGCGGATAGGAGTAATTAATGGCAATCATCGAGCTCCCCTCATGCTGGAGGTGGAAGCTCTAAGTAGTTAGAAGTATGTGTCTATATAGAGGGGAATGATCTGTGTAAATGTGGTTGGATGTTTTGGAGAAGACTGTTTTGGTTTATGTGTAAACAGATTTCAGTAATGCAAATGACTGTTTTTTCTTCTCAGGATTCACAATGGATCTTCTTGTTCAAATGTGTGATGGTATATTTTCCTTAATGTTCTTTTACAGTTTTGTTAATGCATAATCACTCAGAACTCATGGATCATGCTCTGACTTCCTGTATGCCTTTGCAAACTGTGGTTTCAAAGTTATGTTTGAACATTTAGATGTGAAGTGCCCTGATTTCTATGAAAAGATAGTGTTATTGTTTACTGAGATATGAGAGACTCCATAAGCCCAATGGGAATAAATTCAATGTTGTCCAGCCAGTATATTTTTCATGTGTCTTATAAGAGTTAGCCATCTTGTCATTAGTTAACATTCATAACCTTTGAGAGATCCCTCTCAGACTAAGGAGGCTAAGCCTTAGTCAAAAGCCTGGTTTGAAATAGTTACACAGAATCTTGCTGATTGGCAGCCTTCAGTGCTTGATTTTGTGATAACATTTTGGTGCGTCTGCTGGGAGCCTGAAGATTATTCTTTCCCGAAATTATGAAGCTGAACTTCTGAAGGTAGCAGGATCTCAGAAGGTTTTTGAGGCTGCAAAACTACCTTGGCGGCTCCATTGTTGAAGAATTCGAAATTCATAGGTTCATGGTGATTCCACTGGAGTTATGAAGGACCCAGAAGCTACCATTCCTAGTTCAAGGTATGCATGCATAGATTTTTCAGGAATTCATGGTTTCCCAAATCATTTTCCCGAGGATGTATTTTCTAAGGAATGGTCCAAAATTCAACGGAGAAGTTTTGAGTTTAACTTTGAAGCATATATCAGATTTTTGTGAATTTTTATAGCTTCTTATAGTTAAACATGAGGATGTTTGCATTATGTTATTCTATGATTCACTTCAAGGGAAATGTAAACAATGGATTGAAAGCTTTCCTGCCAAATCCATTAAGTCATTTAAAGACCTGTGGCTTATGTTTTTGGAGGAATGGATAGATAGATCAGATGTGCTGGCAGACTCTCCCTCAGTTGAAGGTTTTAGACAATGGAATAATGATCATAGTAAAGAAGAAACAAATGAATATTTTTCTTTGTCCTTGTCCTCATATCTAAAATCCTTTGACTACAAGGCAGAGGATAAGATGAGATTTTTGGATGAATTTGCTGAGGACATTGAGAAAGAAATTGAAGGTTTAGAAGGTCAAATTCAGGCATATAGTTTTCATAATCATGATCATTATTTTCAGCAGCTTTATATGGCAGAACATAAGGAGAGAGTATTGTTTCCTTTCTCTTTTACGCTTGAGGAAATGCACACTGTTGTTGAAGATCAGTTTGCACAGCTGGAAAGTTACAAGAAAAATCTAGTTGATCATGTATTCTGGGATCCTGTAGCTGACTACATGGAAGAGTTTTACTCTCAAGTTTTTCAGTTTTTCTATGAAGATCAGAGGCAATTTTAGTGGCAGTGGTCATCACAATTTTATTGTGGCTCTGAACTTCGATGCAGTCAAAAAACTCAAATATCAGATAAAACAGAGGATTGGCTACATTGGAAATTTCATATTGATTGAGCAGAAAGAAGTTGTTCTTGTTAGGGTAGGTAGGTAGGAAAAGGCAAATAAGCTCAAGGTTGACTGAGCATTTGTTTTTTTTTTTTAGTAGATGTAGATTCTTTTCTCCTACAGTGATCATCAAGCTTAAGCCCGAGGTGAAGGCCCAGAAGCTTGAAAGGGATGCTTGTCAAGCAAATTTCTGTTGTTATAAATAGATAAGGTACTGGACCTGCGAGTTCTTAGTGTACCACAAGGGCGCACTATCCCAAGTGGAGCCACTGTTATCACTGAAAATTCTGTTGCCAAAATTTTTAGCCTAGCTTAAGGACAAAGTGTTTTCACAGCGCATGAATCCTTTTAGCAGTTTCGCAGCGCTACCTGTTTAGGTGATTTCGTAGCGTGCTACGAAATTGGGGATTTGTTCGAGTTTTCAGTGGAGATCCAAAATCCTAGCATGCCTATTGAACAGAGTTCTGAAAGAGGGAGTTAGAAACACTGAAAAGGCGCTTGGAAGAAGTGGCGGTGTTTATGTTCCTCCTTTCAAGCTGGTGCAGATGAAAGGATTTATAAGATAAAAGCAGCTTGGAATATCAGCGTATGTCTTGGGATGCTCTTCATAAAAATATCATGGGCTTGTAAAAAGTGAACGCATCAAACATTAAAAGCATTATTCCAGCTTAGATGCCTTTCCTCTAGCTGGCAGAAGCATTACAGCACAGTTGTCTGAGTTTGACATTATAGCAAAACAAGTGGAAGCAGGGGAAGGCTGGTTCTCTAAGTTGCATTGTCTGTGGCAGAGTTCAAAGGGCTATGGATCTTCTCAAAATGGTACACGCAACAAGGAACCTGTTAGTATTGAGTTACGGGAGACTGACAGGCTTATCAAGGAGGTGGAAAGGGTCTTTAGAGGTGATCATCTTGATCCTACCAATGTAGAGAAAGCTAAGGCGGCACTAAAATAGCACGAGAAATCTATTTTTGAGGCAATTGCACGCCTTGGTGATGCATCTGATGAAGAAGATGGTCGGATGCTTCATCCTCATTCTTCCCATATATACATTAGCCAAGAATGCACAGCTGTCATTGTTGGTGGAGGATACTTTGGCCTTGAACTGGCTGCGGTTTTAAACATTAACAAGTATAAGGTTAAATGGTTTACCCTGAGCCGTGGTGCATGCCTCGTCTTTTCACTACTGATATAGCTACTTTCTATGAGGGCATAAATGTTAGTAGAATTTCCCCTGTAACTTTTGAAAAGAAGGCCGATGGTGTAGGATTGCCTCTGTCGCTTCGAATGTTGAAGCGCAAGCAAAATAAGGAAAGGGGTGTTAGTCCCAAACAAGAAGGGTTCAGAAATAGCTTGGCGGAAGTGGTGGGTGAATCTGCATGTTATTCCACCAGGAAGGCTTTTTCTTCGA
The DNA here is from genome assembly GCA_031772625.1 of Pinus tabuliformis. Lineage (NCBI taxonomy): Eukaryota > Viridiplantae > Streptophyta > Pinopsida > Pinales > Pinaceae > Pinus > Pinus tabuliformis. Next base: position 1,495,408,860 of record CM062818.1, on the reverse strand, counting down.
TGGTTTTCATTATCCGCGAGCTCCAGAGTTATACGCTCCAGATGAGACAGATCCTCTGTTATGGCGAAAGGTTCCTGTAGTATCCTTGAACAAGCAGTTGAACCGGGGTGATTGCAGTTGGTGCGAAACAGTCGAATGGCGGATATTTCAAGGCTTCCTTTTACAACAGGTTCTGTTGATGCTGTACATGCAAGTGCTGCATTGCACTGTTGGCCATCTCCCTCCTCGGTTGTAGCAGAAATAAGTCGTGTTCTAAGACCTGGTGGCGTGTTTGTGGCAACAACCTTTTTTTTATCTGGGATCTTAGATTCAGATATCGTAAAGCCATTATGTCAGGCAATGCAAGCGACAACCACCACAAGTTATTTCACAGAAAGAGAGTTGAAACATCTTTGCAAAACTTGTGGCCTTGTTGACTATTCGAGCATAAGGAAGCAGGCATTTGTAATGATATCTACTCGAAAGCCAGAGTAACTCCCATCATTATGGTAGATTTTCCCTAAAACCATCAGCCAGATTTAAAATTGTTGACTTGTGTCAGCTTTAAAATCTCTTCAGATTCGGTGGCCCATAAATCACCAGATTTTGGAGGTGTTTTCTCTGTTATGTGCAGAGTTAAAACCTCAAAGTATTATGAGTAGCAGATACAATTGTTTCTGGAAACTGTGCCGATACTTCTTATTAGCAAGGTTTGGCTATTCAAAAGATACCGGAGGAATCAAAACAGCTAGGTCAATTTACTATTTATTATATCGGTTGAGGAAAGAATATAGCTTTTAATCCATACTTTCTTCTCTGATCTAATGGGCATGTAAATGACACTGTAAATGTAGATTATTGTATTTATGTATTTCAAAGGGTTTAAAAGCCGGGTGAAATTCTATAGTGTTGTAGATCCAACACAGATGTCCTATTATGTTTCGGAAGTTCTGGATGCTTGTCATATTGGACCTCTGTTCAAGGTTATAATGGAGGGATGCTCGACAAAAGTTTTTATACAAGATTCAGTTTACAAGTGCTGGGAACTTTTGCAAGAGAAGTTTCAGATGGATGTGAAAGTTCATCCAAATTCTATTTCCATTGAGGGGATGTTAGGGAACCTCAGGATCTGTGACATGTCCCTTGGTCCAGATCACTGGTGGGGCTGGCTTTGTGACATTCGGGACACAGGTTCTGATTCATTTGTAAAGTAGAAGTTTCAGTTTTTCAGTGTAGATGATGATGATGTTGAAGGCCATGATTACAGTTTCATTGCCAGACTTTCAAATGTACAGATTGGTTTTTCTGTACAGGTTCATTCAGGAGGTAACGGCCTATTTCACAGGTTTGGCAATACCACAAGCTCAGCATGCAATCCAAGTTGTTGATAAAGTTAGAGGGATGGAGTGGCCTCCTGATGTGTTACAAGTCTCATTGGATGCCACTGTTAGGAAAAGTGCAGCCATAAGCAACAGAGGCTTTGATATCCAAAAGGTGAACCTTATACAACAGGAGAATGATTTGACTGTAAGGATGACATTGCATACCCTGAGGATTGAAGATAAATTTCAAGGTCATGTGTCTACAACATGCAAGTATATTGCTTGTTCTGTGCTGGAAAATGATAGTCAAGATCCAGTTGAGGAGATCATTAATAAATGTAGCACAGTGTTAGTAGAAAACCAGAGAGGAAGACTGTGTTTTTTAAATTACACGGCAGTTTCGTAGCGCGCTACGAAACTGCTGTAGGTGGTGATTTTAAACGCAGAGCAGCTATTTTGATAATATGAACGGGAATTTTGAAAGAGAGACACCTGTTCAATCAATGAAGCCTCCAACACATTTGGGAATATGGTGATGCTCATCATTTTTGGGGTATTAAAGAGTTGGAGACATGTGTAGGAATTTACAGGGTAAGTTCCTCAGAAAGAACACCAAAAGGACACCGCTCACAACCAGATCTCAAATCAATACACCAGTATTTTTGACGTGGTTAAAACCCTCAGAGTGCAAGGAGGGAAACAGTCCACGGCCTGTCCCAACGTGGGTACTACAGGCAATATATTAATCAAAGAATGAAAATTTACATAAGCTTCTCTCATGCACGGATTACCCTAACAATGACCCTCCATGCGCTTTAAATAGAACTCATGGACCAATCGGGTGTCAAGCCACGGATCAAGTGTCGGTAATACCGAGGAGAGAATGAACCGTCGGATCACTACATATCGTGACCGTCGGATTGTAAGTTACAATATGTACAACGATAAAGAAACACACTTTACCTAACTCTATACCTAACTCTAAACTAGACCAAGTTGAACTTAACTATATCCTATGTGTCGGAATATCCTAACATCCCCCCTTAAGAACAACTTGGGATAGGATTGAAGGATTTACAAATATGACACAATAGGAGAAGGAAGGAGGCACTAGAGCCTATCCCCCCTTAGTGACAACTTCCTGAACTCCAAGCATATATCGAAGTTTAGTGAACTTCGCCTCTGTGAGAGCCTTTGTGAAGATGTCTGCAACCTGATCATCTGTTGGACAATATTGCACTTCAAGAACATGGTCATGAATGAGCTTTCTGATGAAGTGCATGTGTAGTTCGATGTGTTTACTGCGCTGATGCTGGACTGGATCTTTGCATAGCTGAATGGCACTTTGATTATCACACCAAAGTGTGGTTGGATGCTGCTGCTCAAAGCCAAACTCTGATAGGATCTGACGAAGCCACAAGGCTTCCTTACTAGCTTCCACGGCACCACGATACTCTGCTTCTGCTGACGAAAGAGAAATGGCAGCCTGTTTCTTACAAGCCCATGTAATAGGTCCTGAACCAAGAGTGAAGACATAACCGGCAGTAGACTTCCGATCATCAGGGTCACCAGCCCAATCAGAATCAGTGAAACCAACCAATAGAGGAGCTGCTTCGGCACTGTAATGAATCCCAAACTGAACTGTACCTCGAACATAACGAAGTATTCTTTTAGCTGCTTTCCAATGGCTTTCACGGGGGTTTTGCATAAACCGAGCAACAAGGCCAACAGCAAAGGAAAGATCAGGACGAGTATGGGTTAAATACAAGAGTTTTCCTACAAGTTGACGGTATAAAGTAGCATCAACTTCAGGAGAAGTACAAGAGACTGAAAGTTTGACTCCAGACTGAAAGGGAGAAGGGGCTGGCTTACAGTCTTCCATGTGAAAATGACGAAGAATATCACAAGCATACTTGGATTGGGAAAGGAAAATACCCTCCTTGGATTGCAAGACTTGAAGACCGAGAAAATAGTGTAAGTGTCCTAAGTCTGTCATTTCAAATTTCTTTTTAAGGCTGGACTTCACATGGTTTATAAGGTTGGGATCACTACCAGTAAGAATAAGATCATCAACATAAAGAACAAGGATGATAAGAGAGTTTCCCACTTTCTTGGTGTAGACAGTATTGTCAGAATGACACCTAGAAAAGCCAGATTCTAGAAGAAAGCTATCCATTTTGGCATACCAAGCCCGAGGAGCTTGCTTGAGGCCATAAAGGGATTTCTTAAGTCGACAAACAAGGCTGGAGTCTGTTTGTGTGAATCCAATGGGTTGTTCCATATAGATTTCTTCCTGCAAGTCCCCATGCAAGAAGGCAGATTTAACATCCATCTGATGGACTTCCCATTTTAAAGAGGTAGCAAGGGAAAGAACAAGGTGGATAGAGTTCATTTTGGCAACAGGGGAGAAGGTTTCAGTGTAGTCAGTGCCTTCAACCTGTGAAAAGCCCTTAGCAACGAGACGAGCTTTATGTTTATTAACTTTCCCATCTGGTCCATACTTGGTTCTGTAAACCCATTTACATCTAACAAGTTTGCGTCCCTTTGGTAGAGGAACAAGATCCCATGTATCATTTGTCATCAATGAATGATATTCTTCATTCATAGTTGCTTCCCAATGTGGATGGCCTGAAGCTTCTGCAAAAGTGTCAGGATCATGATTTACTGGAGCTTGAGCCAGTAAAGAAGAGGCTCTTTCAAACTGAGAACGTGTACGTCGCTGATCTGTAGGATCACCGGCAAGATCGCCTGCTGCATCCCGAGTAGCACGGACCCATATTGGAAGTTGAGGATCCTGAGAAGGTGGGGGAGGATTATAATCCTCGCTTTCATCATCTGAAGAAGAAATGTTTTCAAAAGTAGAAGAGATAGGAAGAGGTGGCACATCCGCTGGACTAGGCTCGCAGGCCGATTTATTTTCATCAAATTTTACATCTCTTCTAATGATAACATTTTTGGACTTAAATGGAATAATTCTATAACCTTTTACATCTTCAGAATATCCAACAAAAGTACATTTCTCACTTTTAGGTTCTAAAGCTTTATGCTTTTCATCTGGAATATGGGCCCATGCTTCACTTCCAAACACACGAAAGTGACTTACATCTGGTTTAATGGAACTCCAAGCTTCTTCTGGAGTGATATTCTCTAGAACCTTAGTAGGAGTGCGATTGATTATATAATTTGCACAATTAATTGCTTCGGCCCAAAAACTAAGACTGAGTCCTCTAGATTGCAGCATACAATTAGCCATTTCCTTTAAGGTGCGATTTTTCCTTTCAGCTACACCATTTTGTTGTGGAGTGTATGGAACAGTATGTTGCATTTGAATTCCATTTTCGGTGCAAAAGTTGATGAATGTGTTTTTAACATATTCTCCACCATTATCAGTTCTTAGCTTAAGAATTTGATGTCCAGATTGTTTTTCAACAAAGGCTTTGAAGGCCAAAAATGTGTTAAATACTTCGCTCTTGAGTTTTAAGAAGTATACCCAAGTGCGTCTGGAGAAATCATCAATGAAAGTTAAGAAGTACTTGCAGCCAGAGAATGAAGCAACAGGAAGAGGACCACATAAATCACTGTGCACAAGCTGTAAAGGGGCTGAGGCGTGCCAAGAGGCACGTTTGTCAAAACTGTCCCGATGATGTTTTCCGAGTACACATCCGGAACAAACACCATCTCTGCAAGATACCATAGGAAGACCTGTCACCATATTTTCTTTACATAGATGCTGAAGGGAGCGATAGTTTAAGTGACCAAATCGCTCATGCCAAAGTTTGCTCACTTCATCATTATGAGCAACAAATACTGAGGGAAGATTTGATGACCCAAAGTTGTGAAACTTATACAACCTTTTGGAATCATCAGCAAGACCAGTAGCTAGAATCTGTTTAGGATCTTTTAGATCCTTGATTACAACATCATGAGGTGAAAATTCAACAATTTTACCTTCACCTGAATGAGTTATCTGATAGACAGATAGAAGGTTGCAGGATAAGGTTGGAACACATAATACATCATTAAACTGACCATTGTCTAGATGAACAGTTCCAGTCCCTACAACATTAAGAGATCTATCATCACCAATATATATATTTTTGGTGTTACAATCATTTAAAGAAGAAAACATGGCTTGGTTTTTGGCCATGTGATAAGAGCCTCCAGAATCAATGAGCCACTCATGAGAATGAGAAGAAGAAGAAGATACATTTAATGCATAACCAGACTGAGATGATTGACAATGACATGCAGAAAGTGCCATTCCGGAAGTTGAAGTTGAAGTAGGCTCCACATGGATGTTATGTTTCTTCATTGCGGCTTCCAAGGCTTCCATCTTCTTAAAGCATTTAGATTCTAAGTGGCCATCTCGATTACAAAAGTTACAATGTCTATCAGTCTTCTTCCATTTGTTTTTATTGGTCTTTTCATTTTGCTGAAATGATCTTTCATTTTGAGGCTGAGTTGGTTTAGGACCATTCTTTTGAGGATATGACTTCTTAGGATTCTTTGAATTTGGTTGCTGCTGGGCGGCTAACGCTTTCGTGGAAGAGTTTCCAAGATTAAGAAGACCAAGGTGTAAGAGTTTTTCTTGTTCTCTTATTAAGGAATCACAAAAGGAGTCAAAGGAAGGGGGCTTGTAGTCTTTGCCTTGACAAATGAAAGCTTCCCTTGTAGAATGGAAAGTGGAAACAAATACAGAGTAGGCTGGTCCCAACTTAGTAAGGATGGAATAAATAAGGTTACCATCTTCTTTCTTAACTTTAACACCTTCCAAGAGATATCTAAGGGTCTTGAATTTTGACAAGAAATCTTCAATGCAAGAAAAATTATTAGGATCCAAAGTAAGCAACTCATTTTCAAGTTGATGGGCTCTAATTTCATTTTTGATCCCAAAAACTTTAGCAAGTTTTTCTAATGCTTCATGAGGAGTCTCAAGTTCTGCAATGTGGAATCTAAGATCAGGAGAAACAGACATCCCTATCAAACCACGTGCTTGATCTTTTCTATTTTCCCATTTTTCAGCCTTGTCTTCATCTTTTGGTTTCTTCTCTTGGTCTGTGGCTATTCTGAAGAGACCTTTACTTCTAAGTAAATCTTCCATGTAGGCTACCCATTGGAAGTAGTTAGTGCTGTCAAGAATGACTTGGCATGGACTTTCCATTTTTTTGGGAAAATCTGAAGCTGAAGATGCTGAAAGTAAGTGGTCCAATGGATAGATCTTGAAAAAATAGGCGGTTTTAAAAAAAACGGCTCTGAAAAAGGCTTCCGGATGAAGAAGTTATGGCTTTTTGAAAAAATATTGTTGACGTTGCCGGCAAAGTGCGCGAATGTGCGGGAATGAAAAAATCCGCCCCCACAAAATGGAGACTTGAACCCAAGACCTCTACTCTCTTAAAATAACTTTGAACCAATTGATCTATACAAAAAATTTGAGAGAGAGAGAGAGAGAGAGGGGGGGGGGGGGCCTTGGTTTGCGTGCTTGCCTTGAGAAAGCTCTTTTTCCCTACAAAACACAAAACACAAAACCCAACACGAATATGCAAAGAAAAAACGAACCTTGCGGCTCGAAGTTAGCTTTAGCCAAAAAACTAGAAATTTAAAAAAAATCTCAACGTTAGCTTTAGCCGAAAAACTAAATATTTTTCCGAAAAACTAAATATTTTTCTCAATGTTTCTGATTTTCCGAGATCACACTAAGGTGCAGGGAAAAGAGCATACGCATGAGAAAAATCCTTCCTTTCTGTTTCTGATTTGCCCAGATCGCACAGAGTCGCAGGGCAAAGAGCATACGTAGAAATGAAAGGTATAGATCCGGTTAAAAAAAAGGTAAATAAACCGAAACCGAAATAAATAGAGAGAAAATAACAGTAAACTGCAAAAAAACACTGTATACCTCCCAATCTGAAAAATGACGCAGCTAGGGCTACCGGAAACCTTTTCGCGTGAAACGAAAGGGGTTCCTCACTGGAACAGATGCTCCGAACGCAACAGAGCAGTCCTCTCGGCCCGAAAGCAGTCAGAAACAGCAGATCTAGGAAACGACAGCCGCATGCAGTTCTACCGGCTTCAGATTTGGATCACCAACGGACGCGGCCCTCATATAGCTCCGATACCATGTAGGAATTTACAGGGTAAGTTCCTCAGAAAGAACACCAAAAGGACACCGCTCACAACCAGATCTCAAATCAATACACCAATATTTTTGACGTGGTTAAAACCCTCAGAGTGCAAGGAGGGAAACAGTCCACGGCCTGTCCCAACGTGGGTACTACAGGCAATATATTAATCAAAGAATGAAAATTTACATAAGCTTCTCTCATGCACGGATTACCCTAACAATGACCCTCCATGCGCTTTAAATAGAACTCATGGACCAATCGGGTGTCAAGCCACGGATCAAGTGTCGGTAATACCGAGGAGAGAATGAACCGTCGGATCACTACATATCGTGACCGTCGGATTGTAAGTTACAATATGTACAACGGTAAAGAAACACACTTTACCTAACTCTATACCTAACTCTAAACTAGACCAAGTTGAACTTAACTATATCCTATGTGTCGAAATATCCTAACAACATGCTGCTACATTTTCGGAGAATGGTGGAAGACAAGGACCGGAAAAGCAGGGGTTTTATCCGAATACTATTGAACCATTGATGCATCCAGTATCCAAAGCCAGCATGAAGCATTAACTGCTCATTTCAGCCATCTCAACAAAACAGAAAGGAAGCCATGTGTTAAAGCTGCAAGGAGGAATCTTCTACGAAGAAGATAGAATTAAAGTTATAATTAAATTAGAACCTTTTAGAACTTCAGTTAGTGCTGACTGTATTTAATAGGTTAGTTCAATAGCGGATAGGAGTAATTAATGGCAATCATCGAGCTCCCCTCATGCTGGAGGTGGAAGCTCTAAGTAGTTAGAAGTATGTGTCTATATAGAGGGGAATGATCTATGTAAATGTGGTTGGATGTTTTGGAGAAGACTGTTTTGGTTTATGTGTAAACAGATTTCAGTAATGCAAATGACTGTTTTTTCTTCTCAGGATTCACAATGGATCTTCTTGATCAAATGTGTGATGGTATATTTTCCTTAATGTTCTTTTACAGTTTTGTTAATGTATAATCACTCAGAACTCATGGATCATGCTCTGACTTCCTGTATGCCTTTGCAAACTGTGGTTTCAAAGTTATGTTTGAACATTTAGATGTGAAGTGCCCTGATTTCTATGAAAAGATAGTGTTATTGTTTACTGAGATATGAGAGATTCCATAAGCCCAATGGGAATAAATTCAATGTTGTCCAGCCAGTATATTTTTCATGTGTCTTATAAGAGTTAGCCATCTTGTCATTAGTTAACATTCATAACCTTTGAGAGAGCCCTCTCAGACTAAGGAGGCTAAGCCTTAGTCAAAAGCCTGGTTTGAAATAGTTACACAGAATCTTGCTGATTGGCAGCCTTCAGTGCTTGATTTTGTGATAACATTTTGGTGCGTCTGCCGGGAGCTTGAAGATTATTCTTTCCCGAAATTATGAAGCTGAACTTCTGAAGGTAGCAGGAGCTCAGAAGGTTTTTGAGGCTGCAAAACTACCTTGGCGACTCCATTGTTGAAGAATTCGAAATTCATAGGTTCATGGTGATTCCACTGGAGTTATGAAGGACCCAGAAGCTACCATTCTTAGTTCAAGGTATGCATGCATAGATTTTTCAGGAATTCATGGGTTCCCAAATCATTTTCCCAAGGATGCATATTTTCTAAGGAATGGTCCAAAATTCAACGGAGAAGTTTTGAGTTTAACTTTGAAGCATATATCAGATTTTTGTGAATTTTTACAACTTCTTAGAGTTAAACATGAGGATGTTTGCATTATGTTATTCTATGATTCACTTCAAGGGAAATGTAAACAATGGATTGAAAGCTTTCCTGCCAAATCCATTAAGTCATTTAAAGACCTGTGGCTTATGTTTTTGGAGGAATGGATAGATAGATCAGATGTGCTGGCAGACTCTCCCTCAGTTGAAGGTTTTAGACAATGGAATAATGATCATAGTAAAGAAGAAACAAATGAATATTTTTCTTTGTCCTTGTCCTCATATCTAAAATCCTTTGACTGCAAGGCAGAGGATAAGATGAGATTTTTGGATGAATTTGCTGAGGACATTGAGAAAGAAATTGAAGGTTTAGAAGGTCAAATTCAGGCATATAGTTTTCATAATCATGATCATTATTTTCAGCAGCTTTATATGGCAGAACATAAGGAGAGTATTGTTTCCTTTCTCTTTTACGCTTGAGGAAATGCACACTGCTGTTGAAGATCAGTTTGCACAGCCGGAAAGTTACAAGAAAAATCTAGTTGATCATGTATTCTAGGATCCTGTAGCTGACTACATGGAAGAGTTTTACTCTCAAGTTTTTTAGTTTTTCTATGAAGATTAGAGGCAATTTCAGTGGCAGTGGTCATCACAATTTTATTGTGGCTCTGAACTCCGATGCAGTCAAAAAACTCAAATATCAGATAAAACAGAGGATTGGCTACATTGGAAATTTCATATTGATTGAGCAGAAAGAAGTTGTTCTTGTTAGGGTAGGTAGGTAGGAAAAGGCAAATAAGCTCAAGGTTGACTGAGCATTTGTTTTTTTTTTTAGTAGATGTAGATTCTTTTCTCCTACAGTGATCATCAAGCTTAAGCCCAAGGTGAAGGCCCAGGAGCTTGAAAGGGATGCTTGTCAAGAAAATTTCTGTTGTTATAAATAGATAAGCCACTGGACCTACGAGTTCTTAGTGTACCACAAGGGCGCACTATCCCAAGTGGAGCCACTGTTATCACTGAAAATTATGTTGCCAAAAATTTTTAGCCTAGCTTAAGGACAAAGTGTTTTCGCAGCGCATGAATCCCTTTAGCAGTTTCGGAGCGCTACCTGTTTAGGTGATTTCGTAGCGTGCTACGAAATTGGGGATTTGTTCGAGTTTTCAGTGGAGATCCAAAATCCTAGCATGCCTATTGAATAGAGTTCTGAAAGAGGGAGTTAGAAACACTGAAAAGGCGCTTGGAAGAAGTGGCGGTGTTTATGTTCCTCCTTTCAAGCTGGTGCAAATGATGAAAGGATTTATAAGATAAAAGCAGCTTGGAATATCAGCGTATGTCTTGGGATGCTCTTCGTAAAAATATCATGGGCTTGTAAAAAGTGAACGCATCAAACATTAAAAGCATTATTCCAACTTAGATGCCTTTCCGCTAGCTGGCAGAAGCATTACAGCACGGTTGTCTGAGTTTGACATTATAGCAAAACAAGTGGAAGCAGGGGAAGGCTGGTTCTCTAAGTTGCATTGTATGTGGCAGAGTTCAAAGGGCTATGGATCTTCTCAAAATGATACACGCAACAAGGAACCTGTTAGTATTGAGTTACGGGAGACTGACAAGCTTATCAAGGAGGTGGAAAGGGTCTTTAGAGGTGATCATCTTGATCCTACCAATGTAGAGAAAGCTAAGGCGGCACTAAAATAGCACGAGCAATCTATTTTTGAGGCAATTGCACGCCTTGGTGATGCATCTGATAAAGAAGATGGTCGGATGCTTCATCCTCATTCTTCCCATATATACATTAGCCAAGAATGCACAGCTGTCATTGTTGGTGGAGGATACTTTGGCCTTGAACTGGCTACGGTTTTAAACATTAACAAGTATAAGGTTAAATGGTTTACCCTGAGCCGTGGTGCATGCCTCGTCTTTTCACTACTGATATAGCTGCTTTCTATGAGGGCATAAATGTTAGTATAATTTCCCCTGTAACTTTTGAAAAGAAGGCCGATGGTGTAGGATTGCCTCTGTCGCATCGAATGTTGAAGCGCAAGAAAAATAAGGAAAGGGGTGTTAGTCCCAAACAAGAAGGGTTCAGAAATAGCTTGGCGGAAGCGGTGGGTGAATCTGCATGTTATTCCGTCAGGAAGGCTTTTTCTTCGATGGTTTTCATTATCCGCGAGCTCCAGAGTTATACGCTCCAGATGAGACAGATCCTCTGTTATGGCGAAAGGTTCCTGTAGTATCCTTGAACAAGCAGTTGAACCGGGGTGATTGCAGTTGGTGCGAAACAGTCGAATGGTGGATATTTCAAGGCTTCCTTTTACAACAGGTTCTGTTGATGCTGTACATGCAGGTGCTGCATTGCACTGTTGGCCATCTCTCTCCTCGGCTGTAGCAGAAATCAGTCGTGTTCTGAGACCTGGTGGCGTGTTTGTGGCAACAACCTTTGTTTTATCTGGGATCTTAGATTCAGAGATCGTAAAGCCATTACGTCAGGCAATGCAAGCGACAACCACCACAAGTTATTTCACAGAAAGAGAGTTGAAAGATCTTTGCAAAACTTGTGGCCTTGTTGACTATTCGTGCATAAGGAAGCAGGCATTTGTAATGATATCTGCCCGAAAGCCAGAGTAACTCCCATCATTATGGTAGATTTGCCCTAAAACCATCAGCCAGATTTAAAATTGTCGACTTGTGTCAGCTTTAAAATCTCTTCAGATTCGGTGGCCCATAAATCACCAGATTTTGGAGGTGTTTTCTCTGTTATGTGCAGAGTTAAAACCTCAAAGTATTATGAGTAGCAGATACAATTGTTTCTGGAAACTGTGCCGATGCTTATTATTGGCAAGGTTTGGCTATTCAAAAGATACCGGAGGAATCAAAACAGCTAGGTCAATTTACTATTTATTATATTGGTTGAGGAAAGAATATAGCTTTTAATCCATACTTTCTTCTCTGATCTAAAGGGCATGTAAATGACACTGTAAATGTAGATTATTGTATTTATGTATTTCAAAGGGTTTAAAAGCCGGGTGAAATTCTATAGTGTTGTAGATCCAACACAGATGTCCTATTATGTTTCGGAAGTTCTGGATGCTTGTCATATTGGACCTCTATTCAAGGTTATAATGGAGGGATGCTCGACAGAAGTTTTCATACAAGATTCAGTTTACAAGTGCTGGGAACTTGTGCAAGAGAAGTTTCATATGGATGTGAAAGTTCATCCAAATTCTATTTCCATTGAGGGGATGTTAGGGAACCTCAGGATCTGTGACATGTCCCTTGGTCCAGATCAGTGGTGGGGCTGGCTTTGTGACATTCGGGACACAGGTTCTGATTCATTTGTAAAGTAGAAGTTTCAGTTTTTCAGTGTAGATGATGATGATGTTGAAGGCCATGATTACAGTTTCATTGCCAGACTTTCAAATGTACAGATTGGTTTTTCTGTACAGGTTCATTCAGGAGGTAACGGCCTATTTCACAGGTTTGGCAATACCACAAGCTCAGCATGCAATCCAAGTTGTTGATAAAGTTAGAGGGATGGAGTGGCCTCCTGATGTGTTACAAGTCTCATTGGATGCCACTGTTAGGAAAAGTGCAGCCATAAGCAACAGAGGCTTTGATATCCAAAAGGTGAACCTTATATAGCAGGAGAATGATTTGACTGTAAGGATGACATTGCATACCCTGAGGATTGAAGATAAATTTCAAGGTCATGTGTCTACAACATGCAAGTATATTGCTTGTTCTGTGCTGGAAAATGATAGTCAAGATCCAGTTGAGGAGATCATTAATAAATGTAGCACAGTGTTAGCAGAAAACCAGAGAGGAAGACTGTGTTTTTTAAATTACACGGCAGTTTCGTAGTGCGCTACGAAACTGGTGTAGGTGGTGATTTTAAACGCAGAGCAGCTATTTTGATAATATGAACGGGAATTTTGAAAGAGAGACACCTGTTCAATCAATGAAGCCTCCAGCACATTTGGGAATATGGTGATGCTCATCATTTTTGGGGTATTAAAGAGTTGGAGACATGCTGCTACATTTTCGGAGAATGGTGGAAGACAAGGACCGGAAAAGCAGGGGTTTTATCCGAATACTATTGAACCATTGATGCATCCAATATCCAAAACCAGCATGAAGCATTAACTGCTCATTTCATCCATCTCAGCCAAATGGAAAGGAAGCCATGTGTCAAAGCTGCAAGGAGGAATCTTCTACGAAGAAGATAGAATTAAAGTTATAATTATATTAGAACCTTTTAGAACTTCAGTTAGTGCTGACTGTATTTAATAGGTTAGTTCAATAGCGGATAGGAGTAATTAATGGCAATCATCGAGCTCCCCTCATGCTGGAGGTGGAAGCTCTAAGTAGTTAGAAGTATGTGTCTATATAGAGGGGAATGATCTATGTAAATGTGGTTGGATGTTTTGCAGAAGACGGTTTTGGTTTATGTGTAAACAGATTTCAGTAATGCAAATGACTGTTTTTTCTTCTCAGGATTCACAATGGATCTTCTTGTTCAAATGTGTGATGGTATATTTTCCTTAATGTTCTTTTACAGTTTTGTTAATGCATAATCACTCAGAACTCATGGATCATGCTCTGACTTCCTGTATGCCTTTGCAAACTGTGGTTTCAAAGTTATGTTTGAACATTTAGATGTGAAGTGCCCTGATTTCTATGAAAAGATAGTGTTATTGTTTACTGAGATATGAGAGACTCCATAAGCCCAATGGGAATAAATTCAATGTTGTCCAGCTAGTATATTTTTCATGTGTCTTATAAGAGTTAGCCATCTTGTCATTAGTTAACATTCATAACCTTTGAGAGAGCCCTCTCAGACTAAGGAGGCTAAGCCTTAGTCAAAAGCCTGGTTTGAAATAGTTACATAGAATCTTGCTGATTGACAGCCTTCAGTGCTTGATTTTGTGATAACAGATATGATGAATGGTTTGACTGTTGTGATGATTCCATACTATTATATTAGAAATTGTTATTAGACATCATATTTGTGGTGAAAAGAGCATGATTACACAGGGAGAACACTCAATTAACAAGTGCTTAATAATTGGTATCAATTAAACTATTAGTATCATTGATCTCAAAAGTATTAACACTTGGTATCTAAGGTATTATCAATTGATATTAACTACCATTAGATTTTTTTCAGAGTGTGGTATTCATATTATCAGTATGATATTTTTCAGTCCAAGTGTTGGTGAAAGGGTCCTTATTTGAATGTTATTAATTTTCATGTTGAGTCAAATTTAACATGGTGAGTCTGTTTCCATTAGAATTATGTCAAGTAAAGTATATGCCTAGCTGTTGGTCTAGGCATGCATTGGTGAGATTCCCTCTATGTTTGTCATGTAAGCACTTATAAGTATTATACTTTTTTTTTTATCAATTGAAAATTTGATGGTGTCAATCATGCATAGGATAGATTGTCGCTCCTTCTATAGGTCAAGTGTATGTGTCCACAAAGAGGAACTATTATGAATGTAAGCCTAGATGAGACTTAGACCAACATGCATGATTTTTCTCATGGCTCAGTTGTACAAGTATGTGTTTCTTTAGCAAGATATCCCTCTTGACTACTTGAGGTAGAGATTGGGAGTAATTACCCCTCTATCTTTCAACTCAATATTCTCCATAGGACATAAAGGAAGCTGCTTAGATCATATCAAATATAACTGAAGTTTTTCAACATAAGATGAAGCAGTTGATAGGTCCACATGATCAACAAGACAGGGGGAGATTGATGACAGGGGGAGCATGTTGGTATCTTTTCCATTGATGTCAAAGGGGGAGATGTATCTCGAACAAAGCAAGAGGGGGCACAAAAACAAAGAAATAGGGGGAGAAGAAAAAACCATAAAAAGAGAAGTATACCAAAAGAGAAGAACATCATAGGGGGTGAAACATCCAAACAAAACAAGGAGAAATAAGAAGTACACTTTGTTTTTGTTTTTATGGTTTTGTTTGAAAATGGTGTTTCCATCAATGTCAAAGGGGGAGAATATTAGAAATATGATGTCATTGATGGCAAAGAAAAAGAAGATGATGAGAGATTGTTAGAATATGTTAGCAAAGGTGGTGCTCATTGATTGATGTCAAGTATTGATATGTTTTTATTGTCAAAGGTGTTGTTGCAAAGGATGTTCTCATTGACATTAGGTAATTGATTTCAAGTATTGATATGTTGTTACTGTCAAAGGTGTTGTTGGAATAAGGAGGATATTGGCACAAGGAGGGTGTCACAGGTGTAAATAGTGTTGTATCCATATCAAAGGTAATGAAATGGAAAAAAAGAGAGAATATTGCAAGAAGAAGGAAGATCAACACATGAATCACAAAGGAAAAGCTCAAATGTTTCCAAGTAGATTGGTGAACAATAGTGGTGGAGCTAATTGGTTAATATGTAGAGAATTTGGAGCATTTCTAGAATAGAAGATCACCTCAAATATAGTTGGAGGCCACTCAGTTGGATAGTTCTTTGGACAAGCTTTCTAGTAGTATGTAGAAATTCTAGAATGGTGTAACACACCACAACACATTTACCCTCTTTTACAAGCCCTTCAGGTAAAAGTGAGGCATAGTGCCACTATGACATGACTCGACCTCATAGCTCTAGTTAAGGAAGTAGGGCCTATAAATGAGACTTACTAACCACAAATTAACATCCTACAGGGCCTACAGGTCACTCAGAGTCTAAATAACCACCTTAGGTGAACAAACCCTCAGATGGGGATGCTTTTCACTGACTTATACTCCCAATCACATGCATGGGAAGGGTTGGGTGCAACTAACATCAATGGAAAAGATACCGACCACACTTTGGCATTGTTGATTTCCTTATCCTTGCTTTGCTTTCCTTGTCCAGGTGCTTTTACTCTTTCCTTTTTTGAACCTGATCAAAGAATGAGCAAAACTGTCAACTGATTCTCAGGTGCCTTTTTATCATCGATGTCTCGTTTTTTTTTCATTTTCCTTCATTTTTCTCTAATTTCTCTCTCATGTATATTTGTGTCTCTTCATCTTCCTTTTATCCTATTTTCCTTTATTTCATAAATAAAATGCCAATTATTGCCTCTTTTCGTTCACCAATGCCTTTGCCAATTTGAATAGCCATTAATTAAGTAAAAGTGACACCCACTAGGATTTTCTTCCCACCATTCAGTTTGGAATATGTGTCCCATGACCTTGGTCTTATATTTTTTTTACATGGAAAATCAACCAAGGGCTGGTACAAATGGCCTCCTAGATCATAAGTTATTTCCAATCAAAGTTAGTAACCCCTAAAAGTCAAAGTTGTAGAGTTAAACTAGAGCATGACCCTTTAAAGCAAGTTAAGTTTGGTAGGGATGCCAAACATAATGGAGTAACTATTCAAAGGATTGAACAAATGTGGCCTGATAGAGGAGCAACAAAAGAATTTTTTATTAGCTGTTGGTGAGGCCCGTACAACACAACTCATCCTAATGGTCTTACCTCGGACAATTCAAAGTTGATCATAAAGTGAGCAATTGGGATGACGTAAGCCAAGATAGGATGACAGGACAACGTTGTAGTGAAAAGTGTTTCTATTGGTCTATGGTGGATCCCCCATAACACTTTAGCCTTGTGGAGGTAGCCCAAAAGGAATTAAAGCTGAGCATAGAAGGGAAGCTTGTGATGATGTCAAGATGAACATATGTGGCATAATGGTCGCATTGGCCCAATAGAAAGGAAATTGGGCTAGCGTGGAAGAGCACAACAATGCGAAGAATCAATGAAGGGGGGATTTGGGCTAACATGGTAAGAGACAATGTAAAAGCTTGAATCTGGTGGTTTTATTCTTATAAAATTTAATAAAGAAATTGGCCAAAAACAAATGCTTGAACCGATTTCTCTCTCCTCATAGGAAGACACATGGCGCAATGTGATTGGCTGATGGATGCATAGGTGGATGATAGTGTAAGCATGATTTCTTCATAGGGAGAACATGTGGCATGAATTTTTGATGTTTTCAAGTGGTCAAATATGCCAAATATGAGTGACATGTGTCACCACTCAAATGGCACCATGTGGCGTTAGTGATGTAAGTATGATTTCTTCCTAGACTAGTGATGCTAAAAAATTTATATGGTGAACATGAAGGTATCTTTGGGTTGATTAGGCATCGGGAAGATGTGGTAGTTTTCAGAGACAACTCAAGCTGAATTGCATTTGATTGGTGCACAAGATCGGTGGTGGTACCCATTAGGTCATCTCATCTCGGTTCCCTCAACCTAGAATAATTCAAGCAAACACATCAGAGTAGCTCCAAGATGATAGAGAATTGGGAAATGTTAGCAGCTAATGGTAGAGTGAACAACCAATGGAAAAAGGCACAATGGTGGAACCACTTGACACGTGATCCCAAAGGGAAGGCCAAGGGCTAAATTTTAATTCCAAAACATGGTTTAGTGCAATGGTGAAGACTAAGGGCATGAGATAATTCTAAAATAAAATAATCCCTTAGCACTGAAGGTAAAATGGGCCCAATGAAGTCATATTTATCAATTTTTTGGAAACATTTTATATAAAAAGCGCTTGGGCCGAAACGAATCATTAGTCTTGATTTTAGGTACTTTTGGCTACGTTTAAAGCCTTCAAGCTCTTGGATGGATGAGTCGACAACTTGGAATTTTTTCATTTATGCTATATACATTAGAGCTCTAAAAATAATATAAAACAAAGGCATGAATGAGTTGGAAACAAATATAGAGGCATGGCCCCAAATTTAAAGGAGAATTTAGCAGTGTAGCTAAATTTGGAGCTAGCCAAATTTAGAAGTACCTCTACTAAATCTTGTAACTTACTAGAATGGAGGAAAACAACAGTTTAACTTTGTTTTTCTCAAAGAAACAATAGAGAAATGATTAAAGACTTGAAGAACACATTAAAATGACTTGACAAAAGCAGGATAAAGGAAAATATAAAAGATTCATGCAAGCAAGGAGTTGGGATAACTAAAGTTCAATAACTGAAATATCAATCCAAAATTCTTTATAAGTAGAATTCAAGCAACCAATAAGTGTGTGTGAGAGGTTGTTGGTGCAATGAGATGAATAATGTTAGCATGCATAAGAGGTGAATCAGAGATCAATTTTGATATCTGGAAGGTGTTGAGAAGGAAGAGAATGAATTGGTGAATGGTATTTTGATGTATTTAGCAAAGAGGTTTTTATGGTGAAATTTGCAATTTCTCATGATTGATGTTGTTGGAGTGTTTGGTGATTTATTCAGTAATCAGAAATTGTTGAAGGAGTTTTAATGGTGGTTTTCGTGAGTAGTTGAGATGAGAAAGTTATGTGTTTGTGAAAGAAAGTGGCCTATGGGTCCAAGTTTGAAAATGGATGATAGATGGATCAACATGGGTAAAAAGTGTTAGCTTTCACTCTAGGGGCAATAGTCCCTTTCAGCAGTGGTTGGAAAATGAGAAAGGGAAGTAGTCCCTTTTAGCAGTGGCTTATAAACAAGTAGGGGAAACAATCCCTTTTAGTGAAAACCAAAAAACAAGCAAGGATAGAAGTTCCTTTATTAGCAGTTGATAAAAATACAAGTATCTTGCGGAGCAATGATGTAATAACAAGGTTGAAGCTTGTATTTGTCAAATAAATGAAAGAAGATTGATGTATTCTATATATGTTACACATGTGTACAGTAATGGTTATGATGCTATCATTTACATGATTGAGTTATGTTGTTGATTACATGAGTAGTTTCTAAAGTGATTGACAAGTGTAATATGTGAAAATTTGTATAATTTGGTCACACTAATGATTCACCTCCCGTCTCAGTAGTGTCATGTTTTCCATTATTTCTAACAAATTGATGGCTTCAATAAGTCAATCATTGCAAAGTATTGATAACCCTAACATTTTTTGAAGTTCTTGGTACTAAAACATTTTCTAAAGATTGAGATCATCCTCCTCATCTGCTATTTCATCAATTTTGTATTTGTTCATGTTGGCATTTTGGCACAAGTGTGGCGCTACGATACAGGTGTTGTCCTTGATGGCAACTCTCTTTGAAGACAGATCTCAGTCCAGACTACAAAATGAAGAGAAATCTCATATACACAGGTTAATTAAGTCCAAGTTTCGTATACACGCCGGTTCTCTATATATTAAGTCGCGTATACGCAGGTGAGCTATATACGAAGTCGCGTATACACGCAGTTTCATGAACAGTAAAGAGCGTGCATGTCGAGAAGCTTATTTTTGGTCCGTGGT
The DNA here is from genome assembly GCA_031772625.1 of Pinus tabuliformis. Lineage (NCBI taxonomy): Eukaryota > Viridiplantae > Streptophyta > Pinopsida > Pinales > Pinaceae > Pinus > Pinus tabuliformis. The sequence continues at coordinate 1,495,389,493 of CM062818.1, read as the reverse complement.
AGTTAGTCCTCGGTACTTGAGCCTATGTGTTGGACCAAGGTATCTCGACAAGTGTGTTGATCCCAAGTATTAGGCTCTTGGTATTGTTTTACTATGGTTTTAGAGCGTGGTATTGAGCAAGGCCTAAGACTATAAAAGGAGAAGAAGATCATTAGGCTAGTGTACTGAAAAAGTCTTGAATATCTGAAAAAGAAAGAGATCTTGTATGCAGGTTCTAGGTTGCTTGAACTAAGCTAAGGAGAGATCACACCAGTTGATGGAAGACTAGATCTAAGGATAGATCGGGATCAAATGGTTTGAAATGAACTATCGGTATATGGTTGATTACGCATATTTTTAGATCTTCATACTGACACAATGTTATGTTCTGAGTATAACTGATGTCTGGTACAACTGCAAGTTATGAGAAATTATTTTTAGATCTGTACGCAGGTTGTCTTTGGTAAAAGCGCATGTATACGCGGGTTGGTTTAATTGAAGCATCGTATATCTTTTGAAGCTTAAATTTTGGGGTTGCAGATGGGTCTGACTGTTATTGCAGAAGTTCTGTAGTCTGCTCTGTGTTCTGGTGACTGGGTATTGACAGGGTTTCAGTGGTTCAGTGATTCAAAGATTGATGATGCTAGTATTGTTTTATGCTTCAATGAGTTGTGAATGAATCGTGGTCTTCAGATTGTAATGTTGTGCTTCAAGAGTATCCAGTCTGAAAATTGATGAAAAGTGGTACCTGAAGGAAAGAAGATTGTAGGCCAGCACCTACGTACTAGTATCTTAGCTAGTACAAGAGCAAAAATGGGGTTGGAGCTCCCTTCCAGGAGAGTTTGGAAAACAAGAGAAGGTGTTAGCCTTCTACAGGTTGTAGCCTGCGTACTGGTATAAGGCTGCACCAGTACAAAAGATTGTAAACTGAAGTTCTTATTAAAGAAAGATAGAGACAACTTGCAGCAGGTGGTTTTCACCCACATTGGGTTTCCACCTTATATCATGGTGTTCATGTGTGTGGCTTTTGTGTGATGATCTGTTCTGTTATACTACATCTGTTTAATTTTAATATGGTGAATAATGTCCCGATGCATTTACTGAAGATAAACTAACTGAATCATAAGATTTCTGGTTATACGCTGGTTGCTTTAGACACAGTAGCGTGTACACGCTGGTTCACTTAACTTAAGTCGCGTATATGTTTCTGAGTATTGAAAAAGCTTTATTGATCTGATAATACTGATTCACCCCCCCTCTCAGTATTATTTCCAACAATTCGTATCAGAGCAGGTCCTTCAGAGGAGCTTGATCGCTTGAAGGTAGATCGTTCATCATGAGCAACTACGAGAGAGAAGCATCAATCAGGCCACCGGTTTTTGATGGGATAAACTTCAATTATTGGAAGGTAAGAGTTACTGCCTATCTTCAATCCCTTGGTACATAAGTTTGGGACATCGTAGAGACAGGCTACACTTTTCCTTCAGCTACTCCTACAGATGCAACCGAGAGAAAGAAATATGAAACAAATGCGAAAGCAGTCAGTACTCTATTAGGATGTATATCCCAATCGGAATTCATGAAGGTAATGCACTATAAATCAGCAAAAGGAATATGGGACAAAATTGTCACGAGCTATGAAGGAGACGAACAGGTAAAGCGTGCTAAACTTCAAACTCTCAGGATTAAGTATGAGACTCTCAGAATGTATAATGATGAAAGTGTGGCTAACTATTTCCTTAGGGTAGATGAGATTGTTAATTGCATGAAAAACTTGGGTGAAGAAATAAAAGAGGCTATTGTGGTTGAAAAGGTTCTAAGATCATTGTCCCTCAAATTTGAATCTAAAGTGTCTGCAATAGAAGAAAAGGAAAATCTACGAATTCTTACTATGTCTTAGCTTCACGGAATTCTAACTGCTTATGAAATGAGAAAAGGAGGTCCATCAGACAGAAGAGAAGCTGCTTTCAAGGCTTCAGGCAAAGAAGATTATTATGAAGCAAGTCACGTGCCAGAAGATGAAGAAGAAGAATCAAATTTTGTCAGAAATCTTCAAAGAGGTTCTGGAAGGTTCAGAGGTAAGTTACCTTTTAAATGCTTTGCTTGTGGAAGAGTAGGTCATTATGCTGCCAAATGTCCTCACAAAGATAAGAATGACAAGGGAAAGGAACCTGTTAAATGGAACAAGAAACAGAATGAAAATAAGAAAAGCTATTACACTCATGAAGATAGTGATGGTCTTTCAAATAGTGACGAAGATGAACAGGGTAATAGATATAAACTTTTAATGGCTTTTGAAGATGATGACTACATGGATGCTATAGATGTAGAAGGCTTTTATGAAGAAATGAATAATCTCAAAGTTTGCTTAGAAGAGAAAAGTGTTATTATTGACTCTCTACAATGTCAACTAGCTGAAAAGGAAAAACATCTTGAAAAATTGGAATGTGAGATTGTTTGTCTTAGAAAGGAGATTGAGAAAACAAAAGCGATTAATCTTAAATTTGTTAAAGGATCTGAAACCTTGGATGAGATTATCAATGTGCAGCGTTCTCCTCTGATCAAGACAGGTCTGGGATATAATGGAGAAACATCTCAAGCTTCTACTTCTAAAAGTTATCTTGATGCAGCAAGGAGAAGTGAGCAAAGGCCAAATAAAAGTCATCAAGTGAATCAGGGACAATTTACCTCAAGAACAAATCAAGAAATTCGGGGACAAGCTGTCTTAAGGACAAACAAAAGCTACAATCAGGCACAGGTAAAATCTTCCCAATTTGCCCCAAGAATTGATGTCAATAGAAGCTACAATCGGTTGGATGATAGATCTGATTATCGCAGAAATTTCTTTAATGGCCAATGTTTTTCTTGCCATAACTTCGGTCACAAAGCAGCTCAATGTGTTGCCTACAAGACAATCATGACTAGAGAATCTCAAAAGCAAAGAAGTATGATTGGAACCATGAAAAGGACTTATAACAACTTTTCGGTTCTTGAAAATGAAGTTGAATGCTCTATTTGTAATAACTTTGGTCATGAAGACTCTGAATGCAGGAGCAGGTTCTGGAAGACAACTCAGAAGGAACAAACCTCAAATGTCAGAACATGGATAATAAAGGAACCACAACCAAAAAGATGTGGGATATCCTTTTATGCAGAAGGTCAAGAAAGTCTATGGTACATTGACAGCGGATGTTCGAAGCATATGACAGGGGACAAAGAAAAACTTGAATCATATACCGCATTAGAAAAGGGAAAGAAAGTTTCCTTTGGAAACGATATCTCTGCAGCCATAAAAGGAAAAGGCGTTGCTCCGTTGAAAGAGAAGGTCAAAGCTGGAAATGTTTTGTATGTTGATGGATTGAAGCATAATCTTCTGAGTGTCAGTCAGATGTGCGATCAAGGAACATAGGTAATATTTAGATCAAATGGATGTTGTGTTCGTGATCTTGATACAGGTGAAACAGTGATCAAAGGAAGAAGGACTCCAAATAATCTCTACATATTTGAAGAAAGACAACAACAATGCTATTTGAGCAAGAATGATGAACACTGGCTATGGCGTCGGAGGTTGGGGCGTCTAAGCTTTCCACAAATAAGGAAAGCATGCAAATATCAGGCAGTTTGTGACCTTCCAGATATCAAAATTCCAGACAACACCATATGCAAATCATGTCAGTTTGGAAAGCAAACCAGAACTAAGTTTCCTGAGAAGGAAGGATCAGCTAGCATGCCTCTTGAGCTAGTACATACAGATACATGTGGTCCATTCAGAAAAAGAACACCTCGAGGAGAAGAATATTTGATATTATTCATTGACGATTTCTCCAGGTTTGTCTGGTTAGGACTTATGAAGCACAAAGATGAAGCATTCGAAAAATTCAAATCCTTCAAAGCCTTGGCTGAAAATGAATCAGGACACAAAATTAAGTGCCTAAGATCTGACAGAGGTGGGGAGTTTACCTCGAATGAATTTTTCGATTTCTGTGAAGAACATGGGATAAGAAGAGAATTCTCTATAGCTAGAACTCCTCAGCAAAATGGAGTTGTGGAAAGAATGAACAGAACAATCCAACAAATGGCTCGTGCTATGCTTGATGAGTCAGGTACTCCCGCAACTTTCTGGGGTGAAGCTGCACATGCTGCGGTTATTATTCTCAACAAAACAAATGTCTGAGTAAATAGCACTCAAACTCCTCATGAGCTCTGGTGTGGTAAGACTCCTTCAGTGAAGCACTTCAAAATCTTTGGGAGCAAATGTTATATTAAGAATACTGATGAGCAACTTGGAAAACTTGAACCAAGAGCAGATGAAGGCATTCTTCTTGGTTATTCTCCACATAGCAAAGCATACAAGTGCTACAATAAAAGACTTGGCAGAATTGTTGACAGCATTGATGTTGTGGTTGATGATAAGGGATACATTCCTAGGCAAGTTCATCATGAAGACATCGAAGAAGATGAAGGCTACCCTCAAAGACATAATGATGAAGAAGAACCTCAAGAAGAACCAGAGGAGCAAAAAAGAATAGAAGAGAAGACTCCATCCAGATATGTTCAGAAGAATCATCCAGAATCTCAGATTGTGGGGCAGAAAGAAGCAGGAGTACAAACAAGAAGAACAATTGCAGAAGCTTCAAGCTATTTGGAATTACTCTCTTCCACTGAACCACAAAATGTGAAAGAGGCATGCAAAGATGAATGTTGGGTCAAAGCAATGGAGGAAGAACTTGAGCAGATCGAAAAGAACAACACTTGGGAATTGGTTCCTAGACCAAAAGATAAGAATGTCATAGGGACAAAATGGGTCTTCAAAAATAAATTGAATGAAAATGGAGAAGTAATTAGAAATAAGGCCAGACTTGTTTGTAAAGGGTATGCGCAACAAGAAGGAATAGATTTTGAAGAGACCTTTGCTCCTGTTGCAAGACTTGAGGCCATCCGAATGTTCCTTTCTCTCTCAAGCTTTCAAAACTTCAAGGTATTCCAAATGGACGTGAAATCAGCCTTTCTGAATGGAAACTTAGAAGAAGAAGTATATATTGAGCAGCCAGATGGTTTCATTCTTGGGAATGATCCAAACCTTGTATGCAGATTGAAAAAGGCTCTCTATGGTCTCAAACAAGCTCCAAGGGCTTGGTACTATCGTTTGGACAAATATCTTCACCAACAAGGTTTTTCAAAAGGATCAGCAGATAGCAATCTCTATATGAAAGTTGAAAATAACAAATTGATAATACTTGTTGTGTATGTAGATGATATTATCTTTGGCAGCAATGAAGAGGCTATGAGTCAGAACTTTGCCTTGGTTATGCAGAAAGAATTTGAAATGTCATTACTTGGAGAATTGACATACTTTCTTGGATTGCAAATCCAACAAAATGAAGGAGGTATTTTCTTGTCTCAAACCAAGTACCTCAAGCAGATCTTGAAGAAGTATGGCATGGAAGATTCAAAGCCAGTTTGTACCCCCATGGTTATAGGATGCAGCCTCAGTGCAAATGACGAATCAGCAGCAGTTCACCAACCAACTTATAGATCCAGGATTGGGAGTTTGCTTTATTTGATAGGTACCCGACCAGATATTATGCATGCAGTAGGAATTGTTGGAAGATTTCAAGCCAACCCAAAGGAAACTCATCTTCAGGCAGTCAAAAGAATCTTCAAGTATCTTCAAGGGACCCAAAACTATGGCTTATGGTATCCTAGAGATACAGATCTCACTCTTCATGCTTACACAGATGCAGATTGGGCCGGAAGTGTGGATGACAGGAAAAGCACAAGTGGTGGTGCTTTCTTCATGGGTTCCAGATGGGTATGACAGAGACCTTCAGGCACAGTTTCAGGAGGAGCAGCACGCACAGTTTCAGGAGGAGCAGCAGACACAGTTTCAGGGGAGCATCTTAAAGTCTAATAAAGCATTGTTGGCATTTAGATACTTTTGGTTCTAGTTCACAATTGTTGTTGATTTCAGGAGAAGGAGCACATAAGGAAATCTTGGTTGTTGATCTGAAAAATGATTATCAGATGCTGCTGCTGACTTTCATAAGTCTTGGTCTAGATTTTTCGTCTCTATGTCATGTATCTCTTTTGTGATATCTTTTTATGGCGTCAAGGTCATGTAACGGCCTATGTTGGTTTCCCCACTATACCTAGGATGAATGATGTAATGTAATTGGTTATTATATGTAAATTTCTGATGTATCCCCTCTTGGTTGGGAGTATGGATGTATGTATTGAGTCTTTTGGTGATAGGAAGGTCCTTTATGATGTATAAGTCTTGGTTCTTTTTGAAGAAAATCTTTTGCAGATCTTGCCTACAGTCAGGGGGAGCATGTTCAGCACAGCACAGCAGAGGTATCAGCATGAACTCAGGGGGAACACAGCCCTTTGCCCTTGATGACAAAGGGGGAGAATGATTCTAAGGATCTTGGGGTTGCCATCAAGTCCAAAGGGGGAGATTGTTGTCATTTTTGCACAAGTGTGGCGCTACGATACAGGTGTTGTCCTTGATGGCAACTCTCTTTGAAGACAGATCTCATTCCAGACTACAGAATGAAGAGAAATCTCATATACGCAGGTTAATTAAGTCCACGTTGCGTATACACGTCGGTTCTCTATATATTAAGTCACGTATACATAGGTGAGCTATATACGAAGTCGCGTATACACGCAGTTTCATGAACAGTAAAGAGTGTGCATGTCGAGAAGCTTATTTTTGGTCCGTGGTAGTTAGTCCTCGGTACTTGAGCCTATGTTTTGGACCAAGGTATCTCGACAAGTGTGTTGATCCCAAGTATTAGGCTCTTGGTATCGTTTTACTATGGTTTTGGAGCGTGGTATTGAGCAAGGCCTAAGACTATAAAAGGAGAAGAAGATCATTAGGCTAGTGTACTAAAAAAGTCTTGAATATCTGAAAAAGAAAGAGATCTTGTATGCAGGTTCTAGGTTGCTTGAACTAAGCTAAGGAGAGATCACACCGGTTGATGGAAGACTAGATCTAAGGATAGATCGGGATCAAATGGTTTGAAATGAACTATCAGTATATGGTTGATTATGCATATTTTTAGATCTGCATACTGACGCAATGTTATGTTCTGAGTATAACTGATGTCTGGTACAGCTGCAAGTTATGAGAAATTATTTTTAGATCTGTACACAGGTTGTCTTTGGTAAAAGTGCGTGGATACGCGGGTTGGTTTAATTGAAGCAGCGTATATCTTTTGAAGCTTAATTTTTGGGGTTGCAGATGGGTCTGACTGTTATTGCAGAAGTTTTGTAGTCTGCTCTGTGTTCTGGTGACTGGGTATTGGCAGGGTTTCAGTGGTTCAGTGATTCAAAGATTGATGATGCTAGTATTGTTTTATGCTTCAATGAGTTGTGAATGAATCGTGGTCTTCAGATTGTAATGTTGTGCTTCAGGAGTATCCAGTCTGAAAATTGATGAAAAGTGGTACCTGAAGGAAAGAAGATTGTAGGCCAGCACCTACGTACTAGTATCTTAGCTAGTACACGAGAAAAAAGGGGGTTGGAGCTCCCTTCCAGGAGAGTTTGGAAAATGAGAGAAGGTTGTAGCCTTCTACAGGTTGTAGCCTACGTACTGGTATAAGGCTGCACCAGTACAAAAGATTGTAAACTGAAGTTCTTATTAAAGAAAGATAGAGACGACTTGCAGCAGGTGGTTTTCACCCACATTGGGTTTCCACCTTATATCATGGTGTTCATGTGTGTGGCTTTTGTGTGATGATCTGTTCTGTTATACTGCATTTGTTTACTTTTAATATGGTGAATAATGTCCTGATGCATTTACTGAAGATAAACTAACTGAATCATAAGATTTCTGGTTATACGCTGGTTGCTTTAGACACAGTAGCGTGTACACGCTGGTTCACTTAACTGAAGTAGCGTATATGTTTCGGAGTATTGAAAAAGTTTTATTGATCTGATAATACTGATTCACCCCCCCTCTCAGTATTATTTCCAACAGTTCATTGGTATATGATAGGGCTTTGTCTAGAGTTAAATGTAAGTTTATGTTTAGTCGTCTGCCTTACCAGTATTAACTTAATACATTTATCATGATATACTCCATGCATTTTTTTTTTCAAACTATGCCATCAAAATGTTGCAAAAATTTGAATCATACTTCGAGATTTATTTGTTAGAATTTTTTACCGATTCTATGTTTTTACTTTTATTTTGTGTCTGAGCATACATTGTATTTCCTTATCTCATCTTTACTAAATAAAACTACCTTATAAGGTTCACTCTTTTCAAATTCGATATTTTAAACATTGAATAGTAGTCGATTGATGTGTAGGTTGGGTGTTCAAAACTTAATTCAACCTGAGGTTGTTTGTTAAATTCTTAAATCAGTCAACACCTTCACTATTCAGTGCATATCATTATCGACGTGAGAAAATTTGCATAATTTTGTTAATATTGTTGTAGAATTTCCACCATTGTTTGAGTTGTTAAATATTTAGCAGTATGTCATTATAACTCCATTTTCAGGTGCATTGGCAAGAACAAGAGGCAACTTGTGGCCATTTCCTATGTTAAATTCTAATATAAATCTCTGTAGCATGCAATAAACAATTAAGCTTTGGCTTCTCCAAATCTTAGAAATTGACTCTTACTTTCTCCTTATATTTAAATTTATTTATTTCTCAACTCATAAGACATGTTCTAGATGTAGGATATATTCACTATTGATAATCCTATAAACATGTTCAACTTGTATTTTTGAATTCTTATTACTTTGTCTAGCTAGCATCTCATCAAAGAATCAAACCATGTTACAAATAAATTCAAATAACATAGACAAAATTAGACCAAGAAGATTGACTAAATGTTTACCAACAATGTTGAATCCTTAAGGATGTATAGTTACAATATTTAATCCTTAATGAAAGCTAACAATTTGATTATATAATAAATTAGAGTTAAGACTAGTTTGCATTAAAGTATTTTATAAAATAGCAATGGACAAGCCAAATATTTGATATAAAGACATTTTGTAATGATATTTATTACATGTAATAAAATGGGTTTGTCGATGAAAGTTGTGTAATGAAATAATTTCTATTATGTAGCAATTTCTTTGAAGTATTGTAAAAAATCATTATGAATGAATAAAATCTTCTACATGCCAATGGTTACACCCATTTCCGAACAACAATGATTGGCAGTTTTCATGGTAGTTAATGTTTTCCATGATGGGTTAGGTTTATAAAATTAAAAAAGTCAAATAATGTAGCTACATATAAAATTATTTCATCCATAAGAGGGATGGTCTATTTATCAACATGAAGGCTTCCATCCATATATTATTTATTTCCCTTGAGTAGAGAAACCTTTATAGTTTTATTTTATTTTTTTACTGGGTGCTTTGAAAACCATGCTAGGATATACAACACTGCAAAGAGAAGAATTCCTTTGGCCTAGTTGTTGGCTTTGAGGAGCATATATTACTCCAACTTTTTCCATAGATTGCATCATGTTTCTCTCTTTTAAATTCATGACATTCAAGTGCGATGGACTATACCCAAATGGAAAATACAATACTTTTCTTGAAAGTAACTACTTACAACTTTAACAAGCAATGAGAATTAGCATATTTATTGGAAATAGAGTGTTTGACGAGGCACCACAGATATCCAAGTCCCATTGCAATTCCAAGGGTAGTGGGAGAGACAACACCAAGCTGTGAATAATGGCTATGTGAACACCCTGTCTGACATTGGCTTTTTTATTTTGATAAATAATGGAAAACTAAATGTGTATTTCAATATGAAACATACAAATAAAAAATTGAAAACCATTGCATTTGATTTTTTTTATGAATAGTGGAAAACGTGAATGTGAATTTCAATACGAAACATAAAAATAAAAAATTGAAAATGATTGCATTTGCATACAGTAATCACTAGATTTACAATAAAAATAAACAATATTTTCCAACCATAGTAGGAAAGAGAAAAAAAATTAGTAGTTGGAAAATAATTTACCATCTGAACACAGTATGACCTTCTTAATTATACAAACCCAACATCTTCGATCAATTCTTAGATTACATTTTATTTGAGTAGTTGAATTATTGCAACATATTTTATGTTATCCCACAAAATCCAAAATGAACTAGGAAACTTCATAACTAAACTTTTTATCTACAAAAGAAAATATTAGGAACCCAACATATTTTATAAATTCTTGAATGAAATTCAATTTTGAGAATTTGAAGTATTGCAACATATTTTATCTCACAAATGCAAAATTGAGCTACAAAGTTTCATATTTTAACTTTAAACAAAATCTTAAAAAATAAACAATCTTGAAAATCTTGGAATGAGGAGCAAAGTTCATGGTAATTGGATTGATATCAAAGGAGTCATGAAGAGGCATGCTCTACTAGAAAATTATCTTCCTATCTTCTTGGAAAGTCATTTCGAGGAGTTGAAGTGTTGTAACATATTTTGTCCCACAAAATCTAAAATGAGTTGGGAAATCTCATAGTCGAGTTACAAAACCCAACTTCTTTAATCAATTCTCAAATCAAATTCTTTGAGGAAGATCTCTAACATAAAAACACCAAAAATAAACATAAAAAATTGGAGTTGCGGAGTTTCCTACTTTCTCTTTGACCTCCTCTTCCCATAGATGAACTATTATTTGACAATGTTGCCCAAACTAGGGATGTGGAGGTAGACATGGAAGTCATGTTGAATTATGGGATCTTGGAACTCAGGAAGAGGTCCATTCTACTCTAAAACATTGGACCTAGTCTTCTTTGGCCTATCAAGTTATCTTGCACCACATTTCTAGAATCATGTCACTATGATAACGGTTGGTATTCATTTAGTTCATCTTTCAATGCTATATTTTTGTTTTAATCATTTATGCTATGGCTCTTGAATCTCAATTTGTTGATTTTCATAGATGATATACATGCCCTTTCATTTTTCTTTGCATCGATGCATTTTTTAAATGTGATTAATTTTTTGTTCATCTAGAAATTTTTTATTTTAGGCTTCATGAACTATTCCAACATATTTTATGTTAAACTAACTAAATTAGGAAATATAAACTAATTCCTAGATTAGTTGGGCTTTTGTGAAATAAAATAAGTTTAAATACTTCAACTTAGTTTTATCCCATGAAGCTTAAAATAAAAATAAAATAAAAAATCCAACAAACAAAAAAATAATCACATTATATAGTATATATATATACACACACACTAAGAAGTCTAGGGTCACTAACTAATCATTCTTTCATTTTCTTTATCTACGCCAATATGATTTTATGCCATTCATTTTAAATAATTATGGAAGTACGCAATGAGTGCAGAACAACATCTTTATTCAATGTGCCCACAACATATATGAAAAATTAAGTTTACGTGTTAACTTCTATCCATGATCAAATATAGTAATTAAACTGAATCAAAATCAAAATAGAAACAACATAATGAAAATCTTAAATCTTAAATAGAAAACCAATATTTTTGTTGAATTCTCAGACTAAATTCAATTATGATTCTGAGAGAAAAGGTCCCTAAAGACTAGGTAGATCTCTAACTTGAAAAATTTAAAGATAAACATAAATAATTAGAGCTACCAAGTTGGTTATTTTCTCCATGACCTCTTCATAGAGTTGAAGTGTCAGTTATGACACTCTTATCGAAACCAGGGGGAATGGAGAGACAATCATGATAGTTGGGTTGAATTTTGGGATCCTAGGAGACATGGATAAAGAAAATGCTTGCTCTATCAGAACTAGGGCCTATTTTCCAACATTTTCTTCCCATTTAATAAGTTGAAGTATTGCATCATTTATTATCCTACACAAACCGAAATGAAATAAGAAGTTTTACAACTATTTTTTAAACACAAAAATAAAAGTTCAAAGACCCAACTTTTCAGATATATTCTCAGTTTAAATTAAGTGTTAATTTTAACAAATGAGTTCTTATAGAACCTTTATATCTCCAATTTCAAAGAAAGAAAAGATAAATAATTTGATAACATTGGCTTTCACCATTTTGATAACCAATTTTACCTTTTTTCTTCTATAGTATTAGTTGAAATTTATTCATATTAACATTATTTTATTTTGCAATAATACTTCTATTATCCTTGCTTCATTAAGTTAGGCCCTCTTAATTTGATTATTTTACCTAGCTCCTTTCATTTAGTTCTTACCATGCTTTAATTTTTGTAAGTTGTTTGGGCCTCTTGGAATCTTGTCCAATTAGCCTGTTGTTCAAAATATGACAAAAATATTCATGTCTTCCTCAAAATTTGAAAACCTTTTGAATCTGAATTAGACGCTCATGCTTACTAGTACATTGTGCATTTAGTGTTACATGCTTAATATAAAATGCATGGATGTAATTTATTTTCCCTGTTTAAGTAGGATGTTATATTTTTCCTCTCTTTGATCACATGTAAACAATGCCATTTTCAATTTTCCTTATAAATTATTCTTCATTTTCTTTGTCCCAGAGCTAGGTACTTATGTTTGGCTAAGTGGTGAAGAAGAATAGAAAAGAAAGGACTCTGAACCCTATATGGAAAATTTCATAATGTTCTTCAGTGGTAGTTAGTAATTGACTATTCAACATATTTCATGCTATTTCCATTTTAAAGTAGTCTCTTATTTGACATTTTTCCATATTTTCCCATCAAACCACATTGCGATGAAAAATGATTTTGCATTGAATGAGTCAAACTTGGAAGAAATCAATCACAAGCTATCTAGATTCAATTTAAATAGACTACAAAATCTCTCCTAGTATCCAAGGGACCGTATTTTTTATTATGTTTCTATTTTTTTTCACTTTTGTTATACCTCAGTTGAAATGCAAGAAGGAATTGTTAATCATTTCCCTCATTACTTGAGTTGTTGACCTGATGCCGCTTTGCAATAATTGCATACTAAACTGGCTCCTGAGTACCTTGAAAACCTCCACTATGTTAATGATGTTCAAACATACTTACAAGGATTGTCTACAACTTGTTCTCTCTATGCTTCTTCTACAATTAGCTTATGGGAAAGTTCTTTTGCATCAAATGGTTCTCTAATTGGTTGTCGATTCTAGTCAATGTTTGGCTATTCACAAAATGGGCAACCATATCTTCACTTCAATCAACACATTGATGGCTATCAATATAATATTTTTTGCATAACCAAAACCCTGCATGTGGCCATTTTGAACCACTCTTGTTGCATTGAACAATAGACATCCTAGCTCTGATTCCTAGATCAATTGATTCATTCAAATATCCTTGTCAATGTTCCTCCAGAAAATTTGACATTTTTTCAATTGAACAAGTCCTATTGGAACAAGGGCTTTTAGTCTATGGTCATATTTCAATGAATTTCATGACTTTTACCATGGTTTGACATGGTTGTTATGAGAAAAACAATTGCACAAATTTTTTACATTTGTTTCATTTGCAATGACATTAGAACTATTGAATTCTTGGAAGAAAACCTCCATGCTAAGATAATTGAATAAGAACAATGTATCAATGATTGAAAAGGTTAAATCATTAATGTATCAATGTCATATGAAAATAGGCATATAAAGGGAAATGCTTTTACAATACAAAGAATATGTGAACTACTTAATGTTAATATATATATTTGGAATGTAGAAATCAAAGATATTACTTTCAGGTTCTATTCATCAAACACTTCATCAAAAGTGCTATACCTCATGCATATTCCATTGTCCAGATCACATGTGCATTATCATGCACTTTTGAAAATTAATAGTGTCAAAAATATCAGCCACACTGAAAAAGTGTGAAGAATGCTCGAATCAATGTCAAACAAAAAAAATTGCAACATTATGTCAACTATTGCTTCTAAACATCTTGTTGACAAAGAATCCAATGCAACTACATCTTGCTCTTTTTTGAACTATCACTCAATTGACAATAAAACATCAATAAAGATAACATTTTTCAATCTACCTAAACATTACACACTATCAGAACAAGATTTACATTCTTTGTCATTGAGCAAATACAATAGCAAACTAGTCTTGGTGTTTTTTCTAACAAACCCAATGAGCAATAGAGTCGCTCGCATAAATTAAAATATGCAATATGAACATTGTGTGTTGTGCTAAACAAAGAACATAGAAAACATATATAGTCAATTAAAGAAATCACGACATATTTGCAATCGATCCAAGACACACCTACTTATGCATGTTGCATTTGTGACAGGTTAATTTTTCAAAAGACATGTGGCCCATTGACATAATCACATTATCATCCTTTTCCAATCTCATTGCTAAAACCTAAATCAAACCCATTAAAATCAATGAGAAAATTTGCAAATCTTTTAATACTGCAATACTCAATGAAAAGTTGTATGCATTTGCATTGCCTCTACATATTTGGTGAAACCAAAAATTACTTTATGTTGCACAATTAACACCTTTGGAGGAAAGATTGGTGGCACCAAGAATGACCTTTGTACAAATAAAGCAACTTGGGTAGAAAACATCACAAATATAACCTTGCCTACAAATATAAATGTCCCTACCATTTTGAATAGAGTTCAAATAACCTTTGCTAGAAATATCAATGACTACTTCACAATTGCAACTATGCTAAAGAGAAAGATTGAGCACAGGAATGATTATTTGTTAGGAAACATTCGACCAAAGAAAATGATCACTACTTTACATGACTTGTGCAACTCAACACTATACAAAAATGATCATATAGTGATCAATGATGAATGGAATGTTGGGTTGTGTTATATTCTTTTCACGACTAACCTATGTAGTTAAACGGGGGGTTAGAGGGGGGCGGTAGCCCCCCTTCGTTGCGCCGATTACGCAGCGGGGGGGTGGCAGCCCCCCCTGTCCGGGGGGTTTGAGGGGGCGGGTAGCCCCCCTCTACGGGGTCCGGGGCAGCGGCCCGGGAAAAATTTTTTTTGGACCCTATATTAGGTTGGGCGAACCTACCTATGGTTTTGTGCATGATTTTTGCACATGGTATTGGACGCGATGGTTTTTCGGTCCATGGTATTGGATGCTTCGGCATGTATAAATATGTATTGTAACATTGAAAGGAATATAATGAAAAATCAAGCTGGTAGTCCCGGTTTTGGGATCCAGGGAAAAATATCTGTGCATATGTGTTTTATGGGTTATGCTCTCGCATTGTTTATTTTCTTTGTTTAAGAATTCATATGCAGGTAATTTCTGTACAGGGTTAAAACCTACATTTGGTATCAGAGCTGTTTTGGCTTCAAGGGGACGCCTTTGTTGCTGAGGGGTTTCGCTCGGGCCTGTGGTAGACCCTGTTCAGTGGGAGATCTGCGAGATCGATTCTGGTGGTGAAAGAAGATGGTGAGCAGTGGAAAGATCGAGATTGAGAAGTTCAATGGTCAGAGCTTTGAGTTGTGGAAACTCAAGATGGAGGATCTGTTGGTCGATAAAGATCAGTGGATTGCGGTAGATCCGGGTACTAAACCATCGGGAGTGACCGATGAAGAATGGAAGAAATTGGATCGGAAGGCAAAGAGCACAATACGATTGTGTGTCTCAGATTCAGTATTGCTGAATGTATCAGGGGAAGCTACGGCAAAGGCTTTGTGGGTCAAGTTAGGGACTTTGTACCAATCTAAGTCTCTGGTGAATAAACTGTTCCTGCGGAAAAAGCTGTATAACCTGAGGATGAAAGATGGAGACTCGGTGACAGAGCATCTGAATGCGTTTAATACTGTGGTAAGTCAATTATTATCTGTTGATATTAAAATTTCAGATGAAGATAAGTGCATCAGTCTATTGTGTTCTCTACCAGATTCGTGGGATAGTCTAGTTATTTCAATAGGTAGCAATGCAACTGCTTTGCAGTTTGATGAAATAGTCTCAGCCTTGCTGACGGAGGAGATGAGACGGAGGAATATGGACAACCAGAATGGTGATGCCTTGTCTGTACGAGGACGGTCCCAGAATAGAAACAAAAATAAGTCATCAAGTGGGAGATCTAAATCTAGAGGGAGATCTAAATCTCTAGGAAAACCTACAAAGGTGGTGTGCTGGAAATGCGGAAAGGAAGGGCACTTCAGAAGGGATTGTAAATCTAAAGCTCCTGATAAAGGAAAGGGATCTGATGATGCTCCTTCTGCAGAGGCGAAAACCACCTCAGATGAAGGTGGGGATGTGTACTTGGCTTCTTCAAGTACACATATAGATCATGAGGCATGGTTGATTGACTCAGGTGCATCCTTTCACTTCACTCCCCATAGAGAGTGGTTCTGCGAGTATGAGAAATACGATGGTGGTGATGTCTTCTTAGGAGATGATAGGAAGGCTAGAATCATTGGTCGGGGAAAAGTAAAGTTGAAGTTGCAAGGTGGAAGGGTTAGAACACTTCCGGGTGTTCTACATATTCCTGCATTGGCCAGAAATCTGATTTCTGTAAGCAAGTTGGATGATGCAGGTTTAAAGACGGTGTTCGAGAAAGATACCTGCAAGATGGTTCGAGGAGCATTGATATTAATGCGGGGAGTTCGGATTGGAACTCTGTACAAGCTGCAAGGTAGCACTGTTGTTGATGGGTGCAATAGTTCTATGGTTCCTGAAAATGGAGTAGAAAATCTAGTGGTCTCTGGAGAGAAGACCATGTTGTGGCATCAAAGGCTTGGACATATTGGAGAGAAGGGCCTTTGAATACTTCATGGTAAAGGTATGGTAGAAGGTATGAATGATAGCTCTCTGGATTTTGATTTCTGTGAAAATTGTGTGTATGGGAAGCAGAATCGAGTGAGTTTCCCCTCTGGTGGTAAGAGGACGAAACAGATATTAGAGCTTGTGCACAGTGATGTGTTTGGACCTGTGAAGGTTCCATCACTGGGTAACTCTGTGTACTATGTATCATTCATAGATGACTTCTCAAGGAATACATGGATATATTTCCTTAAGAAGAAATCTGAAGTCTTTGACAGGTTTAAAGAATTTAAGGCTCTGGTGGAAAATCAGACAGAGAAGAAGATAAAGGTGCTGAGGACAGATAATGGTGGAGAATTTTGCAGCAAGGAATTTGAAGAATTTTGTAAGAAGTGTGGTATAGCACGGCAGAAGACTACTCCATATACACCTCAGCAAAATGGAGTCGCGGAAAGAATGAACAAGACGTTGATGGAAAGGGCAAGAAGCATGCTCAGTGGTGCCGGGTTAGGACAGGAATTCTAAGCAGAGGCAGTAGATACTGCACGTTACCTGATCAACAGATCACCCTCATCAGCGTTGGAGGATAAGACTCCACAAGAAGTATGGACTGGTAAGAAACCCTCTCTTTCACATCTGAGGGTATTTGGATGTGATGCATATGTACATGTTCCAAAGGAGAAACGAACCAAGTTGGATAGTAAATCTGAAAAGTGCATCTTTATTGGGTATAAGGATGGTTTAAAGGGTTATAAGCTTTGGAACCCAGTCACACGAAAGGTTGTGTACAGCCGAGATGTGGTGTTCAGAGAGGTAAAAGATGTTATTCAACATGAAGTCCAACCAAAGGAACCTGAGAAGATAGAGTTTGAGCCAAAGGAGGAAGAATCAGACTCTGCAGCAGAGGAGGAATCAGAAGATGAAGAGCCACAAACTCCGGCTGTGAGAAGATCAGGTCGAGAAAGAAGGCAGCCAGAAAGGTATAATCCATCTGCTTTCAGTTCAAATTTTGCTTTGTCTGTTACTGATGATGATCCCAGAACTATGAAGGAAGCAGTGGATTCAGAGGATGGAAAACTCTGGAAAGAGGCCATGGTTGATGAAATGGCATCTTTGCACAAAAATGAGGCTTCGGATCTGGTAGAGTTGCCGGCTGGAAGGAAACCCATTGACAGCAAATGGGTGTTCAAGAAGAAGACTAATGTAGAAGGAAAGGTGGAGAAATACAAAGCTCGGTTGGTAGCAAAAGGTTATTCCCAAGTGCCGGGAATTGATTTTGGTGATATTTTTTCTCCTATTGCCAAGGTAGCTTCTATTAGATTACTTTTATCTGTTGCTACTGCTTTTGATTTTGAGGTAGAACAGATGGATGTGAAGACAACATTTCTTCACGGGGATTTGGAAGAGGAAATCTACATGAGGCAACCTGAAGGCTTTGCGGTGAAGGGTAAGAAAGAACTGGTATGCAAGTTAAAGAAGTCTCTGTATGGGTTAAAACAGTCACCAAGGATGTGGTATCAGAAATTTGATACATTTATACGGGGACTTGGCTTCACCAGAAGCAAAGCAGATCATTGTGTGTATTTTAAATTAATTGGTGACCGAGTTATTTATCTGGTCTTGTATGTGGATGATATGTTGCTGGTTGGAAATGACAAAGAAATTATCGAGGATTTGAAGACCCAATTGTCCTCCAAATTTGACATGAAAGATCTTGGTGCTGCAAACTATATTTTGGGCATGGAAATTAAAAGAGATCGAGCAAAGAGGAAGCTCTGGTTAAACCAGAGGAAGTATGTCGAGACAATATTGCAGAGGTTTAATATGCAGGATAGTAAACCGGTGAAGGTTCCTATTCCTGTAGGTGTGAGGTTATCTGCTGAATAGTGTCCCAAGACACAAGAAGAGGAAGAGGACATGTCCCGTGTTCCATATGCAAGTGCAGTCGGTAGCCTGATGTATGCAATGGTCTGTACTAGACCAGACATTGCACATGCAGTGGGAGTATTGAGCAGGTTTATGTCAAAACCTGGGAAGGAGCACTGGACAGCAGTGAAGCGGGTTTTCAGGTATTTGCGTGGCACTAGTGATTATGGTTTGTGCTACCAAGGAAGACCAGGATTGGACAGAGTGTTGGATATTCATGGTTTTGTTGATGCAGACTGGGCTGGAGATCTGGATCAGAGAAGATCTACAAGTGGGTATGTGTTTAACCTATTTGGAGGTGCAGTCATTTGGATGAGT
Organism: Pinus tabuliformis; assembly: GCA_031772625.1. Taxonomy (NCBI): domain Eukaryota; kingdom Viridiplantae; phylum Streptophyta; class Pinopsida; order Pinales; family Pinaceae; genus Pinus; species Pinus tabuliformis. The sequence continues at coordinate 1,495,370,574 of CM062818.1, read as the reverse complement.
AAGAAACAATCTGTAGTGGCACTATCAACTACAGAGGCAGAATACATGGCAGCCACTCATGCAAGCAAGGAAGCAGTTTGGTTGCAGAGGTTGTGTTCAAGTATGGGGTTAGTACAGGGAGCTATAAGAATAGACTGTGACAGCCAAAGTGCAATTTTCTTGGCAAAGAACCCTGCTTATCATTCAAAGACAAAGCACATTGATGTTCAGTATCACTTTGTGAGGGATATGATAGAAGACAAAAAGGTGTTGCTGGTAAAGGTGGACACTTTGAAGAATACTGCAGATGCACTGACAAAATCTGTGAGCTCTGAGAAGTTCTCTTGGTGTAGAGAAACAATGGGTGTTTCAGGGCTGGAAAAATGACTAAGCTCTCCTATGGCCCCCTATGGAAAGAAAACAACAAGTGGGAGATTGTTCGGTTGTGTTATATTCTTTCCACGACTAACCTACGTAGTTAAACGGGGGGTTAGAGGGGGGCGGTAGCCCCCCTTCGTTGCGTCGATTGCACAGCGGGGGGGTCACAGGGGGGGCGGCAGCCCCCCCTGTCCGAGGGGTTTGAGGGGGGTGGGTAGCCCCCCTCTACGGGGTCCGGGGCAATGCCCCGGGAAAAAAATTTTTTGGACCCTATATTAGGTTGGGCGAACCTACCTATGGTTTTGTGCATGATTTTCGCACATGGTATTGGACGCGATGGTTTTTCGGTCCATGGTATTGGATGCTTCGGCATGTATAAATATGTATTGTAACATTGAAAGGAATATAATGAAAAATCAAGCTGGTAGTCCCGGTTTTGGGATGCAGGGAAAAATATCTGTGCATATGTGTTTTATGGGTTATGCTCTCGCATTGTTTATTTTCTTTGTTTAAGAATTCGTATGCAGGTAATTTCTGTACAGGGTTAAAATCTACATGGAAAAAACACTTTGAACAAAATACACAAAACTGTGACAAAAATTTTCTGACAATAGTGTTGAACCTCATAATTGTCCTCCTTTTGACAATCTATTTTTCCTTTTTCCACCCATTTTACTACACATTTTCACTTCGTTCCATCTCGTTTATGAATTAAAGTTCATCCAGGTCATGAAAATGTCAATAAAAAGGTAATCGTCCATCAATAGCTCAAATTATATGATTTGTTTTTGAAATTGGTTTAAAGTATGCTATAACTACCGAATTACGCAGTTTCTGCAACTAACTTGAATTTTTGCAGCCAAATCCTAAGTTCTCTAGGTTAGCATGTGATAGAAGAAGACCAAGGCACATGAGTAGTTTCTAATGTCACCTACATGGACATCCACCTACTGGTCATAGATGGAAGCTCTCAGAATAATCATGGGTCATTGTTCAAACTTGCAGTCAACAAGGCTCTAGAATACTTGGTTCATGCAGAATATCAAGGAATTGAATCTACAACCAATCGAGCATGGAAATAGCAAGCGAGCGAGAATTGAATATCTTAGTTTAAGCCAATGATGTTTCAATGAATTCCTTCTCATGATTCACTCCTTCAATAACGAATCATGAGAAGCGAAAGTCCTAATTTGATATAGAATCTTAGATGTCAATTCCAGTTCTTGATTCTAGGTAATAATTTCTTAAGTTGTTAATCTTCAAACCATTATAAAACTACTTCGTTTTGAAAGAGAAGAACATCGAATTAAATTTTTAAACTTTGTTTTCACATTTGAAGTAATACAAGCTCTGTTCATGGCATATCTATGATTGTGTTGGAGATTCAAAGCCTTGTGATTTGAGTTTTTCACATCTCATTATTGGGGTATGTGTTATATTCTTTCAAGGGCTAGCCCCACGCATTGTACGTTGCACCGAGCATATTGGGGGGGGGGGGAGTCACAAGGGGGGCAGTAGCCCCCTTGCACGAGGTCTAGGGCAGTGCCCTGAGATTTTTTTTTATGTGGACCCAATAACAATTGGGCAGACCCAATGATGGTGGGCGGACCTATCCATGGTTTTGTGCATGGGTTTTTCACATGCTTTTGGGCATGATAGTGTTTTCCCATGGTATTTTGTAGAGCCGGTCAAGGGAACTACAATTACGTTCTAATCTAGGGTTAATGGATTGGGGTTTATGAATGCTTTGACTTGTATATACATGTATTGTAACATTGAAAGGAATATGATGAAAAATCAATTTGGTAGTCCTAGTTTTGGGATCCAAGGGAAAATTTTTGTGTTTATTTGTTTTCTGTTCTCACAATTGTTTATTTTTCTATTTGAAGAATTCGTCTGCAAGTAATTTATGTACAGGGTTAAAACCTACATTTTGTATTAGATTTGTTTCAGCTTAAAGGGAACACCTTTACTGTTGAGGGGTTTTGCTCGGGCTTGTGGGTGACCGTGTTTAGTGGGAGATATGCGAATTCATTAACATAGCTCTAACTAAAAAATGAACATACTTAAAAACAAGCTATTCTCTTGCAACAAGAACCCGATAAATCTAAAGACATGGTGTGCATGAAAATCACTAATAAATATGTCACACGACCCATTGAACTTGAAAAACATTTCTTAGAAAAATATGCTTCCTCCTATTCAGCCATAAAGGCAACAACTGATAAAAAATACAACCATGTGTCATACGATTCATTCAGTATGGTGAAAAAAAGGATCCCTAAAACCATTATAGAGAAAATATAATGCTCTATATCCCATATAAAGAATCTGAATATACATTAAAAAGGCTAATGAGACATGGACTGAGGCATACTCGTCCCAAAAACACATTTTTCTGCAAATGAAAACAATTCTTACATTCAATATTACCATGGGGTGGCAGTGAACTTGCTTCTACTACAATTGTAGAGAAAAATGAGGAAATGAATGTGCTTCATTGTCCATTATAACATGACACAAGTGCTTGTCCTATTGAAAAATATGATATTCAACACAACCTGATAGAAAAAACAAAATCTAGAAAAATGCAAACTAGATATATAAAAGCCATTGAATCCGTTGAAAATCTCTTTATTTTGAGCACAATAACATATCATACCATTAGGAGAAAACTAAAAAAAGAGAAACAATCAATAACAAAACAAATAATACTATGGAAGAAAAAACAATCCATTTAGCCCCTTTTATTTGTTTATTACTGGAGGTGTAGGAGTTGGGAAAACATTTTATTGCACAAGAGCTTTATCATGCACTAATGTGATACTATAACAAAGACTTGCAAAGTGACCCATTAAAAAAGGGCCTCATAGTTGCATTTACTAGCAATGTTGCATACATTGCAAACAATGTCACCGTCTATTCAACTTTGCAGTTACCAATTTCACCATGTAACATGATGCCATTGACTTCCAACACACTTGATATATTGACCAAAGAGCATGAACAACTTAGAATTTTTCTCATAGATGAATCATCACTAATTGACTCCTAACTGCTATACAATATTGACAATTGGCTCTGTGTAATCATGCACACTCCAACTACACCATTTGGCAATGTTGACATAATATTTTGTGGTGACATATTCCAAGTGAAACCTTTACATAACCGTTGGATATTTGAACATCCAAACGTTAAGGGAACTATTGCTCCTTACAGTTTATGGCAAGAAAATGTCAAAATTTGTGACTTAAAACAAGTTATGCAACAAGAAAATAAATATTTTTTGTCCATCTTAAACAAACTTAGAACGTGTTCACATACCAATGATGATCTTTCATTTTTAAACAAACATTGTTACATATGCCACCAAATGATCTAACATTTCCATACCTCTTCCAATTAAAAAAAAATTGTACAAGAAAATAATGAAAAAATGTTCTCTCATCAATACAGAAACAATCACATTAAATGCACATCATCAAAGAATTAAATCAGTAAATGCAAATTTCCATAGAAACATGAAAATGAAATTTCCAACTACCATTGTGCTCAAAGAAAACATGCTTGTTGAATTGATTAGTTACAATTATTACATACAAGATGGCTTAGTCAATGATGCTAAAGGCATTTTCAGGGTATCCACAACACTTGAAAATGGTGTCATTTGGATTGAATTAACCAATCCAAAAATTGGGAGTATACAATGAAAATAAAATGCACCACTTGTTCAAAGAACATTGCCTAATTGGAAACTTGTTACAAGCATTTGTAGGCACAATGAATCAAACAACAACAATTGTTTCACAAGAGAAAAGTTCTATGTTCAATTGGCATTACATGGACCATACATTGATCACAAGGCTTGATAATGGATAAACTAAACTTTGAACCAAAAGGAGTTAAGCAACATGGACTTGTTTACACTATGCTTTCTCATGTCAAAGATATTAAATCTTTGTATCTACTAAACAAATTGTAGCAAAAAACTTCTCTCTTTGTGGCAAAGTCGCTTTAGAACTACAAAGACTTAAAGAAACTACATCCTATCAAGTCAAATACAATTTATATTCAATTCGAATAATTAGGAATGTTTGAAAATATGCTTATTGAACACACATAGCTTCTCATTGAATATTTTAGAATTTTGATTGTGATATGATAAAGGCTAACATCCTTTGTTTCCAAGAAACAAAAAAAAATTGTCTCCATCAAATCAAATGTTTGCCAAAAAAATGTGACTACATACAACTATTGCATTTGCATAGGATTCTGACATATTACACAAAAAATATCACAATTGAAAACCAATTCATTTATACAACAAACCACATTGAATCAATAATTGCAACCTTCCATTTTCAAGAAAATGTCATTAGACTCACAAATGTCTATATTACACCAAATGAAAAAGTTGAAGAAATCATTGATTTCATGAAGTTCATTTTAGAACATGCAACTATCAAATATCCAATTGTGCTTATTGGTCATTTCAACATGAACATGTTGCAAAATAGCCATCAAATCATTGATTTCATCAAGTTCATTTCAAAACATGCAACTAAAAAATATCCAATTGTGCTTATTGGTAATTTCAACTTGGACATGTTGCAAAATAGCCATCAACAAAAAAAAACTACTATTTATGCAAAATAACAGCTTGAATTTCCATATAATAAAATTGACAACTAATTAAGGCTCTATGTTTGACTACTTTTGGACAAATTTCCCAGGTAATAGTGTTACATTCCATGTCTTTGATGCGTATTAGACAAAACATCACACTATTTGCATTACCATAACTTTACTATTCACTTTGCCCATTTTTCCAATGTTCATATGCATCAATCCAAATGTTCAAAACTCATAGCAATTATCATAGTTGCAAATATACAATGTAGACATATGCACTTATTTTCAAATATATTGGAATTTATATTCAGGAAATTGCAAAAGCCACACCAATATTTTCTTGTTTTCATTTATGCATAAAAAAGTCTGCAAAAGCCTATGAAGATTCAAATCTCTAGTTACTAGAAAAAAAATGTAGAAATCCATGCCTCATAGCTACACATGTGTTGTCTCTCTGGCCAAACCACCTTCATTTCTAATAATTGTTCCAACATAAATCTAATGCATATTTCTCTCAAGTTATTCAACATTTAGAACTTCTGAAATGAGTGGATCTTTGTTTGAATTTAGCATTTTTACTCTCTCAGATACTACAATCCAGTAAGCATTGTCTCACATTGGCCTCAAGAGAAACTTGTCACAAGGAGCCATAAAAAAAGAAAAGGAAATAAGGGAAATAGCCCATGTTCTCTGGTAAGCAAAGTTTCTGACATTGTAAATTGTTTTATTTTGTTTGTACTCTATGAATTGTCCTCGCATGTATTACATGATACATTTTGTGTTTGTTGTTTACCATAGTCAAAGCTAACAACATAGATTTTCTACTAAAGTGGAATTTGAAATTCCAGTTGCTAATAAGATCGCGTGTCCATAATTCTATGGAGTCTTCATATATGATTTTATGCTAGATTGAGCAACAACTCTTAGTAGTATCATCAATTGGTTTCTTGATAAGTTGCATTTGGTTCCAATTTTTCCTACAGAATTTGTGTCAACAATTTCTTCTACTACTTCATATCTTATGATACCGAAGATGATCATGATCTCATATGTTTTTGAATAATATCCAAAAGTAATTTCTATACAATTATGTCATACTTCAACTCATTGATTTTATTTTCTTGACAACAGGTGATTGGCTTCCTTGAAAACAACATGAAAATCAAAATACAGATTCCCAGATTCTCCATAAACAAATAGCAAAGGACCAAAATACAAAGAGGTAAGATTACTTTCTCAACTTGAATATTTGTAACTTTGTCAACTGTTATCCTTGTAAATTAATTGCAACTTTATCAAAACCAAATGACCTGATTGTACATATACACATACTAAAGCCTATGCAAACAACCCCATGCTCAATTATACAACTATGCATAGGAAACAAATGTTTTTGAGGGTGATGTACTCATAGTGTATGGTCCAGGTTAGACCAAAAGTTCTAACTCATGAGTCAAAACATATCATGTACATGCAGACCTTGTTGACAAAAGTTGACAGTTGACCATCACAGTGAACATAAGCAATAATCTTATAGATCGATTATGTGACATTTTTTGTCCTAGGAAAATGTTTGTATCAAAGAATTTGCAATAAGAAACAAACAAATCTATGAAAGAGGAGACTCAAAATGTTGCATAGTTTTCCATAAAAATACTAAAGTCCAAAAAATACCTCAAGTTTGTAACAATCATAGATTGGCCCCAGACACAACAATACGAAATCTTATTGTATCAATTGAAACATACCAAGTTGGTTCTATTGCAACTGTAATTATATCATGTCACCAAAAAAATAGGAAATTTGAACTCCATATCAAAGATGGTGAGACTACCAATGATACAACAATTGTAAGTCTGTTGTTCTAGTAAACAATTCCTCAATTTCTATTGCAAATCCATTAGTGGCTATTGTTTTGATTTTCCTTTTTCTAGCAAGTTACATAGGGAAAAAAGGAGCTTTGAAATTTCCCAAATTAAGTAATAATTGTAGTCATAATATTTTTCAATGCACAACAGTGGAAACTCAATGAACATTAGGGTGAATGCATGAAGATGGGTTACATATTTGGGCCAAATGCGGCAATGAAATTTCAAAATTTTACTCTTTTATTGAATTGAAGCCTTCAAAATCATATAGGCATTGTGAATTTTGATTCAGAGTAAAAGGACAATTTTTCGAGAATTTTGTTGTTGTCCTAATGGTTTTTTTGCAGAAATTTTTAATGTCATATAATCTTTCAATTTTCCCTTAAATGAAATGTTTGTCCTTGCAATTTTTGGCATTTCTTAGGAGGTATGCATGTGTTCACGTAGCATAACTTAGTCTAATATATATATATATATATATATATATATATATATATATATATATATATATATATATATATATATATATATATATATATATATATGAGCATGATCTACACAGAGAGAACTATATTTAAAAAATATTTTTATGTAAAATTATTTTTTATTTTTTTTTCGAACTTGGAAAAGTAATATTTCAATTGCATTTTGCAGACACAAGTTTTTGCGAAAAATTATTTTCTACTCTTTAAATAAATTCAAAAACCAAGAGTACCCTTTTGAAGAGGACTAGTAAAGGAAGATATTTTTATTTTTTGATTTTTTTCGTCTTTTATATTTTATGTTATTGATTTTTTATTCAGCTCCTTTGAAACTATCCAAAAAAGGTTCAAGAATTATGTTTAAAATAAATTATATGAAAAATATCATATGAATTCGAAAATTTCAAACTCATATGCCATTGGATAGAGGATTCCTTCATGAATCTAACATAATCAACTTTGCACATAAGGACAAATTCCACCTGAAGTATGCTAGGGTGCAAAATGATGTTGTAGAGAAATCTGCAGAAGGGGAGATAAAACTCTGTTTTTTAGGCCCTCAATAGCTCGATCGAGCACTTGCGGTAAAATTTGAAATAGCTCGGTCAAGGGTTCAACAAACCCTCGATTGAGCACTTGAGGTAAAATTTGAAATAGCTCGATTGAGGGTTCAACAAACCCTTAATCGAGCTCTTAACATGGTTAAAAAAGGGCTTGATCGATCTATAGATTGACTGACCCCTTTAAACCATAAACTCCCCATTGTGTTTTGGGTGGGAAGTTTTAAAAAAATATCTTGATCGATCTCCTATGTAATTGTGGGTTACATAGGAGCTCGATCGAGGGTTTATTTTTAAGCACTCAAACAACTCAATTGAGGTCTAAAATATAGCTTAATCGAGCTGCTTTTTCCTCCCTCCAAACTCATGCACTTGCCAAAAAGTGTAACCCATCTTCATGCATTCACCTATTACAAATAAAATTTCCTAGAAACAAAGCATCAACTAGCATCCAAAAACACACCACTCTGTTTATTCAAAGACATTGTTAGGAAAGTCCAAAGGGATGCCAAATGCTACGATCTGCAAAAACAACTTTCATTGATGTTCTCAATGACATGTGAAAAATCACACTTGCTATCTCTCATAAAATCAACAACACATGTATTTACCAACACTTTCTCTTTTTTTTTCATTTATTGCACACATAACATTCTATTCAAAACCATATCATTTTTCTCACCAAAACATGTTACAACCTAAACATTAGAATTGATTTTGAAACATGTGCAAGGAATACCCAGAGAAAAAATGTTTTTTATCCACCTTATCAACAAATATGTAGTAAATGTGCAAACACCAGTCTTCCAAATTCCATAACCTCTACATTTTGCAAGGAAAGTACAAAATCTTACTATCGTCTCAGTGTGGAATGCACATTGGAAACATGTGACGAAAAATAGACAACAAATTGCAAATTCCACAACTACAAGAATACTTCTCAACCATTTGGAAATCATATCATCTATGGTCTTTGCTCTCAGAAAGCTTTATGTCCATGGAATTTTTACCTTGACACTCGACAACATCATCACTGAAATCAAGCCACTCTAAAACACTTTGTTGCATCATCAATTGTTCCAATTTTCCTGTTATCAATGTATTTGTCTTACTAAAACACTTTGTGGCGCAATACATTTTATTTACTTGTGAAGTATTTTGAAACACATTATTTTTGCACTGACATTTCATTTCTTGCATTAATATTTCTTTTGTTGCTCATTGTCACAAATTTTGTTCCAATCACACATGGACATATTGTTTCAATTACGCATCAAGTCTATCACTCCAACTGTCAATGTTCTCCATATTTACTACAAATTTTTGTCTTTACACAGTCTCATAACAAATATGCTTCTATCTACAAATAACTTTACCAAAAATATGCAACAGTCAAAAGAGTTTTTTTTTTTTTATAGGTTTAACAACATGTCAATGTAGCTTGGCTACTTGTATTTGCTTATAATTTTGTCAATCAAAATTTCATTTTATTTTAATACAAATCGAGTTTTAGCTTTTGTGATACCATAAATTTAGAAACTTATCTAAAAATAACTATTTTCTATATATGTTGTAGTTTTTTGGAAAAAATTTACTTTATTTTTTGAGTTTAGTTCTCAATAATCTTTGATTTATGTAACTATAACATGGTTACATTTCTTTTCTTATATTTTTCTTGATGAAAACTTCATTTTATTTTAATACAATAGGACTTTGAGTTTCTGTAATACCATAAATTTAGAAAGTTATGTGAAAAAAACTACTTTACGTATGTATTGTAGTTTCTGCAAGAAAACAAACTTTATTTTTGAGCTTAAATTGTTACAATTTTTATTATTTTAGTATGATCTTATAATACAATCATGGTATGTGAAAACTATTCATGCCTTTTCCTTCTAGTGCAATAACATCCTTGTTGGTTTTCCATGCTTTGGTTTCCCTTGAGTCTATTGGGGATTCTGAATTTAGTCCCAAAATGCATCTAAAAATACTCCCATTTTTAATCTCATCACAAATATAAATGCATTATTTTGAAATAATTTTGAAATTCTAATCCATGGGATGGTGTTGGGAATGTAAATTTTCTATAGTTAAGTTATGTGATTTGTTTGGGTCAAATCCTAAAAAAAACTCTCCCTGAGTATAACCATAAAGCTTGGGTTCACCATTCTCAGAATTTTAGAGAGCAGTTTCAGGATCTAATACTATAATGGATGATCACAGTTTTCTAAAGTGGAATAATCATAGATTTTTCTTTTAATCCAATGACCATGTTAGATTCTTCTTCATTCAAAAACGTTCTCAATTGAAGTAATGAATTCAATCTAGCTCTTTTGCGTTGTCACAGTGCCTTGAAGAATAATTACAATGCCAATGATTTTACTACAGACTATGTCAATTTTCTTACCATGTTTATTTGTTAGGATCTTAGAAATATAACCTCCTCTTCCTCATGACAATTTTCTTGACCTTATTGTTACTTTGAGCTTTCATTGACAGAGCCATTCCTAATGAAAATTAAACATAGAAGAGCACTTATTTCTTACTCAAAACAACATCAATCACGATGCTTAAATTCCAGCTGTCACACGATGTTTTCATTAGGCCTTGACCTTATTTTCCATAACTATTCATATTTTTACAAGAAATGGATGACCTAATTGATACCAGGTATATTCTCATGGTCTATATATTGGTGGCCAACAAAGAAGATACAAAATTGATTTTAGGGAGAGGGAACTAGCTGCGAAAATTGGAGTTTTTGAGTTGTTCAACATGAAGGCTTCCAACCATCTATTATTTATTTCTCTTGGGTAGAGAAGCCTTTACAAATTTTTTTTAAGGTGTAGTTGACAAGAAAATTTTTGAAGGCTCCCTCTCCTCATCATTTCACTTTTAGGTAGGAAATTTTAATTTTTAAGTAATTCGCTCATCATAGTAATTCACTGACAAAGACATCTCAAACCCGCGACGAATCTTTCCATCGTGTTGGTTGTATAAATTTGTGTGCATTTTAATTCATTTGCATTCACATAGTCATTGTTCTACCTCATTATCATTTCTCTCAAGTGGTTACTCTCTTATGCAAATCCTTGAGCATTTGAGCTTCCCATGAGATCCATTCAATAGACCATGGCCAATTTTCTTATGTTCTGTCCTCTTTATTGAATCTTTGTTTCCTCTCTTCAAGTGGCAATGATGTAAGGCATTCAGTGCTAAGCACAAACCAATCTCACAAGATGATATTCTTGCTCTAGGGCTCTAAGGTGGTGACTTTTTTCCATTGGTCATGACTCTCTTCACAACCATTACCATACATCGCTCATCTGATGGTTATCTCGTTGCATACCACATAAATATAAGAACAATTAAGTTTTCTCAACAAAATATAAGAAATAATGATGCAAGAGCATTCAGGCCTAGTCAACAATGTGATGGCATGATCACATGTTGTGACTAACAAGGGGTTGGAAGATAAGAGATTAGTTAATTTTATTTATTTAAATGTGTGAGAGTGTTTATTTATTGTCAAATATGAGAAAAGGGTATATGTGGCTGATTGATCCTCCCTGTGTGGAGATCAGGCCAAACAGTTAGATTTATTTGGTTTGAATAGGATATGAGGGATTTGAAAGCTTAATTTAGCATTTGGTTTAGAAAAGAATGGAGTTGAAGAGATTCTTTAGGAGAGAGTGAGAGATTTCTGGATCTGAACCAATTTTGGTTCATGAATCCACTTTTGTATAAATTGTGATCTTTTTGTATAATTCAGAGGTTGGATAGGTTAGCGAGAGAGAAACTAGAGAAGTTAGATAGGTTAGTTAGAGGTTCGAGAGAAGCCTGAGAGGAGAGAGTGAGGGTTTCAAGATTGAAACAGGGCCTTTTATTTATGTAATCGAGCTAGAGGGACGAGACTCTGTAAATTCATTATAATGAATAAATGATTGTGTGTGTGTTAATGGGCCATTTGTATTGAAATCCTTTGCTTTTCTCTGTACATTTACCTGTGGAAGAACTGAAGCATTCTTCTATGTTTTATTCCTTCAGTGATGAATCGCAGCATCAAAGCATGATTGGGTCTTTATTGTTATAACCATGGCTGAGCGTTTCAAATATATCATAGCTTACTGTTATATATGAAATTCTTGCGTGGAAACAGAGTATAGAGGAGAATCGTTGTTAACGCAGAATCCATTGAAAACAAGTGAGATCAAGACAAGAGGAAATATTTGTGAGAAGGCATCATGGCCGTTGGATCTGTAAGATCCACAAACCAGATCTAATCGGGGAAATCATAACACTTTATTGCATCGGCAAATATTGTTATAACGAGGATGGACTCAATTCTTAAGAAGTTCCGATTGCGATCACACCGATATATTGCATCGGCGGAAGGCCTTGGGCGATATCGGAACCAGAAGTTAGGACAGAGTGATTGCAATGTTGCGATAAAGTATGGACCATTGGATCATATGCTTGATCAACAGTGGAGATAAGGCGCGCGCATTAACTAGAGAACTGTTTCCAAAGGGTGGTAAGCAGTTATCGGGCAGCCTCAAAAAAACCATAAGTGGTTTTTCCAATCTAGACCCGATGAGGTAATGAACCGTAATTTAATTAAATTGAAATCCGGGTGTGATCAGACCGTCCACTGAATGGACGATCAGACGAGTTTCGAGCGCGAATAAGCATGAAAGTTAATTCCCAATCTGAACCCGATGGGATTATATAGCGGATTGGAATTCTATTTGAAGTTCGGGTTATGTGATCAGAGATCGGGAAATATAAAGGAAATGTGATAAGGCTTATGGAAAAGGTGGACCCGAAATATTTATAGAAGCGGGTTTATGTGGTTTGAGTTCCAACTTATGAGTTTCGGAGCAGGTTTTCCACATATTTCCTTTGTAATTCAATAAAGTTGTATAAGTCAGGTTTTTAAAGGAAAGCAACAACAACGCTTCCGATATGTGATTGTGGACATAACCATAGGTCCCAGCTTCCGATAGTTGTATATGGAGGGAAATAGCAATGTGATTTGGGTTCCTGCGTCAAATAATTAGAGACTTACCTATACAAGAAAAACAAGAGTAGTGACATCCCTATCCCATGTCTCTTATTTTAATGTAACTATGTATATTTGATGGATTGACTTAAAATAGTTATTTTGTCTAGTATAGAAGAAATGTTGTAATATTATGCTATGTTATGTAAATATTTTAACTAAATGAAGATATATATATATATATATATATATATATATATATATATATAGATATATATATATATATATATATATATATATATATATATATATATATATATATATATATATATATATATATATATATATATATATATTGATTCAGTTAAATTACATAAAAATGAGAATAAAAAAATAAAATTATTAATTATTAATAAATAAACCAACCTAGATCCATTTTAACTCCGAGTCTAAAAAGTGTTGAGAGGGAACAAATTTCTCAAGGTGCAAACCTTTCCTTAAGTTTTGCACTATAAAAAGAGGTTGCACATTGAGAGCAAAAAAGATGTTTACACCTTGAGAGATTTGATACTCTCAGCATAACATATTTGGATTTAAGATGGATCTAGACTTGTTTTAGTGTATGTATATGCATCATGTTTTGTTATTTTATTGTAACTATGTATATGTTATTTTTTTTTAAAGTATAGAATGAGTAATTAATGAGGATAAATATGTATATTTGTTGGTATGGAATGAATAATTAAGAGGTTACTGAATAATTAATAATTAATAATAAGAGGTTACTTATTTATTTTAAGATAAAAGTGGATATATATATCTCCATGATGAACCATAAGTACACCCAATGGATTTTAATCTTGCAGGAATTTGATCTTCAGTTTGATTCCCCTAAAAGTAAGAAGACTTATTCTTTTTCAATTCATCCCTGATTTACCAACAAATAATCAAGGGTCACCAATGAATGATGTTTTTCCTTATGAATACATGCTTGTCATATCGATTGATGACCCTTGGTATGGTGACATTTTACTCTATCTTCAAACTAAAAATTTCAACCCTAACCTTTCTCCCAATGACCAATGATGCATTCGCCACCAAGCCCCTTGGTATCTCCTCATTAGAGATGTGTTATATTGATGAGGCATCAACACTATCATGCAACATTGTCTTACCCTTGACAGGGAAGAACAAGTTCTTAATGAATGCAACAATGGAGCATGTGGTGCCTACCTAGCGAGGATGACCACTGCCTAAAATATTCTCCATGCCAGTTATTTTTGGCCCACACTCTTTCAAGATTGTATTCAGGCAATCAAGTGATTTGATTATTGCCAACTATACACTAACAAGGTCATAGCACCCCCTTCCCCCTTACATCCAGATATTATTGTTGGCCCCATCTGCAAATGGGCATTGATTTCATGGATTACAACCCACCATCTCAAAATGGCCACAAGTACATAGTAGTTGTTGCTAACTACTTCACCAAGTGGATCGAAGCTATTTCCACCTTCAACAACACTTCTGACACTACTACTTATTTTTTCTTTAATCATGTCATCATGCGGTTCTACATCCCTAAGGATCTTGTGTGTGATCATGGAAACCACTTTCAGAATGATATTTTTTAAGGAACATCTCACCTCCTTGGGTTTACACATGATTTTTATTCCCCATACTACCCCCAGCCTAATGGTTAGGTGGAGGCTGTTAATAAGGTCCTCGAAACCATGTTACAATGTATGGAAAACAAACACAAAACCACCTATCATCACATGCTTTTCTCTGCTTCGTGAATGTACTGCACATTAGTCAAAACATCCACATGATTTAATCCCTTCCATCTAGTACACGGGGTTGAATTTGTACTTCCCATCGAATGTGAGATCCCCATGTTGCACACCACAATCAAACTTCTCCCTGACACTACTCCCCTCGAACAACGAATTATACAACTGTAGCACATTGATGAATATTGATGGGAATATCTACAATAGAATGACGCCAATAAAAAATTCACTAAAGCCTCTTTTGATCACAACATCACACTACGTTCCTTTAACGAGGGGGATTTAGTCCTCTACTACAACATTTCCAATGAAGCTTTAAGGAAAGGGAATTTTGAGACTTTATGGAAGGGCCCATACATTTTCAAACATTTCCTTATCAAAGGGTTATACATGCTAGCAGAGCCCTATGGAACATGTATCAACGGTCCCATTAATGGACTCTACTTCAAGAAATTTCACCCTTAACCACACATAATGTTTTCCCTTATCATGTTGACATGTACCATGATTTACTTTTTTATAATTAACTCACCACAGATGTACCCTAAACTATGCTCATCTCCTGTGCCACAAATGGATCAACCATGATCTTACTACCACGAGTTCATTGATGGTGCTTTTCAATGGTCACAACATCTCACTGTGGAAATTTGGGCCATTTACTTTCCTAATCAGACCACCCTGCATCAGAATGATATCTGCATTGGTTCAGTCACTAATAATAAAGTAGAATATGATGCCATTATCAGCCTCTTGGTAGACACTTCCCACTTAAGTATCTTCCACTTGCATATATTCCTTAATTCCCATCTTGTTGTCGTTAAATTGAATCATACCTTCCAAATTCATTATCCTTGCCTATTTCAGAAATACCCGCATGCCCAACTATTAGACGTGATTTTGATCACGTAACATTCTCTAATATTCCAAGGTCAAAACCATGTCATCAATCACATTTCTAACCACATCCTAGACTATAAAGTGTTCCATACAAACCATCATCGAGATATATAAAGCATCAACATACATTATCCATCATACCATAAGCAATAAACATCATACATACAAGACGCACAATAATGAGCTGCAAAATCCATTCTCATTCATATATATATATATATATATATATATATAAGGTTTGAGTACAACAAGAGGCAATCACCATAAAAAAATGAATCATCATACAAAAAATGGGTGCATCCTCATAATGGGTTCTTCCCCTAGTACAACATCAACATGTAAGGTCATCAAGTAGGCTCATGTCTTCTTACACCACCTACTATAGGACCACCTACCTCCCTCTACCCAAGGCCAAAATCGGTCATGTTGTAGTAGCTGCAACTGCTACCCTCCACAAGATAAGCTGCCACTCTCTCTCCTCTAGGGTCACTAACCGTGAAACCTCCTCACTCAACGAGGCCCATCCTACCTCTGGTAAGCCTAGCATGAGAGGTGCTAACCATACTAAGGAATCCATCTCTCTCTCACGAGTGTCCCTCTCCCTCTCCTATGTGGTCCTTAGCTGGGCCTAAAGCCTGGTGTTCTCTTCTCAGAGAGCATCCTCCTCACCCCCATCACTAGGGGATGCACCACCAATCTGCAGTCACAACCGCTGACCTCGAAGCTCCTCTACATCCCCCTCTCAAGGACATCTATACCCCACATGAGCTTCCCCTACAGCCTCACCTCTCTCTAGCAGTCACCCACGAGGTCCAACATATTTAGGAAAAAATGTCAACCATAACAACATGAGTGATATATAAGAGAATACAAATCAATGAAAGCATATGAATAACATTTACACACAGATACCTAGGAGACCCCACACATCACCTAGGGGAAATCCCATGTCTGGATCAATCCACATGTTTGGAAACTCTAGGATGATCTAAGGATTGGAAAAGCACCAACCCTTCACCTACTCGGTCGAGTACCGACCAATCTCACCTCCACCTACTCGTTGCATCAACAGTTCCCACCACTTGATCAATGGGTTGCGGGGTGGTGTCAGATCTACATGAATCATGGGTCTAATCAAAACGACCCACTCATAGATAAAGTTGCATAGGATAATACCATAACTAAATTCTTGGAGCTACCTCCGCAACACCTGATTCAGTTGGTCAATCATGCCTCTATGGACCACCCGTGCCCATTCAAAGAAAATACGTGAGTGTAACCATTCAAGTACGGCAATCAAAATCATCGTAATCCTTTGGGGAGCAAAAGTACCAATGATACACACAATCATAGCTATTGCGCCCACATGTTCAAATCTAGTATGTTGCCAATCATGATTCCTATGGCATCAAATGGCTTAGGGCTGCAATACTCCTTGGCCCAATTAGCTAGTTGAATCCACTCCTAGGAGGATCAACTACCACACATCACTAACCCCTTCACAAAGTAAATATCAGTCTCCATCGATATAGAAAAATCTTTGTGTCATATCATGAACACTTCTCGAGCCTAATCTCACCCACTATGACAAAGTGTAGAAACTCCTCTAACCATATCAGGGGGTTCTTAAGCAACTTTAGAATCCCCTACCTTGCCATAGTTTGGCTCTCCTGTGAATCCATAGCCACATATGTATGTAATTTCAGCCAATCCTGCTAATGCCAACCCACCATCTGTGAGCTAAGGTGCACTTTGGTCAACAAAACAAAAGTCAAAAACTAAAAAGATCACTACTTGGGCACATCCTCGTGATTTTTCAACTAACAATCATGAGGATCATGTGACTGTTTAGCTAACAATTACGAGCATACCCTCTCACATGTGCGAGGAACAACTGTGATCATCATCACAAATGTCTCCCCCACAACACGAGGGTCATCCCACATATTCATTTGACATCCATGACCAACCTCACAGTTTTCATGGCCATACCTGCAAGGGTCCCATCTCGAACCCTCGCACCTATTTTTGATACAACTGTGATACCATCATGGTTGTATGCCCCCTTCCCATGTGGGTTATCGTGATTGTCAAGCAATTTCCCACATGGATTTTGTGCTTTTAACCTAAAAGGCCCGTACATACCACTCCCATACAACCTACCTACCCTAACCTACTAAATTAACAAAGGAGGGCTCATGATAGCTTACCTAACTCCCCTTGCTAGCTTATTAGGTTCTCCAACTGACCATAAATGCACATACAATCACCAGGGTCCACCATATCTTCCACATCACCAAAGTACAAATGAGGTGGCAATGTGGGCCCCACTACCTTATATATGCCATTTTTGACATTTTCCATAGACCCCTATAGGAGCCCATGAGCTCCATTTTTTGAACTATTAGTCATGTTGGGATCAAGGCATCTCACTATTCATCATGGTGCCTCCCATTCAATTTCCCAAAGTTTTTCCGCTTGGGCCCATTTCATGTTGGCATTATGATACAAGTGTTTTTCTTGATGGCAACTCACTCACAGGTCAATTTGGTTTTGGTAAAAGGAAACTCACACTACAATAGGTATATTCAAAGGTAATAGGGCAGTGGTATAGAAGAACAGGAAGATGGAACTAAGGTCTACTGATCAAAATAAAGAAGGTAAATGAAAAGGCTGATGAAAAGTAGTTTAAGAAGTATACGTAGGTCCACTTAGTCAAAACAACGTATACACGCTGGTCCACAGAACAAAAAGAGCGTATACGTATACACGCACTCTCACAGGAGGAAAAGAGTGTACATGCTGCAAAACCAAGGTTTTGGTCCGAGGTATTTGGTCGAAGGTATTTTGGGTTCAATGTATTTGGTTCGAGGTATTGACCCTAGGTATTTTGTCCAAGGTATTGGTACTAAATGGTTTTGGTCCAAGGTATTGACAAAGGGCCTAAAGCTATATAAGGAGGAGAATATCATAAGGCCAAGTGTGCAAGTGTATGGGTTTCTAAGGAATACTTCTATCTAAAGAATATTTTATGTTGTAGGGGATATGTTTGTGATTTGATTTGAAATACTTTGTGCACCTTGAATTCAATGTTGGATCAGGATCATGAGACTTGAAATGACTTATTATTGAATGATCTGATATTGGTTGGGCTAGATCTGATTATGTACACCTATTTTATTATTTAAATGTCATGATCTATATTTGTCTGAAGTCTGGAAGTGCAGTGAAGTTATGAGTTAATATTTGCAGATCTGTATGTTGGTTCGTCTCTACAAAAGTGTGTGTACACGCAGGTTCTACTCTTCAAAATAGTGTATACAAAAGAAAAGCCTCTTCTTTAGATCTGACTGATCTATCTGATCAATTATGTTGTTTTACTGATGTCTATCAATGAAGTCTTCTTAGATCTGAATGTAAAACTGAATGCATAAGGAGTTTGGTATATGATTGATTGATTGAATAAGTGAGAAGGATGATCTATGCTACTGTCTGTGTAAATATATGTAAATAGAAAGTATATGGTCAGCTTACTGCTACCTGGTACAGACTTGATCCGGAAATTTCATGTTTCAGTAGTATTGAAGGTATACGCAGGTTTGATTATAGGAAGTAGCATATACACATAGGTTAGGTTTATTAAAGTAGCGTGTTAGTGTCGGTATCTTTATCCCTCCATCAGTGATCAAATTCTCTTGTTGGATTGCATGTTAGGTGTTTCATCCGATCAACTGCATTCCATTAGGGTCATGGATCATCTGATGGTAGTGGCATATTATACATTTTCCCTTCTGTTCTTTACCTGCTAGCCCATTTTCATACATTTAGATCATCTGCAGTCATTTTTTGTCTTTAAATCTGCAAAAGTCATTTTTAAGGTTTTAGGTCTCATTAGGTCTAGGGTTTCGTCAATAAGGTCTTTTCAACGCTCAATAATGGTCAGCAGGCGCATGAGGAGTTTTTTATGTTGCATGTACAAAATCTCATGTAATTTCATTTTTCTATATGTAATAGTTTCAAGAGGTAGCCTTGGTCACTTTTCTAAGCCTCTGCTACTCCAGTTCCTGCAAAAGAAACAAATGTCAAAGCATTTTGTCCATCAAAGGAAAAAAGTAAAGCAAACTGCCCAAAAATAGAGTTTTAAAAAGCAAGTGAAAATCAAACATTAGGAAAGTGGGTTTTCTTGAGTCAAAAATTAAAACCATGGGTATATAAAGTGTATTCATATCAAATAGGTTCATTTGCATGCCAAAAGTGAAGGAGAGCAAGTGAATTTGCATCTTCAAAGCCAAGGGAGCGATTTTGCTATCAAAGGGTGAGAAATTGCAGGCGTTGCACACCTGGGTCAAGGCGCGATGCACTTGGCCCACGCGGCGCCCACAAAGCCCACTCTACGTTATAATTTTGTACTGGCGCGACGCAACGAGTCAGCATGGTGCACCAGTCTACAAGGCCTGAAATCATTCGCATCTTGCTCCAAAGGCTCTCAAAATTGAAAAATTCCTCATGGCACAAGTAAGTTGACACTCCAATATGCCTAATGCATGAGTTTTCTTCAATCTTCTTGGTGATTCAATAGGGAAATATTGAAACCCTAGTTACTTGCACAGTTTGTTGAAGAAACACTGCCTAGGGTTTACAAATTGTTGTTTTTACTGCTAAATCCCACCCCTATCATTTTCACTCCCTCACTTCATTTTCTCCCTCCCTTTTCATTCATACTTACCTATTCCCTATTCCCCATATTCCTGAAACTACTAACCCTAATCCCTACCTTCACTTATCCAAAACCCTAATCAAACAATCCCAAACCCTAAATATTATTCCCTAAACCCTTTCATTCCCCAAAAACCCTACCAGCAACATCCCCAACCCCTCATACACAGTCCTTATCATCATACCCTATCTTTTAGCAACAAATACCCATTGACACCATAAATTCTTTTCATAATCATCTAAGAAAACTCAAGCATTGGCAAACATGGAGTCAGATTCTTCTTATGACAGAAATGAGGAAACAGTCAGTGACTCTTCTAGAGAAGTTCATGCACCAAGGAGACCTCATAAGAGTGGAAAACATAATCGAGAGGAGCCCACTTCACTTGCCAAGCTGTCAGCTTGTCCTCTTGCTGTCACATGCTTCCAACATCAATCTTGTTATCAATTTTGTGAAATGGTGGAAAGAGTCAAATACCACCATGAGCTTGCCAGACTATTTGTGCTCCATCTTCATAATGGCCAAGTCAATTTGGCAAGTGTGACATTCACTTTGACACCTGAGACTATAGCTCAAGTAACTGATATTCCAAATGTAGGTGAGTAGTGGAATAAGGGGCAGCTGGTAGACAGAGATCATTATGAGCCTTATATCAAGGCTGGTTTTCAGAGACATGTCAGTAGGATCTTCCCATTCAAGTACCTACAGGACACATATGCTCCCTTGATGAAACTCATAATTAAATATTTCAGTTGTGAGTGCAGATTTTCTCGTCTATACACCTATCATATCAGATTGTTGATGCACTTTACTAGGGTGAGGATGATGAACCTCCCCTATTTCATTTTCTGGTTATTGAGAAGATGACCACATTGGTGCAAAGGAAGCCTCCTCATCAGCATTATAATAGCATCTATCACTTTGCACTAATCAAAATTATGGTTTTGCATCAGCTTAGTCTACTGAATGTTTCATGGGAGGATTTCATTTCACATGAGATCTTCACAGGTCCTCAAATTTCCCCATCAGTTTTTCATGAGGTAGGAGAGCCTTCACATCAGTAGGAGGTGCATGAGATACAAATTACCAGTGTGCCAGTGTTTGTCACATACCAAAAGGGCGCTAGGAGATTGTTTGCAGCAACAAAACGAGTACTATCTCCACCCTGGGTGGAAGGGGTCTCGTTTCCTCCATCAGCAGAGAAGGTACAGGACAAGGGTAAGTAGCCATTACATGATGAGGGGCCTTCAGGAGGTCAAGAGGGAGATTTCATTCTTATTCAGGATGATGACACCGATTTGAGCTCAAAGCTCAAAGAGATCATTCAGGAGCAGCAAGATGACATTCATAATTTGTCTCTCAACTTGGAAAGAGCCAAGTGGATAATCAACTATTTGGAGCAAAGAAACAAATAGTTAGAGGATTAGAAAACCATTATGGAGCTCCAAAACATAAGGGCAAACCAGCAGGCTGCCAATAGGAAGAAAGTCAAACTGTCATCACTTGAACAAGAAATTCAAGCTGATCGTGAATATTGGCTTGAGAGGACAAACTTGCACTTGGAAAAGATGTTGGAGAAGGCTAATAGAGAGAAAAAGATGTTGAGGCACATGGCCTACCACTACTTGGCGAGAAACAAGCTGTGCAAAGCGAGAATCAAGATTTTGAAGGCCAAGTTAAAGAAAGCCATGAGGAAGAGAAAAGAGAAAGATAGACTCCAGATCTTGGCTGAGGCTTCCTTAGCCCAACATATCACTTAATGAAGAACATTCAACCCAAATTTCAAGGGTTTGGGAAACTTTCTGTAAATTTTAAATTTTTAGACTAAAAATAGGTTTTTCTGCCTGGTACGTCGCGCCACCTGGCGTGCGCTTTTGCTAGGGACCTCCTTTTGAGGAAAATATGAATGCCCTCACATGGAAAAGTAATTTTGACAAAGTTTTGAGCTTCCAAAAAGGTCAAAAACACCTCAAAAATTACCTTTCTACTCCTTTTTGGCTACATAGGAAGCAGTGTTGGGAGAACTCATTTTTGGAGGGGAAAATGGAGACCAAATTCAGAAATTCCACTTGTTCTAGAAAGTAGACAGGCAAGCCTTTTCAAAAAGCCCACTTGGAGAAAATTTGGTGCAAGGAAAGGCGTCCAAAATCATCTCCAAAGTAGCGCGGCACACAGGGACAAAAGCGCGGCGCACGGGATGAAATTTTCTCATTTTGGCCAAAAAACTCAATTTTTCGCCTAGTTTCTTCTTAGTTTGACTTTTCTCTTTCTAAAATTCAAACTCATGATGTAATTTGATGTGATTTGATGGAATTTTATGTAAAGATGCTAAATTTTCACTCATGGAGGTAGATTCATCATGAAAAGGTAGTTTGCAATTGAATGAATCAGTTTCCTAGGTTTTAGAGGCAAGCTGTTCCACTACCTACTTTTCAGTTCTTAGTTTATATCTTGTTGAAACAGCTCCTAAACTCATGAATTCGACCCCTAAAGCCTAGCATGAGTTGTTTTTTCCCTATATCTAGTAGTTTTTCAGTCATTGGTAAAGGTTGGACTCTTGTGAATGCTTTGAGCATTATTGTACATTCATTTTAGCAGTTTGGCAAAGGAATAGACCAGGGTTTGCAGCACTTCATGGGATTCTTTTGGAAACTTGATTTGGTATTATTTTTCCTTCTATAATTGCAAGTCTACATGTGTTTTATGTATTCCATCATCTCTCTCTGTTCATCTTAACTAAATGAAACAAGGATAAAGGTAGAATTCATTGAGGTTGCAGTGCTCTACCTAGGGTTTGTTTAGTTATTTATGTTTTCAACTTTTTGAAGAGGATCCCTGAGACTTTCGTGCCCTCTCTAACTCCTCACCAGTCTAAAATATCTCCATCTCACTCAATTTGAAGTTCTAAACCATTTGCCTACCTCACCCCATAGAGATCTCTGCAAGACTGTGTCCATTCCCCAGACCCAAATCTACCTTTCACATTTGAGCCAGCAAAACAAAATTAAATTCATTCAAACTCCTCAGCTCACATACCTAGCCTAAAATCAGTCTTAATATCAGTCATCTCAAGCTTTATTGACCATATTTTTCTGAGATTGACAAGGAGAGAGCCCTCTCCCGACCTGGTAGGGCTAGCTACCAGGTTAAGCGTGGTTTGATGTTACCCTAGATCCTACCTTTCTCAGCCTGAGGTAGATTTATGCCCTAACATAGTGTATACATTTTGATGCATGATTTTTGAGGTTGCACCTGGTTCTGAATGATGATGCAAGTTTATGGGTTCATCACAGTGTTCTGGTGATAGTGATCTAATTGTTCAGATCAAATGATTGTTGGTTGATGCAGTTTAAGTTTTAAAGTTCCTGATGGGTCCAATATGAAAATTTGATGAAACGAGGCCTTCATGTGTATTTTTGTGTACCAAGAGCATCCAATATGAAAATTTATGAAACGTAGTCCCTGGAGGAAGAGAGAAGGTTGAAGCCTTCTGTAGGTCAGCGCCTACATACTAGTAATCACATTGGCTAGTACAAGAACTAGGGGGTTGCATCTCCCTTCCAATAGAAGCTGGAAAACAAGAGAAGGTTTAGCCTTCTGCAGGTGGGTGCCTCTGTACTGGTATGAGTCTGCACCAGTACAATATTTTAAATATACTTTCTTATTATTAAAAGAAAACATAGATGACAGCAGCAGGTCGTTTTCACCCACATTGGATTTCCACCTTAAATCTTGGTGTTCATGTGTGGTGCTTATGTGTGATGGTTTATTCTATTTTTACTGCTCCATTTAATAAGTTACTGATGCACTATTTAAAGATAAACACATGATAAATTGTCTAAATCACAAGTTATATGGGTGTATGTTGTTTTCTCTAATCATAGTTGTGTGTACATGCTAGTTCAATTAACATAAGTAGCGTATATAAATCTGTTTGAGAAAACATAAATTATAGATCAGATAATACTGATTCGCCCCCCTCTCAGTGTTATTTCCAACAATTGGTATTAGAGCAGGTCCTTCTGAAGAAGCTTGATCGCTTGAAGGAAGATCTTTCAAGATGAATAATAACGAAGGCATGGGATCCATCAAAACACCAACCTTCAATGGGAACAACTTAGTATATTGGAAAATAAGAATCAAAGCTTATCTACAATCGCTTGGAGTAGATGTTTGGGAAATTGTAAAAGGAGGATATCAATTTCCAGTAGAAATTCCTACAGACTCTGCAAGTAAGAAGTTATACGAAACCAATTCCAAAGCTATCAATACATTATTGGGAAGTTTGTAAGAATTAGAATTTGTCAAATTCATGCAACTCAATACAGGCAAAGAAATATGGGACAAAATCATTCAAAGCTATCAAGGAGACTCTCAGGTAAAACGTGCTAAGCTTCAAACTCTCAAAATTCAATATGAAACTCTTAAGATGCATAGTGATGAGAGTGTCGCTAGTTACTTCTTACTTATAGATGAGATTGTTAATTGTATGAAGAATCTGGGTGGAGAGATAAAGGAAGTTACATTAGTGGAGAAAATTTTGAGGTATTTGTCTTCTAAATTTGAGTCAAAAGTGTCTGCCATAGAAGAAAAATAGGATCTTCAAATTATTACAGTGACCCAACTCCATGGAATCCTAACTGCATTTGAAATGAGAAAATGAGGTCCATTAGATATGAGAGAAGCTGCATTTAAAGCATCAGCAAAGGGAAAAGAAAAGGAAGAGCACCATGAATCAGGACACATTTAAGAAGAAGAAAATGATGATTTTTTGGATGCATTAGAAGAGGAATATTTTCTTGAAGAAATCACTAAACTCAAAATCTGTTTAGAAGAAAAGAATATGATCATAGATACTTTGACACACCAGCTTGCTGAAAGAGAAAAACACAATGAAATCTAGAATGTGAAATTGTGGGTCTAAGAAAAGATCTTGAGAAGAAAAAATCTCTCAATCTTAGATTTGCTAAAGGATCAGAAACTTTAAATGAAATTATCAAAGTTTAGCGTTCTCCTCTAATAAAGACAGGTCTTGGATATATTGAAGAATCATCTCAATCACAGAAGCCGTCAACCTCCACCAGAAGCTATCTTGATGCAGCAAAGATGAATGAATAGTATGTCAATCGTCAGGAAAGGCCTAAAACTACTCATCAAGTAGATCATACTCAATTTACTCCAAGGATGAATATCAGTAGAAGCCGCAACCAATAGGTAAACAATATATTCTATGATAGCAAAAACTTCTTTAATGAGAAATGTTTTTCATGTCATAACTTTGGACACAAGGCTGCTCAATGTGTTGCATACAAAACCATCATGAATAGAGAAGCACAAATCAAAGAAGTGCAACAGGAATCAAGAAAGGTTCCTATAATAACTTTTCTCCTCTTGAAAATGAAATAGAATGCTCGATTTGTTACAACTTTGGTCATGAATAATTTGAATGCAGGAGCAGATTTCGGCCAACATTTCAAAAGGAGCAAATGCCATTAAATCCCAAGATATGGAGAAGGAAGGAATATCAATCAGAAAGATGTGGTATGGATTTATATGCAGAAGGACAAGAAAATCAGTGGTACATTGATAATGGATGCTCCAAACACATGATAGGTGATAAAGAGAAATTTCATTCATATAATGCTTTAGAAAAGGAAAATAATGTCTCATTTGGAAATGACACTCTAGCTGTCATTAAAGGTAAAGGTTTTGTTTTCTTGAAAGAAAAGGTTAAAGTTGGAAATGTCAGGTATGTAGATGGTTTAAAGCATAACCTATTGAGTGCCAGTCAAATGTGTGATCAAGGAAATGAAGTGGTTTTTCGATCAAACTGATGTGTCATTTGTGAACTTGATACAGGAAAGATCGTGATCAAAGGTACAAGAACTCCAAACAACTTATACATACTCAAGGGAGGACAAAAACAATGTTATCTAAGAAAAACATATGAAAACTGGCTATGGCATAGAATATTGGGACCTCTAAGCTATTCTCAAATAACAAAAGCATGCAGGCTCAAGGCAGTTCATGATCTTCCAAATATGAGCATCCCAAAAAATACCATATGCAAACCATGTCAAATCGGTAAGAAAACCAGGGTTCACTCTATAGAAAAGGAAGGGTCAGCAAGTAAGCCTCTTGAACTCATCCATACTGATTTATGTGGACCAACAAGGAAAAATCACCTCATGGAGAAGAATATTTTATTTTATTTATTGATGATTTTTCCAGGATGTGTTGGATAGGTTTTCTAAAACATAAAGATGAAGCATTTGAAAAGTTTAAAGCCTTCAAAGCTTTAGTTGAAAATGAATCAAATTGAAAAATCAAATGTCTCAGATCTGATCAAGGGGTAGAATTCATATCAGATGAATTCTTTGACTTTTTTGAACAATATGGAATAAATAGGCAATTCTCCACCACAAGAACTCCTCAGCAAAATGGTGTGGTAGAAAATAGAACAATTCAACAAATGGCTCAAGCTATGCTATATGAATCTGGAACTCTTTCAACCTTCTGGGGTGAAGCTACATTTGTTGTTGTGACTATTCTCAATAAATCGAATGTTTGGGTAAATAGAAGTCAAAATCCACATGAACTTTGGTATGGTAAGCCTCTTACTATAAAACACTTTAGAGTTTTTGGAAGCAAATGCTTTATCAAAATGACTGATGAAAAACTTGGTAAGTTTGAACCTAGAGAAGACAAAGGTATTCTTCTTGGTTATTCTTCCAAAAGTAAAGGATACAAATGTTATAATAAAAGACTTCGAAAAATTGTGAAAGAATTGATTTTGTAGTTGATGAAGCATGGAGAAATCTGGAACAAATGAAATCAACAGAGAAATATGACAATGAGGAAGTTGGAGAATGCTTTCCCGCATCAAATCAAAATGATATAGAAGAAGAAATCAATGAAGCACCAGAAGAAGAAGATACAACAAACAGGGAAAAGAATCCATCTATGTATGCTCAAAAGAATCATCTAGAATCTCAAATTCTAGGGGAAAAGGGGGCTGGTATATAAACAAGAAGAACCCTTATAGGGACCTCAAGCTATCTAGCATTACTATCCTCCACCAAACCTCAAAATTTAAATGAAACCTGTAAAGATGAATGTTGGGTCAAGGCCATGGATGAAGAACTTGACCAAATTGAAAAGAATGATACTTAGGAATTAGTTCCTAGACCTCATGATAACAATATTATAGGAACAAAATGGACATTTAAGAACAAGCTGAATGAAAATGGAGAAGTTATTAGAAACAAGGCTAGACTTGTTTGTAAAGGGTATGCTCAACAAGAAGGTATATATTTTGAAGAAACGTTTGCACCTGTTGCTAGACTTGAAGCCATAAGAAAGTTTCTTACTCTTTCTAGTTTTCGAAAATTCAAAGTATATCAAATGGATGTAAAATCAACCTTCCTTAATGGATTTTTAAAAGAAGAAGTTTATATTGAACAACCAAAAGGATTCATTCTTGGAAATGATGCACAACTCATATGCAAACTCAAAAAAGGCTCTCTACGGTTTGAAACAGGCTCCAAGGGCTTCGTATTACTGGATTGACAAATATCTACAACAACAAGGGTTTATAAAAGGTTCTATAGATAGCAAGTTATACACAAATATTGAAAATAATAAATTGCTAATTATTGTTGTTTATGTTGATGATATCATTTTTGGAAGCAATGAAGAATCCATGAGTCAGAATTTTGCTTCAATAATGCATCAAGAATTTGAAATGTCCTTACTTGGTGAACTTACTTATTTTCTTGGTCTACAAGTTCAGCAAACAAAAGATGGTATCTTTCTTTCACAAACCAAATATCTCAAGCAGATCTTGAAGAAGTACGAAATGGAAGATTCTAAACCAGTATGTACTCCAATGGTAACAGGATGCAGTCTCAACTCTAACAATGAATCGCGAGAAGTAAACCAACCAACTTACATATCTATGATTGGAAGTGTACTTTATCTAACAAGTACTAGACCTGACATCATGCATGTGGTAGGAATTGTTGGAAGGTTCCAAGCAAATCCAAAGGAATCACATCTCCAGGCAGTCAAAAGAATCTTCAATATCTTCAAGGAACTCAGGACTTTGGACTATGGTACCCTAAAGATACAAACCTTACTCTTCATGCATATACAGATGCAAATTGTGAAGGAAGTGTTGATGATTGAAAGAGCACTAGTGGAGGTGCATTCTATATGGGTTCTTGGTTAGTGTCATGGTTCAGCAAGAAACAAAGTTCGATTGCCTTATCTATAGCTAAAGTAGAATATTTGGTTGTTGCATCTTGATGCACACAACTACTTTGGATGATGCAAACATTGAAAGACATTCAGATAACATGTACTCCACCCAAATCCATTCTATATGATAAGACAAGTGCCATCAGTATTTCAAAATATCCAGTCATGCACTCCAAGTCCAAGCACATACCCATCAAGTACCATTTTCTGTGAGAACAAGTGCTTGAACAAAAGGTCAAATTGGAGTATGTTCCCTCCAAAGGACAGGTTGCTGATATATTCACTAAACCACTACCCAGAGAAACATTTGAATATCTCAGACAAAAGCTGGGAGTAGTTGTTGCATCATCCTGCTGTTAAATCCAGCTTTTCAAAGGAAGGTTATTATACGTGGGTTTCATGAAGTTTAGTCGTGTATACACACAGCTTTCTGTGGATGAAGGATCGTATATGTTTTTTTGACATAAAAATAGTGGGTCAAACTCTAATATGGGTGCTTTGTATAATGTTGATGATTACAGTCTAACAATATGATTTTCTCATTGATTTTTATCTAACTGAAAAAGATGCCTTGATGAATGACTTGTTGACAATGCCTAGGTAGCACAGGTCCAGGGGGAGCATTAGCCTTCACACACATTCTACATTGTTGGCATTATGGTTGTTGAATCCAGCTATGGCTTTTGATATTCATATCATTTTTTGTTTAAATCATGTAAAGGTCTAGGGTGTGATATGACTTCTTATATATTTGAATGAGTCCTATTGGACAAATGATGTAATTTGTACCCCCACTTTGCATGGGATGGATGATGTAATATTTGTTG
This sequence comes from Pinus tabuliformis, assembly GCA_031772625.1. Classification (NCBI taxonomy): domain Eukaryota; kingdom Viridiplantae; phylum Streptophyta; class Pinopsida; order Pinales; family Pinaceae; genus Pinus; species Pinus tabuliformis. Next base: position 1,495,341,174 of record CM062818.1, on the reverse strand, counting down.
TATTTCTGTCAGGTATAAACATTTGGTATACCCCCACTTGGTTGGGTGATTGATGTATGTATGAGTCATTGGTCATAAGGAGGTCATACTCACTTAGTTGATTCATAGAGTCATGTTATTCTTTTGACTCATATCTCTATAGACTCGGCATGTACTCAGGGGGAGCATGGACAACATAATGTATACCAAAGGAGGAAAGTTTCTTGGTCTACCCTTTTCCCTTACTGTCAAAGGGGGAGAGTATTTTGGTGTTGCATATTACCTCTAACAGTTTCTATAGCTTGCAACAATCAACACCTTCATTGATATTATTTTGGTGTTGCATGCTATCTCTAACAGTTTCTACAGCTTGTAGCAATCAACACCTTCATTGATAGTGTTTTGGTGTTGCATGTTATCTCTAACAGTTTCTACAGCTTGCAGCAATCAACACCTTCATGGCTGCCATCAAGTCCAAAGGGGGAGACTGTTGGAATTTTGATACAAGTGTTGTTCTTGATGGCAACTCACTCACAAGTCAATTCAGTTTTGGTAAAAGGAAACTCACAATACAACAGGTATATTCAGAGGTAACAGGGTAGCGGTACAGAAGAACGGGAAGATGGAACTAAGGTCTATTGATCAGAATAAAGAAGGTAAAGGAAAGGGCTGTTGAAAATCAATTTAAGAAGTATACGTAGGTCCACTTAGTCAAAAAAACATATACAGACTGGTCCACAGAAAAAAAAAAAGAGCGTATACATATACACGCACTCCCACATGAGGAAAAGAGCGTACATGTTGGAAAACCAAGGTTTTGGTCTGAGGTATTTGGTCCAAGGTATTTTGGGTCCAAGGTATTGGTCCAATGTATTTAGTCTGAGGTATTGACCCTAGGTATTTGGTCCAAGGTATTGGTCCTAAATGGTTTTGGTCCAAGGTATTGACAAAGGTCCTAAAGCTATATAAGGAGGAGAAGATCATAAGGCCAAGTGTGCAAGTGTATGGGTTTCTAAGGAATACATATATATGAAGTATATTTTATGTTGCAAGGGCTATGTTTTTTATTTGATCTGAAATACTTTGTGCACCTTGAATTCAATGTTGGATCAGGATCATGAGACTTGAAATGACTTATTATTGAATGATTTGATATTGGTTGGGCTAGGTCTAATTATGTACACCTGTTTTATTCTTTAAATGTCGTGATGTGGGTTTGTCTGAAGTCCGAAAGTGCAGCAAAGTTATGAGTTAATATTTACAGATCTGTACACTGGTTCGTCCCTACAAAAGCATGTGTACACATAGGTTCTACTCTTCAAAATAGTGTATACAAAATAAAATCTTCTTCTTCAGATCTAACTGATCTATCTGATTAATTATGTTGTTTTACTATTGTCTGTCAATGGAGTCATCTTAGCTCTGAATGTAAAACTGAATGCATAAGGAGTTTTGTATCTGATTGATTGATTGAATAAGTGAGAAGGATGATCTTTCCTACTGCCTATGTAAAGCTCTGTAAATAGTTAGTAGATGGTCAGCTTACTACTAGCTGGTACAAACTTGATTTAGAAATTTTTTGTTTCAGTAGTCTTGAAGGTATACGCAAGTTTCATTACAAGAAGTAGCGTATACACACAGGTTGGATTTAGTAAAGTAGCGCATACATTCTGATGCATGATTTTTGAGGTTGCAGCTGGTTCTAAATGATGATGCGGGTTTTTGGGTTCAACACAGTGTTCTGGTGACAGTGATCTGAGTGTTAATATTAACTGATTGTTGGTTGACGCAGTCTAAGTTTCAAAGTTCCTGATGGGTCTAGTATGAAAATTTGATGAAGCAAGGCCTTCATGTGTATTGTTGTGTACTATGAGCATCCAGTCTGAAAATTTATGAAATGTGGTCCCTGGAGGAAGAGAGAAGGTCAAAGCCTTTTGTAGGTCGGTGCTAACATACTATTAATCACATTGGCTAGTACAAGAGCTAGGGTGTTGCAGCTCCCTTCCAGTAGAAGTTGGAAAATGAGAGAAGGTTGTAGCCTTCTGTAGGTGGGTGCCTGCATAGTGGTATGAGTCTGCACCAATACAAGATTGTAAACAAATTTTTTTATTATTAAAAGAAGACAAAGATGGCAACAGCAAGTGGTTTTCACCCACATTGGGTATCCACATTAAATCTTGGTGTTCATGTGTTTTGCTTATGTGTGATGGTTTATTCTGTGTTTAATAAGTTATTGATGCACTGGTTAAATATCAACACATGATAAATTGTCTAATTCACAAGTTATATGGGTGTACGCTGGTTTCTCTAATCATAGTTGCATGTACACGCTAGTTCACTTTACAGAAGTAGCGTATATAAATTTGTTTGAGAAAAGAAAATTTATTTATCAGATAATATTGATTCACCCCCCTCTCAGTATTATTTCCAACATTTCACACTCAGAGTACTCATCAGGTGTGCCTTGCTGTCATTTTGGTATATTTTTATGCAATTTACCGCATATATTTTATCATGATGCTTTCACTTGGGGATATGGTTTCGAAGTTGCTGGTCATTTCCAAATTCAAAGAAAAATCAGGACCCCTGTCTACCAATCAACAATTAAAGTAGCATTCTCCACTAACATGATAGGTTTCCTCTGTAACATTACATATTCTGACATCATTTCTCCTTATTGAACCATAGGGTCCACCATCTCCGCCACATTTACTGCCACCTTCCACTTGCACCTGGTAAACGTTCACGTTGGTGAATAGTACTTTCACCTTCATGGATTACCCCATTAATTATCTCCCTTTATACTATCGGAGTCCATGACCATTTATTTTCATCCTGATATCCATTCATCTGCATGGATTTGAAGTTAATCCTCATTTCCTTTCTTCATCTTCTTGCCTATCCCACTTCCTGGGCCATCATTCTTTTTGGATTTTCATGAATGCACAATCACATTCCACATTTGGCCTACCATACCCCCATGATGCATTTGTTCATATATGTTAATACATCCATTCCACTTACCCCATATTGAGACCAACCAATGGGACCCCCACCCTCTATAGTTACCTACCTTCATCATCACACAGACCACCATATCACAGGGATACCTATCTTCGTGTTTGTACATCCCAAACCACTTTTAAATTATTTTGGAAAGTGTAGAAATATTCTTTTGTAAAAGGACCCTCACTCATATTTTCATGTTGATTACTTGACAATAATCCCTAATTGTCCTTGGTTGAAGCTCACATTATTCACTTTTTTTAGAGAGAGAGCTTGCAATGGGATTGGAAAATAAATTATTTTCTAAGAGCCATTGAGCACCATTTCTCTAGACTCTCTTCAAGTGCCTTTCAAAAATATTGTATCTCTTCTACCAATAGTCAATAAAGATGGCCCTTCTTCCATTAACTTTTTTGATTTGTTTCTCATAGTTTCATGAGTTTGTTTTCATTGCTTAGTTTAGTTTGTTATGTTCATTGTTTTCCATCTATTATAGTGCTCAGTTTAGCTCATATTTGATCACTAACATCAATCATTGTTTATGTGACCATTTGTAGGCTTCAACCACCTGCAAGGAAAGATAATTTGGGAAACTTCAACTACCAAATTCAATACACACTAGGATTGTTGTTACTACAAAGCATGCATCCTAGACTTATGAACCTAGTTACATCTTCTTACTTCCTAAGCTAGTACACATACCTATCTTTCCTACACATAAATTCCCTCCAAATTTGGAGGTGTGAGCCTCTCTAATTAGCTACAATCATTCACCTTTAAGAACGCATAACTTGGAGATGATAGTCAATTATGTTATCTCCATTATCTACATGACTCTAGTTTTGTAATTGTCGAAACACCTTCTTGAAGTCCTCATCTTCTATATATGTGTCTCTATATGCATCATGGGTGAAAGGCTCAACATGCATTAGAGTTGCCAAAGTTGTAATATTTGATGTGTGTGGCCTTGAAAGCATGCTAGCCAAGTTGTTTGTGCTTCTCTTCTTGTACTTGATCACTAAATGTTATAAAAAACCCATCCACTTCGTAATATTTGGTCTATCATAGTCTACTATGGGCCTACAGATATAGTAATAGTCAGTGACATGTATGGATGACTATCATCATTCCCATTAGATAGTGCTTCCACTCCTTGAAAACTTGTACTATGACATAGAGCTCCTTATCGTCGATAAGGTGGTTGAGAACCTGTCGTGGCGGAAAAAGTCATTTGGGCTGACACAACTGACCTCCCTAGGAGTCTAAACTCGCTAGCGACAAACAAGACAAAATGGAGTGATCTTTCTCTAAATATACCTTTTACAACATGAAAAGTACAAGTGTTTAGGCTTACCTTATTCCAAAATGCTATTGTTGTAGTTCGTCCTTGCCAATCCGGATGAGCTCTTCCTTCAAGTCAATTCCTGCAACCACAAACAATCAAACAATTACCGAGCACTTGTATTTCATATAATAAAACATACATTCAACATGCAGACCAAGGAACACATGAAATAACTCATTAACACAAGCTATTGAGAAAAATAAACCAGTTTGTATTAATAACGAAACAAAGAAACTCTTACAACCTGGCCTTGGTGTTGTGCAAGTTCCTCCCAGGGTCCATCAAGTGTTTTCCTCTACTTTGACAAAGCTCACCCACTTCCAAGTAGAATCATGTAAAGACAATCTCTCCTCACAAAGGTTCTAATGGAAGACCTAAATCCTGCAGCATTTACCCAAAGAAAATGTATAGCTCCAACCTCTTCTCCTTCTGGCTCAATGCCTTTATTTATAGTGCTGTAAAGAGGTTATTCAGGTCCACTATCAATGGGATCATCCCCCTCTATGGGTGGGATAGCTCCCTTATTGATGGGATAAGCTCCCTCTTAATAGAGATACATGAACCAACTGGAGGCGCATCCATTTCATCAAACCGACCTCTAGAATGTTCTAGAAGTAACCACAAGTAACTTTTTCAAGATAAAACTTGCGCATTTTGCCTTTTACAGAAGGACGCACCTGTCCTTTAACATACAGAGCGTCCATGGACGCAGTTTTTGTGAACATGACCTGCGTCCCCGCAGGTAAGGCTAGAGAGAACCTGCGACCCCAGAGATAAACATAGTTTTTACAAGACTTTCTCTCTTCTTTGAGTTTGAGATGGATAACAGAGGCATAAGACATGCCTAAGAGGGTAGCATGACTGTTGATTTGAGCCATACTCACTGTAAGTAGTCAAGGTGACATTTTTTAGTGTAACAGATTGCCCCCTAAAGTGCGAAGCCTGGAATAGATTGGTGTTTTGTAATTCTAGGAAGGGTGAAGCGCTTTATCATTTCAAGGATTGACTTGTGGATGACCTGGTTGGAACCTGCAATTTTCAACACAAAATAAATGTATAAGATTATATCATCACTGAGGTAGGCATTCCCATACTCAGATTCAAAACTTTAACTAATGGACTAACTATTCTGATACAGGAATGATCTTGCAGTACATCATTTTTATAGACTTTTGTAGACACAGTATGGACGCAGCCATCTGTTTATGATTAGTCTACATAGATAATGAATACAAAACTCCTCGCAGCCTGGATGGTAGAAACTAGATCCAGGGTCTTCACTTCTACTTCCCGAATTGGTACGATTCTAAGCATGTGATTAAATGATTTGATGTCGAACATGTTAGAAACCACTTGATTACCAGTCGATGATGTGAACTGTTAACAAGCGTGAGAGAGACCACCAGTAATGTCAATGGTTCTCAAAGTACCAAGCACAACCCGTGAAATGTGAATAGATGTTCTGATGTCGAACACTTCACGGAATCCTTTGATCGAAAGTCAATGATGTGAACTGTCGTCAAAGGCGAGAAACCTGCCATTGATGCATGCAGACTTCAAGGTACTGTCGATTCCTAAGTCATCTTTCTAGATAATGTGTCGATGTCGATAGAAAGCGACTCGTTGCAGGCAAGCCTGCAACACGAAATCATTGTTCAAGTTGAAGAAATGTTGCTGTAAGGACTGACTCAGGGATGGTCAAATGGATGATAAGTATTTTGCAGATGAAAGTTTTGCTTGCAGACCTCTTGAACACATAGCGACACAACAGATGGTTTGGTGATGAATAACTCAAAGTTAATCCCTGAACCCGGTTAAAGATTTTCAAAGTGATTTGATTGACTTGTGAGGTAAAAGATTTCCCAACCCAGGTGAAATGCAAAAGTGTCGTGTTCAAGAGTGGTAATAAAGTTTCGTTTGAGATAAAAAGTGACAAATAGGTTCATTCTTCTCTCTTTTCCCCCACCATTTCTGGCAAGTACCTCTTTATTTTTAACAAGCTTGAGGAGGATAACATATGCTTGGTTATAAGCTCATCCTTCGGACGAGTCCAACCTAGTTTAAATTCGAACCCTAGGAAGGAGTGGTTCGTTCCTGTTTGTAATTGAACAGGTCCTTTACTGTAAAAGTTTAACGAGCCCAGTATAGGAACAACTTGGCGTTTTTCAATTTTAGAGAGTCTGAAAAACTTAAGGAAACTCCACGTTGAACTTTTTCGTAGATTTGTGTCCCTCAAGCCTGAAAAAGTATAAAATAATACCTGGGGGAACCGATTGATCTTGCGACCAAGGAGTACTTTCATGATAGTGTCGTCGACCTGAAAAGTAAAAAGCGATCAAAGACACATCGTTTTATTTCCTTATCGAGTTTGAAACGACAAAAACCCGGCAATCTTTTCCTGATTTTACGGTCAGAAAAGAGCTAAAAGGGGACCGTCTTTTAATTCCGTTTTAACGAGTGTAAAAGAAACACTCGGCGATCTTTTCATGTTTTAGGAGTCAGAAAAGGGCTTAAAAGATGACTCTGATATTTTTATTTGTGAAAATTACAATTTCCCTCGAAATCCCTTTGTCCTGCACAAAAGCGACACATTACTCATACCTGTTTAACATGTTATGCCAATTCACCCAAAAAACCTATAAAAAGACCTTTTACCATGTCATTTTTACCGTTTGACTTTGGAGGTTGAAAAAGGAGCTTTTGACAAGAAACTTCCCGTGGTCGCTGCGGAAAATCTGACCGTCGGAATCGAACGCCGCTTCATCCAGGTATTTTACACATCCTACTCTGCATTTCTATCCGTTTAGAATTAAGTTTTAGGTCTCTGTTTCATTTTTGGGGGGGGTTTGGGTTCAAAATGCGCCTCTCGGCGGACGCAGGTGCCCTTCGAGTGACCTGTGTCCCCCGACTTTTTCTCACACGGGAAAAAGGTCGGGGGACGCAGCCCGCCTTCAGGCCAGCTGCGTCCGGACGCCCTGTGCTACAAAGCTAGGGTGCGTCCTCCGAGAAGTGCGCATTTGAAAACCCCAACTCCCTCAAAAAACCACCAAAATTCCTCAAATCAATTTCTAATTGTCTTTTTTGATATGCAGGGCATTAATCATGTTAGACTGGAGAGAGAGAGAGCACGTAGAGGAAGATGAAGCTGCAATAAACCACCAACCCTCTCTGGATGCCTTAAGAACATGCGGGTTATACAAATATTGGACCATACCGGGCATGAGGGGCCAGGTAAGATTCTTGGAATGGCTGGTTGAGCGATGGAACGTTCAAGATCAATGCTTTTACATAGGAGGGCACCAGCTCGAGATAGAGCCCTCGGATGTATACTTTCTTACTGGCTTGCCAAACAGAGGTGAGCAACTCAATCTTGCGGGGACCAGGCCGGGTGGCCAATCCCTTGATGATCTCCGCGAGGAGTGGTGCAGACCTGGGACTCGCCATAAAAAAGGCGTAGAGATAAAACACATCACTCTGCCGGAACTCAGGGTCATTGCGTTCACGGTCACCAGAATTTGCGGCGCGGCCGCTTTACACATTGCTTCCGGATCCCAAATGCGGATGGCAGTTGACTGTTACCAAGGCACCATCTTCAACTGGTGTGAAGCTGTGTCGGCTCATATGAAGAGCCAACTGACCAAGGCAAAGAACGGACGACTAAAGACTTTTGGATATGGGCCTATAGTCGTGAGCTTTGCCTTGGAGAGAGTTCCAATGCTGATCCCTCAGCAACTCACTGTTGATGATTTGGGTCCTCGGCAGCCAAAGCTGATTCGATGGGTTGCGGTGATGGCCCGGCATCCTGACGAGGGCGCGGCAGTGGTTCGATTCTCAGACAGTTACTTTGACTGGTTAGAGGGCCAGCTTTTTGTGATACAAGACTTTCCATATGCCGGAATGGATTTCAGAGGTGATCCGGACATGGTTCTTCCACAGGGAGAACAATGGGACGACAGAGGTACTTTTATTTTCACAAGTTTTCTAGTTATGTATTTTTTATTTTTCATATATATCGTCTCAAACTAACAGTAAAATTTTCAAAATGCAGATGTTGGCCCACAGCGTCCAGCCAATCTCCGGCCTTATGATAGACGACATCCAGCTGCACCGGCACCGGCCCCACAGGACGCGGCTGCAGACGTACTAGCTGAGTTGGAGCATGACCTAGATCGTCTCACGGTAGACATACCTGAGACTACTATGGACGACATTCCTATCAGGCTTCAGCGTTTTGTAGTTGCAGTCCCTGGACCGTTTAGGAGATTTCTGCGTAAGGTAGCCCGCGCAGTGGTGTCGTACAGAGAGCACCACCAGTGATTGACTAGTCACTTTTTGTAGTCACATGTGACATTTTTGACTTTTTGTACTATCATTTTGCCGATCATAAGGTGTTTTCAACCTATGATCGAAGACGATGTATATATTTTTGGACACACTTCTATCTATATATATCACTATTACCGGCTTATCTTGTTTAACATGTATGATGAAATGTCTTTAAATTTACTTGCATGATTATTATAAATGTCTGTCCAACACTCGAGAAGCAATTGCATCTGCTAATGTATTCAGGGACCTTGGAATATGTTGATATTCAATGTAATCAAATTCACGTTCCAAGAGACGCACTCTCAAAAACAACCTTAACAACACAGGATTTCTAATGGCATAAACTCTATTAAGCTGTAATACAACAAGTTCAGAATCTAACCTCACAATCAAACGTCGAATTCCAAATGAAATAGATTCGGATAATAATTCAACCACTGCACTGTATTCTGCAATGTTATTCGTTGTTTGACCGAGGCTTACCCCATGCATAGAAACTAACTCGTCAGAGGGTGAATAGATAACCCAAGCTGCGGAAGAGATATTCCGTGTACTACGACAAGCACCATCAGCAAATCCAATGTATGTTTGGAGAGGCGTCGACATCTACAATATCAAGAGTAAAACCAAGATAAGCCAGAATAATGACGAAAAACCACACTCGCTAAGCTAAGCACACTGACTAAACTAACACACTTGCTAGCTAGAAAGAAAATCTAACCTATCTAAAAATTTCTCCATACCCATCATTTTAAGCATAATACCTCTTTAGGTAAAGTCCATTTCTGGGTTTACCCAAAGAGTCCCCATCAAAATCAACTAACTCATAAGCCCCTTTTGCTAGCTTTCGCTTTACAATGTAGGGCCCATGCCACATGGGAACGAATTTTCCGGCACCTAGCTTATCGTTAGCTTGATCATATAATAGTACTAGGTCTCCTTCCGAAAAACTTCGAGGGGTTACATTTTTATCGTACTGAGCTTTCATTCGTTTTGCGTGAGTCTCGATAGCTAAAGTAGCGTCACGTCGAGTCTCATCTAATTTAGCCAAGTATAACAACCGTTTCTCCTCTTCGGAAGTAGCTGGAAGTAATTCGACAGCCATTTGAAGTGATGGGATTTCGCATTCAATAGGTAACACAGCTTCTAAGCCATAAACTAGCTGAAAAGGGGTGAAACCTGTTGAATTTTTCACTGAAGTTCGATATGCCCATAGCGCCGAAAATAACATGTTATGCCAATTCGTTCGATGGATACCAATGATCCGTCGAATCATGATGACTAGAACTTTGTTGATTGACTCAACCAAACCGTTGGCTTGCGGATAATAAGGTGTAGAGCTATCGTGGCGCAAACCAAGCTGGCTTGTAAGCTCAGTCATCATGACATTTCGAAAATGGCTCCCATGGTCAGTAATGATTGCTTGTGGGACACCAAACCTAGTTATGATATGATTGAATACGAAAACTGCAGCTGTCTTGCCGCTTGCGTCGAATGTAGGCATCGCCTCGGCCCATTTTGTAAAATAATCAACCGCGAGGATGATATACGCATGCCCCCCGGCCGAGTGAGGGTTACAAGTAATAAAGTCAATACCCCATTTGGCGAATGGACCAGCGGCAATTATAGGGTGGAGAGGAGCAGGTGGAGCGCGCATCTTTCGATCAAACACTTGACAGTTGTGGCATTTTCTGACGGCAAGGATACAATCTTTAAACATAGACGGCCAGAAATAGCCAGCGCGCAACACCTTCTGAGCTGTGGCATACCCAGACATATGACCGCCACATGCTCCAGAGTGACAATCATTCAAAACTCTCTCAGCCTCATCGTGAGTTAAACAACGTCGAAAAACTAAGTCTGCCCCCAGGCGATAAAGTGTATCTCCAATAATTCTGTATTGCTGGGATTGAAACCGAATTTTTCGACGGTCTTCCTTGGAAGCTTCAGGCCGAAAGGTTTGGGTTTGGAGATAGATGATTATATCCCCATACCACGGATCTACAGTGCTAATAAGAAACAAAGATTCGTCCGCAATGGACTCCTCTGCCACAGTCTCTGTGTCAGCACTCGGGAAATCACACATCAATTCCGCGAAGACTAAAGATTTCTTAGACTTGGACTTCTCAAACTCCAAGTCGAACTCTTGCAGGATGACGATCCATTTAGAGTACTTGCCCCCTAGCAGTTGTTTTGTCAAGATATAAATCATAGGGTTGCAATCCGAAATAACAGTAGTTTTGCGGAGAAGAATGTAGTGACGAAACGCTGGACAGCTTGAACGGCTGCCAGGGCCAATTTCTCCACATGTGAATATTTTAACTCAGTTGGATTTAAGGTTCTGCTAAGGTAATATATCACATGCTCTGCCTTGAATTCATCTTCTTGAACTAACACCATTCCAATGGTGGAATGCGAAGCTGCGAGGTATAAGAAGTAGTCCTGGTTGTAGTTGGGAGGATGCAATAACGGTGCATGGGTCAACGCGTGTTTTAATGCATCAAAAGATTGTTGGGCAATCTCGTCCCAAAAGAATTGTACGTTCTGTTTCAACAACCGTGTAAAACCTTTAGTGACCTCGGCGTAGTTAGGGATGAATCGGCGTAAAAAGTTCGCTTTCCCTTGCAAACTTTGGAGTTGGCGCAAACTCGAAGGAGGAGGCAATTGGATGATAGCCTCGACTTTCGAGGGATCGACGCGAATGCCGGCTTTGGAAACAACAAATCCCAGCAATCGACCTGTTTCTATACAGAAAACACACTTGTGGGGATTCAACCGAATTCGATAATGCCTACACCTCATAAAGATTGCTCGTAAATGGACAAGGTGATCAGCTCGGTGTAAAGAATGAGCAGGCAAATCATCGAGATAGGGTTGCACAATGTGCTTGATGTCATGAAATGCATAAGACATGGCCCGTTGAAAAGTAGCGCCGGCATTCTTAAGCCCAAAAGGTAATTTGCAATAAGCAAATGTCCCCCATGGACAAATGAATGCCGTTTTTGGTTGGTCGGCAGGTAGAATATTGATTTGATTATAGCCTGAGAAACCATCCATGAAGGAAAACATCTCACTTCCGGCACAATCATCAATTATTTGATCGATATAAGGCGTAGGATAGTTGTCTTTTGGACAAGCTCGATTGATATCCCTATAGTCGATACAGATTCTTATTGTTCCTTGTTTTTTATTGACGGGAACAATATTCGATACCCAATCCGTTAACGGGATCGGATAAATGAAACCTGCTTTCAACAGCTTTTCGACTTCTGCTTTAATTGCAGCTGCTTTTCGAGGGTGAATCTGACGCAACCGTTGCCGAATGGGTTTAGCATCCGGGTAGGTTTTGATTTCATGAACAACAATGGCAGGATCGATTCCTGGCATTTCCTCGTAGGACCAGGCAAACACGTCGCGGAATTCTTGGAATAGGGCCTTGTAAGTTTGGATTTCTTCTTCAGTACATGCGGCACCTATATGAATGTTCTCCTCAATTCCGGGCTTCACTGATATATCAATGGGAATAGTACGAGAAATATTCCCTAAGTTCAGCTCTGAATCAGAATGTTTCGTTGGATCCTGAGCGTCTTTGACATATTCAGCGGTAAAGATAGATGAAAAATCATTTTCAAATGCATCGCCTTAGGTAAAAACGAAGATCTGTGATGGAGATCTTCCCATGGTAGATCATCTACACTTAGGATTTCGCGAAGTTGTTCGTCAGATGACACGTCTTCGGGAAACGTTATCCGTTCTAAAGGTGAGGTGAAAAGTGACTCTTCACTGACCACATTCATTTGGTCGGGCTCGGTTGAATGAAAATCGGTAAAAGACATAAGAGCTTCATAAGCAATTTCATACGGACTCAACGGCATAACATCACCGAGTGAATCTAGCTCAGAGTCAGAGGGAACATACCAAGGATCATCATAAATAATGTTTTCTGACGTGATCATATGAATCGTTGCAAATGAAGGATCTACATTGAGTGGAGGGAGAGGAAAAGTTCCCAGTAAACCGGAATCCTTAACTAAACCTACACCAATGTCCTATAAGGGATTGTCGTTTTACCAACATGTTGGATAGTTTCTGAAGAGGATGGGTCGGATGAAAAGTATGTCAGCTGATCAATAGTCACGATCTTACCGTTATGTGGAAACTTAATGACTCTGAAGACCGATGAAACGACCGCTGTCATAGCATATGACCAACTTCGACCCAAAAGAAGGTTGTAGTCTAGAGGGGCATCAACCACTTCCACATCCAGACTAACGGTTTTACCTTCGACCCCTATAGGCAATTCTTGTAGAATACCAAACGGACGGAACCCACGGCCATCAAAGGCCTTAAGGATGGTGGGGGATTGGTTCAACGAAGGAGAACCAAGCGATCTCCAACATTGAATCGACATAATACACGTAGAAGCTCCCTCATCAATCACAGTCCGATGAATAGGCCTGTTTTTTACTATCACTGGGATTTGGAAAGCCATTTGATGGGGGAGACGTGGTGTACTATTTTCTAGATCAAAGATCATTAGGTTCGGGTCCTGAACATCGACAGCTCCAATAGCCGACAAAAGCAATTTTCGTTGCGCTGGACATGATTGCAGCACTTCGAGTGCCGACATTGCTGAAGGTGAAACAGCTAAGTCTTCAACAATGTTGTAATTCTGGGCTGCTCTCGCATGTGGATTGAAAGCAGACCTTCGAAGTACACCCTTGGCGGGCGGCTTAATCACTAAGTCTGGGTTAGGTTTTTCGATCTGTAGTGGATCGGAACCAGGAGTTGAGGTTGATGGGTTAGAGTGAGAAGATTCTGCTTCTTTACCATCAACAGGAGCCTTACTACCATAATCTTGCGATCGAGTCGCAATCCTGACATGAGACATCATCAAAATGGGTTCTTCACTGGCATTCGAAGAAGAACCTATCATCTTATTCTCCTGCTCTGGAAATGGATTCTTTAACACAGCAGGAGTGGGAGAACCTTTAACTATTTTCACTACCTCGGCCCGATGAGGGCAGTCTCTCGTAAAATGATCTTCTTCACAAATGAGACAAGGATAACGAGGTTTGCGCTTTTCGTCATTGGTTTCCGATTTTTCTGTTTTCTCCTTTGGAGCCTTGTCTGCTTTGGCCTTCTTCTTTCCTTTCTTCTTTCCACCGTTTTTTGGTTTGGCCGTAGATGACTCTACGGCGTGAATGTCGGCGGTGAGTTCAGGAGAAGACTCTCCTGTCGGAGAATCAGGCAAAGTGATAATTGGAGTAGTTGAAGCCTTGGAAGACTTCTTCTTGCTCTTCGTAGTCACGATACCAATCATACCATCAGCGGCATGAGATCCCGAAGGAGCAGCAGCGATTTGGTTTGACTTGGGAAGATCCGGAATTTTCTCGTGTAACGTACCCGACTGAGTATAAACTAAGTCAAGGTATTGTGCTTGAGCAATGACTTGCTCCTCAGTAACTACTCCGGCCTTAGCTACATCTTCAGTAATTCTTGGTAATAATGATTTGACAAACCATTCAGCTAAGATTTGGTCCGGGATAAAAACTTTCACTAATCTCCTTCGACGTCTCCACTCATGGATGTGATCAGAAATGTACGTGGATGTCGATTGTTTTAGCGAAGTTAATAATTCTGTACCATTATCGTATCTGACTGGTAACTGAAAATGAGTTAAGAACGAGGTAGCTAACTGGCTAAAGTTGTAAAAAGAGGCCCGTGGCAACTCAATGTACCACTTGGCCGCGAGACCAATGAGTGTACGCTGGAAAAGACGTAAGCGGATGGAATCATCTGAGATGGAATTTGATGCACACCAGAGGTGGTAAGTCATCACGTGATTGGACGGATCCTCTCCAGACTTACCTTCGAACTTGGGTATATCGCTGGGCAACTTATTTGGCATTGGCGGCCAGAACTGAAGATATTGAATTGGATCGTTCGTTAGGCGCGTCAAGTCGGGTAAATCTAAAGTTGCAATAAACGGTAACTGCCGGTTAGGATCTCTAAAATTCTGAGTCACAATACCAGCCCCAGGAGGAGGATATCCAGGATAACTAGGAACAGGAATCGCATTGGGGATATTATATCCTCCTGGAAAACCAGGATTAACCGGACCGTACTGGGGTTGCTGAGGTTGTTGATAAGTGTACCCAGGATACGGTTGATACTGGTAAACCGGTTGTTGGGCAGCTTGCCCAGGTTGATACGGTCCCTGGTACGGAGGTTGAACAAATTGAGGTTGAGTAGTAACAACCGTACTTGTACCAGGTGGTCCTACAGGCATCTGGACTGTGGTTTGGACTGTAGATCCAGACAACGGTACAGATGTCTGAGGAGTGGTTACAGGGACTGTAGAAACCGGAGCTGCCGATACTCCAGAAGTAAGCATGGTAGATGTAGCGGTAGTTGCTGCAGCCGTGTGAGGTGGAGTACCAGGTGCAATTGGCGGCTGAGTAACTACCGAAGTTACAGGGGTCTGAACACTTGACTGGACAGGTTGCGGTTGCTGGGGTGGACCAGGAACTACAGGTTGTCCTGCTTGAGGTGCCGACTGTATACTTGGCTGCAACATCTGTTGACCCTGTGACGGATCCCATGTTAACAATCCAGGGTACTGACTCGTAACAGGTTGAGGATACTGAGATCCATAGCCGTATTGAGGATAGGGTTGATAACTGTAAGGTGCAGTCCCATATGATTGCCCTTGAGGTGGTTGATAACCTTGACCAGGGTATTGACCCGTAGGTTGATAACCTTGAGGTAAATACGAGTACTGGGGTTGACCTTGACCTTGAGGTTGGTATCCTTGAGGTTGGTACCCTTGGGGTTGATACCCTTGGGGTTGCCATCCTTGAGGTTGCCATCCTTGAGGTTGATATTGATACTGAGGTTGACTTTGGGGTACATATTGAGGCTGGGGTTGATACCCTTGAGGTTGCCCCCCAGACACGAATGAAGTACCTTGAGGTTGCCCCCCAGGCATTAACGAAGGTTGCCCCCCAGGCGGTAATTGGCCACCTTGAGGTTGGTTAACGGGAGTTGAACCTGACATCATATAAACATCACCTATACTCAATGGTACATTACCACTGTTTCCAACTAATAACCCATGATCAATGGGTTGAGGAGATGCTCCCGCAAAGGTACCAGAAAGTGATTGATACCCAGTAGGAACAGAAGGACCACCATGTAAAAATGATTCAGGACTTTGCGTAAACACAGATGACTGACCAGACATATTTACAGGAGTATGAATTCCTCCGGGTGGAAAAGGAGTACGAGGTGTAGAAAAACCTACTGAGTTGTCTAAAAAATTGGTTAATGCAAGGTACCAAGGTTCACTTCTAGGAGGACTGTAAAAGATGGATTCACGCTCCCTTAGATCAAGGGTAATTATATCTTCAGAATCAGAAACGCCTATTTCTTCCTCTGGAACAAGTTCTTCTATAGCAATTAACCCAACAGGAAGATTTTCGGTGATAATTCTTTCTATTCTTGGTGAATCAGGAACACTAGGAGTTGGAGTAACAGGTTCGGAAATTTCAGGTTCTTCGCCTGTTTCACTGGCAGATGAAAAACTACCAGCAAGCTCGGAAACTGTAACAGCTTCGGGATTGTAACCTGTTTCTAAACTTTGGTAATCTGGATGGACTACCAAGGAAGATTCTCCTTCTTCAGGTGAACCTACTCTACTGCCACTAGGAGGAGTTACAAGGACCTTTAAACCTTCTAAATTACCCGGAATATCTTCTAATTCACCCCGCGATTGACGGAGTTTTCTTAACAAATCTAGTCCGGTGACAATCTCAGGAGACTGGCCCCCAATTCGACGGGACCGTCTCGGTAATTCCGCCACAATTAATGATTTTTAACTACAACACACGAAAACAAAGTAAAAAATTTCAAATCAAACCACCTAAGTCTTCTAAAGAACCAAACAAATTTGAAGCACACGCCTAAATAATCTAGAGTGTCAAAGCACACACAAACAGTATCTTCCGGACCAAAAGCGCTAGTTGGTGATTAGGTCCAACCTCGCAGGATTCAGTACAGAAATGGCGGGTGGAACAGTTACGCCGACAACCTGCTTAATGAATAGACTGGACCAAGTACCTCCACTTTAACCGTCTCGAAGTGAAGCGTACCCCCCAGAAAATCCAAGTGAGTATAGCCGACGTCTGCTCCAGGTACAGTGGGACCTTCCCTCCACCGTCACCTTGGGTAGAATCCTAGATATTATGGCCACTAAGGTTACCAATCACAACAATTACACCTGGGGGAACAGTCTAAACTCCGACAGCACGCAAGGGCAGAGTAACAAGCTCAATCCCCTTACCGGCTCCTTGACAGTAATCCAAGGTTTACCGATAAGTGACCCCTGGCTCCTCGACAATGGTTAATCCGAGGTTTACCGTTTTTAATACGTACTGTCTGGCGTCGTTCCCAACGAGGGAGGAATGATCCCCTCACTGGTTCGGACACGAGCTCGTGCTTCTCCTTTAAGAGGAGCTTTCCCAGAATGTAACTGAAACAATTGGATTTATTCTACTCAAGATAGACTAACTGTTTGGTTTTATAGTCTTGGAGAGTTAAGTACTCACCTACTCCAAGACCCTAGCCTAAGCTATGTTGGTGCTTCAGAGCCCTAGAAAATAAAAGTTACTAGTTCAATTTTAATTTAAGCGTTACTTTTAAGGTTGTTCTTTAAGTCAAAAGGTGATGGAAGTGAAACTAGTGGTGTGTTGACTCGACTCAAAACCACTACAAAATGCACCTAGGATGATTTATCCACTACTTTGCTTTTTCGATGAATTGTTTTAACTAAAAAGTTGAGAGAATGCAATCTTTATAAACGCAACTTCTTAATTGAAGACAATCAAAGAAACAATTCGATTTTCTTTTCCAAGCATAAAAACATAACTTCTCTTTACATGCACGAAAAAACTCTTTTCTTCTTTGAAAAACAAAAGCTACTTGAAACAAGACTTTTTAAAGAAGATGTTTTTGTATTTTTCTTTTAATAAAGCAAATAAAACTAATATAACCAAAAAGCAATCTTTAACAACTATCAAAATCTATGAAAATCCACTCATAAGCAAACTAAAGGCAAATTTATTCTAAGCAATTCTAACAAGGCCAAAACTAACAATGATTATTCTAAGGTGTTTTACTTGATCACAATCAAATCAAGGACTAGCTTATTGCAGAACCAAAAACTAGTCAAAACAAAATTCTAATCTTTTTGTTCTTTTTGTAAAATGGAAATCAATACTTTATAAACAAGCAATTCGAAATCTGACCTAAAACAACTTAAATGGCAAGCTGTTCAAACAAGGAGACTTTACGACAGGCCCGACTTCTAAGAAGGTTGACTAACCAGAGAGATCTAAGGCTGGACAACTTTCTACGCTCAAAGTCACTACAAAACCTATCCAAAAATCAAACCCTAGGTCTAAACTTCGTTGAAATCCACTAAAACACTCAAAGCTCACAAAACCAGTTCAGGTGAGAATTCTTGACAGGGTACTAAAGGATCTGGGCAGAAAACACTAAGAAAAACCAAAATCTAAAAGCAATTTAAAGCAAAATGGAATTTTCTTAACTTTTACAGGAAGATGCAGGCCACCCGTTGTCACAGGTGCGGGCCCGCTCTGTGCAGATGGCAACAGCGCGTCCAAGGACGCACTGTGCAGTACTCAGAGGGTGCATCCTTCTGGAAAAAGGAAGAAAAACCAAATCTAACTAAATCTAAAGCTAAGCCACCCAAATACTAATTCTCACAGTCAAAAACCAGAAAATAAAAATGATTTTCTCAAAGCAAAGTTCATATAAAGGAAAAGACTCTCTCATTAATGGATTCCCCAGTGGAGTCGCCAATTTGTCGTGGCGGAAAAAGTCATTTGGGCTGACACAACTGACCTCCCTAGGAGTCTAAACTCGCTAGCGACAAACAAGACAAAATGGAGTGATCTTTCTCTAAATATACCTTTTACAACATGAAAAGTACAAGTGTTTAGGCTTACCTTATTCCAAAACGCTATTGTTGTAGTTCGTCCTTGCCAATCCGGATGAGCTCTTCCTTCAAGTCAATTCCTGCAACCACAAACAATCAAACAATTACCGAGCACTTGTATTTCATATAATAAAACATACATTCAACATGCAGACCAAGGAACACATGAAATAACTCATTAACACAAGCTATTGAGAAAAATAAACCAGTTTGTATTAATAACGAAACAAAGAAACTCTTACAACCTAGCCTTGGTGTTGTGCAAGTTCCTCCCAGGGTCCATCAAGTGTTTTCCTCTACTTTGACAAAGCTCACCCACTTCCAAGTAGAATCATGTAAAGACAATCTCTCCTCACAAAGGTTCTAATGGAAGACCTAAATCCTGCAGCATTTACCCAAAGAAAATGTATAGCTCCAACCTCTTCTCCTTCTGGCTCAATGCCTTTATTTATAGTGCTGTAAAGAGGTTATTCAGGTCCACTATCAATGGGATCATCCCCCTCTATGGGTGGGATAGCTCCCTTATTGATGGGATAAGCTCCCTCTTAATAGAGATACATGAACCAACTGGAGGCGCATCCATTTCATCAAACCGACCTCTAGAATGTTCTAGAAGTAACCACAAGTAACTTTTTCAAGATAAAACTTGCGCATTTTGCCTTTTACAGAAGGACGCACCTGTCCTTTAACATACAGAGCGTCCATGGACGCAGTTTTTGTGAACATGACCTGCGTCCCCGCAGGTAAGGCTAGAGAGAACCTGCGACCCCAGAGATAAACATAGTTTTTACAAGACTTTCTCTCTTCTTTGAGTTTGAGATGGATAACAGAGGCATAAGACTTGCCTAAGAGGGTAGCATGACTGTTGATTTGAGCCATACTCACTGTAAGTAGTCAAGGTGACATTTTTTAGTGTAACAGAACCACTCCATGAAACACTTCATAATGGTAGAATATAGGCCTTCCTCCCTACGTCAACACCACTCCCATAGAATTCCCACTCACATATGTCTCCGCTTCAAAGGGATACTACAAGTGTGGTAATGCAAGAATCAATGCTTAACTGATTTTCCTCTTTAACCCCTCAAATCCCTTTTTCTAACCCTTTCCCCACTGTAAACCCATGCCACTCATTGTTATGGCATAGGGTGGTGCTACTACTACTGAAAATGAGGCTATGAATTTTCTCAAGTACTATGTTTCCCCAATGAAACTCCTGACTTTGTAAATATTGGTAGGAATAGACCACTTCATGATCACCTCCATATTTTGTAGGATTTATCTTCAACTCTCCTCCAACAATCACATATCCTAAATACACTAAAGACTATTGTGTAAAGTCACATTTGTTGAGATTCACTAGTAGTTGGTGATTCTTCAATGTCTCTAGCACCTACATCAAATATGAGATATTCTCCTCCTAGGTAGCATTGTATACCAGCATATCCTCCAAATAAACAATAACCGGTTAATCTAGAAAATGATGCATATCATTCATTAATCTCATGAAAGTATCTGGTGCATTGCATAAACCAAATGGCGTGATTATCCACTCATAAAAACCTTTTCTAGTTTTGCATGAATTATTCTAGGTATCTTCTTCTTTGAATTGAGCCTAGTGATCCCCTTATTTTAATTCCATCTTGATGAAACTTTTTTCTTGCTGAAACTACTCAAACAAATCATCTATCGTAAGTAGGGGGTAATTGTTCTTAAGCGTATTTTTTTTAACACCTTGTAATAAATGCACATACGCCAAGTCTCATCCTTATTTGGCACAATTATAATGGATGAGCCATATGTTGTGATGCTTCTTCAAATTGTTGTAGCATTTTTTGTTTCGGTAGGTTAGTATCAATTAGTCAAAAAATGAAAATATATTTCAAAAAAAAAATGTTAAGTTAGGATATGGACAAAAAGAATATTAAACAAAAAATGTTAGGGAGATTTGATGAATAAGTCCATATCAAATAAAATGTTAGAATAACTACCCTAAAAAATGAAGGAAAAAATAAAATGTTAGGTTAGAAATAAAAGAAAAAATAATAAATCTGAAAGTGTTGCAAATCCAAATGCCACTACTCTTAGTCAATTTTATTTTTGTAAATAAAGGTTGTGTGCAGATTGTTTAAATTCCACACTAGTTCATACAATCCAATTGTACATTTTAATCATGATTGGATTTGATTTAAATTCTTTGTCAATAGGTAGCAAATAAAATTGGGCCAATAGTTTAATCTAAGCCAATGGAGGAAATAAGGGATATAAGTATATTATTCATTAAAAGGAAAATATTGATTTGCTAGTCTAAATGCACTTAGAGAACTAAGTGAGAAAATGTTAGGAAAGATAACGGTAGGTAGACAAATGGAATACAGTTGGAGCATCAAAGGATTTCATCCTAAGTTGTAACATTGCAAAGATGTGCATATGGTATGGGCTTTAATTAACCATAATCCTAAGTACCAATGTAATTTTACGAATATCCTAACTTCATTCATTCATTCGTCCACAACATCAAATTGTCACATCTGCCATAAAGCTTGACCCCACCATCACTTTCCACTTTACAATGTTAAATCCTCTTCATCTTACCTTACATATCGCACACTCCCCCAAGATCCGATGGCCCACATCACTCCTCGGCCCTCATTTTCCATCCAAACTTTATTGGCCGGGGGGTGGGTCCGAAGTGGGCAGTTTGTCAAACCACCCTCTAAAACTACTTTCCACGTCCTAGTCTTTCGGGGCTTAAAATCCTGAAACAACTTACCACCTGAAGTTGCTCTTGAACGCAGTTTACATTTGACCATTTACCACCGCTCCAACGTTACTGTCCATGTCTGCTCCATGTCACTTCCTCCGTCCAATCAGTTACCGCCTATCCGTTATTCATTTAATTCTCACTCCTGCAAATTTATGCCCCATATACCCATTTATTAATCCTGTTGGATAATTAATGAAGATTTAGCCATTCATTAAACAATACCACTCCATTTTTTCATTTATAAGCCCTTTTGCTTCATGAAAACTATTACACAGTGCATTTCTGTAACTAAATTGATCACTGAAGACTTCCTCCTTATAGCTCAATGATGGTTCAACACTTAAGCAGTTACTTTGTCCTGTTCAAAAGAAAGCCGACATCCAGGTCCACTTGTCTCTTTTCAGTCATACTGTTTTTACTGTTATCACTCAGTTTCAGACCGATTTTTTCCATTTCCATCACTTTCAGTCTGCAATTCATTTGATAAGATGCCTCCTAAGGGAAAAGAAATTGTAGAAATCCCAAATCCTCTTATTCATTCGCAAGTTGACTTCCATCATACTCCCCTAGTCGACAGAGATTGTAAAATCATTGAGTCTTCTTCTCAATTTGATTTATATGAAATTTACTACTGGATGGAGGATCAATTAATTGATCAGACAAATGAAATAGGACTTTCGGACTCCCACCTTCCCCACCACATTTTCCCTCAAATACATAGAGCACCTTAATTTGTTAGGAAATGCCATGAGTCCTATGATACCACTCAAAGAGCAATAATTTCAACCACCGGAGAAATCCTCTATGTCATCAATGCTGACTCCATTGAAAAAATGTTGCAAGCCCCAACTATTGCACCAACCCATCCGTTTTCTCATGAAAGCCTGTAAGAAGCTTATCAAAAGCTATATTTTACTAAAATATCCCAGACTCTTGAACTTTTCCTAGCTATAGATATTCCTCTACCTAAAAAAAACCCTCCCTATGATTCATCCATGTTCCCTGACAGAACCAAAAAAATCACCACGATTTTTTCCTATCTACTTGGTTACAATTCTCATCAATATGTTAATGAAGCCATCCTAGGTTTCTTGTCAATATTTTCTGCTGATTCCAAACCCACTATTCTCTATAACTTTAGCCAATTCCTAGCTGAAGCCATACATGATAAATTTGTCCAGTTTAACACTGAAGAAGTATTCAAGTATGCTTCAATATTTGTATACCTTTTAATATATTTTTAGGGAGACAAGCTTCCATTCACCTTACAGAAGCTAGATGAGGAAAGCAACCAGCAATCAGTGATCTTTTGGACTACAATGGGAATGAAGGAGAAAGAAGAATTTACATACCAACAGTTCATAGAATTGTTTATTCATCGAGCTATTAGTCTTATGAACAACACTCCAGTGCCAAGAATCAATGATGAAATCATGAAAGTGTTTCTGCTAGTTAATCAAGCCACAACAGGAGATTGGTATCTTTACCAAAACTATACAGAAATCAAGGTTTATGGTTGTGATCTTCCACCCTAAAAATTTTCCAAGTACCTCCCCATCAGAATCTTTGCACTGGAATATATTAGGCAGAGGTTAAATGCAGATGAAGTACACTTTGTGGCAGCAAAGAAGAAATCACAATTCAAGCTAAAAGCTCAGGTCGGCTCATTCATCTACAACACTAGAGCAGCAGGAGAAGAAGCAGACAGGTTATTAAAGGAAATGAAGTTTGGTCTCAGTTTAACTTGGTCTTATGACCCAATGGTAATGATTTCTAAACTCAAGGTTGAAAATAAGTTTATTGCATATCACCACACAGTGAGACCTGAAATAGAGCAATACAAAAATCAGTTGGAATGGAAAGAGAACACCCTTCAAGAAGATTAAGAGAAGGTCGTTCCTACTTCAAATGTGAAAACTCCACTTGCACAGGAAAAGACATCTAAAAGAGGAAGGGAAGAATAGTCATCCCCTACAGCTGAAGCATCAAGCCAGGGCTTTAGAATTGTGCATAGAAAGAAGAGACCTAGGATCTTTGTGATTGTTTAAGCAACAAATGAGTTTCAAAAAACAACATTTGATGGACTCTGAGAGACTATGCTCTATACAAAGTTTGGGGGATAGTCTACACAGTCCCCAACTCATTCCACTACTTCTCATGAACAACAGTTAATTCAGACTAATGGAAGCATCCAAAAGGACAAGGAGGAGGACATCTTTCTTGTTTTCAGTGAGATAAAAAAGAAGAATGAAGAATTGAAATTGAACACCTATACCCAATTCTGGAAACATTCCTCCAGCTCTCAAGCCAGACTTCTTTCAGTATTTGACTCTAAGAAGCGAAAAATGCAGATGGCTTTCTTGCAAGCTCAAATTCCATAGCCCAGGACTCATGCACATTATTATAAGAAATCCTCATTTGATTTTAATGTAAAGGATGTGCATCCAATTGATCAAATTGAGATGCACAAACAAGTTGGGCAGATGATTTCTTCCACTTTAACTCATACTGCCATGAGTTTGTCAAAGTTGCATGTCACCCTAGCCAATACATAGTCACAACCCAAGTTGGAAAAATTTTCCTCACTGGCAAAGGACACCAAGATCAAATCCTTGGAAGATCTAGTGCTAAATATGGCATATAATCCCTCAAACATAAATGTAGCAGAAGAGCGTTTTAAGAAGAAAAATGTTGAGTTCTCAGCATTAAGGAAGAAGCTCAAACTGCCAGCTTCTGAGGACCCAATGACCAAGGATATTGAAGAAACCGAGACTCAGAAATTTGACATGATGAAGCTCATCATGGAACAAAATCTTCAAATAAAACAAATGGAGGAGCAAATGGAAAAATTGGTGAAAGAGAAAGAGGAAGCTATCAAGAGGACTCAAATTCCAATGGATGTAGTTCCTCTTTCAGCAATCTCAATAACCAAAGTTTCTACTTCATGCATAGCATCGACTACAGGTATAGCAGAAGGAGGTGAACAACATGCAGAAGCTATTCAGAATTTGTCCATTCAGACAGTTGAAATGAAGAAGTTGCAGGATGAACTGAAGGAATTAAAACATATGAAGGTAGTTGCAAAAATTTCACATGCAGCCGAGTTGCAGAGGACAAAAAGTCAAATTGAAGTTTTGCAAAAGGAAATCAAAGAGTCTTACCTTGGAAACAAGATAGGTTTGGCAAAAGAAATTCTATGGGAAGAAATTACTTAATCACTCAAGGATATTTGGCCCTATATCAAGATAATATTTGTTCAAAAAGAATTGTTGGAGAAAGATTAGGAAGTTGTTGAAATTATTTCTAAAGAGCTTGAGGACATGCTAAAAATTGCTTTTGAAATAATCAAGTTCCTGAATTCTAAAGACAACTATGAGCTTGAAGAATTTCTTATAAATGACAGGACAACAACTATACTAGAAGTAAAGAAGATCATTGCCAAGAAAAACCTCATCCTTCAGTTGGAGGAAAAGTGTAGCAGTGTGAATACTATCGTTCAAATATTTTTTAGTAGGTTAGAACCCTTGACTAGCAGGGGTTTTCCCTCTATGCTTGTGATAAATTACAAATTAATGCCCATTGAAGATTATGTTCGAAAGCTTATAGAGGTGGGTACCAATGCAGCTTCAGTTTCAAAGATAAGAGGTGCAGCAACACCAACGATTGTGCTAAATACACTTAGAGATTCCTTTTTCATTCTGAATGAGATCAGACATATATTTCCAGTAAAACCCACTTTTACTAAATATATAGAGATGGATGAAATTTATAGAAGGGTAAATAATCTATCTTTCCCACATAAGAAACACTGGAAAGAATTAACTGATTTACTTGACTAAAAGGTGATCAAACAATATTTAGTATTTTCAGGAACAGTCATCACCAGCTCAACAGTTCTTAGTTTTTCAAGAAACAGTCATCACCAGCTCAACAGTTCTCAGTTTTTCAAGCAACGCTCATCACCAGCTCAACATTTCTCAGTTTTTCAAACAACAGTGATCAACAGCTCAGCATCAAAATAGTGACATATCGACTATCAGTTTATATTCCTAATTTTATATTTATCTATTTTTGTAAAATAGTTTAAGATATTTTCTTAGTTCTAAGATTGTATAAATAACTCTCTTTCACGAGTTACTAAGGGTTTCACCCTTGAAGAATAATTTAAAAACATTGAATTTACTTTACTTTCTGAATCATTAATACAAAAGCAAAGGATTCTGAATTCTGATTCATACAGTTTCGTTTTTACTGTAAGTTTTTCCAGTTTTATTTCACAGTGTTTTCTTCATATTCTTATGTTTTACAAAGATAACCAGGTAGGAGTAATTCTGTTTCAATTATTCCTATAAGCTTCTGAAGTGATCATCTATAAAGAGAATGAATTATATAAACTATTTGTTTTATTAATTCCCTCTAAATCATAAAATCATCAACATCTTTTGTAAGCTTAAGCATATTTTGTTAAACCTTCTGAACATAGTTTAAAGGTTTTCTTACTTATGATTATTTAATTTTCAATTTGAAGACTATGATAGTCATACCATCTCTCTATTTCTGCTCACCACCATGCAAGCTATATCACTGTGTGAATTTTAATAGCAGCCCTCTGTTTAAATATTAATACTATTCAAAAGGTTAGGCATCACTGTTTTAAATCTATTTCATACATTGGTCCTCCAAATTAAAACAAAACCCCCAAAACAAATATCTTAGATGCCCTGGCATGATAACTGACCATTATCATCTCAAAGATACAACATCAATCTGGCGCCATTGCCGAGGATTCAAATTTCATTAATTTTTCCCGGGTCAACGCTATTATTCCTATTCCTTTAAGGTGATTAAAGTTCTAGATAGGTCAAAATCCCTCACCTAGCGACTCCACTATACCAAACTGGCACATTTTAAGCACATTAGATCCCATTCTGAATCTGAAACAGTTAATCCTCTATTAGATCGAGAAAGACTTGTGAGAAAGGCATGTTCTAGAAGAAGACATCAATCATCTTCTTCTACTTTAGCCTTGCAGTCTGAAGATATATTACAATTTGATTCATATAGTAACATTCCATCCAATCCAGAGTACACTCACCTATCACTTAAGGTTGTTGAACTCTTAGATAGGGGAGTTGATTTCAAATCATATTTCCTTATTCATTCACTTCAATTTCATCCAGACCCCTCACTTCCACTGGGATCACCTAAATCTGAGTCTGACCAGGGTGTTCATTTACCTGAATACAAACCTACAGACTTTATATCCCCCCACCACTTATTAATTTCATTCCATTTCTGATCAACCTGAATCTTCTACCTCTAAACAACCGAAAGGGACCTTTTCTATATATTCAAATCCACTCTTTGAAACTGAAGAGGATATTCATTCTTAGGTCCACAAGTTGGTTATTAAAACTCCTTTAAAATCATTCAGGAAGTCTCCACCTTCTTTATCTCCTCCTTCTTCACCCCCACATAGTAATTCCCCTTCTATCACCATCTTCTTATTCCCTATCATCATCTTCACAAACATCCCATACATCATCTTCTATTATGGCATTCCAACCCATTGTGCAGGTAAGATATGCAGCTTTAGTTTTACCTCCAGTCCTTGATGCTTTCCCTAATGTATATTTAAAGCACCTTCCTAGATATAATGGAGAAACTGGTCCCTCGGTTGAGGATCATCTTCAAGCATTTCTAGACTTTCAAGATAACATGAACATAGAACAAGAAAATGTTTACATGAGGTTGTTTGTTTAGTCTCTTGAGGGAAATGTGAGGACTTGGTTTAGGCAGTTACTTGCAAATTCCATTAGAAACTGGGAAGAATTAACAAATATATTTAAAAATCAATGGGGAGTGAAGAAATATGTTCTTTACTTTTTTACTGAGTTTGAAGAGCTTAAAAGAAATTTTGGTGAAACTGTCTCTAATTTTATCAAAAGGTTCAACAAACTTTATCATAAGGTGCCCCCTGATTGCAAACCACTTGTAGCAGCAGCTAAATCTAGGTTTTCAAAAGCTTTTGAAGATGACTTTGTTGTGATGTTAAGAGAAAGAACTTCAAGAACTCTTGAAGACATGCAAACTAATGCTATAGAGGTGGAAGAAAATAGGTCTGCCTCAGCCACTTTAAAAGCTAAAGAGGAAAAAGCCCAAAGAAAACTTAAATCAAGTCAAGAGGCCTCTACTTCCTCTAAAACTAAAATTGAAGACTCTAAAATAGATGAGATAACTTCACTTCTTAGAAATATATCTAATAGAATTTCCATGACTGAAACTCGACCTAGAACACTTCAACAAACAGTCACTCAACCCCAAAATCAAAATCAAGGTCAATACAAAAGAAATCCACCACTACAAATTCTTCAAAGGCCTAGTAATGATCAGCAAGTTCCAACTCCTTTACTGATAGATGATCAACAGCCTGATGACAATACTATGACTATCACTAAAGATATTAATAATATGGATACCTCTTTTGGTCAGACTACTATTATTCCTCTCTCACAACAAAAGCAGGCTCAATAAGATCAAGACTCCTCACAGACTTCCAAATACCATGCCTTCTCTGAATTCCTAAATGCAAAACTAAACAAAAGATATGATCTTAGGCCTAGACCTGGTCTTGGAAGACCCCCTAAGGAACCTCCAACAATTGAACCTCGTGCCAAAAATGTTGAAACTCAAACAACTATTATTCGACCATTAAATCAATCAACTGATACTACTCAGAAAAATTGTTTTAACTACATTTAATGTTGAAAAGGAGTTAGAAATAGTTAAAATCCCTATACCACTTTTAGAACTTTCCAAAAACCCTGGATATAAAGTCAAGTCTCCAAATGGATACAAAACACCTCGGTTGATGTTGAAAGTGATATCATTAGTCTTCAAAATGAAAAACTAGCAGTTGTCTTTGGTCCTAGCTCAGATATGGTAGATGAAATAGTACCCCCTTTCTATGTGACTCTTAAAACAAATGATTCAATTTTATACAATTGTATTCTTGATTCTGGAGCATCACATAATCTCATGCAAAAAACTATCATGGATCATTTAGATCTTGACATAACTAGATCCTATCATGATTTGTACACCTTTGATTCCAGAAGGGTGCTTTGTCTAGGATTGATTAAGGATTTAGTAGTCACTCTCACCCAAATCCCAATAAAAAGTGTAGTATTAGATATAGTTGTCACAGATATCCCTCCCAAATTTGAGATGCTCCTTTCAAGGTCTTGTTGTGTCAAATCAGGGGGAACTCTTCAGATGGACAGGTCTTATGCCACTATTCCAGTTTATGGGGGAGAGCAACTAAGGCTATATAGAGAAGAAAGATTTGTGCACACCGTTTGCAAAATAGATCAACCAAGAAACCATCCCATTTATGCAATTGATCAAGATTTTGGTTGTTTCCAACTTTCTTCAAACCAAACACATGAAACTCAAGCAAAAATTGAAGATGTAATCGAAAGACCTATACCAAATTAGACTAATGGTTGGAAGCTATTCTTTGATGGTTCTTGTACAAAGGATGGAGCGGGAGCTGGGGTAGTATTAATCTCATCAGAAAAAGAAAACATTACACAATCATGCAAACTTGATTTTGAAGCCACAAATAATGTAGCTTAATATGAGGCTTTCCTTTTAGGACTACAGTTAGCCAAGAGCTTAAAAGTACAAAACCTGAGTGTTTTTACTGACTCAGAGCTCATTGTTAAACAAGTTAGAAATCTTTACTAAACAAAACATCCTAGGCTTAGATCTTATCGAAATGAGGGTTGGGATTTAGTTGAAAATTTCTACGATGCTTTTAATTTGACTTATATCCCAAGAGATCAGAATATTCATGTAGATTCCCTAGCTGTTTCTGCTAGTTCATTTAAAATCCATGATCAAAATAATGTGCTTTATCAAATACAAGTAAAATGCATGCCATCCATCCCAGATAACCTAAAATACTGGCAGATATTTGAAGATGACGAACAGTTAAAATATTTTTTGCAGGTTATAGATGAATTTTCAGTTCTACAAATTGATGAAAATATAATAGAAACAATTGAGAATTCAAATGAAAATGATAATTCATATTTCAACTCAAAAATTTCTAATCGTGATATCATTCAGTTGTCTAAAAATTTTATTCCCAAAGGTCTCATTCATCTAGAGAAATTGTTTGATCAAAATGATGTCCTTAGAAACCCATGGTTAATCTCTCCACAAGATGACATAAAGGAGGTAAACATTGGAACAAATGATGACATTAGGAGCCTCAAAATATGTGCATCCTTAGATCTCAGAATTAAACCTCAATACATTAGGTTATTTGAAAAATACAAGGATGTTTTTGCATGGACCTATGCTAATCTAAAAACTTATGATACATCACTGATACAACATAATATTCCTTTAAAACCAGAAGAAAAACCTTGTCAACAAAAACTTAGGAGGATTGATCCAACACTTCTACCAACTGTAGAAAAGGAAATTAAGAAAATGCTAGATGCACAAATTATTATCCCTCTTAGATAATCTAATTGGGTTGTTAATTTAGTTCCTGTCAAAAAGAAGAATGGGGAAATCAGACTTTTTGTGGACTTTAGGAATTTGAATAAAGCATCATTAAAGGATAATTACCCTTTACCCAAAAAGGATCAATTACCTCAGATGGTTTTAGGAGCACAAATACTTTCCATGCTTGATGGTTTTTCAGGTTACAATCAGATAAATGTTGATCCAATAGACAGAGAGAAGACAACTTTTACTACACCTTGGGGTACATTTATGTACTCTAGAATACACTCTGGCTTGTCCAATACTGTGGCAACTTTTCAAAGAGTAATGGACATAGCTTTTATGGGATAGGTAAATAAATTTGTAGTCATTTATCTTGATGAATAACTATTTTTTCTAATTCTGATCAAAAACATCTAAGGCACTTGATGAAGGTTTTTGACAGGTGTAGGAAATTCGTAATATCCTTAAATCCTAAAAAGTACTTGTTTTCTATCAAAGAAGGAAATTTTCTAGGCGACATAATCTCAAAGGAAGGAGTGGTGATTGATCCCAAACATGTTTCTGCAATAAAAACATTGTAATTACCTAGAAATAAGAAGGAGATCCAAGCTTTTCTAGGCAAGATTAATTTTTTAAGGAGGTTCATCCCAAATTATGCTGAAATTGTGAAAGACATAACTGATATGCTCCGAAAGAATCATGAAGTTAAATGGACTGTCTCTTCCAGGTATGCATTTGACCAAATCAAGAAAGCTATCTCTGAAGCCCCAACCTTGGCTAGTCCTGATTATACCAAGCCATTCAGTATATTTTCCTTTGCCTATGAAACAACCCTTGTTGTTGTTTTATTACAAAAGAATGAAGATTCCCATGACCAACCTATAGCCCTTTTTAGTAAGGTTATGAGAGATACCGAGCTTAAGTATGACATAATTGAGAAGCAAGCTTATGCCCTTATACAAGCTGTGAAATCATTTAGGATGTATGTCCTACATTCACCTATTACTGCTTATGTTCCTAACAGTGCTGTAAAAAAAATTTTAACACAACTAGACACAGATGGGAAGAGAAGAAGATGGATCACTCAAATACACGAGTCTGATCTAGATATCAAAACCACAAAGCTACTCAAGCGTCAAAGATTAGCTAGGCTTCTAGCTGAATCCAACTATAAAGTGCTTGACTTCAACTCTGTTTTGGAAATACAAGGGGAGAATCCACAAGAACCTTCTCAAAGTTCATATAAGAAGAATCCACAAGAACTTTATGTTCTTACAGAATGGGAGAATCCACAAGAACCTTCCCAAAATTTGAATGAGGAGAATCCACAAGAACCTTCCCTTCATCTTGAAGAAAAGAATCCACAAGAACCTTTACCTTCAGATCAGACCATATCTCTACACATTGATGAGAAATTTATTTCTTCAAATTGGTATCAAGATATTGTAAATTTCTTGATCCATTTTGAATGTCCAACATCATTTTCCAAAATTCATTGTAAAGCTCTCAAATTGAAGGCAGTCAAATACTGTATCATAAATGAAAATCTATACTGGAAGGACCCACTAAATATCTTGTTATTATGTTTAACAAAATCAGAAACTAAAGGAATCATTGATCAGTTTCATACAGGATTTTGTGGAGGACATTATGCTTGGAGAGAAACAACATATAAGATATTAAGGGTAGTATTTTATTGGCCCACATTGTTCTTAAAAGTAGGAGCAAAGCTCAGAAGTTGTGTCCCTTGTCAGATGTTTGTTGGTAAGCAAAAACTAGCAGCTCTTCCACTGATCCCAACAAAATAGTCTCAGCACCTTTTCTCTAATGGGGACTTGATTTATTGGAGAGATTCATCCTACTTCAAGTAATCAGCATAGATGGATCCTCACTACAACAGACTACTTTACCAAATGGGTGGAAGCAATTCTAGTAAGAAATGCTACTGATTCAGTAGTAATCAAATTCATTGAAGAAAATATTTTATCTAGGTTTGGTTGCCCAACACAAATTGTTACTGATAATGCAGTAGCATTTTCCAGTGTTAAAATGATTGAGTTTTTCCAGAAATATCAGATTTTGTTACATCATTCAACTCCATATTACCCTCAAGGTAATGGTCTTGCAGAATCCTCAAATAAAAGTCTGGTAAAGGTGATCAAAAAGACTTTAGCAGATCATAAAAAGAGCTAGGACTCTCATCTAATTTATGCAATATGGGCAAACAGGATTAATCCAATGAGATCTACTAGAAAATCTCCTTTTCAGTTAGTCTATGGGAAAAATGCAATCTTCCCTACCAATTTGTCCTTCCCTGTTTTAACATTCCTGCAGGATTCAACTGATGAACCTAATGATTTTTCAAGGAGAATAAATCAGATTATTGAACTAAATGAAAACAAAGATGAAGTTAAATATAAATTGAAAAAGTATCAAAATAAGATGAAGATCCTATTTGATAGAAAAGCAAGGGAAAGAGACTTCAAGGAGGGTGATATAGTTCTAACATGGGATTCCAGAAGAGAAGATAAGGGAAAACATGCAAGCTTGATAACTTGTGGTTTGGACCTTTAGCTATTGCTGAAGTAAATGGAAACAACACTCTTGTGCTACAAAATCTTGAGGGACTGTATTCCACTTATCATGTTAATGGAAGGTTTCTCAAACATTATATTCAGTACTGAGAAGCTGAAGTAGATTTCATTACTACCATTGTAAAACTCCGGTTTATTTTACTTTTCAAACTGTTATTATGAGTTTTCATAGCGAAGCCTCCATAGCTCGAGAAGAAGGCACATGGATCTGCAGGTTCTCTGCATTCTACAGGAGAAATGATCCGGACTTAAAGAGGAACGCAACAAATTACAGAGATAACCATATACACAAAGATGCAGCGGAAATAATACTTCATTTCATTAATGGAAAATACTGAAATATGCTTACAAACAGAAATGGAAATAAACTAGCTAGGGCGATGGTAGCTTATCTCTGAGAAGAGATGTGATGGCTACATGCCTCTGAACTGTGTTACAATGAGGCTCAAAGGCCTATTTATTGTTGAGAAACAATGGAAAAACCCTTAACATTCCAAAACCTAACCCTAGGAGATGAAACGCCAAACTGTGGGCCCCGTTTGGGGGTAAGTTGGTACATCAACTTCCCGGGGTCGTAACTTTGGCATATGATCTCCGTTTGACGCGTACAATAGCTCATTAGAAAGATCTATCCGAGCACTATCATTGTTGGAACGAGCAACACGAGTCCCCCGATTCCCCAAAAAACGTCGTTTAGGGCCTCAAAACGGCTCCGGAAGTTCAGGACCCGAAAAACTGCTAAAAATAGTAAGTTGTGCTACAATTAAGGAAACTGAAAATGCTGAGAAAGACAATGGTGGGGGTCCAGGTGGACTTGGCAGGTGGCCACCAATATCCACCTGGATCATTCCTCCCCCTTAGGAAGCAATGGTCCCCATTGCGTTGAGCTCCTCCATGAGATGAGGAAACTTCTGCTGAACTTGTTCCCTGGTGAGCCACTTGCCCTGCTGAAGGAGTTGGCCCGCTTTGACAACTCGATACAGTTGGATATTCTGTTGGCGAGTGTTCTTGATCTGTGTGTCCATGATCCGATCAGTTGCAGCTTGTTCCATGCAATCTGGATTTAATTCTGTGGGTTTGAGCTGTTCTGCAATGTCGGATGTGTCTAGCAATGGTGGAAAGTATGGCCGAAGGCGGTCCACATTGAATACTGGGTGCAGGCCAAGGAATGGGGGAATGCTGAGCTCAAATGCATTGTCTCCCATAGCCTTAGTAATGGTGTAAGGCCCATATCGGAGTGGTCTCAATTTCCGATAGGCTCCAGTAAGGCGTTCCTTTTGCAAATGCAACCAGACTTTGTCGCCCACCTGAAACTTGTGTGGCACCCGATGTTGATCATGTCGCTGCTTGTACTTGGCATTTGATTTCTCAAGAATGTCATGGACCTGCTGGCGAATATGTTGGATGCGCTCAATGAAGCTGGTGGCCTTATCTGTTTCGGACTGGACATGAGCTGAATTCATGTGAGTAGCTGCAAGTGGCATGGCCACATCAATGGGGCATAGTGGCTGGAATCCCAAACCCACCTGAAAAGGGCTATGGCCAGTGGAGCTGTGAAGAGCTCGGTTGTAGCTGTGCTGAACGTAGGGGAGGCTCTCGTCCCATGTGCGTGGATGCTTTGAGTTATACATGCGCAGAATGTGCACAATCATCCTATTGACAACCTCTGTCTGGCCATCAGTTTGAGGTTGGAAGGCTGTGGACTTCGTGAGTTTGGTGTCCAGCATTGACCAGAGACTGGACCAAAAGGTGCTGAGAAACCGACTGTCCCGATCTGAGATGATAGACTGTGGGATCCCAAAGTGCACCCACACTCGTTCAAAGAAGATTTTAGCTGTGGCTTCTGCTGTGATATTCTTCTTGCAGGCCATCATAATGGCCATCTTTGAGAACCTGTCGACGACCACAAAAACACAGTCATTTCCATGCTTAGTGGAAGGAAGGCCTGACATGTAATCCATGGAGATGGATTCCCAAGGTCGACTAGGGGTAGGCAACGGGGTATAGAGGCCTTGCTTCTTAATGGTTGGTTTGGAAATGGCACAGGCAGTACATGATCGGATGTACTTCCCAACATCCTGTCGAAGATTCGGCCAATAGAAATAGTTTTGCAGTACTGCCACTGTTTTCTCGACCCCGAAATGCCCAGCAGCCCGACTGTAGTGTGCTTCCCAAATCATCTTGGCACGCTCGCTTGAAGGAACACAAAGGTGACCGAGGTGGCATAATAGGGCATCTTGGAGGTGAAAATCTGCAACCTGCCAACCCTCCAAGAGTGTCTGGTATGTGTGGCCGAATTCTGGGTCGCTTTTGTAGAGAAGTGGCCAATCAGAAGTCTCGTGCCCGCAAGAGTTGAGCACGGTGGTTAGCGCCATGATCGGTGGTCGACTGAGGCAATCTGCAACATTATTGGTGCTGCCCTTTTTATACTTGATATTCAAGTGAAACTGTTGCAGGTATGTAGACCACTTCTGATGGCGATCATTCTGCAATTTCCCTTGGGTCTGTATGAACTGCAGAGGTCGGTGGTCTGTGTGGATGACCGTTTCCTTCCCCAAAATGTAATGCTTCCATTGTCGGCAGGCCTGTACAATGGAATACATCTCTTTATCATAAGTAGGGTACTTCTGGACTGTGTCTGAAAGTGTTTCACTGTGATATGCCACTGGATGTCCATGTTGAGTAAGGACTGCCCCAATAGCATAGTCAGAGGCATCTGTCTCGACCTCAAATGGTTGTTGTAAATCTGGTAACGCGAGAACTGGTGCCGTGCAGAGGCGATCCTTCAACTCCCTGAATGCCTTCTGTTGAGATTCAGACCAAAAGAATTTTGCTTTCGCCCCGCCCTTGGTGACTTGACTCAAGGGCCAAGAAATATGAGAAAATCCCAACACAAACCTGCGGTAGAAGTTGGCAAGACCTAGAAAGCTGCGGAGCTCTGTTAGAGTGGTTGGAGAGGGCCAATCCCGAATGACTTGGACCTTGGCTGGATCGACATGCACCCCTTGTTCATCAATGATGTATCCCAGATACTGAACCTCGGTCATGCCAAAAGTGCATTTCTCCAAATTGGCACATAGCTTGTGTTGCCGCAGTGTTTGGAGAACCTGTCGGATGTGTTGGAGGTGCTCTTCCCAACTCTGGCTGAAGATCAGAATGTCATCCAAGTATACTACTACAAAGGAGTTGGTGAATGGCCGCAAGATGTCATCCATTAGCCTCATAAAGGTTGCAGGAGCATTCGTCAATCCGAAAGGCATGACCAACCATTCGAAGAGGCCCTCCTTGGATTTGAAGGCAGTCTTCCACACATCTGAGGGTTCAATTGGTACCTGGTGATATCCTGACTTCAGATCGATCTTGCTGAAATATTTCGCCCCCTTTAGTTGGTCTAGGAGGTCATCAATCCGCGGGATCGGGCACCTATTACGGACAGTGATCTTGTTCAGCGCCCGATAGTCAATACAGAGTCTCCACGTCCCATCCTTCTTCTGTACCAACACTATCGGGCTCCCACAGGGCGAAGAACTCGGACGGATGTGACCTTTCTGCAGGAGCTCCTGAATCTGCCTCTTGATTTCATTGTTCTCCAGAACGGAGCGCCGATAAATTGGTCCATTGGGTAGCGGCGCACCTGGGGTCAAATCGATGGAGTGCTTGACTTGACAGTGCAGAGGAACCCCTGCCGGGGAGGTGAAGATGTCTTCGTACTCCTCCACAATCTTGTCCATCTGTAGCTGCCGTGCAGAGGGACCCCGTTTGGAGGCCGCGGCCACTGTCTTCTTCTTCCCTTGAGGGCGTATCATCAAGAAAACAAATTTCCTGGTTTTGGAAATGATCTTACTGCATTGCTTTGCAGTAATCAAAGAGATGGCGGCAGGTGGTGCTACCTCTGGTATCCTGAACAACTTATTTCCCAATGTAATAATAACAGCCCAGGGCCTTGATTCATACACAGCATGTCGCTTCCACAAGTATGGTTGTCCTAGTAATACATCACAAACTTCAAGGGGAGCAATGTCACACAATACCTCATCCGTGAAGGGCTTGATGTTGTATGGAAGGCGACACTGCTGGCTCACGCGAAGATCTCGCCCTTGGTGAAGCCACCCAATGGTGTATGGTTGTGGATGTGCCGTGGTCGGTAAGCCCAACCGCTTCACGACCTCTGCCGAAATGAGGTTCTTTTGACTCCCGCTATCAACAATGAACTGTATCGGGGAGCCCTTTACCCACATCTGGGAGTGGAAGAGACGCTCCTCCTCCTCTGGATCTTCGGGTTCATTTTTCTGGATCTTTGCGGTAGCAACAGTGGCGCTGGGATCCGCATCAATGATCTGCTTCCCTTTTTCATACCCCTTATCGGGTTCTGATTCAGAGTCGGAACATGCATCTGATTCTGAAACCTTTAGCTCAGCCACCAGTGACTGCTTGGCCCGACACTCACTTGTGTTGTGAGTGGAGCTCTTATGGAACTCGCACCATTTTCCAGTGTCCTTTCTCGGCTTCGCGGCGTTGCTCTTTGCTTGCAGCTTCGGCTGGTTGTCTTGGGCTGTCCCGCCTTGGCTTTGTCCTTTGTTCTGTGGTTTAGGGGCACCTTTCCCCTGCTTTGGATTCGCAGATCCAAAGTCTCGCTTCTTTTGTTTAAACTTCTGCTCGACCTTGACGGCATACCGGTATGCTGCGCCGAGCGAGGGGATGTTTAGGAACTGTATTTCTTCCTGGATGTACTTGTGCAGGCAGCCACGGTATTTGAGTATCAAATGTTGCTCTGAATCCTTGATACCCAACTTTGTGCGAAGGGTATGGAAAAGATTGGTGAACTCCGGCACGTCTTGGTCCCTTCCCTGCCGCAGCGTGGTCCACTTTATGTATTCATCCTCATAGCTTCCGACAGGGTAGTACTGTTCCTTGATGGCATCCCGGAACGAATCCCAGGTGGGTGCGGCTGAAAATAGTGAGCCAGTACTTTCATCCTTCTGCTCGCAGTAGGTTTCCCACCAGTCCTTGATGTGGGGGGCTGCTTTGAGAAGAGCAAAAACAATCTTTTCCCGACTCGAAAATTCATGAACAGAAAAATAACCCTCTAGCAGATTTAACCATTTATCTACGGCATCGGCGTCTATCTGACCCTCGAATATGGGGATTTCAAAATTAACTTGTACCTTAAAGGGTGTGGCGTTCCCAGAGGAGCTGCTGGAAGCCGATGCGCCGCTTCTGGGTAGCCGCTGAAGGTTCTGCACAAAGCTGTCCATCATCGCGTTCCGTTGTCGCTCGAGCGCTTCTTCGAGCAAGATTTTGACGGGATCTCCTGCCCCCTCGTCTTTCTTCTCGTCCGCCATGGGAGGCTGTCGGGATTTGCGAGGCTGGTCTTGCAAAGGTTCAACCAGTTCAAGCCCTAACTCCTTATATCCCGACCTTGTTGGGGACATGCAAAGAAAAACAAAGAAAAAGCAGACCGCTCTGATACCACTGATCCGGATTTAAACAGGAACGCAACAAATTACAGAGATAACCATATACACAAAGATGCAGCGGAAATAATACTTCATTTCATTAATGGAAAATACTGAAATATGCTTACAAACAGAAATGGAAATAAACTAGCTAGGGCGATGGTAGCTTATCTCTGAGAAGAGATGTGATGGCTACATGCCTCTGAACTGTGTTACAATGAGGCTCGAAGGCCTATTTATTGTTGAGAAACAATGGAAAAACCCTTAACATTCCAAAACCTAACCCTAGGAGATGAAACGCCAAACTGTGGGCCCCGTTTGGGGGTAAGTTGGTACATCAACTTCCCGGGGTCGTAACTTTGGCATATGATCTCCGTTTGACGCGTACAATAGCTCATTAGAAAGATCTATCCGAGCACTATCATTGTTGGAACGAGCAACACCAGTCCATTCCATGGACTCGTGTTGCCCCCCGATTCCCCAAAAAACGTCGTTTAGGGCCTCAAAACGGCTCCGGAAGTTCAGGACCCGAAAAACTGCTAAAAATAGTAAGTTGTTCTACAATTAAGGAAACTGAAAATGCTGAGAAAGACAATGGTGGGGGTCCAGGTGGACTTGGCAGGTGGCCACCAATATCCACCTGGATCAAGAAAGCAGTTCCCAGCTGGAGCCGATGTTGTAGCATTTTTTGGTTTTGGTAAGTTAGTATCAATTAGTCAAAAAATGAAAATATATTTCAAAAGAAAATGTTAAGTTAGGATATGGACAAAAAGAATATTAAACAAAAAATGTTAGGGAGATTTGATGAATAAGTCCATATCAAATAAAATGTTAGAATAGATGCCCTAAAAAATGAAGGCAAAAATAATATGTTAGGTTAGAAAGAAAAGAAAAAATAATAAACTCTAAAAGTGTTGCAAATCCAAATGCCACTACTCTTAGTCAATTTTATTTTTGCAAATAAAGGTTGTGTGTAGATTGTTTAAATGCCACACTAGTTCATACAATCCAACTGTACAGTTTAATCATGATTGGATTTGGTTTAAATTGTTTGTCGATAGGTGGCAAATAAAATTGGCTCAACAGTTTAATCTGAGCTAATGGATGAAATAAGGGATAGAAGTAGATTAGTCATTAAAAGGAAAATATTGAGTTGCTAGTCTAAATGCACTCAGAGAACTAAGTGAGAAAATGTTAGGAAAGATAAGGGTAGGTAGACAAATGGAATACAATTGGAGCATGAAAGGATTTTTTCCTAAGTTATAACATTGCAAAGATGTGCATATGGTATGGGCTTTAATTAACCATAATCCTAACTGCCAATGCAATTTTATGAATATCCTAACTTTATTCATTCATTCTCCCACAACACCAAATTGTCACATCCACCATAAAGCTTGACCCCGCCATCACTTTTCGCTTTACGATGTTAAATCCTCTTCATCCTACCTTACATCCCACACACTCCCCCGAGATCCGATGGCCCACATCGCTCCTTGGCCCTCATTTTCCATTCGAACTTTATCGGGAGGGGGAGGGGCATTCAAAGTGGGTAGTTTCTCAAACCACCCTCTGAAACTGCTTTTCCCCATCCTAGTCTTTCAGGACTTAAAATCCTGAAACAACTTACCACCTGAAGTTGCTCCCGAACGCGGTTTACATTTGACCATTTACACGTCACTGTCCACGTCCACTCCATGTCACTTCCTCCATCCAATCAGCTGCTACCTATCCATTATTCATTTAATTCTCACTCCCATGAATTTATGCCCCATAGACCCGTTTATTAATCCCATTGGATAATTAATGAAGATTTAGCCGTTCATTAAATAGTCCCACTCCATTTTTTCCATTATAAGCCCTTTTCCTTCATGAAAATTGTTACACAGTGCATTTCTGTAACTAAATTGATCACTGAAGATTTCCTCCTTACAACTCAATGATGGTTCAACACTTAAGCAGTTACTTTGTCCTATTAAGAAGAAAGCCGACATCTAGGTCCACTTGTCTCTTTTTAGTCATAATGTTTCTACTGTTATCACTCAGTTTTAGACCGATTTTTTCCATTTCCATCACTTTCAGTCTGGAATTCATTTGATAATATGCCTCCTAAGGGAAAAGAAATTGCAAATCCCAAATCCTCTTATTCATCCACAAGTTGTTGACTTCCATCATACTCCCCTGGTTGACAGAGATTGCAAAATCATTGAGTATTCTTGTCAATTTGATTCATATGAAATTTACTATTGGATGGAGGATCAATTAATTGATCAGATAGATGAAATAGGACTTTGGGACTCCCACCTTTCCCACTACATTTTCCCTCAGATACACAGAGCACCTGAATTTTTCACGAAATGCCATGATTCCTATGATCTCACTCAAAGAGAAATCATTTCACCCATAGGAGAAATCATTTATTTCATCAATGCTGAGTCCATTGAAAAAATGTTGCAAAACCCAACTATCGCACCAACCCATCCTTTTTCTCATGAAATCTTGATAGAAGCTTATCAAAAGCTAGATTTTACTAAAAGATCTCAGAGTCTTGAACTTTTCCTAGCTATAGATAGTCCTCTGCCTAAAAGAAACCCTCCCTATGATTCATCCATGTTCCCTGACAGAACCAAGCAAATCACCACTATTTTGTCCTATCTTCTTGGTTACAATTTTGATCAATATGTTAATGAAGCCATCCTAGGTTTCTTGTCAATCTTTTCTATTGATTCCAAACCCACTGTTCTCTATAACTTTAGCCAATTCCTAGTTGAAGCCATACATGAGAAATTTGTCCAATTTAGCACTGAAGAAGTATTCAAGTATGCTTTATTACTTGTATACCTTTTTATATATTTTCACGGAGACAAGCTTCCATTCACATTACAGAAGCTAGATGAGCAAGGCAACCGACAATCAATGATCTTTTGGACTACAATGGGAATGAAGGAGAAAAAGAATTTACATAAAAACAGTTCATAGAATTGTTTATGCATCCAGCTATTAGTCTTATGAACAACATTCTAGTGCCAAGAATTAGTGATGAAATTGTGAAAGTTTTGCAGCTAGTTGATCAAGCCACACCAGGAGATTGGTATCTTTACCAAAACCATATAGAAATTATGGTTTATGGTTGTGATCTTCCACCCTACAAACTTCCCAAGTACCTCCCCATCAGAATCTTTGCACTGGAATATATTAGGTAGAGGTTAAATGTAGATGAAGTACACTTTGTGGCAGCAAAGAAGAAATCACAATTCAAGCTAAAAGCTCAGGTCAGTCCATTCATCTGCAACACTAGAGCAGCAGGAGAAGAAGCAGACAAGTTATTAAAGGAAATGAAGTTTGGTCTCAGTTTCACTTGGTCTTATGACCCAATGGGAGTGATTTCTAAACTCAGGGTTGAAAATAAGTTTACTGCATATCACCACACAGCCAGACCTGAAATAGAGTAGTACAAAAATTAGTTGGAATGGAAAGAGAACACCCTTCAAGAAGCTGAAGAGCAGGCAGTTTCTACTTCAAATGTACAAACTCCACTTGCACAGGAAAAGACAGCTAAAAGAGGAAGGGAAGAACAATCATCCCCTACAACTGAAGCATCAAGCCAGGGCTTTAGGATTGTGCATAGAAAGAAGAGACCTAGGATCTCTGTGATTGTTGGAGCAACAAATGAGTCTCAAAAAACAACATTTGATGGACTCGGAGACACTGTGCTCTATATACAGTCTACACAGTCCCCAACTCATTCCACTACTTCTCATGAGCAGTAGGTAATTCAGACCAGTGGAAGCAACCAAAAGGACAAGGAGGAGGACATCTTTCATGTTTTCAGTGAGATAAAAAAGAAGAATGAAGAATTGAAATTGAACACCTATACCCAATTCTGGAAACATTCCTCTAGATCTCAAGCCAGACTTCTTTCAGTCTTTGACTCTAAGAAAGGGAAAAATGCAGATGGCTTTCCTGCAAGCTCAAATTCCACAACCCAGTACTCATGCACATTATCAGAAGAAATCCTCATTTGAGTTTAATGTAAAGGATGTTCATGCAATTGATCAAATTGAGATGCACAAAAAAACTGGGTAGATAATTTATTTCACTTTAATTCATACGGCCATGATTTTGTCAAAGTTGTAGGTCACCCTAGCCAATACGCAGTCACAGCTCAAGTTGGAAAAAGTTTCCTCACTGGAAAAGGAAACCAAGATCAAATCCTTGGAAGATCTAGTGCTAAAGATGGGATATGATCCCTCAAACATAAATGCAGCAGAAGAACTCATTAAGAAGAAAAATGCTGAGCTCCCAGCATTAAGGAAGCATCTCAAACTGCCAGCTTCTGAGGACCCAATGACCAAGGAGATTGAAGAAACTGAGACTTAGAAATCTGACATGATGAAGCTCACCATGGAACAAAATTTGCAAATAAAACAGATGGACGAGCAAATGGAAAAATTGGTCAAAGAGAACGAGGAAGCTATCAAGAGGACTCAAATTCCAATGGATTTAGTTCCTCTTTCAATAATCTCAATAACCAGAGTTTCTACTTCAGGCACAACATCAACTACAGGTACAACAGAAGGAGCTGAACAACTTGCAGAAGCTGTTCAGAATTTGTCCATTCAGACAGTTGAAATGAATAAGTTGCGGGATGAACTGAAGGAATTAAAACATATGAAGGTAGTTACAGACAGGTCACATGCAACTGAGTTGCAGAGGACAAAAAGTTGAATTG
Organism: Pinus tabuliformis; assembly: GCA_031772625.1. Classification (NCBI taxonomy): domain Eukaryota; kingdom Viridiplantae; phylum Streptophyta; class Pinopsida; order Pinales; family Pinaceae; genus Pinus; species Pinus tabuliformis. The sequence goes on along the minus strand of CM062818.1, from coordinate 1,495,298,422 downwards.
AAGTTTTGCAAAAGAAAATCAAAGAGTCTTACCTTGGAAACAAGCTAGGTTTGGCAAAAGAAATTCTATGGGAAGAAATTACTAAATCAATCAAGGATATCTGGCCCTATATCAAGATAATCTTTGATCAAAAAGACCTGTTGGAGAAAGCTCAGGAAGTTGTTGAAATTATTTCTAAAGAGCTTGAGGACATGCCAGAAATTGCTTCTGAAATAATCAAGTTCCTGAATTCTAAAGACAACTATGAGCTTGAATAATTGGGTATAAATGACAGGACAACAACTATACTGGAAGTAAAGAAGATCATTACCAAGAAAAACCTCATCCTTCAGTTGGAGGAAAAGTGCAGCAATGTGAATACTATAGTTCAAATATTTTTCAGTAGGTTAGAACCCTTGACCAGCAAGGGTTTTCCCTCTATGCTTGTGATAAATGAAAAATTAATGCCCATTGAAGATTATGTTCGAAAGCTTACAGAGGTGGGTACCAATGCAGCTTTAGTTTCAAACATAATACGTGCAGCAACACCAAGGGTTGTGCTAAATGAACTTAGATATTCCTTTTTCATTCTGAATGAGATCAGACATATATTTCCCGTAAAATCCACTTTTACTAAATATACAGAGATGGATGAAGTTTATAGAAGGGTAACTAAGTTATATATCCTAGATAAGAAACGCTGGGAGAATTAACTGATTTACTTGACTAAAAGGTGATCAAACAATATTTAGTATTTTCAGGAACAGTCATCACCAATTCAACAGTTCTCAGCTTTTCAAGAAACAGCGATCACCAACTCAACAGTTCTCAGTTTTTCAAGCAACAATCATCAATAGCTCAGTACCAAAATAGTGACAGATCGACTATTAGTTTACATTTCTGATTTTGTATTTATCTATTTTTGTTAAATAGTTTAAGATATTTTCTCAGTTCTAAGATTGTATAAATAACTCTCTTTCACGAATTATTAAGGGTTGCACCCTTGAAGAAGCATTTAAAAACATTTAATGTACTTGACTTTCTGAATCATTAATACGAAAGCATGTTGAAAATAGCAACAAGAAATGCTAAAAATAGCACTGCTATAAATAGCAGTTCAGCAAGTGTTGATATTAGCAACAATAGATGGAAGAATGGAAGTGCTAAAAATAGCATTCTATAAATATAATTTTGGGATACCTTCCTATTTTAGTCAGTCCCTAGACTAAAATAGTGAAGTAAAATTCGAATTTGAACTCAACAGTAGTTTGTAAAATAATTAATTAATTCATCTTGAGTTAATTAGTTAAGGAAAATCAAACTTGAAGTCTATGTGGGGACATGCAACAGTTTCTCCATTAATTGAGAATTTTATCCATCAGTTAAAGGATAAGGATGAGTTGTAATTAGTTGGCTCAGTTAATTGAGTCAAGTCCAGTTAGATTGATTCAAACAGTTTGTTTAAATTAATGTGAGTTCAGTTAGTTAATGCTTGCATGCATGTAACTACTGCACTTTAGATAACTGAGTATTCTCTCATAAATAACTCATGCATGTCAGTTCAGATAGAGACCCAGTTGAGATCAGATGGAGGGGCAGTGTACTATCAGTTGCTAGAATATTCCTTGCATGCAGAAGGAATTCTTTCCTTGAGGATTGCGCGGTTACTTCTTCAGGTTTAGTGAGTGTGATGAGGCCAATTCACACATGTGACATCATTAGACCCAAAGAAAAATTGCGCAAGGAAATAGGAGGCTTGGAGAGCTTGAGGAGGACATATACTATGTCTATTCAGTCTGTGAGTTGTATTGTTTGATTGCAAAGAGAGCAGGATAGCTTGAGAGCTTATTCTTTTTGTAACTTGAACAAGATTTCCACTTGTATGATAATACAAAGTTAGGGTTTTAAGCTGAGGCTTTCCCCAGGTTATATCTTCTGTGTTATGTGTGATTGATTTCTCATTCTTAGTTATATGTGTTCTCTTGATCTTGCTCAATTCGATTAAGCTTCCACAAAGTTTTGTAGAAGTAGATCTTGTATTGTTTTTTAGTATATTGCATAATCTGTTGATCTACAGCGGGAATTTCTACATGGTATCAGAGAAAAGGTGATCAAGGTGAAGAATAGTATATAAGAAGAAGAAGTTCGAAGTTTGGTTCCTGAATATAGAAATCGAGTTCTTATCACATCTCCATTTCACCTATGGCGTTTAGTGGTTTAAGACTCGAGTATGCCCTTGAGGGAAGATCGAATTATATAGCTTGGAAGGATTTCATGGAGGCAGTGTTAGAGGATAACAGTGTAAAGGACTTAATTGTTCAAGAAGTCCCCAAGCCGACTGATGCTACTTAACTGGTGGAATGGAAGAAATGTGAGGCTAGAGAAAGGAGAATCCTCCTGGAGGGAGTTCGAGACCACATTGTCTTGAGCCTCCATGGGAAGGAGACTCTGTTTTCAATGTGGAAAACATTGAAAGATTTATATCAGAACAGCAGTGATCAAAGGAATATGGCGCTAAAATACAAGCTTCGTAAGATCAAGTGCGAAAAGGGTGACACAATCTCTACATATCTGAACAAGCTCACCACCTACATGGATGAGCTTGGAAGTGTAGGGATCATTACCGCTAATGATGACATGGTGAGTCTTGCACTCCTCGGTCTCCCTAAGAGTTGGCATAGCTACTAAGACTGGGTTAATGGGAGTGAAAAATTGCCAAATTGGGAACGACTTTGGTCGGATCTGATGTAGGAGGAAATCAGAAGAAGCACTAGAGATGGATCCTCATCAAAGCAAGATGATGAGGAAAATCTAGTCTTAGCGAGTAAGGCTAGGAAAGGGAAAGGGAAGGCATCCCATCCCAAATCTGGTTCTTCCCATGGTGGGAAGAAGATTGACAAATTGAAAGTGCGATGCTTTCACTGTCATGAAGTGGGCCATTATACTACGAATTGTCCACAGAAGAAATCCAAGAAGGGTTCCTCAAAGGGATCTGATGGTGAGGCACTAGCCTCACAGTTTGAGCTGGATTTCTCACTTATCACATGCATGGTTTCATCCATGGTGGGATGTGTGTGGTACCTGGATAGTGGAGCCTCATTCCACATGTCAGGTGACAAGAACCTTTTCAATACCTTGGAGGAGAAGGATCTCTAGATGCGGATCAAGATGGGCGATGATGGAAAGTACCATGTTTCAGGTGAAGGTACGGTTGTCTTTCAGATGGAGCATGGAGCTCCCCTCACCCTGACTGATGTAAAGTATCTACTAGGTCTGAAGAAGAATCTTGTGTTTGTCGCTATGCTAGAAGATAAAGGTTATGATGTAGTCTTTAGTAAAGAAAAGGTATTCTTGAAGCATATCAGTACTGGATAGACAAAGCGCATAGAGATTCGAGTCAAGAATCTCTACAAGCTTGAGGTAGACGACTGTGCTGCTTTGAGTTCCAAAGCTGAGATGGTGCAGAGCCAAGATGTTGATGAGCTATGGCATAGAAGACTGGGCCACTTGCACCATGGAGCCCTGAAGATCATGCAGCAGATTTCTACTGAATTACCCAAGGGAAAACTTGAGTAGACGACTACATGCAAAGGTTGTACCTTGGGTAGCGAAATCTTCCTCTCCGAATCGAGACAGTACAGCTAGAGCAATCCTGGAGCAAGTTCACTCATATGTTTGTGGGCCTTTCTCTATAGCCTCCATCGCTAAACAAAGGTACTATGTTGTTTTTATTGATGATTTTCCTCGTAGATGCTGGATCTACTTTATGCAAAAGAATGATCAAACCTTCTTGGGGTTTTGTGAGTTTAAAGCCTTGGCAAAGAAAGAATCAGGAAAGAAAATAAAAGCCTTGCACAGCGACAATGGTGGAGAGTATGTCTCCCAACAGTTTAAAGACTTCTGCACTGTAGAAGGAATTAAATGGGAATTGACAGCACCCCATAACCCACAGTAGAATGGGGTGGCCGAAATGAAGAACAGATCGATTATGGGAGCAGCTCGAGCGATGTTGCATGACCAAAGCCTACCACTACATTTGTGGGCTGAGGCATGCAATACAACAATATACTTGCAGAACAAAAGCCCGCACCGTATACTGGGGATGAAGACACCTATGGAGGCCTATTCTGGGAAGTGACTTGATGTAAGTCATTTCTGAATCTTTGGATCATCAGTTTATTATCATGTGACCAAAGATGCTAGGAAGAAGCTAGACCCAACAACTGAGTTCGGAATACTTGTGGGGTACACGGATACACCCCACAACTATCGGGTGCACCTTCCTTCCACTTAGAGGACTGTGGTACGCAGGGATCTGAAGTTTGACGAGCACAAAGCCTTGCGCTTATCACTTGAGAGGGAGCTTGAGTTGCATGCAGATGAGGAACTTTTAGTTCCTAAGGATGAGGAGCCTCAAATTGATGCGGAGCAGCCGCATGCAGAGGATTCGGGAGTGGAGATATCCACTCATGCTGATACTTCCATAGATGGGCAGAAACGCTCAAGGGAAGCTAACAGGTTGATGCTGGATGTGCGGGAGAATGTGGGACAGCCATCTTCTCAGCACAGATAGAGGAGGTCACCCGAGCGGTACATTGGGTACATGGCCCTGGTTGGGGAGTGTGTAGATACCGAACCTTCTTCATTTGAGGAGGTAGTGCACCAACCAGTCTGGGTTGATGCAATGGAAGAGGAGTACGACTCTATCATTGCACCAACAAGTCTATCATTCGGAACTGTGTGTGGGATGTTGTCCCAAGGCCTCAGGGCAAGCCAGTGGTGAGTTCCAAATGGCTTTACAAGGTAAAGCAGGGAGTTGATGGCAGTGTTGGGAAACATAAGGCAAGGTTTGTTGCCCAGGGTTTCTCACAGGTCGAGGGGATCGACTACGATGAGACCTTTGCTCCCGTAGCAAGGTACTCATCAATTAGATCAATGTTGGCACTATCAGCTCAGATGGGGTGGAAGATCCACCAGATGGATGTGAAGACAACATTCCTCAATGGGAAGATTGAGGAGGAGGTGTACATTGAGCAGCCAGAAGGTTTCGAAACCTTCAATCGTGAGTCGCATGTGTGCAGACTCAAGAGGGCTCTGTATGGACTGAAGCAAGCACCCCATGCTTACTACACCAGGATCGACAGTTATTTCACCGGTTTGGGATTCACCAAGAGTGAAGCAGATGTGAACCTTTACCACATCATGGTAGAAGGTAAACCATTGATCATTGTTCTTTATGTCAATGATCTGATTTTGACAGGTGATGATCAGCTGATACAGTCTTGCAAGGAGGACCTTGCAAGAGAGTTCGAGATGAAGGACATGGGCCTTATGCACTACTTTCTAGGCATGGAGGTGTGGTAGAAAGATGGGGAAGTATTTGTGTCTCAAGGCAAGTATGCCAATGAGATACTCAGGCGCTTTCACATGGACAAGTGCAAGCTCATGCAGACTCCTCTAGCTAGGAATTGGAGGAAGGAGGATGCTACTTCAGGTGAGGTAGTAGCTGCTACTGTTTATCGGCAACTAGTGGGTTCACTTATGTATCTAGTGAACACACGACCTGACTTATGCTTTGCGGTGAACCAGCTGAGTCAAGCTATGTTTCAGCCTACCAAGTTGTTTTGGAAGGTAGCGAAGCATGTGCTGAGATACCTCAGAGGTACATGTCAGTTCAGATTGTGGTACAGACGGATAGAGGGAGTGAAGCTTTAGGGCTTCATAGATGCGGATTAGGCAAGGAGTCCATTAGACCGGAAGAGCACTTCTGGAGGAATATTCAACCTTGGTTCAGCTGCAGTTTCCTGGTACAGCAGGAAACAAAGATCAGTTGCACTTAGCTCAGCAAAGGCTGAATACATGGCTGCTAGTCAGGCTGCATGTGAGGCCATTTGGATGCGGAAGATTCTAGTGGGATTTTTTGGTCAGATGATGGATCCTACAATGATCTACTACGATAACCAGAGTTGCATCAAACTCTTGGAGAATGCAGTTTTTCATGACAAGTCCAAGCACATTGATATCTGGTATCACCATCTTCGAGATTGTGTGTTCAAGAGGATCATGTTGTTGTTGTATGTTTCAACCGAGGAACAGGATGAAGATATCTTGACTAAGGAATTGTCAAGATGCAAGTTCGAGTTCCACAAAGACAAGATTGGGGTTACTAATAATCCCTTTCTTGTTGAGAGGGAGTGTTGAAAATAGCAACAAGAAATGTTAAAAATAGAATTGCTAAAAATAGCACTGCTATAAATAGCAGTTTAGCTAGTGTTGATATTAGCAACAATGGATGGAAAAATGGAAGTGCTAAAAATAGCATTCTATAAATAGAATTTCGGGATACCTTCCTATTTTAATCAGTCCCTAGACTAAAATAGTGAAGTAAAATTTGAATTTGATCTTAAAAGTAGTTTGTAAAATAATTAATTAATTCATCTTGAGTTAATTAGTTAAGAAAAATCAAACTTGAAGTCTATGTGGGGACATGCAACAGTTTCTCCATTAATTGAGGCTTTTATCCATCAGTTAAAGGATAAGGATGAGTTGTAATTAGTTGGTTCAGTTAACTGAATCAAGTCCAGTTAGATTGATTTAAACAATTTGTTTAAATTAATGTGAGTTCAGTTAGTTAATGCTTGCATGCATGTAGCTACTGTACTTCAGATAACTGAATATTCTCTCATAAATAACTCATGCATGTCAGTTTAGACAGAGACCCAGAGATCAGATGGAGGGGCAATGTACTATCAGTTGCTAGAATATTCCATTGTGAATATTCCTTGCATGCAGAAGGAATTCTTTCCTTGAGGATTGCGCAGTTACTTCTTCAGGTTTAGTGAGTGTGATGAGGCCAATTCACACATGTGACATCATTGGACCCAAAGAAAAATTGCGCAAGGAAATAGGAGGCTTGGAGGGCTTGAGGATGACATATACTATGTCTATTCAATCTGTGAGCTATATTGTTTGATTGCAGAGAGAGCGGGATAGCTTGAGAGCTAATTCTTTTTGTAACTTGAACAAGATTTCCACTTGTATAATAATACAGAGCTGGGGTTTTAGGCTGAGTCTTTCCCCGGGTTATATATTCTATGTTATGTGTGATTGATTTCTCATTCTCAGTTATATGTGTTCTCTTGATCTTGCTCAATTCAATTAAGCTTCCGCAAAGTGTTGTAGAAGTAGATCTTGTATTGTGTTTTAGTATATTGCATAATCTATTGATCTACAGTGGGAATTTCTACAAAGCAAAGGATTCTGAATTCTGATTCAAACAGTTTCATTTTTACTGTAAGTTTTTCCAGTTTTATTTCACAGTGTTTTCTTCATATTATTATGTTTTACAAAGATAACAAAGTAGGAGTAATTGTGTTTCAATTATTCATATATGCATCTGAAGTGATCATCTATAAAGAGAATGAATTATATAAACTGTTTGTTTTTTTAATTCCCTCTAAATCATAAAATCATCAGCATCTTTTGTAAGCTTAAGCATATTTTGTTAAACCTTCTGAACATGGTTTAAAGGTTTTTTTACTTATGATTATTTATTTTTCAATTTGCAAACCGTGTTAGTCATACCATCTCTCTATTTCTACTCACCACCATGCAAGCTATATCACTATGTGAATTTTAATACTAGCCCTCTGTTTAAATGTTAATACTATTCAAAAGGTTAGGCATAACTATTTTAAATCTGTTTCATACATTGGTCCTCCAAATTTAAACAAAACCCCCAAAACAAACATCTTAGATGCCATGGCATGATAGCTGAGTATTATCATCTCAGAGATACAACACAAATAACACCTTACTTCAACAACTACTGGAATTGCTTCTTCACCTTATTTGCTTCTATAAGGAATTTCATGTACAACCTAGTGTTTGGCAATGGAGAGTCCAACAACAATTGGATCTTGTGCTCCACTTCCCTCTTGGGTGGTATTTCTTTAGTCTCCTGGAACACTCCCTTGTATGCCCATATCAACTCTTCTATTTTTTGTCTTTGTTCCTTAGTGCACCCCTCCAGGGATATCTTTGTTGTCATTAACACTTGTACACACTATTTTTCTCTTAAAAACAACGAAACATACTTCTTGCTAGAACTAATCAATTTCTTAATTTGGTTGGAACTTACCAACAAATTTTTTGACCTTGTGCACACTGATGGTGAAGGATTTTCTGCTTAATGAGGCGATACTAGTTGGATTTATACTGGAAGATTGCATCTCACATGTACATATAGGGACTCCAAAACACAACTCCACATACATCTAGTGGAACTACATTCCATTCTACTTCACTAATAAAATCAACCCTAGTGGTAAAATTTGATTTCACTATTTTGTTGCCTTGATTTCTGCATCCTTATTTACTCATCCCAAAGGATATGGGCTAGGATTATCTTGAACCTCCAATCCCAATTTGTTGACCATATTTGCTACAATGATATTTTCCTATGATCTTGAGTCAAACAAAGCATCAATTTTTGTCTTCTTGAATTGTATCTTTATATGGAAGAGTTATTTTTATCCCCTTCTCTTCATGTTGTTGAATGCCATGACATTTTTCATCTTCTTGTCCTTATTTTGGTTCTTCGGGGTTGAGTTCTAACTGTAGTTTCCAACACTTCTCTATGTGATCATCAATGCTATAATGGTAGCAGTGGTTGTTTTAATCCTTGCACTTGTATGTTGTAATTGTTGTTTTCTTGTCCTTCCTCTCCATTTCGTCTTGCCTTCTTTGGAAGCTTCATGGTGTTCCTTTTACTTTGAACCACTTGAATTCCATTTCTTCTAGCCTATGCTTTCTAGGTACTATGACTATACCATTGGGATGCTTTTGAGGTAAAAAATGGGCCTCCTAAAGAAAATAATAAAATAATAATAAAAATAAAAAATATGACTTATGAATGTTTAACGAAAAATAAAGATTTTTTTTTTTTTTTTACTTATCTCCTTATATATTTACTCAAATTTAAAGTGTGGCACTAGTTAGATGTGTAATTAGATTTTACATCTAGTGAGTTCTCACACTTGAAATTTTAGTAAACCTATAATGAGATAAGTCAAAAATATCATTAAAAAAAAAAATTCTTCTTTTCATTCAAAAATATTTACTATTGAGCCCACAAGGGGCATCTCAATTGGTGATCACCATGCTGTGAAGAATAATGTAAACTATGAGATTCAAGGTTCAAAAGTTTCATGGGTCAAGCCAACGATATATATATATATATATATATATATATATCCTTGGGGATAACATCATCATCTTGAATGCTACTAGTTCTTTAAATTTTGATTTTGTTAGTACATTTTTCATTTTGGGGCCCATTTTTTACCTCAAAATTCCCCTTATGACAAACAACATCCATTGTTATTGGTTTGAATAAAATCACTTGCCTGTATAAATCATTGTGTAGACCCCCTAGATGCTTGAGGAGTATAGATGGGTTCTTAGGAGAGATACCCAACATTATTGTTATCTTCCTAAATTCTATGGTTATACACTATGCCCCTATCTTTTCTTGAAGTAATGTCATCAGATCCACTGGTCTTTTACATACCCAATCAAATATAATTGAGACTTTACGAGATTTTTAAAATCCTCCCACTTAATTACTAGGGGATCCCCCTCAAACCTCGGGGTTTCTATGTGGCTTTCTCACCAAGTCGAGGTATAGCCCTCTAGTTTCAAATGAGAAAATGAAAATTTTAGTTCCTCCTCTATGCGGTGAATACTAAAATAACCTCTAAATGCTACAGCCAATTATTTAATTTCAAAGCATCAATCTCACCTTGATGTAGCTTAATGTTGAGCTTCACTTCCATCTTGAACAAGGATTGTGACTAGTTTACGACGCCCAAATTGGGTTGTTCTTTTTTGTTTCTTTTTTAGACTCCTTCTCTGGCTCTTCACAATCCTCCCAATTTCCCTCTAATCTAACTCCTGACTAGGAACCTCCATCTTCTTCAATTCCAAACTTTTCTACCAAAGCCGCCATGAGGAGCCTCATATTATAGCTGATATCTATGACCTTCTCTTCCATCCTTGTGAATCTCTCCTTTATCAGATCTTGAGGGTTATTCACAATAAATTCATCAACCATGGCTACAGTGGTATGAATTTCTACTTAAACCAATTTGGATCCCCTGCAACTTCCTACAAAATACCTAAAGATGCCTTCTCTAATACCAATATAATTTGTAAATTGTTTTGATATTCCAATGGAAATTTTTTCACAACAGATAGTGATAAAAACATATTTTAAATCCGAAATCTATATTATGATGGTAAATTTTCCTTATACTTTTGGATGCATTAAGTTTTTTTTTTTCTACTTATGCATAGAATATATAAAATGTGGAAAATAGAGAACAAAAAATCACTTACAAACCACAAATAACACCAAGATATGACCTAGGAAACCCTTTTGAGAGAAAACCCAACTAAAAGGTGAGAATTCTCTACTCTCTCTCTTTCTCTAAATGGAAATGGTGCAAACACAAAGGAGTGAGACTTGGAGCTCTTGCGCTACCACAAAATACAAACCCTCTCTATTCTACCTTCTCTTTATCCACTCTCAACTACTCTACTCTACTATGGAACAAAAATGCACTATAATAGAATCAAACCCCTTTTCCTCCAATCAGCCCAATTATAACACAACTTAATATCCAACTAGAGGTTAAATTTGACTGATTCGACCCTTAATATAAGTTACAACTAAACCCTTCTAAAAGATTCTTCATAAGGCCCACATGGCTAGCCACTTTTCCATGAGTAGCAGGCATTAATGTGGCATCCTATCAAATCATGTTAGTCAATCACAATATGTCAAATTTCATGAGGCATAACCTTTGTGTCCAAACTCCAACTAACATGATTCTTACACCGTTGGAAAGGTCTTACAGTGTAGAATAGCGACAAGGGTGTTGAACTTAAGAGGTAAATTTTTACCCCCAAAAAATGTCATTTAAGGCTTCAAACCAGCCTTGGAAGTTCTTTTACCCTAATTATCCAAACTCAATCTTGTCACTAAAACTTCTTCTATAACCTGATTTCTCTTTCTTTTCCAACCTAAAATAAAGATGTATGAAAAACAATATAATGATCCATTCTAGATCAAAATTGTTGAATGGTTAAGCTACTTATTTTGGTACCTCGAGGTGGGCTGATTCAATTAAATTAAACATTGTCTAATGAATCTTGACGATATTTAGCAATTTACAAGTCATAATCAAACATATACTTTGCCTTATTGTGTAATTAAGACGAGAAGAAATAAACACAAAAAATGGTTGGTCAAATGAAAGTGAGTAAAGAGCATGCCTTGTTCCAGAATATTCAATTTTAATTTGTCCTTGGATTAAAATTGTGAATTAAAATCGAATTTAGTCTCACCAGCTACTTGAAAATAATTAATTAACTCATTATGGATTAATTAGTTGGAGAAATTCAAGTTAGAATTCTTTCTGAAGTCATGCAACAGTGATCCCTTAAATTAAAGAGATTATCCCTTAATTAAGGATAAAATATTGAGTTATATTTGAGTTGTAATTAGTTAGCTCAGTTTACTGAGTTAAGTCCAATTAAATTAGTTCCAAACTGTTTGAGGAACTAATTGTGAGTTATCAGTCAGTTGATGCATGTATGCACTCAACTAGTGTACTCTAGATAATTGAAGATTCTCTTATCAGGAACTCATGCATGTCTATTCTGAAAAAAACCCAGTTGAGCTAAACGTCAAGGACGGTGTATTATCAGTTGCATGTTTTCTCCTATAAATGAAACTCATGAATGCATAAGGAACAAGGTTCCTTGAGGATTGTGCAGTTCTAACAGTGTGTTAGAGCAATGTGTGAGAGCAGTGTTACACTAGGTGAAGGAGATCATCCCAGAGGTAACTGCACAAGGAAATAGGAGCTTGGAGGGTAGAGGAGAAGGCTTGTGAGAAGCTTTGATTGCCTGTGAGCATCCAGGAGGATTGTACTGAGAGTTGGCTAACTGTGAGAGCTAAGGCTTTGTATAATTCTGATGTATTTCCACCTTGTATGATAATACAGATAGTGGGGCTTTTAGTTGAGGCTTTCCCCTGAGTATTTTTTGTGTTTCATGTGCATTGATTCTTCTTCTTCTGGTTACATGTGTTCAGCTCTGATTCAACTCGATCTTTAAGCTTCCGCAAGTTTGATAGTAGAAGTAGATTATAGTATTTTGATTTTGTATATTGCATTATCGAGTTAATCTACAGTCAGATTTTCTACATAGTTCTCAGAGGTAGATTTGTAGAAAATTTGCAGGAAATTATACATGGTATCAGAGCTTAGTTTATTAGAGCTGTGAAAAATATACGGAGAAGAGAATTCGAAGTTTGAAGTTTGGGGTTGCAGGTGCAAATCGAATTCTTATCATACTTCAAGGTTGGCCAATGGCGTTCTATGGCTTGAGACTCGAGTATGCCTTGGAAGGTAACTCGAATTACATAGCATGGAAAGATCGCATGGAGGTTCTATTAGAAGACAACGACTTAAAGGATTTCATTGATCACGAAATCCCAAAGCCAGGTTCAACTAATGCACGAGAGTTGGCTGAATGGAAGAAGTGTGTGGCGAGGATGAGACGGATCATCCTTGAGGGAGTTCGAGACCATATTGTCTCGAGTCTCCATGGGAAGGATACTCCATATTCAATGTGGAAGACATTGAAGGACCTCTACCAGAACAGTAGCGACCAGAGGAAATTGGCGCTCAAGGATAAGCTTCGAAGAATCAAGATGGAGAACAATGATACTATTTCCACATACCTGAACAAGCTCACCACCTGTAGAGATGAGCTTAGAAGTGTGGGAATAACTACTGCTGATGATGATATGGTAAGCCTCGCTCTCCTTGGCCTTCCAAAGTGCTGGAATAGCTACCAGGACTCTGTGAATGGAATGGAGAAACTATCGGATTGGGAATGATTGTGGTCGGATCTCATGCAGGAGGAGATCAGGAGGAGCACACGAGATGGTTCTTCATCCAAAGATGATGATGAAGAAAATCTGGCCTTAGCGAGTAAGGCAAGGAAAGGGAAGGGGAAGGTATCCCATTCCAAATCGAATTCTTCTCATGGAGGGAAGAAGGTTGACAAGTCTAAGGTAAGATGCTTTAATTGTCACGAGATGAGTCATTATGTGACTAATTGCCCATCGAAGAAGTCAAAGAAGGAATCCTTAGAAGGGTCGGAAGGTGAGGAAATAGCCTCTCGGTTCGAAATGGACTTCACCCTCATCGCATGCATGGTGTCATCGATGATGGTTTGTGGTTGGTTTCTTGACAGTGGAGCCTCATTCCACATGACCGATGATAAAATTCTATTCAGTACCTTGGAGGAGAAAGACCTCAAGCTTCGCATAGAGATGGGTGACGACGAAAGGTTTATTGTTTCAGGAGTGGGCACGATTGCTTTTCAGAGGGAGCATGGAGTTTCTATCACCTTGAAAGATGTGAAGTATGTGCCTGGACTGAAGAAGAACTTGGTATCAGTCGCGATGTTGGAAGACAAAGGCTACGATGTTGTTTTCAGTAAGGGAAAGGTTTTCCTTAGACACATCACGACGATACAGGTGAAATAGATCGGTTCACGAGTCAAGACCTTGTATTCTCTTAAGGTTCAAGATGCATACAAAGCCTTGAGGATCAAGGAAAATGTTAGAGACTTGGTGGTTGAGAGGGAAAGTAAATTACTTCTCAACATGAAGTCCCAAAAGAAGTCTCAGAAAATTGTGGAGGAGCCACAATTAGAGTCAGCAGAGGGATCACATGCAACCATACCTCCAGGTGTGAGTTGGGGCGATGTGAAATGATAGTCCCAAGAAGGCTAAAATTGGACAGGGTCCATTGAGATATTTTATCTCATGGATCGTACCTTGCTATGGGAGCCCAAAGTACATAGTAGCAGGAGGAATCAATGGGGTTGATGTAGTCAGAGATCAAAGTGACTGAGGTTAGAGCAGTCAGATATTAAAAAGCGCAGAGAAAGATTGACAATAGTGCAGAAAGGTTGAGTCAGTAGAAGCGTAGAGTTTTCAGTCGACAGAGGCAATAGTAGTGAGAGACTTTGATGACAGAGGCATCATTCTGATTCAGGTTGGATGTTTTTTCGTTTCTGAAGTTGCTGGAGCAACAACACTAGAGAGAAGTGTTGCATGCAAAACATTACAAAGGTTCAGGATTGGGATCGAGTTGAATTCAATTTTTGTTGAGAGGGAGTGTTCAAAATAGCAACAAGAATGATAAAAATAGAATCCAGAATATTCCAATTTTAATTTGTCCTTGAATTAAAATTGTGAATTAAAATCGAATTTAGTCTCACCAGCTGCTTGAAAATAATTAACTAATTCATTATGGATTAATTAGTTGGAGAAATTCAAGTTAGAAGTTTTTCTGAAGTCATGCAATAGTTATCCCTTAAATTAAGGAGATAAGATTGAGTTATATTTGAGTTGTAATTAGTTAGCTCAGTTTACTGAGTTAAGTCCAGTTAAATTAGTTCCAAACTATTTGAGGAACTAATTGTGAGTTATCAGTCAGTTGATGGACGCAGGCACTCAACTAGTGTACTCCAGATAACTGAAAATTCTCTCATCAGAAACTCATGCATGTCTATTCTGAGAAAGACCCACAGTTGAGCTAAATATCAAGGACAATGTACTATTAATTGCATGTTTTCTCCTATAAAGGAAACTCATGGATGTAGAAGGAACAACATTCCTTGAGGATTGTGCAATTCTGACAGTGTATTAGAGCAGTGTTACACTTGGTGAAGGAGATCATCCCAAAGGTAACTGTGCAAAGAAATAGGAGCTTGGAGGGCAGAGGAGAAGCCTTATGAGAAGCTTTGATTGCCTGTAAGCATCCAGGAGGATTATACTGAGAGCTGGCTAGCTGTGAGAACTAAGGCTTTGTATAATTCTGATGTATTTCCACCTTGTATGATAATACAGATAGTGGGGTTTTTAACTGAGGCTTTCCCCTGAGTATTTTTTGTGTTTCATGTGCATTGATTCTTCTTTTTCTGGTTATATGTGTTCAACTCTGATTCAGCTCGATCTTTAAGCTTCCACAAGTTCGATAGTAGAAGTAGATTATAGTATTTTGCTTTGGTATATTGCATCATCGAGTTAATCTATAGTCAGATTTTCTACATAGATCTCAAACGTAAATTTGTAGAGAATTTGTTGGAAATTCTACATGCCTCAACTTATGAGTGTCGAGATGGCTTCTTGGATGAATCTAAAGCACCTCTTTCAAGGGAAAATGCCCCCATTTATGTTAGAAAATTGGGCAATGCCATTTGTTGTGGATGATGATAAATTAACACTATCTATACTTTCGCAAATGCATTGAGCCTTGAATATTAACTATGTATATTGGGAGACAACTAGTTGATCACTTGATTTGTTTTTCATTCACTACTGTGAATACTCACTTGATTTCTAACCCTTAAATCTTTGTGTGTGCTTGGAAATGGAGAGTTGAAACCTATACATTACCATCTCTTAAATGAAAGGTTGAATGTTGAAGGTTGTGGGTAGATTAGATTAAGTAGATGTAGTATGTTTTAAGTATTGACTTGCCAAGATGCTTATATAACCTATAAATAGTGAATCATGTTCGACTATGTGTTAGTTTGTCAAATCAAATTTTGGGTTCTAACATTATAATCATGTCCAAAATTATGGTTTCTATGTTTGGAAGGTCATGAGTCTTTCTTTAACATAGTACATTCAGAGAGAGATAGATTTTGTTATATGCCATAAAGTACTTCTAACAACTGTGAATTTTTTAGTTGATCAACGTGTCTAGTTGTACTCATTTACATATATCTATCAACATTTTTTATATGCCATAAAAAATTTCAACAATTGTAAATTTTAGAGTTGATCAATATGTCTAGTTATATCATTTGTACACACCTATCAACATTATGCTATGCCACGAAACTATTATATGTAAAACAAACCCACATGACATTCTTCAACAAGTATCACCAATTATGTACATGCATTTAAACTATATCTAAATATAAAGTGTGAATTGTTATGATGGTTCATTAAACTAAGTTAATGGGGTAGATATATTCTCATTGATGATTTATAAAATCAATTTCTCAAGCTGATGCGTATTAAGGTGATTATTTCTTATTTCTAATGTTTTGGATTAGCAAGAAGAGATGTTATGGCTTATTTTCAACACGCGATAGATTTTTCGGGCATTGTAGATGTCTAATTGCTCCCATGATCTCATTGCTTTCATATATTTCTCTGTAATCTTGAATGCTAGAAGTATTTTTTCTAGAATAGGAGGTCTTGATTAGGGAACCTCATTTTTTTTAGCTTCTTTGTTGTTTCCCATTTAATTAGATTGTTGCTTCCCAATTATTATTTTCCTCTTTTCTACTCTTAACCATAACTAAACATTAATATCTATAATAAATTAGATTAAATATAAATTTTATCCATAACATATATTAAGAGATAAATCATATCAAAGTTATAAAGTATCAATTACTATGGCAACTAATTAGAATTAATGTCATAGGTGTACTATGTATATGTATTTAGTATGTAGTACCTAAGATTAAAAAAACAATACTAAAGTAATATTTGTGTACAATGTGATTATGTATGAAATGACCATCTCTTGTGTTGTAATATTTATGTTTTGATGTAGTGATTCATTTGATATTTTTTTACAAATAGAGGATTATATATAAATTATTGTTTTTATTGATTTTGTAGAGTTTGGATATGTTAATAAAGACAATGTATCAGAGATGATTGTCATCATAATGAAATCCATATGAGGCACAAATGATTCAATTCTCTTCAATTATCATTTCTAATTCAAATCAAAATGACAAGTTTTTCTATATATGAATTTTCTTTATTTTTCCAATACTTCAACTTCTTTATTGTTTTTAAAGTCAATATTTAAACATTTTGTTTTACTCTTAATCACAATATTTACTCTGACTTAATTCTTGTTAAGCAAAATGTTATATTTTTTAATTATTTAAATGATATTTCTTCTACTTATTTTCTGAACTTTGCAACAACTCTAACACCATATAATGAGAAAATGCATTTTTATATATGTTTCGAGAAACTAGAAAAATATATTCGTGAATGTTTTCAAAATTCCACTAGTTAATAAATGAATTTCATAAAATCACAATATAAACCTATTATTTTACTAATTAACTCTTATAACACAATGATAATAATTTTTATGTTCATGGTTTCAAATTTCTCAGTTAAAATTGTATATGTTGATTAAACCATGTTAAGTGGAATGTTTGTAATTTGTCATAGTGTTATTATTTTGTAAGAGCATCCTAGTGAATTGTTGTGGAGTTTTCAATACATCAAACTTTCATGTAATTGAAATTGTGAAGATGAATTGAAATTGTAAAGATGAGGTCCTCTATTTAAGAGAAAATAAAGTACAATGAATTTTTTAGAAAAAGATGTGTGAAAATTTATCATACATATTTTAAATTAATATATTTAAATGTATATGTAAGGTGAAAAAAAATGTGAAGGCACACATCAATATAGTATTATAACAATGACAAACTTGGTTGATGCAAAGTTCTAGAAAGAAGCTTAGAAGACATTGGCGTAGACATATAAAGCAAATAATGTGACATTTTTTTATATGGCTCAGAGACTTAGAGATTTGGGGACCGTCTTTACTTGAGTCAGATTGGGCTTCAGTTGAGAGAGTCCAATCTTCTTCTTCGTCGGATCATTAGATGCAAACAGGCAATACCTTAGCACATCATCCTTGCAGAGTTTGGAGCTCAACCCTTTCGGATTGAGATAGTGTTCAGTTTGGTCTCATTCTTGCATCGTGTCTGGGGATTTGCATACTCAATAAAGAGTAGGGACCGTTACCCTTGGCATATTGCTCTTCTGAGAATATTGCTCGCTCTACTCCCTCAAGCCAAGCTAGATGTTGGTTTACAGGAGTTTCGGATCTCTTAGAGTCAGTGGGCATTCAGTTGGATCATCTCCCTCCTTTCCGATATTCCTTGGATGCTCCTAGTCACCTTCTACCTACTAGACAAGAGTTGAACAAGATCATCAGGGAGGACATCTACAGGCAATTCGTCCATGTCACCTAGGTCAATCCTCCGGGAGGGTTGCGCCCAAAGATGGTCTTCTACACTAAGCACTTCTTGGAGTTGAGAGACAGGTTCATTATTCGACCCCAGTACACGTTTCACCACTAGATGCATGCTCTTCGCATTCCTCTAGGCCAGTTCAGAGTAGGTTCTCATAGACTTTGGGTAGAGACGAACCACCAGATTGATAGGTCAGACAAAATCTGTTAGGTATGTCATTTACAGAAAGTAGAGATCGAGGTGCACTTCATTTTTGGATGCCCTATCTGCTACGAGATCAGAGGAAGGTTCCATTGCTTGTTCAGAGACTCTCAGACTGTCAAAGACTTTTTCAGGTATCCCGATCAGAGATGTTTGGCCCTATATATGTAGGAGGCTCTTAGGTTCAAAGCACATATTCTTCAAACTCCCATTAGACCAGACCCCACACAGAGAATCACGACATTTTTTAGGGTACTACCTTCAGGCAGGGGCACAAAGAGAACAATTGATACCATTTCATATCCAAACTCTGCCAGTGAGGATCTATGGGACCTCACCCCACCACACGAAACCCCAACAGCTAAACCATCTCAGATCCATCCCTGGGAGACGAACTAGGTCCTCCAAACCTCAGCAGTGCACAAACTCCCCAGACAACGAGTTAGTGGACAGTTTGTACCTCCCACTGACCCTTCATTAGGCCAAGAGACTTTGTATAATTTTTTTCAGTGCTCTTCAGTCAATCTTGGATGTTAGGAGAGATGGGTCTGATCCTCTTCGTCAGGACATTCCATATATTGTATCTTTTATGTTCCTGCATTGTACCTTTTATGTTCATGCATATTATTTTTTTTATAGGAGATCATTTGGTTCTCCCACATTTTATGGACATCATTGTACTCAACAGTCCCTTTGACCTACTTTGTGGTCATTAGTTGAACATAAATATAATTATCTGATCTTATCTAGACATCCTTTGAAATAATAACATCTAAAGAATATAAAAACCATTTTAGATCTTGTTGTACTAAGTAGATGGACTGGACTGAACCATCTTTGAAGATAGTGCATCCGACCTTGCTGGCAAGTTTGCTAGGTTATTTTCAAGGCGTGGTTTTTATATCAAGCAATAAGGTAAGGAAATTAATACTGGACAAGGTCACCCATTTTTAAAAGAAAAAAAAAGGGGAAAATAATAAAAGGCTCTGGGGGTAGTGATTCAACTATGATCTTATTTGTTAGAAAAAGGAGAATCCTACAGGCACAACGATTCAACTATGATCTTATTTGTTAGAAAAAGGAGAATCCTACAGGCACAACCCGTTGTGGTAAGAAGTTACAAGAGAAGAATGCTCGTTAGTACAATAAAAGACCCCGTCATTATATCAAAACATTGCAAGAAGAGATTCTCCAACGAAAAGAGAGAAAGAACAGAGAGAAGATATTGATTTTTCATGAACCCTAGATGTAGTTTATGACTAGATCTTGGCCCAAAAACAGACTAGGAACCCCAACACAAAATACCATGCATAGAGGAAATGCATTTACAGTGAAATCGATTAAGTACACAGACTCCTTTCTTCCTCTATACAAACAACTACTCGGTCAATTTAGACCTTCAAATTCACTGCATAATCAGCGGCTATACATGTTCAGAACTCCTTTACGAGATCTAGTAGATCTACTCCTCATCTCACAAATCTGACCCTCTTCTTCATTGATCTGATCCTCTGTGGCCAAATCTCCTCAGCCCTTCTCAGATCTGCAATCACGCTTTCCTGCAATCACATTGTGAATTCCCGCAACTGCGAATTTCTGCAATCACACCGTGAATCCCTGCAACTGTGAATTCCTGCAATCACACTGAATTCCTGCACTATGAATTCCTGCAATAAACTTGGGTTCTTCTTAAGGCTTCGACCCTAAGCCTACCATACACGGCCTGACCTTCCACGATCTTGCTTGCAACAGCTATCTCAGACATATCTCTCTATCACTCATGAATGATCTCTTGCCCAATGTGCCTCTAGGCCTCTCCATTGGCCTCTATTTATATTTCACCCTTAGATTATTTTACGAAATACTGTATTAATCCTCGGGCAATATTCACAAATTCTTAGATAGATGGTGTTTACTCAATTATACAGTGCACCTATACATCATTCTCATTCAAATTCTATATCTGATTCACCAGCCGTCATTGTGTTTATGATCTAGAGTCTACCCAAAAAAATCTGAAATGTTTCTTTATTATTCAGAGTCCACTTTAAAAATGTAAAGGTATATTTTGAACATAACTTAAAAACACGCATTTCATCTTCAACAGTTTATTTTAAACATTTCTTTGGCATGCATTGTACTTTTACTAAGTTTGTTTTGTTCCATCAGTTTTCTGTTTGTTATAACATGACTAGCATGCTGCAAGGTTGTTAATAATCCTCCAAACTGTCCTATGCAAGAGTTACAATACCAGCTGTGATTGCCACCTCCTCTCAGTGTTTGTGGTTGTTGCATGGAGAGAAGCAAAGTACATTACAGTTTTGGGTGGAAGACATATGTCACATCACATGTATGAAATAAAATGGAGAAAATTAGATGTCTTGGACAAATAAATAAATAAAATATAGATTCATTAAACCTTAGATGTTCTAAGTGGTGCACTGGGGTTTAATTTTCTTTTATGTTGCTTGATAGATCCAAGGTTAAGATGGATATCTACTGGTTAAGAATTGAAAGAGATATTATCCATTCACATGTATAAACTAAAACTGAAAAAATTTGACATCTTAGATAAATAAATAAATGAAAAAAAAAACAAAAAAAAATCATAGATCCATCTAAACCTGGGATCTTTTAAGTGGTGAGGATTCTACAGTTAGGGATTCTAATTTCTTTTGATGTTGATTATAAATGCACGGTTAAGATGGATGTCTAGTAGTTAAGAATTTGCTCAAATCATCTGCAAAATTGTAATACTAATCACATGTCCTGTCACCTTCATCTGCTCATAAAATCTCACCATGTTTCTTTTTAGTTTTTAGATGTCAACTGTCTCCCACAGCAAAAGCATATACCTGTTTACCAACCACAAGCCAACTACATCCCGGATTCTTTTTTAACCTCCTGGCTTTCATCATTTTTCGCACCTTTCCAATGTCATTCCACATACCAGCGGTAGCATAGATATTGGACAGTTGAACATAAGGTGAAGGGTTTTCGGGATCCAATTCAAAAAGCCGTTCTGCTGCATATTCTCCTAATTCTATATTCTTATGGATTCTGCAGGCACCAAGTAAAGAACCCCACACAGTAACACCAGGTTCTACTGGCATTTTCTTGATTAGCTCTTGGGCATCATCAAGCCTCCCAGCACGGCCAAGGAGGTCAACCATGCAACTGTAGTGTTCCATCACAGGTGTAATGTGATAATGCTTACTCATTAAATCAAAGTACTGGCGGCCCTCATTCACCAGCCCTGCATGACAGCAGGCAGACAAAACACCAAGAAATGTGACATGATTTGGGTTCATACGCAACTGTAGCATTCCCTCAAACAGCTCAAGGGCTTCCTTAGCACATCCGTGTATGGCATACCCTACAATCATTGCAGTCCACAAGACAACGTCTCGGTAATGTATGTTGTCAAATACTATTTGTGCACTCTCTAGGCACCCACACTTAGAATACATATCTACAAGAGCACTTCCCACAAAGGCATCACAGCGGTATCCACTTCTAATGATGACTTCATGGATCTCTCTGCCTTCTTCCAGAGCTGCCAAGTCGGAACACACCGGGAGAGCAACAGCAAACGTCTCTGCGTTTGGCTTCACAGCGGTCAGCAGCATTTGTTGAAACAACTTCAGGGCATCCTCTGTGTGCCCAGCCTGTGCATAACCAGCAATCACAGCGTTCCATGAGATGACATCTTGTTCGGGCATCTCCCAAAGCAGTTTCAAGGCTTCATCATGATACCCATTTTGTGCATATCCTGTAATCATTGCATTCCACGATACCACATCTCTTATGGGCATTTTCCAAAAGACATTCACTGCCTCTTCAACATATCCACTCTGAGCATATGCTGCAATCATAACATTCCATGAGACCATATCTCTTTTTGGCATTTTGTCAAACATAATCAATGCATTGTCAATACTGCCGCATTTTGCATACATATCTACGAGGGCATTCTCAACATTGACATCATATTGAAATCCACTTCTAATTATTTCTTCATGGATCTCTTTCGCTTGTTCAAGCGAACCCAAGCTCGCACATGCCGGTAGAAGACTGGCAAATGTGATCTTGTTTGGCCGAACACCAGACTGCCGCATCTTACAATAAAATTTCAAGGCCTCCTGCCCATACCCTTGCCTGGCATAAGATGCAATCATGGCTGTCCAAGACACCAAATTCGGCTGGGGCATTTGCCAAAAGAGATCCAGGGCTTCCTGAAAACATCCATTCTGCGCACATCCCGTAATCATTGCGTTCCACGAGACGACATTTCTTTCAGGCATTTTCTCGAACATTTTCAGGGCTTCCACAAGCTGGCCATTCTGAGCATATCCAGCCACCATGGTATTCCCTGATACCACATCTGGTTCGGGAATTTTGTCAAACACACGGCGTGCAAACTCTAATTCTCCACATTTTGCAAACATGTCCACTAGGGCATTTTGCACAAAAGCATAAGACTCGAATCCACCCCTAATCACTTCTTCATGGATCTCCTTGCCTTTTTCAAGATCACCCATGTGGGCACAAGAAGACAGAATACTGGCAAAGGTAAACTCATTTGGTTTGATCCCTACCCGTTTCATTTGATAAAACAGATCAAAAGCCTCCTCGTTATGATCATGCCTGCTATAAGCCACAATCATCACTGTCCACGACATAACGTTACGTTCAGGCATTTGATCCAGAACTCTGCGGGCGTCTACCAGACTTCCACACTTGGCATACAGTATTAAGAGCTTGTTTTTTAAATAAGTATCAGGGTCTAATACCGTCTGTATCATGTGGGTATGGAGTAGTTTTCCCTCTAAAAGGGCTTTCTTGTTCACAAACGTCTGCAGGAGAGAAGCATAAGTAGAGGAATCTACGGGAACACCATGACAGTCCATAGCGTGCAACATTTGCATGGCCTCTTTCACTCGGCCTTGCTTACTTGCTCTACTCAAATCAGAGTTCATGTCATTGACATCAATTTTATCTCGCAGATGTTGTTCAGTTTGAGAAGCAATTGACATAGCTTTAATGGCGCTTTTTCTGAGAATATACTTGGGAAACAAATCCACAGCCACTGCCATAGATAGAAATCCTGCCGCTGCCGTGTTCTGCTCTGCATTTTCCCACTTCTAATTGAAGTGGTTTCAAAGGGTTTGTATAGTTCTACATGGTTTCTGGATTCATGATCCATTTCAGTTCACTGAAACCCCAAATTTATTAGAAACAACATTTGTTTTAATCTGAGCGACGGCAAAGCGGGATTTCGTTAGTTTCAGGTGTGTGTTAGCAGTTCATAGAGTGATTATATAGGGATTCTTGAAATCGATAAGTCATTTTTCATATTAAATTTAGCAATTTTATTGGCAATTTGTAAATAAGGGTTTATTTATTATTATTTTTAAAGAAAAAGTATGCCATCAAAAATAATTGATTGGTTTGTCGCACAAATTTCCACTCTTGCAAATTGATTCATGAGGAAAGTCAGCGCCTAATGTTGCAAATTGATTCATGAGGAAAGTCAGCGCCTAATCTATTAGAAACAGTTTTAGGTTTTATTTCAAGATTAAATTGGCAATTTCAATCTGGGAGTTTCAACTATATATAATAGTCATGAGAAAATTAGTTTTCTTTGGGATCATTCTGGATAATAACTTAATAACTTTAATGAGGTTATATGATATGGTAATATTTAATTTTAATTTCATACCAAAAAAATTAAATATTATTTTGATTGCAATTTAATTTTTTATTTTATTTAGATTTTTGTAATTTGATTTTTGTAATTTAATTAATAATTAGTATAGATTTATTTTAATTTTAGATTTATTATGTCTGAAGAGAATCAAATTTTTTGAAGTCTAAATTTTTTCTAAATTTTGCATTCAAAATGAAATTTACATTTCAAGAGATTTGATCCCTCTCAACACTGGATAAATATAGAATTATGATAGATCTATACTAACTTTTACCTCACACAAAAACTATCTATCTATATATATATATATATATATTAGTTTTTCCTTTATATATTTGAAACACTGATTAATTTTTACTTTGATAAAATTTACTTCACACTAACTTGTTTTAACTATGCTATTAATTTATTTGTTTTTTGCAAGCAATGTTTTAGTTTTGTAAGTATTCTAAATTCACACAATATTTTAGACTTAATAAGAGTTGACCTTCGTTTAATCAATTTCAAGTTTTGGCAAATAATCTTATATGATTTTTTACATTATAGGGAAAACTCAATCTAATATTTTGTGTAATGGAAAATGGGGTGTGAGTTTGTTGTGTGAAGCAAGGCTAAATTTACAGACTAATAATCTTCTTTCATTACTATAGCTTACACATTATATAGTTTAATAATTTTTTAAGAATAAACATACTTTAATTAAGAATTTTTGAAGAACAAATATATCTTAATTAAAGTTTTGGGCATTATCATTAGTTAAATGAACCTTACTCTTTTTGTTTTCTTTAATTTTGTCCATGCTTAATTTCCTTTTGTGATCAATAATATTATTGTATATATGTGTTTTTGGTTAAAAAGTTTAATTTAGCTAACATATTCAATATTTTTCTTTATTTTTTATTAATTAACTGACATATATTTTTATTTATTTTTTAATGTAACATTACGTGTCCGTATACTTGGTTGTAGAGTGTTCTCCACTTAATAAAAAAATGGATCACATGTTGAGACATTATTACTTAATATTTAATAATTACAAAACTATATATATATAACATTGCTTATGGATTATATCTTGACATTAACTAATACTTAATAATAAAATTATCTTAATAATAGATTACTATTTCATAATTATTTCTTTTGTTGCGTTGAAGAAAAAGTTATTATTTTCTTGTTTAAAGATTCTTTGAATGTTATTAATTGGCTTAATGTTTTTGAAAGATGTCATAATCACACATGGTTACCAATTTTGAAAGAGATCTTACCGTTGAAACAACAATTTAATTATATCTCTTGTTACCAACCATTTAATTATATCTCTTGTTACCATATTTACGGAAAACAAAACAATGACATAAATTTATGTTCTAAAAAGACACTAAACAACTCATGGGTTTTTGGCCGATGTTGAAGCATATAAATGGAGCGGTCCAGAATTTACAGCATCAGCCTTTCGCTGAAGGATAACAATTTTTATTTCACATATCATTCAACCATTTGATAGACATCTTATATGTCGGTAGCGGGTATTATATGTGACTTCAGTTTTTGTTATGACTCTAAAGCACAAGTCTTTTTATAACAGGATATGGATATGGACATGATTTCTCTTATTGATGATAGATCATGCTTACGGGGTAATTTGTCTGAGCCTGGTTTTTTATTTTTTAGTCACTATCGGGACAAAGTTGGTATGTCCATGGATGCATATATCAAATGTAACTTTTTTTTTATAATAAAACGTTAAAAATTTAAAAAAAAAAAATTCAGAATTATTTTATTAATTATTTTATTTATATTTAATAAAAAAAATTTAATATAACATAATGAAAAATATGGTTAAAAATATAACAATTACCAAAATAAAATTGAAAGTGTTTAATATTTAATTTTACAAATTATTTAAAAAAAACAAAACATTATGGCTTTCCATGGATAAAATTATCTAGTAAACGTCTTCCCTGTAATGGATAAAATTGCATTAGAGCCTAAGCATATTGCATTGCAAAGTATTTAGTAAATATGATATATGGAATAACATTATTTAAAATTTGTTTTTTTGATAAACCACTTCACTTCATATTCATTAAAATAACTTAATTATATATTGATCAAAGTTTGATTCACCAAGAAACTGGCTTTCCATACAACAACAAAGAGAGATACTGACAAAAAATCAATCCACAAACTAGTAGGATACACAACAATGTATACCCAACTGAAGAGCATTGAATAGAGCAGTTGAATTCCACAGAAATAGTAACACCATATTTCACCACAACGTTCCCCTCCAAAATCAACTTAGCTTTTGTCCATCTGTCATTAGGATGCCCGTTAGATTATATGTTAGACCGTTAGATTATATGTTAGACGATCAAACAATGTTAGACGATCAGACAATTTTTAGCGATTTGATCAAAAGTAGTTTCAATAATCGGTTAAATCAGTTGTTTATGGTTTATGGTTTATCAAATGCAATGGTGAATAACAGATCCACAGGCACCTTCTGACATCTTGCAGGGCGCCCTGGACTCATATTGTGGACCGGGCAGAGCCGATTGCAGTGAAATTCAGTGGAACCATCCCTGCTTTCTGCCCAACACGCTCGTTGCCCATGCCTCATATGCTTTCAATATTTACAGGCAGAAGAATAAGCACCAGGGGGTTTCTTGCCATTTCAATGTCGCCGCATTTATCACAGAAAGCAATCCAGTACGCTTGAAAACCAGTGACTAGATCCAATAATATTTATGAAAAACCAGTGAATAGATCTATTATTTTTTACGGAATACATTGATGATGTTGTCTCTTTCTTCTATTTTTCTTTGTGATTTAACTGCATCTTGGGTTTTCTTTGTGTGTATTTTACCGTTTCAGGCCATGCCGTCGTTGATTCTGTTACGCAAAAGCTGAGAGGAACCCGCCGCTTGCAGAACATCCCACCGGCTTGGATGAAAAGATTGAAGATTTTGAAAATAAAGTCTTATTGGAGCAGTGGCAGATTGGGAGAAAGAAAGAGCCCTTGATCTCAGAGGTGGCGAAGGAGAATTCAACAGATTTCAGTCTCATAGCAGAAACAATAATACGCTGCTTCCACTTACCAAGTATCCACGGGGAGATGAACAATAAATTATTAAACCCATATAGAAAAATTTAGTTAATTGTGAAATGATTACATCCGGATACAGATATAATGTAATAAATAAGAAATGAAATTGGTGAAGACATCCAGCCAACAAAATGTCCTGCTAAGAGGGTTAGCCAGAAATTTTCGTTTCCACCCGGCTCTGGTGATATATTTTCCTGGTCCCTTCTCGTCTCCCCTTTCCTATAGTTTTGAAGGATTGGTCATAGTTGGCTCCGGCAACATGGCAGCCGAAGTCACCAACTTCTGTAATTCGAATTGTTAATTGACCAATTTGACATGCCAATCCAAGTCGGTCATGTTTATCATTTCAAGGCATCATTTTTGAAATTTACTACTTGCCATTGTTTTGGCATACTTTCGACACCAAGCTTCTTCAAGAAAAAGTGATAGTCAACATTTTTGTTCTAGCATAAACAAAGAGGTTAACAAGGTGTTGCAGAGGAGTGATTGTAGGTGTGGTTTCATTCATTCCTTCTGCGGATGAAATACTATGCCAGATTCCAATGTAATAATTTGAATGACTTCCTAATCATTGGGTAAAAGAATGTAGTGCATAAGCGGTTTCAATATTCTCACTTGCTTTAGTAATTTGAAATATTTGGACAACTTTTTACTCTCATAAATATCTCAGGATCTTGACATTCTCTGTTTACATAAATATCACACATGGTTATGTTTAAGACATTTGAATTTTAATGTATTTTAAATATTACTGTTGTTATATTTCGAAGAAATATATTGTATTTCATTGCTGGTTATGCTAATGGAAATTTTACTCTAAGTCCGTTGTTTTAGAACTTTGAGTCTTTGGCACTACCGTTTTTAGAATTTCAATAATGTTTGCCAACTTCATTTTTTGACCATCTTAAAAATGGTGTCAAATTTACAGATGTGTCCATTTGTATTCTCAATGTTGGTGTATAACTAGAGTCGGTTTTGAAACTTGGGCAAATTATGCCACCTTCTGCTTCTCAATAATCAAACAACTCTTCTCATAGTATTTGGAAAGCTAAAGTGTAAATTCATGTACTTGGTGAGGTTTGAATAAATGTTGGTACCGATTCCATAGGTGAGTTATTTGATCTTATTTTTTTTGAGATTTATGTCACCACATAACTAGTTTTTGAACTCTAACTGTTGAGATTATGTCTTCATTGCTTCCCCGTTTTACTGACAGGTTTATGGCTTCGATTCAAACCAAGTTTTGTATTTTAATGAAAACTATGCCTATTTCACTATTGATGCAGAGCATTCCTATGTAGTTGACAATCTTACATCACTAAAAAATATTTCATTTTAATTTGTTTTCATTTTGGTAAAAAAACCTGTTGAGAATACTCCACATAACAACTAGTAATTGGTGAGAAGTGGAGCTAGTTGAAATGGTCAACTTTGATTAGGAGACTTTAAGGAGGCTTAGGGCCTATTAAAGGAGGAACCATTTCCCTTGGAAGTAGCGTTTGGTAGCTCAGCAGTTTAATTGAATATTGGCGGCAAAGCCTTGTTAAAAAGCAAGTAGAGCTTGGTAATAGCTCAGAGGAGCTGGTGGAACAGAACTGGTAGATCTGTGGACTCCAGTGACTGTCATTACAGTCTAGTGGAGGTATAGCAAGGCCTTAAGCCTGTATGTAGAGGAAACAGAGTTCGATTCTGTCAAAGATATTCTTAGATCCCTGTTGAGGTGTTTTATTGCAAAGGCAACATGCCCATAAGCCTGGTAAATGTAAGATTATCACTATTGTTCTTTAACTAGTGTGAGAAATAGAGCTACTGAGCTTGTAATGTGTTACGGGAATAATTCCCCTAGGGCTTTGGGTCAGAACCCCAACAGAGCAAGAGTAATCTACAACAAGAAACACACATACAACTCAGGCAATATGCTTAAATAAACAAATTATGCGAGGTTGAACATACCCGGATGTCCTTTGTTTGGGTAGTTCCGGCCAGGGTTCAAACCATCTGCAACTCCGGATGATCTTTGAATCTGCAAATCAACCAATTCGAATACACATAGCAACATATAGATAAAGAATTTTAATGAAATCAACTTTATATCATATAAGTAAATGGTTAGTTATACATCAAAATAGTCATTCATGCATGAACCATAATAATAACATCAGATGCATAAACAAAGTCGATCTCAGCAACAAGACATTGTTTCTTTTTATTGTAGAAAAATATAATGAACATGGAAAGAGTTAACTTGAGTCTTCCTCTTTCGGCTCTAAGAAGAACCATCCTCCAGGTCTGTCCAGTCCCAGTGTTCAACAACCTCCTTCCATAACCAATACCATGATATCTCAAGCAAGTGGGAAAATATCAACACTTAAGGAAACAAGGGTTTCCTGAACTTGGGGAAGTGCTTGAAGCATAGGGATACTTCAGACTTGATCGGGGGCTAATCTCAATATAGTAATTCTCTCTTCTCTCCTCCTTAAGGCCTTCCCATAGAAGTATTTTTATACTTCTCCCAAATTAGTTTTTTGGTTGGGAAACAGTTGGGAACAGTTGGGCCACGAGCACTAGGAGGTAATCAATAGGTAAAACCCATGAACTCCGCCCATATTTAAGGAAATTTAATTTTTTAAGTGTTTTAACACATATACGCGGGTTGGGTATTGACTAACTTGTGTGTACATGCTTTTATCATAGGGAAAAGAAGCGTACAGGGAGTAAAACACTGTTTTTTAAATATTTGGACCAAATCTGGAAGGAGGGGTTGCCCTGGGCCATAAACCAAGCATCACAAATACCAAGGGTGATATTTGGAGCTATAACAGATGCCCCCTAATATATGAGGTCAAAAGGGGTACATGATGGCCGAAATGTATTAAGTATATGGAAAGGAAACCTGTTGAAAACTGAGAAGGACTTTAGCAGATTTCAGCCTGCCAAGCCACCGAAAAGAAGATCAGAAAGAGACAATTGTCTGAGGCGAGCATACCCATGCTCAGAGAAAGTAAAGCATGTCCGCATATCAAGTACAAGCGGATCCACTATGTATACAAGTATAAAAGACTGAAAGTACATAATGAATCATCTGATTGTGATCGAACAAGTACATGTCTGAACATCACATATATAAGAAGATGATCAATGAAGTTGAAGGATAAAGCTGATCACTGATGTCAAAAACTAATCCCAATAGTACCAAATAAACATGATGGAATAAGATGATACTACATCGCAACTTGGATGCCAACATATAAGATGTCGTTGTGAAGAACTGCAACATATAATGTGGATGGTGTCAACTAGCAGCAACAGGAGCAACTGACAAGTGAACCAAAGAATGCTGATGCAACCCGAGGTCTTCACCGACCGCTGTGGTACATTTCTACACAATGGGAATAAATGATCTGAATTCGACCATGTGAGAAATCATTTGATTGCCAGTCATTGATGTATACCGTTAACAAACGTGAGACTACCCATCGATAATGATAATGAGAGTCAAGGTACCCAGTACAATCTAGCAAGTGTGAATGAATGAGCTGAGGTCTAACACCTAGAATAATCTCTCAATTAGGGGACAACGATAGTTTCCCACTATCGATAGCAAAGGATATGCCACTGATGACTGCAAACCCCAAGATACTGCCAAATGGACTCTAGATCTTTGCCCCAGAGCAATGAGTCGTAGTCGATAGGGAAAGATTTGCTAGAAGGAAGGCATTAAGGCATCCTTCATCAATATAGTGCAAGCGTAACCCGTAGGCCAATAATGTGGAAGGAATCATACGAGAAAAGATGTAGTAACCCAACCGAAGCATGTTTTTGGCGTACACAAGATGTAGCTAGCGCATGATAGAAACCCTCTGAACCAACCAATAATGAAAGCTGACACAGAGGCGAGGAATCCACCAATGGGGTCAAATGGAAACCAAGGCACTGCATGCAGTAATAATGAAAGCTAATGTCGAACAAAAGGGAAACCACTCAGTAAAAGACCCATGATATTGATCGATGCTGAGCACAAGGTGACCTATCAATAATGAAAATAGGGTCAGGGTGTGGCTCTAGGCTTGTCCTCAGAGCAATATGTCATCGTCGATAAGGACAAGACCCGCTAGCAAGAAGTCAATGGAGACCTTCTCAAACCGGCACGAGCAAAGGACCAATATAACTGATGTGATGACAAACAAGACACTGACAACCAGGGATGGCCAACTGAAAAATAGGTCAAGAGACACCACAGAGAGGCCGACTCAGGCTTACTTCCCTTGAACAAAAGCACGACTCAATGATGACTATGTGGCAGCATATGATAACTCTGTATAAGTTCGTCATGTAGGAGGCACAAGCGAACTCTCCATATGATTGGAAGAGATAACCAATCGGAGGAGAACTGACTCAATAACAAGGTTAAGGCGTACCTAAGTCAAACTAAATCCCGCCCAAAATGGAGGAGAGACTTTCTTTTGAGTGCTTTGTTCAAGGGCGACACAACTGACTCTAGCTACAAACAATATATGGAAATTTTGTCCCGCTCCTGCTCTTTTTGGAATATATAATTTTTCTTGTCTTTTTCTTTAAGATGGAAAAAGAATAAAAGAATGCCATAGTACAGTGGAAAGAACAAGTGTGAGTGAAACAGATGATCTAGTTCCTGGGATGGGAACAATCCTCTGCTCAATGCAGGGAGGAAAAACTGTTCAAGGACACTCAAAGGGATGTTCCTTCCACGGATCAAATGGTGTGTCAAGTTGCAGAAGCTAAGTGATTGCAGTTTTGAGTTTGCAGGAGACATGGTCAGATAAGTGGCTTAAAGAGGAGTCCAAGTGAAGCCGGCTTAAGGCCAAAAGGTGCAAATAGTCAAAATGCAATGCAATAGTACAACTCAACACAAAGGAACCTTTAGGGTATAAGGCCAGAACGAAGCGAAGAAGCAAAGAGAAATGAGTCTTCAATGCACAAGTCATGGCAGGACTAAAGAGGACTCCCGAGCCTACACAATATATCAGCATGGGCAACAAATGTCAGTGAGGTGCTAACTACGATGCCCATGTAAATGATGGCTCTACCATCATTGCCAATTCTGTTACGGGAATAAGTCCCCTAGGGCTTTGGGTTAGAACCCCAACAGAGCAAGAGTAATCTACAGCAAGAAACACACATACAACTCAAACAATACGCTTAAATAAAAAAACTATGCGAGGATGAACATACCTGGATGTCCTTCGTTTGGGTAGTTCCAGCCAGGGTTCAAACCCTTTGCAACTCTTGATGATCTTCGAATCTGCAAATCAACCAATTTGAATACACATAGCATCATATAGATAAAGCATTTTAATGAAATCAACTTTATATCATATAAGTAAATGGTTAGTTATACATCAAAATAGTCATTCATACATGAACCATAATAATAACATCAGATGCATAAACAAATTCGATCTCAGGAACAAGACAACGTTTCTTTTTATTGTAGAAAACTATAATAAACATGGAAAGAGTTCACCTGAGTCTTCCTCTTCCGGCTCCAAGCGGAACCGTCCTCCAGGTCCGTCCAGTCCCAGTCTTCAACAACCTCCTTCCATAACCAATACCATGATATCTCAAGCAAGTGGGAGAATATCAACACTCAAGGAAACAAGGGTTTCCTGAACTTGGGGAAGTGCTTGAAGCACAGGGATACTTCAGACTTGGTCAGGGGATAATCTCAGTATAGTAATTCTATCTCTTCTCTTCTCCTTAAGGCCTTCCCATAGAAGTCTTTTTATACTTCTTCCAAATTAGTTTTTTAGTTGGGAAACAGTTGGGAACAGTTGGGCGACGGGCACTAGGAGGTAAACAACAGGTAAAACCCATGAACTTTGCCCATAGTTAAGGAATTTTCTTTTTAAGCGTTTTAACACATATATGTGGGTTGGGTATTGACTATGCGAGGATGAACATACCTGGATGTCCTTCGTTTGGGTAGTTCCAGCCAGGGTTCAAACCCTTTGCAACTCTTGATGATCTTCGAATCTGCAAATCAACCAATTTGAATACACATATCATCATATAGATAAAGCATTTTAATGAAATCAACTTTATATCATATAAGTAAATGGTTAGTTATACATCAAAATAGTCATTCATACATGAACCATAATAATAACATCAGATGCATAAACAAATTCGATCTCAGGAACAAGACAACGTTTCTTTTTATTGTAGAAAACTATAATGAACATGGAAAGAGTTCACCTGAGTCTTCCTCTTCCGGCTCCAAGCGGAACCGTCCTCCAGGTCCGTCCAGTCCCAGTCTTCAACAACCTCTTTCCATAACCAATACCATGATATCTCAAGCAAGTGGGAGAATATCAACACTCAAGGAAACAAGGGTTTCCTGAACTTGGGGAAGTGCTTGAAGCACGGGGATACTTCAGACTTGGTCAGGGGATAATCTCAGTATAGTAATTCTATCTCTTCTCTTCTCCTTAAGGCCTTCCCATAGAAGTCTTTTTATACTTCTTCCAAATTAGTTTTTTAGTTGGGAAACAGTTGGGAACAGTTGGGCGACGGGCACTAGGAGGTAAACAACAGGTAAAACCCATGAACTTTGCCCATAGTTAAGGAATTTTCTTTTTAAGCGTTTTAACACATATATGTGGGTTGGGTATTGACTAACCCGCGTGTACACGCTTTTATCACAGGGAAAAGTAGTGTACAGGGAGTAAAACAGTGTTTTTTAAATATTTGGACCAAGTCTGGAAGGAGGGGTTGCCCTAGGCCATAAACCAAGCATCACAAATACCAAGGGTGATATTTGGAGCTATAACATAATGTAAACTGTATTGTGTTGAATGAAAGAGCTATTAAGCATGTCCATTAACACTGATACAAGTATTGTTGACAAAATTTTTGTAGTGATACCTTTTTTAGTGTAGTAGTTACAATTTATTTCTGCTGAAAAAATAAATCAGTTCATGAAGTCCAATTCCATTATATTAAAGAAGCTAGGATATTTTTAGCAATGTAGTTTGTTGTCCACTCTGTAATTGCAAGCATTCAATTGCTAGATTTATTTAGTGCCTCAGGGGCATCTGCATCAAGTGATTACATCATAGTGGGTTGATCCAGTGGTGAGGACAACTCCAGCCAAGCAGATTGTTGGATAAAGTTGTCAAGGTACAGAAACAGCGCCAGCTTTGGGACTGGGTAGATACTGTTCTAAACTGCAGAGAGAGCTACATGGAAGAGTAGATTAGGGCACATAGAAGGGGATTCTCTGTATGGAGAGGTTGAGGAAGACCATGTAGAGGAGTTGTTAATGAAGAGATATAGAGATGTTGAGAGCCATAACAAGAAGGTTAGACGCTATGGAAGCTTCTCAAAGAAGGGGAACAATAACAGTAGTAGATTATGACAATGAGGACATAAGAGGTGAGGTAAAGGAAGAAGTGATAGCAAATTTGTTTTGCTGGTCATCTTCTCTCTTACCTTGAGGCCGTACGACGGTCATACGGGCCGCACACAGCCCCCCTCTCTCTCCCTGGGTGATAAAATTGCTTGCTGGGCATTGCCCATTAGCTATTGGGCGCTCCATTTGATTGTTAGGTGTTTTCATTAGTTGCCAACGCCTTCTTGGGAGAATGGATGGTTGATTATGGAGTAAAGAAAAGAAAGGAATACAACAATATTTGGTAAAGGTACCAGGATATTTCAGTCTTGGGGTGGAGGACTTGTTAGGATAAATCCATATTTCCTTCGTGGCATACCAGTCTTGCAGGATACTTGAAACAATCCATATTTTTTTAATAAGTTTAGTGTTATTATCACTCTCTTATCCATTTCCATTGGATTTTGAATTTGTAGATTAAAAAAACTCATTAGGATTATGAGTAAGCAAGGCAAGTCCTTAACATATCATTTGAGTGGTCCATGATGGTTGTGGATTAGAATTGTTGCGCAAATATACTGATACAAAAACATGTGTATATGCTCTGCTTTTTATTTTCATGCAATTTCTTAACTAATAAGGATGCAATTTCAATAATCTCATTATAGATGTTGGTGATGCTTTCACTGGTTCCACTAAATTTGAGTTGATAGATGAAAACATGCATTATCTGTATTCGAGACGACTCATATTAGCTTTAACTAATGGAACTTACTTAAGCATATCATGCCTTCCCTGCCACAAAAGTAATAAACGTTTTAACCTTATTGCCTTGTTTTCCCAATTAATAATTTAGAGTGGGTTGCTCCATTCTTGAGCTGATTGGTAAAAGGAGAAAATGACTTAACTAAATAATTGTTATTCACAACATTGTTATCTGGTTACTTGTGTGCAGGATACACAGAAAGAGGAGCCAGCCAACCAATTTGGAGCAGACATTGCAGAGAGAACAAGGCTTGGAACTATCAGAAGAACAAAGAACAGTAGAGATCCTTGTACAATGCAGAGGGAAAAGACCCAATAGCCTCTCTAAATATAGAGTCCTCTATCCAACATTGAGATAGAAAATAGATTTACAACTTCCACAATGAATCTGTGTTCGTAAGTGGGCTACAAGTCCATTTATGGATCATAACGTATCAGAGCAGCTGCATCCTTGACTGTGACTCAACTGCTAAAACTATGAAGAGAACATTGCAGGCCTGAACATGGGCAAAGCAAACAGAGAGAGATTGGAAGACTTAAGAGCCAACAATGTTGAGACTTGAGAAGAGGACAAACACTTGAAAGAGAAGGTCCAAATGTTCAACCAGAGGATGGCAAAGATGGAGAAGCACCTTGAGACCTCTACCAAACTATTTCCATTACTAAAGAAGAAGTTTGATGAATGTCAAGATTCCCTCATTACAGTCATCATAGATTGGGATAAGCATAGAGTGAAGCTTGTATGCCTTGGTGAGGTGGTCATCTAGATGGATAGTTGGCAAGAAAGTGGGTTCACTCAAATGATGGTACAACTACAACAATAGTTAGTGGAGAAGGAGGAGGCCTTGGCAAGGTTCCAAGCATCTGTCCAAGACTATGAGGAAGCAATACCACCTTCATTGCCATTGCTAAAGCCAACACCATGACTAAAACCACCTTTTTAAGCTCACTTTCTGTAGACATTTCTCTAGTGCAGATTGGTGACTTTGAAAAAGCATACTAGAGGCATTAGTTCCAAGATCCTAAAGAAAATGGGCTATGATGAACAAGGATTAGGAAAGTCAAGGAATTCTAAACTCCATTATAGCTACACAGAGGCCAAGCATAATGGACTAGACTTTGATGGAAAAATGGAAAGGCCCATCACCATCAAGACCATTTTGTAAACCCAAAGACATGCTGGTGTTGGCCTATTCATCAGGAGAAGTAGCAACAACAAATGTAGTAGTCCACTATCATCTTAGCCTTCTTGTGGAAGATTGAAGGTGGGTAGCAATGAGAAAAACTCATAGGCTTAACCTACACTAGCACTCTAAGAAAGCAACAAGAAGATCAAAGGAGACTAGGAGGTCTTCCTCAAACAAAACATTCATCCTTTGTCATTGCTGCAATAAGAGAGGCCATAACATTGCTAGTTGTTGGTATGCAATGGCTTGCTCACTTTATAGAAAGAAAGGCCATCTTGTGGCATCTCACTGGGAGGAGCAAGCCATATACCATAGGCCTAAATGTTTACAGAGGAAGGAGGAGAGAAATACCTCTCTACAACAAAAGACTTGAAGAAAATGATTCTCTCAAGAATTCCATACCACAACACCAAGAACTTTTACCACCATTGTAAGTTGAGTTCACATTGGGAAGAAAAATGTTGATGGCTTGATCTAGAGTTTCACCCTATGAACTACACATCTAGGAGAAGTGTGTGGAAAGTGAAGATAGAAGAAGATGAAGAGTTTCCTACATCTCCAATCCAAGGAATAGAAGCTAGCCATAGAGCTATAGGAATTCAAGTATGGAGCTAGCTAAAGACTGTGTGGAGTTGTGAAACACTGAGTAGACATGTTTTCTTATTTTAAGTAAATTCGATAAGAGTATAAAATGGTTTACAGTTTGACTGGGATTGTATAATGTTTCTTTATCAATCAATATAACTTCACGGTGAGCTACTTTTACTTATCAATTTGTATCTCTTGCATTGAAAAATTAACTTTCGCACATGTTTGTCAATTTGTGATTCTTTTGATATGGGATGCAGTTTAACCTGTAACTTATTTAGTGTTGGATGTGAGAGATTATGGTTTCCAGATTTGTATAAATTCATATTATCAATCAAAATTACTATTAAGAAATTATGCCTTCTAAATTTGTACAGGTTGATATTATCAATCAAAATTTCTATTACACCATTGGATGAATAAAGAACATTTCTATTACACGATTAGATGAATAAAGAACTGTAGCGATCCATTGTAATAACATTAATAAGAATGTTGAAAAGTCAAAAGATCTTAATCATTTAATAAATTGAATCAACGATTGCTAAGTCATCATTTAATAAATTGAATCAACAATTGCTCAGTGTTTTTGGATAGACAATATTTATGATAGCTTGGAATTTGTTTCAATTATATATTATTACAGCACTGAAGTGGTTCATAATCTTGATTTGTACAAATTGAAAGCCTAAGTCCACTTTCACCTTAACCTAGAGCATAACATAACTGTTTAAATATTAGACTAGACCTTAACTTGAGCATAATATAATGCTTTATATATATGCATCGCAAAATAATAGCACCTGGCTCCCTGAGACCGTCTGAATGGGTGTTACTTCAAAGGCATGCGAACTGCCAGTGAGCTATGTGTGAACTGCATTGTGACGAGGAAAATGAGGAAATTAAAAAATTATTTAAGACGGCGTCTCTAACGTGAACAATGCGTAGTAAATTCCCTAAAATTTTGCGTCCTGCTTTATTTCTTCGAAGTTCCACATATTTCCATCTATTCAAAATTTGGAGTTTATCCTAAAATTCCTTTAGATAATATTTTTAGTAAAGTGATTTGTAAAGGAGTGTCAATTTTCTTGACGGTGAGATATGGTTTTAATATACCTAACATTACATAAAAAGGTGCTTATATCGTATTTAATAGTTTTTAAAATAAACATAATATTCATATTTATTTTTCATTCTAAGAAAACAATAATTCATATCTATTTTTTATTTTTTATTTTAAGAAGGGAGGAGATTAATTAAAAAAATTAATATTTTATTTTTATGTTTAGAAATAAATAAGGAATATTTTCGAAAAGCACTAATCTGTGACTTAAAAGTTTATCAAGGTTGGTAGTTTAACAAATGTTTTTAAAATTAAATAGAATATTAGTATAAATGGACAATTTAAGAGTGTTTTTCATCTTCAACCATTTTAGAATAAAGTGACAATTTTTTTCATCTTGTAACATTTTGGGAATGGACCAACTCAAAGTTTTAATATTGCTTGGTTCTACTTTTGCCTACAAGTGACGGTTTGGAAGTGCAGGGTTCACCTTTCTCTATATTCTGCCATGCAAACACCGCAACTGTAGCTCCCCATCATTTCTCCTTAAATGAGAGTGGCAATGAGTATATAGGGTTCACCTTTTTCTATATTCTGCCATGCAAACACCGCAACTGTAGCTCCCCATCATTTCTCCTTAAATGAGAGTGGCAATGAGTATATTTTAGGAAATGATCGACGGATGCAAATTATTACAAATGACTCCATCAACTCGGTATTGTGCTTGCAGCAATGACTTACAAATCTGAAAATGTTTCATTAATGAAAATTTGACCACGGTTTGGAGGTGCAGGGTTCACCTTTCTCTATATTCTGCCATGTAAACACTGTAATTGTAGCTCCCCATCATTTCTCCTTAAATGAGATTGGCAAGGAGTATATTTTAGGAAATGATCGACGGATGCAAATTATTACAAACGACTCCATCAACTTGGTATTGTGTTTGCAACCGTGACTTACAAATCCGAAAATGTTTCATTAATGAAAATTTGATGGTTTCACATTTTTCCTCCGTGTTCAAAAATATTTCTTTACAAGTTTTGTTATCGATAAAGGTGAATTATAATCCTTGCAACTAGGAATGATTGTGAGGATGCAGTTGGGGTGTTTGCTTTGAAGAATATAAAGAAAGGCGATTTCATCCCATGTAATTATCGGTATGGATAGTGTTTTCTTTGAAGAATATAAAGAAAGGTGATTTCATCCCATGTAATTACCGGTAGGGATATTTTCATTATCCTCTGCTTTTAATTTTGCTAAGATCATAGCCCGTAATAGACATATGCCATCCCTGGTTTATAATTAGGGTTTGGAAAATCCTCTAATGATAAGAAGCTTTATGTTGTGGAGGAAAATATTTGCAGCTCTATTTTCGATATCGTCTTTTAGAGGAATTTAATTTACCCCACTAAGGTTCGGGATTAAGTTGTGCATTAAAATGCAATGCATGATTTTATTGCAAAATATTTAAAAATAGGTCCATAATGCATGAAATGAAATTAAATGTCAAAGATGCCAAGTTAATATAAGAAAAAGCAGGAAGACAATTAACATTTAGACAATCAAGCATATGCAAAAAAAAGCAAACATTTATAGTAATGAGAATATGAGAACAAGAGATTGGCAACAATCTATCTTATTTTGATTGTAGGTATCTCTGAGATTGTCTCAGAATATGAGAATAATATATTGACAACAATTTATATATCTCAGATCGATTGATAATATGGTCTATGAATCAACTATAGTTCAGAATCTCTGAGTAGTTATATTTCAATTTTCTCTGTGATTGTTTGAGTCTCCTTTGTTGACCCATCACTCTATCACAGAACCAAATATGAAGCAAACAACAAACTCTGACTCCTCAACACACTTCACACTTCAATTCATACCAAACACAGTTTCCAAAGAAATAGTTGGCATCAAATACCAAGCATCACCGACGGCTAGTTGGCATCAAATACCAAGCATCACCGATGGCTGCACGACTCACACTGTGCAAACCTAAACCCTCTATACCTTTGTCAGCATACTGAACAACCATAATAACAAACTTAGGTTCATAACATAAGGCTAGTAGCTTGAATAACACTCATGCCTTCATATTCTCACTTTAAACCATGAGGCATTCACAATAAACAAATCCATTATATTTTTTAAGGAATAACATAATTATCTCCCCATATATCAAGGAACTTTTTTAATAAACCCACTTAAAAATATCCCATAATAACAAACTTAGGTTCATAACATAAGGCTAGTAGCCTGAATAACACTCATGCCTTCATATTCTCACTTTAAACCATGAGGCATTCACAATAAACAAATGCATTATATTTTTTAAGGAATAACATAATTATCTCCCCATATAGCAAGGAACCTTTTTCAATAAACCCACTTAAAAATATCCCACTCAGAGGTCTCCAAAATATTATTAGGCAGGTTCTTTCACAACTTTAATGCCGTTGTGTAAATGTATTAAATTTATTTATTTTATTTGAATAGGCCCTTCTTTTTTCTTCATGCAGCCCTTTAAAAAAAAGAGCATTTAAAAAACATTCACCAGATTTAAAGAAAATTATATTGCCTTTTGAGAAAATTCAACTACCATGCTACGCCAAGCCACACGACTTTTACTCCACACAACAACTGGCTTTTACTCCACGCTTGAGCATGCGCAAGATTCATGACATAGAAAACACAGAACTCCTCGCTATGATCTGCACCACACTAGACACACTGGACGCATACAAGCTCGATGTTCCAACACTAATACGCCTCCAGAACTGTGTTATCTAGGACTGTACTCTCCACCCCAACACTTTACTACTCGACCTCTACCAGTTGCATGCTTTTCACAGTATGACTAGGTCCACTCGACCGCAGTTGGGAGAGGGACAAACCACAACAGCTTCACAACAAAACAAGGCTCAATGCCTCCTTCACACCACGCTCACTTCTTAGCACACCAATGTTCAAACAATGGCTTAGTGGCAGTGAACTGGCCAAAGCTTGTGAATTTCATAGTGCATGACTGTCCCATGATGCCCAAAGCTGGTGAATTTCATAGTGCATGACGTGCATGACTGTCCCAGGATGTCAATGTTGGAGCTCAAGTCTTGTGGGTCTTTGCATTTGTCCACGATGGAGGTTTAAGTACCTTTCTACTACAACCTTGCCGAAGAAAGTTCCTTTTGTGGGTTCACTGGACAAGTGGATTTTCTTGCAGTTCTTGAAAGTTTTGTCTCCCTTGAAGAACTCTAAATAGAATGTGAATGATTTAAGGTTAGTAATGGTATTAGTTTTAACATCCATGTTAGAGGGTTTAAACACCATAATTTTATTTAATATGAAGATTTATCCCATAAAGTTTGGATCTCAGGATGACGCAGCAAGACCAGAGGCATCAGGCTTCAAATTTTGAAGAGGAGGAAATTTCTCTAAGAAGTTGTCTGCTCATAAAAACTGAATGGTAAAGCTAAGCTCACTAAACAATTTACACTAGTGAATGCAACAAAATATCGATGCTCTTGCAATGCCCATAACCCAGAGGTACACATGTTGAAATCCATAATTTTGAGTAGATTGTTTGATTGTATTACATTTAACATTAACATTTCTTTTTCACTCAAATTGGGATATAGTTAGATCACATAACATATCACATATTTTTTCATCTATGCTCTTCTTCCATATGTGCTATCGACTTACAGTGTTTCCTTTGCAACATCTGATGCAAATGCTAGTTATAAAACCAATTAAATAAAATTTATTAAGTGTTGAAAGTATGCAAAATTTTTGGTATATTTATGGGGTTGAGTTGAATTGATATGGGAATCTAATGAAGGTCTTATTTCAAATGGGGCATAATTTTATGTAACAGTTATTATCGTTTTAACCATATTATCTTCGCGCTGAAGGCGGGGCATGAGGTTCCAAGAAACTAGATCTGCAAAGCCAAATGGTGGCCGAACTTCGTGGAAGGAAGCCAGAGTGTCTCAGTGTGCCAAAAGCCTGGAACCTTTGCTTACAATGAAACCCTGAGCCCATCGGGTGGTGAGTAGCCCGTTAATGGGCTAGCAAGTTGTGACCTAATGGTGATCTCAGCTGTTGGATTGAAGCGATCTAGATCGTTGGATCCCATTGGAGCTTTAAGTTGCACTAAACCTCGTGCTAGTTGGTTACTCAATGGAATTGTGATTTTCTGAATTCTTCAGATCTGTTGTCGATCTTGTAATTACTAGTTTAAGTTCAAGTTGTTTTTAGTGTGATTTTTTGGAAGTTTTTTCGACGAGTTTTCTGGTCTAGTTTTTTGGTTTTCTCTAAAAAAATTTAGGGTGCTGAATTCATATATACAGTGAAAAAACCAGTTTAAATAACACAAATCAAGATTTCACCTCAAAATTTTCCATCTAATTCTAACACTAGAAAGTCCAAAAAATCACACTAAAACAACTCCAACTCCATTTAAGTCCCTTGGTTAAATGCGGAAACATAAATAATATATTTATAAGCGGGCACACATGTATATATTGTTTTGTTTTTATTCTATATGAGAGTGGCCCCACAACTATTTGACCAAGGCATTAACTTTTGTTGGCACCTAATGTAATTGTTGACTAATATAAATGCTATTTTATAAATGGCTAGTCTAACGAGGCGGAGAAGTTGCCCGGAAAGTTATGGAAATTCTGGTCATATTTAGAGAAAATCCAGCAATGATTTTTGTAAATCCAAGTTATAGTTGTTAAACTTCAAAATTTTAGGTGTCACAGACGTTTTTGATGGTGCTGAATCCATTTCCACCATCAAAAACACGATTCAAACACTGCCTCTACAAGATTTTTTGAATTTCTTTTATCCGGATTCCAGCTATTTTTGGTCGTCCGAACAATTCCTCCGCCTCGTTAGACGACTCCTCCTATAAATGTAGCCGTGCCCAAAATACATTGAAAGTATATATGTGTATTGAAAGTATATATGTGTATGTATATTTATGTTATGAATTCGTTCTATTTATTTTGGTGGACTTGTTAGGTCATTGATTCCATGTGTTCACTCTGACGCTGGGAAGGATAAATTTCTTGATAATTATAGGTTATATGGTGTGCGGGTAAAAGGACCCACGCTTACTTGGTTGCCAATTGTTTTATTTTATATTTCACACTAAGGCATATGGTTAACCTGAAGAGGTACACGTTTCATGTAATAAAAATATGTAGTTTATATAAATATAACGTTTATACATACGTTTTTGCGTATTATTGGTTTAATATTATTTGTACCTAAAACCATATAGGATGTTAGTTATATATATATATATATATATATATATATATATATATATATATATATATATATATATATATTTATTTTTATTTTTATTTTTATGGTTTAAAATATTGTTGGTTG
This sequence comes from Pinus tabuliformis, assembly GCA_031772625.1. Classification (NCBI taxonomy): domain Eukaryota; kingdom Viridiplantae; phylum Streptophyta; class Pinopsida; order Pinales; family Pinaceae; genus Pinus; species Pinus tabuliformis. Next base: position 1,495,254,856 of record CM062818.1, on the reverse strand, counting down.
TGATTCAAGCAAGTATGGCGTTGAGTTGGCATGCAAAAGGTTCTATGTGCGTGTACTATATATATTAATTTGTTTTAATATTTAGATGGCCAAAGGTATTTCTTTGTCTAACGTTAGTTTACACATGCATTGCGGTTTGTTGGTGATAAAAAAAAATAGTTTATTAATTAAAATTGTTTATGTGATATTATTTTTTCTTGGTCAGGTGTGTGTATAAGTTTTACAGAGTCCAGTGTATGTATAAATTTATAAATAATTTTTGGATTTTAATATATATCTTTAATAGAGTGTGTATGATGCAGATTTGGATAACTCCTATATAGGTATAGTGATGATATATATTTGCTCATGATAAATGACGATAGATTGGGGGTGAAAAATTAAACAAGTGTTGTTATAGGCCATTTTGTCACATCATCCTAAAAGGCTTAAAAACCGGATCAATCAACATCCATGAACATTTTGTCGTAATCCCTTTGCAAAGCCCTAAGCATCAATTCTCCAAAAAGTTTGAGCTTGTGGGTTTATCTGTTGAAAAACCATATTTTTAGGCCCAACACACCCTGTGTTCTTGCCCACCAGTGTTAGGTGCAGGTTGCTCCATTATGCATCAATGTTGATCAACGCCAATTGCTCCCTTCTGCAGGTGCGCTTATTCTAGAAATTCAGGAAAAAAAATCGAAGGCTCTTCTTCTAGAAGCTTCTAAGGTGGTTTTAACTATTTACCAAGGATAGAGATCTCGAATTCCAATCTGATCCTATCTTGGAGACCTTATCTCTTATCCCTTTAGCTCACCCTCCCCTCATATGTGGATCTCAAGCCTAGATTGGTAAATCCTAAACTACCATGTTTACCCTATTTATTTACTGCCTCCCATAGAGTCTAGGTTGGATTTTGGAGATTGCTAGTACCCTCATGTTGTTGCTTTGAGCTTCAGGAATCATCATCCATTTGAATTAGGGTTGAGTGTGAAGGTTTTCTTTGTGACAAGGAATGACAAGTCAAGTGGTGAGACACATCTACAAAGTCAGCTTCTATATATGGTTGTAACTCTCTCCTTTATTTATTAATACAAAAAGCATAATGTTTTCCTATACTTGTGTTATGCTTATGCTCTTATATTTCAATCCATGTTGACTCAATGAATAGAGATATTGGATTATGCTATGTGGATATTGTATTTCCTTTGCTTGTTTTAGTCATTGTTGCAGGTTCGATTTATAGCGTGTGGAGTTAGGATCAGAGCTTACAAGCAAAGCAAAGAGAAAGAATTGTTACATATCAAAGGTAGGTTCCTTTTCCATATTTCAATCTCTCTAAGGAAACCATTGATTCTTTTTGTCATTTGTTGTTCTAAACCAGACCACTAGATTAAGAAACAACCAATGGAATCCAGAGGTTAAACCGCCTCCACCCTCAAACTTCTGTGATCTCGCCAAAATCGATCAAGAGATCACAAAACCAAAACAAGTTTGGATGCATCAGAATTTCTTCACCATACCTTCAAGAATTTTCTTGTCTCCACCCACCTGTCGAGGGTTTCCCATAGAAAACCATCCCCACCCCCAACCCTTGGTATTTTTCTTGATGCCACCTCACCCAATTCCAAAACCTTCCAGCAATGTAAAGCTCAACAAAGGAATGCATCCCATCACACCATGGCTATCTAGGAAATGACAAGGCAAGGATGAAACCACTATCAAACCTAGCAAAAACCCATGACAATGACAAAAAATAAACCAAATAAAAAATGCATGTACCATGCATTCACACCTCAACTAGGAAATCACACATGCAACCTATTACCTACAAAATCTTCCTACTGAAGTTGTTGATCCAACCTTCTACTTTCTTTCATTCACTTCCCTTTGCTTGTCCTTTTTCTTCCTCTTCTTTCTTTTCCAAGTGCTTGTTCTCTTTCCTTTTCTGAACTTGATCAAAGAATGAGCAAAAGCCATCAACTGATTCTCAAGTGCCTTTTTATCTTTGAGATCTCTATTTTCTTCATTTCCCTTCATTTTTCCTCTAATTCCCTCTCATGCAAGTTTGTGTCTCTTCACCTTCCTTTTCTCCTATTTTCCTTTATTTCTCATAAATAAATTCCAATTAATGTCTCTTTGCCTTTGCCAATGCCTTTTCCAATTTCCTTAGCCATAAATAACTAAAACTGATCCCCACTATAATATATGCCCACCATTCAGCTTGGAATATGTGTCCCATGACCTTGGTCTTATTTTTATTTATATGGAAACTTAACCTAGAGATGTTACATGAAATTTGTTTTATTTTTTCTATGTAGTCTTCATTTTATCCTCTACCTTTACTATCAAGATTAAACATTTGCATTGGCATGTTCAAATCTATTTGTCTTTAAGATGAAACATTTTCGTTGGTATGTTCAAAGTTTGGTTTTTCTAAATTTTATTAAATATGTATTTTTTTTAAGTTGGTTTGAATATGTAGGTATTTAGGTAACTATCATAGTCATATTAATAAAAATAGTTATATATGTCAATCAACACCATTTTTATATGTACCATTTTCATATGTAGATTGGTGTATGAAGGTGAAAAATAGTATCTATCCACATATATCAATCACTTTTATTAATATGGTTGTGTTAGTTGATAGTAGAAGTGAGTGGGGAGGATTAGGAAACAATGGTTGAATGTGGTTCACTATGGCTAAATATGGTGAAATTATGGTTGAGGGTTTATTATGATCAACATATAATTGATTATGGGTGGCCATGATTGTGCACATTTAATTATAGTTGACTATGATAGGTTATGATTAACTATTGTTGACCATGTTTGTTATGGTTCACAATAATTGTCCATGTTTGAGTATTATTAACCATGGTTGGGCATGTTGACAAGGGTTTGACCATATTTATGGTGCATAAACATGGTTTGATCAAATTGACCCTGGTTGACCATGTTAACAATGTATGGCCATGGTTAACCATGGAGACCATTTTGACCATGGTTGGCCATGTTGAGCATGATTGAGTATGGATTGACCATCGAAACTATGATCCATAATTGATTATAGTGACTATGGTTAACCAAAGATGACCATTATTTACCATGATTGGCCATGGTTGGCTATTACTAACTAAGGTTAATGATATTTGACCATGGTTGATTATGATCGACCATGGTATTTATTATAGTACAATCTCACACTGAGAGAAAGTCTGAAATTTCAAGTGTGAAACCCACTACACTTTAAAGGGAACCATTGTCACCTTACCAACCTTATTTATTTAGCTAGCTCAACAAAGATTCCCCCTAGGATAGAATCTCTAGTGCTTGGTAGTTCCAAAAGATTTGAGTTCAAATGCTCTTATGACTTAGTCTAAAGGTTTAGAACAACCAATAGTGGATAACATGGGTTCCCAAACACACAATCAAGGGAATTCTAAATGATCATGGAGAGGAAGCCCTAACAAAATGGTTTAAAGGATTACAAGGAAAATGGGCAATGGAGTATAAAATATCACTACCTTAGTTTGCCAATATATAAATAAATATTTATGTGTTTTAAGGCATATGGAGGATAGAATATTAGTGCCTTAGTTTCCACACACACACACACACACACATAGATATATTAGGGCATATGGAGTCAAGGAATCAAACAATTATAAGGTTTTCTGGGAGTGATAACTAGGTCCAAACAATCTAGGGAAAATAAACTAACTTACCCAGGTTTTGATATCTAGGTTCTCAAATTTTCGAGATGATTAAGGAAAATAAAAAGTAATTTTTATTCCTCAAATACTTGGAAGAAAGGTTTATCTTAACAAGGAACTATGAAGCAAGTACCAACTTAACTAACTTAGCACATGAACATTCATCACAATAAACATAATGCCAAACCAAAAAAAAAAATTACTTCACAATGCATTGTCCAATATCCCCCAAAAGCTTTCATGAAAAGGGATCACATCAAATTTCAATTTCATGCAAGTAAATTCATTCAACTCCTCCATCCTTAGGCAAATTATAAGAGACAAAACTCATAGAAATTTCAAACCTCCTAAGGGATTTATCTCTCAAATCCAACAATGAGAAAATGAGAGGAAGTGCCCCTTTATTTTTAAAGGTGCTAAGCTTTTCTCACAATAAAATGTTAATTTTCTAAGCTCAAAATATCTGATCCTATCCTATGGATGAGAAAAACACACTCTTCAAGAACAAATTATTCTAAATTACATATTTTTAGGGGCATTTGTACCACATGTACAATGCAAAGGGCCTCCAACCCTGAAAAATGACACATTTCCACAAATGAAGGGTACAAAGGGAGGCTTTATGGAGCATCCAACCTCTAAAGGTATTTCAATTCAGCAACATCCAACCTTATTTTGAGTTTACTAATAATAATGAGTATGTTGTTCAATCACATGATTTAGAACATTTTAATACTCAATTTCAGGGATGTGAAAATGTATCCAATCAGATTAGTTCTACTTCGGAAGTTATTTCAAATTGTAATGAACTTCATGTTTGTGAAGAAGGGAATAATGAATAATTAAAACCGATAACTCAAATGTTAGACCCTAATAGTAATTATCATTTTAGTAATAGAGAAACATTCAATTATATATGCTCTAACAACCAATTTTCATTATATTCTAACTTGTTTTCTTATTGTAATTCATATTACAATAACTTTGTTCATTTATTGGTTCCTTCACATACAAATCCATTTTTAGAATATAAGAAAACTATTATGGATCAGAGTAATTATGAATTTTCTTTCAACCATGTTTATGATGATGAAACAAATGATCATTCTATTGATAACTTTTAAAAAACACAGACATGTATGTTTATTTCATCTAATGATACTTTTATTTTTTGACATGTCATATAGTAAGGAAGATAGAGGAATCATTATTGATGAACCTCTACATATTAATGACAGTGAGGCACTTCACCCTATGATGATGGTTATGTTAGGTTCTGTTGATGCCTCGAAAATCGCTGCAACAACATTGGGGGATAACCACCCGGTCCAGACCTTAGTACAACTCCTTTTCCGTTTGGGATGGTGGCTCCGACTGGGGATAATGGGACCAGTTTCCCAGCAATGAACAAACGGGATGAATGGATAATTGATTGACTAATCTAATGACAGGCGAATAGCCAAATCTACCAGCAAAATAAAATAACTATTATTTATCCCGGGAACTATTGTACTTTAAAGTGTAGCGCTTGATGATCTGTGTCTATGGACAGGCATATAGATGAATCCATCTAACAGACATGGATATTAATGCATTCAAGGATTACTTTGCTTAAATAGTTAAGCAAAGCGATTAAAGCAATATTACTACACTTGTCATTTATATCATCGACACATATATGATTAAAAGAAAAGCACACCATAAACATCCAATAGTGGAAGAAATACAGAATTGTTGTTAACGCACATACATATATTCGATAATAGCAAAGATAATCAAATAACAATTCATATGAAAAGAATGAATCTAGACATAGATAAAAGTACCATATGAGCTGCTAGACACTCCCAATATCAATCGCTACTTGAGATTCTTCCTTCAACGCAGAAACACTCTCAAACAAAGACAATAGTGCACAATTGCATAAAATCTTCCTTGTCAAATTTAGAACCACTGGTCCAGTTTCATAAAAGAATATGACTGAAGCACAATAGTGCGACTTCAGTCTTTAAGTCAAGTACAAAACTTTTACGACCCTTTCCAAAACAATGAAAGGGTCTATAAATACTTAATTAATCTAACTATCTATAAAACAGAAATCCTACTTAATTGGTATCAATTGATTTTGATCCTATTTTCTTCAGCAATCTGGCAGTCGGCGGCATGAATCATCACGTAGGCTGTTTGCCTTTAAATCTAAGCTGACTTGTAGCTGAGCTGGGCAGCATAGGTGGCATCCTGAATATCGGGGATAATATACCCGATTGCATCCGTAAGGCACTTGAGGGCGGCTCTCTATGTGTGCGGCTTTACTAAGAAGAACCAATAGGTGTCCCAGGTTAAGCTGTTAATCCCATCGATTAATCTCCCCTTTTCCTCTAAATCTGGATAACATGATTGCTCCAATGCTTTCATTGTTGTCAATTTTCCTAGTGTGCATTGGGAAATCATGTTTGATAAGTAGAGAGTGTTATTGACTAATTCCACTAAATTGCTTGAAGTTGATTTGCATCTTGAAACCGCCCTCTCTGCTTTCATTAGCTGGGACTGCCATTCTGTAAAGAGTATATATTTATGTGACTCTAAGATTCTTGGTAAATTCGCCGATTGTCCTTGATCAGAATCTTGCTAGTCGAGAAATGCAACTATCTTTTCTTCAGCTTGATCCAATTCAGTCCTAGCCTTGTCAACTTTATTACTTATGGATGCCGTTAATTCACATAGTGGCTCTGCCTGGGCGATTTGTTGGCATAGAAGCTTAATTTGGGCTATCAATGCAGTATTTATCTGTAGCGCTTCTGCTCTGAATTCAGCTACTTGTGGAACGCCCTTTGTCTTTTCAATCTGTGCTGATAGTTGAGCGATTTGCTCATCTTTTGATTTCAGCATTTTCTCATTCGCTGCCTTCAATTGCGCCAAGGCCTCTGACAATTCTTTTTGCTTTTGGATTGTGCTTTGGTCAATTCTTTATTTTTCGGCCTGCAATTGTTGAGTCAGTTGACTGTTTAATTGCTGTTGTGTCAACAATTGCTGCTCCGCCTGCTCTGCTTTCTGCTTTGCTTCAGTCAGTTGTGCCTGTAACGAGAAAATCTCCTGATCCTTTGTTTTCAATAAAAGGCTTACCTCCGATGCCTTATCTATTGTCGCTCCCGAATAAGCTCCAGCATATTGTGACAGTTTTGTCAGGTCATCGGAGGGGTCAAATTCCTCCATCCAAACCACATTGCCCGTGACCGTCTGTTCTGGGAAAAGGGGAGGTTGATCAGTCCTTCTTCTTTTCCTTTGACATTTAACTACAACTTTATGCCTTGGGCTGTAAAAGACATCCAGGGGAGGAATCTCTTCTACCTGCAAAATGATTTGGTCAGAGGGGTCCTTTGGTATTATCTCTACCTCTTTAGAAATGGGTGGGCCGCTGGTTCCACTTAGAACCTGTGATGAAGTGGTTTCCTGTGTGTCTGTTGCCTTTGAAGTGTTAGTGTCCTTTGAACATTCCAGACCACTGATAATGGAATCAAATTGCTTCCATTCCTGGAGCAATTTAGGATCGATATGAGTATCCACATTTACTTCAGTGGTGGTCTGTTTTTCCTTTTCAGTTTGGGTCTCCTCCCGCACTTTTTCTTGTTCTTTCTTCTGCTGATTCTCATGCTCTTTCTTCTGATTTTCCTCCTGTGGCTTCTCTTGTTATTTTGTTGTAACTAGAGGTTCCTTTGACTGTTGTCGATCAGGCTCGCTTGACGATGTCGCTGGGGTTGTTGCTAATAGATCTAGAGGCAGAGTTTGCAACGTCTGTTCTCTAAGTCTGTTAAATTCAGTCAACCCTTCATCATGATATTTTATTTTGGCCAATGTTTTAACCTGCATTATTGACTCAGCTGAAGAGAACAGGTCGTCAAACATATCTTCTTTATGATCAAATTTTGACAATTTGGCCTGTTCTAGTGCATTATAGGCAACTTTGTTTGGATCAAATTGCCTATTTGGAAGAGTTGCTAGAGTTAATGATTTAATCTTTGTAGCTTCTTTTTCTGCATGTTTGAGATCATGCAAGGTATAGACACCGCATCTCAAAGGAAAAGAGGGCCAACCCTGCTTCTTATTTTTCTTGAGAGTCTGTGTAACACTCTCAGCAATAATCTGGTAAGAGATTTCCCTTGCCAGCAGTTTATCAGGTATGTATAAAGGGAGGACATGAGGTTCGGCTTGGCTACCGAAAACTCTTATATAAGTGAACTTCTCCTCCCCAAACCAGCTCCCTACTGCTGTTAAATCAATCCCAGCTTGGTAGGAAATCTTGGGAATGGGTTTATCAAAAATAGGATAATAAATAGGCAACCTAAAGCCATTACAGGCTTGGTACAAATGGTGCTTATAAGAGGATTTCCATAATTTCTGATGGTATATGTGAATAGGCGAGGGGTCTTGTGGCATCCACCTCCAGCCGAGCACGGGAAATTCAGAATTGAAACACAAGGTATCTAAAATATAGGAACTGTAATAGAATGGGGGAATTATCCTTTCAGAGATGCGAGTCTTATTCCTAAACTCAAGAACAACTTTAGCTAGTTTATCTGAGAGAATAGTGGCCCAATCCATTATTATACTGTTGCATGCCGCTTCCATTAAGGGAACCATTTCTATAGTGAAATTAGCAGAGTCATGCAATCCCCACAATCTAGACATCATTATTCCAGCATAGCAATAAGGAGAAGCCAAGGAATCAACCGAGTACTTACCGGAAGATTCATGTTTGTGCTTTGCCGGATTTTGTCTCCAATCCCGGATGGGTTCGGATTCAACATCGTTCTCGTTTCAGAATTTTTCCAGGAACGCCTTATTGTATGTCTTCTCTGGCTCAGGCAAATGATACATTTGCCTTAGATCATCAGCTTTGAACGACCTGAAAATTCTCCCGTCTCTGGTGCTGAAGGTTCTATCCAGGATTGGGATTTCCTCAATTGCCCACCGCACTACATCTGTGTATGGGAGAATTTGTTCCCTAGCTGCTATCCGGTGAAGGAAGGAGTCAGCTAAGTCCTTAAGAGTACCATCAGATTTACGAGTTGAATCTGCAGTAGCTTGTACCGTTGTCACTTTAGGTTCTTCAACTTCAATCAAGTTGTAGGTACTTTGCCAAGTAGTTCTGCCGAGACCAGAACATGTAGTATCCGAGATCAATCCTTTCTTTTTGTTTGAAGGATCAGTGACAGCTTGTCCTGTGGCTGGCGCAACGGAAGCGCCTGTGGTCTTCTTAGATTTCTTCCCCATTTTGCTTGAGTTTTCTTCTTTGGATGAATTCTGCACAGAAGCGAAAATAAACGTAACAAAGAGAATTGGCAATGAAAACTTCAATGTGATGAGATATATTGACCGATGCGTGGTAAGAGATTAACTTTTAAAATGGCCGCGGATACAATCCATGGGAAGATTTTAGGACTTACAATTTCATTAAATGGCCGTTTAAAACCTGCCAATCCTTAAATTCCCATTATATCATTAATCGACCGAATGATTCATTTAAGCGTGCTGTAGATGTTTTGGCGGTTGAGCGCAGGTGAATCATTGTTGGACAGATCAAACTTTTAATATGAATTGATCGTGATATCCCTCCATTTAAACGACTTTTTTGAAATTTGCGCTTTATCGCAATCGGCCATCGGGGAAAGCTTGACCTCTTATATTAACACTTCTTGAAAACCCCGATCGCCGATAGCGATATCGCATCGCATCGGGAGTATTGGCATTACATGAGACATGGATAGTAAATCGCCGATCGCCGATAGCGATATCGCATCGCATCGGGGGAATGGCCTGGGGGTGCTTTAAGAATGTGCATAGAGCATTGCCGATCACTGATAGCGATATCGCATCGGCGGAAACCAATGTGCCATTTAATTATGTTCCTTATGTCATTGCGATATGCGATCTTGCGATCGCTTTATCGCAATGATAAATATTGATTTATTTGATGAAAATGGGTTTTTCAAAAAGGTTTTTTATAATGTTTTCATTTGGTTTTCAGACCTTTTTAAATAATACAATATTGATACCAATCAAAATCTAAAGGGACCCATTTCATATGATAGTTTTATGAATAATAATGATATGAAATGGGGGGTTGTTGTAGAGCACAACAGGTTCTCATGTCATCAATTTAAGTGGAAATCTATAGTACAAGATGAGATATATACCAATACATAAAATTTTATAATGAATTCTCATCATGTTTCTTCTAAAATTCAAAATGGTTTTGATTTTTTATAACAAACATCCATTCCCAAATATAATTATGAACTTACAAATCAAGATCCTTGTAAGGTATGTGATGATCTTGAAAACTCTTCACAAGTATGTAACAATATATAATTTGATATCAATAAAATTTGATATCAATATTTTTATTGATACTTGCTTGGAATATTGTTTTATGAATAAGTTTCCATTGCCTTGTAATAATATTATATTTGGTGTAAATAACAATGTAAATTTATTTTCAAACATTTTTGGTTTACATGTTCTTCATTTTTTATTAATTATTTATGATGTATATATGACTATAATACTTCATATATTTAATAGTTTATGTTGGTATTCTAGTACTGATGTTTTACCTTATGAATTAGTGGAGGAATATACATTATTTGATCCATTTAAGTTTCCTTTAATTCATAGAAATTTAAAATATGAGCTCGAGAGAATTTATCAAGAAAGTAAAGCATTCCAATTTCAAACAACGATTATGCCTAATCATCTTGGTTTGTCTTTCAAGATCAATAATACCATCAACTTTAATAATCTTCCACAAGCTCCAGTACTTGAAATTTCTTCACATAATTATTACTAGTTATATTGTTCATCCATGAAATTTTCATAATCAGTAATAGATTTTCAACTTAATTTTGATAACTCAATTGAAATTTGGTTGGCAAAATCATTCTTGAAGAAGTTTTTATTGTATCATAATGTTAACACCTCCCTTTTTGTAGGTAGAATATTTATTTTTTTCAGCACTAGGTAATATGAAAGGTGACCCTATTGCTTGATTTGATGCTACCTCTCTCTCATACACACATATTAATAACCATATACTTGTCAATTGGAATTTCTAGAAAAATTGTAAATAGAATGCCCAAATATTTTGTCAATTGGTCAATGACCCAATACCCACTATCTATAGGGGTTTATTTCTACATCTTTCTTTGTGACTGAACATTCATTCAATAAATCACTAGCACAAATAAATTCCCACTAACTTTAGGGGAATTTTGAGGTCTAAAATGGGCCTCCTAAGAAAAATGTACAATCAAAATAAACTTTATAAGAACCAATAGGATTCAAGATGATGATGTCAACCATGGGGATGATTCGCCATTTTTGGAGTAAAAAAAGTAAAAATATTACAAAATAATAAAAGTACTTTTTCAACTCGTATTTTCAACTTATCTCCCAAAGGTTTTACTCAAATTTCGAGTGGGAGTACTCATTCGATGAAAAATTTAATTCCTCATCAAAGGAGTACCCATGTTGCATACTTTCGATGGACCCTGCTACACGAAAACTGAGAAATACATGAAAAACGTGATTGCAATCACGTTTTTTCATGTATTTCTCATTTTTCATGTCGCAGACTCCATCAAAAGTATGAAACATGGGTACTCATTGGATGAGGAATCAAATATCTCATCGAACGAGTGTTTCTGCTCGAAATTTGAGTAAATCCGTAGGGAGACAAGTTGAAAATACGAGTTGAAAAAATAATTTTTTCTTTTTCCCCTCTAAAATTTGATGATGTAATCTAATATTATTTTATTATTTCCACTATTATTTTATAATTTCCTTAGGAGGCCCATTTTAGACCTCAAAATTCCCCTAATGATCACCAACTATTTAACATTGGCAATCCACCAATGATTCAACCACATGTTATACACCTTAATCGTAGACTTTACATAAATAATATACAAAGAGATGTATGGATGCCAATATAGAGCATGGGAGATCATGAAATATCATGAGAAGTTATGGGCTCATATTCTCACACATAATCTGAGATTGCATTGTGGTAAAATTTGTGGAGTCTTGTTGGATCTAAAGTGAAAAAATTTGTTGTTACCACCATTTCCTAGGTTTTCATATTTCATGTTCATTTCGAACATGACATCATTGGTGTTTCTCTAATACCATGATGTTAATCGAAGGCTAATTTTCTCTCATGTTCCATGACCAAGCTCTAAATCACAACTGGACAATAAGAAAATTGGCACCAATGTTCTATTCGTAGAGGTAGCATTTTTTTATTAAAGGGAGAGCCAATGAATACAAAAATGATTCACATGTGTTGAAACATATTTTATTAGCCCCTTCAACACAAATAGACCTACCACTCTACTTCTCTCTCATGGCTTGCAGTAGCGGTCCTTGTTTACATAGATTTTATAGACCACAATTACATCACAAAGAGGTGATTCAATCCCCTTCAATATTACTTCAAGTCTTCCAATATTAGGAAGTAAAAACCAATTTCTAAACTAACTCTTAACAATATATCTATATCTATATATATATATATATATATATATAAAGATTATCATTTTATGAAAAGTATATTATATTTAATTATGAATGATCCAGGTGGACATTGGTGGCCACCCGCCTATTCCACTTGGACCCCCAACACTATCTCTTTCAGTTTTTCGGTTTCCTTAATTGTAGCACAGTTTACTATTTTTGGCAGTTTTTCGGGTCCTAAACTTCCAAAGCTGTTTTGAGGCCCTAAACGACGTTTTTAGGGAAAATGGAGAGACCGAAAATGTCCCAAATTGGCTTGCCAATTTGTTTTCAGCCTTCTCTTTGAGATATTCAAAAAGAGGTATTATGATAGCCAAACAAAGATCGTATGCCAAAGTTACAACCCCGGGAAGTTGATGTACCAATTTACCCAAACAGGGCCCATAGTTTTGGCGCTTCATCTCCTAGGGTTAGGTTTTTGGATGTTTAGGGTTTTCCATTGTTTTTCAATAATAAATATGCCTTTGAGCCTCAATGTAACTCAATTCAGAGGCATGCAGTCACCACATCTTTCGTCCGAGCTAGTCTTATTTCCATTCTGTTTGTAAGCATACTTCACTATTTTTCTATTAATGAAATGAAGTGTTATTTCTGTTGCATCTCTGTATTTATGGTTATATATGTAATTTGTTGTGTTCTAGTTTAAATCCAGATCAATGCAATAATAATTTTTTTAAATGTTAAGTTTTTATGTTCTTTTATTATATATTATTGATCAATTTTCTTATTGTCATAAGGAATTTTATTAATTTATTTATGATTAAAAATATCCCTTTCATATATCTCTAGATTCAATTTCCGAGGAACAATAACTCTTTTAGAAACATATTCAATCTATCAATGGGTTGACCAAGGAGATAGAATATTTATGACTAGTCATTTCAAAATAGCACCTCCATATGGCCTACATTCCTCGACCATATTTTTTCTAGTACCTCTCTCCAACAATGAAGGTTTTAACTCTACTCATTCACTCAATGTTACTCCATGAAAATCTATTGCTTTCAAAGTTAATTTAACACTATAAGAAGGTTCCTTGAACCCTAGGTGGAACATTTTTCAAATCCCCGATTGTGAGGGAGCTACATATAAAAATAAAGGGTAGATAATTCCTTTAAATATATAGGGGATAAAAAAACTCTATGATCCCATCAATCATATTGAGTCCAAGAATCATCATATTGATGAAATTTTATTGTGTTGGATTTGGATGAAGGGAATTTGACCAATAATTGTAAAATTGTTAGTTCTTTTATAATGTAATCCTCAAGGCTTTGTAGTGTAATTAGGTCAAAGAAAATTATTGATGTTAGTTGTGAGTAATAGGATCTTGTAATTGTATTTCTAACACTTTGTTAAATAAAAAAGAACTTATAGAAGGTGGTATCCTAAGAAAGCACCAAAAATAAATAAATCCAATCATTATGTTGAAATGTCGTAACAAAGTTGGACTAGTACTGCGGTGATATAAACACAATTGATGGATACATGTAACAGTTATGGAAGAAACTTCCTAAATGTAAATAGAAATTATTTCCTCTTTTAGATTGTTTGTGGTTTTTGATGTACCTAGAAGAGGAATTATCCTTCAATATCTTGATAGGAGAAAAATTAAAATATATTGTATCTAATCAATGTGTTTTCATTACAATTGTTCATTGGGGCCATTGGAATATTTTGACTCTTTGCCATTTTATATAGGATCTCAATTTCCAAGTAAGAACACAATGTATGTTTCCCTCGAATTCACTAAAGGAAACCAATTCAAACTAGCTTGAACCATCTATACAAAAGTTCCTTATAGATGATCATAAAGAAGATGGAAGCAAGATGGTGACAAAATATTTGAAAGATCCCTCTCTTCATTCCTAAAGTGCATTAGAAAATTAAATTTTATCACCATGGCATTGACATACAAATTTCACATTAATTAGCATACTTCCTAAACTAGGAGGAGAGCATGGATTCTTTCCATCTAAATTGGAAGGAAATGGTGTGGAAATAAGAGAAGAAGAAGTGGAATATCTTAATAATAGTGTTATTAGTGATTAGTCATTAAGTAGTTAACTATAATATATATTAAAATAAAACAAGAGGCATAATCAAATGTAATGTACCAATTTTGTGCACCTATATAAAGGAGGTCATTGTATGTAAGAGATATGACAATAGAATAATAAATTTTCTTATATTATTGTTTAGTATATATACTATTTCGTTCCATAACATATTTGTGATTTTCATTAAGGTGATACATGGAATATTAGGTGGTAGGTGCGGGAGGGGTTGTCACGAGCCTTGGAGGAATAATTGAAAATTCTTTCACATGGGGTCTTCGTATCTCAACTAACAACAAATCAAAATCCTATGCATTATTGCAAGCCTTGAAGATTACCATCAAATATTGCATTGAGACAATGATTTTGGTGGGGGAAAGGCCAACCTAATCCAAATGGAAAAGAATACTAGCTTGGATAATAAACTATTAGAATTAATGCTAATTAGGGTAAAATAATAAGCAACAAAAATCACTCATGTTAAGTTTAATTATGTGTTAAGGAATAATAATCACCTAGCAAATGGATTTTATAACCCAATTAGACTTTGAAAGGTGCGGCGGGGAGGCTTATTATTAAATGCAAGATTTGTAATCAACCCATTCACGTTCCCCAATTTCTTCCATTGTTGTGAGATATATATCCATGGTTATAATTGTTCAATATACACCTATAATATCTGATAGAAAAATGAACATATTATATCCATGTATATAAATCAAGCATTTTATCCACGAATATTCTATTTTTAAAGATGTCAACATATAGTTATGCATTCCTAACAAAATTAAAGCATGCACGCGAAATGTGTACTTATATGTATGAGGATATGGAATGTCGACTTCATGGGGCATCTATTTTCCCACCATTAGGCATATACCCAATATCCATTGATTATTCCCAAGTGGTGCACCCCCTTCACTACACCTAGCAGTCCCTCGGGTTTCATGCCACCACCTCTAGGGAAGTTTACTACACTCGAACACTTATCCTTTTGTCAAACTTACCCTTCCAGTCTTAGGGATCCCCTTCAATGGTTGACAGTCCCTCGAGTGATCCATCTTTCCAACACTATCATATGAAAGAATAACACAAACCTATAAGGCCTATTCTCCATAAGGTTGTTGTCCTTAGCAGTTGCATCATCAACAACACAATAATCATGATTAGTCCTCATATCATATACTTTTACAGATACCACAGTACATTGATGTCACTCAATATGCAATTGTTACACACATTATCCTTAAATTGCATGCCTCCTCATCACATTTACAAGTATATATCATATAAGGACACACACACACACACATATACTTTTCCTTTAAGGGAAATAGAAACTAGACAGAAGTGGCATTCATCAGTAAAAATACCAAATACAATCCACAAATAACTATGCTACATTCAATCAATATTGGCATTTACATGCTTCGCCAATGAAGAACTGCACCTATTGTTCATGTACACCATAAATTTCCTTTCTTACTATTTTATGAAAATTTGGATACCATTACTCTTCCTTCTCTATCATTTTTGCAAATGTCAAATCACCTGCTTCAAAATAGTATCAACCTGTCCCCTTAAGCATTATTTTCAGTGTTGTAAAAAAAGAATCTATAATACCCATTACGGTGTTGTTGTGTGTCCTGATATACCATTATGGATATTTTCTTGTTACTTAATTCCCAAATCATTTGCATCCTGATAAAATTTTAAGGTTGTTAATCTTCTTATCAACAAGGGCATATAAAGAGCATTATTATTCCATGTTTTACTTAAAAGATAATATCAACAACATACATTTTCATTTTACTCGGCATCCAACCTGGATAAACCCTAATGTTATCCCTTGTCTCCCAAGTTACAGGCAAGACTCACTTGTCCCCTTCCTTCTTTAAACAACATGCAGTAGTAAGCAGATGCTTCAGACCCCCTATGCATATACACACTACATTATTCTTGTATGCATACTAATGCATGTGGGTTTCATCCATATTTAACCTCTAGCCCTTCTAGTAATCATAAATATTACATGCATAAGATATTACATCTATAACAATCAACATCCATGCAGATTCTCATAGTAAGGGAATGGCCCAAAAGATAATCTAATGTCAAATTGTAATTATATGCACTCACAGGAAATCAGACATGTCAGCAGTCTGCAACATTTTGGATATTCCATTTAGTCCTTTCAATGTGATTTTAATACATTGTTTATTTTCCTTTTACTTCGTTCTATGGGAAGCAAAATCATTGTATAACTCGGTTTATTATTGATGATCAACATATGCAACATATGCATGTTGCAACCACCATATGCATCTACTCACATCGCACTTTTCAGATCATGCACACATCAACACATGCATATTCATCATCACGAGAAGGTTTATAGTGTGTTCCTCCTCAATCTTTTCATTTCGTAGAGCCCAATAACGTAGCTATTCCGCCTCAACATTTTCCTCTTATTATATGAGTGATCTATATCTTATATTATTGTCCCTATTCCTTAGAAAATATGCAACCTGTATATGCCTCAATTGTCTTGTGTTAGTCCTGAATATTTATGTCACACACCCTCCTTCCATGCTTAAAGGCATCTCTTCTAATGAGTTATGTATCCCTACAACCTTTATTACTTTTCTCCTGTTTATTTTCTTCAATTTCCTATACTTTCTAGGGTTACCTTGAAGTTATCCATAATAATACGCATGTTAGGAGCTTAAATATAAAATTCTTGTAGGGTATCATTATTCCTAAAATGTAATCATCGAATATCTAACCAATCTAGCCAACTCATGAAATTTCACCTTCAATAAAACATATTCACCTATAATCTTATAATCACTCCAGATAGTATTCATATCATGAATTTTCTCATATGGGTAGAGATTTGTAGCTACTAAACCTGATCTATTTTCTAGAGATAGTAAAACAAATAGTATTGCTTTGTAATCAAGGAAATAACTTGAATTGATGTAGCTACAAATTTTCTCTATGCAAGGCATATTAGATCTTGTTGCCTCATAGCCTTCCCAAAAATTGTACCACAACCCCTTCTACCAAACATACTCACATTTATCTTCACCCATCATTTACTAGTCTGATTGATTCATGCTTATAATGCCAAGGAAATTAATTTAACTTCCTTACGCTTACTAAAATTAACACTCAGGGATCTTGTCCTGTATTTCTTACTTTTTTTGTACTTAATGGCTAATTTATAACTCTTTTAGCCTTGTAGCTTCTAGTGAGATTCTATCGTGAAATTCTCACCCAAATTCAAATTTTGGGTTTGTCGGAATTTTCTCCTCGCCAACGAATTTCTATTAACTATCTATTTGTGAAAATATGACACCTAAGCAAGACGTTACGTCCTACGAAATTTTTAATTAAACACAACTTCCTCCTTCCCAAACTCCTGTAGCTCTCTTCTTAGTTTCTAGGAATTTCCTTCCCCATAATCCTATTTTTAACATGTCAGATGCATTCTTCTTAGAATCCTTTTTCATTTGAATACTCATGAGCCAAATTCTGATTTATGGGCGCAAAGTTATGATCATGCAAAGTTCTGCTTCCCTCCCTTCTCCTTTCTCAGTTGTTTATACTGTCAAATTATTCATTATATTTCCAATATGAAACTAAATCTTTCATCACCATGCCCACTCTATTCTTATTGGGTGGAAACTCATGCTTTTAGGAACCTAGCCAATATGCATTATCCAATTCCATGCCCGTCATATGGGCTCTCTCTTCATCAACTCTCATGTGGCATCACACAACTATACTTGCAAGGAATCTATCATACTCTTCTCTACACCAAAACAAATTACTCAATATTTATATATAGTTCATGGTATGCACAAACTCATAATATATATCTATATATATATATATATATATATATATATATATATATATATATATATATATATATATATATATATATATATATATATATATATATATATATATATATATATATATACATATAGTCTATCGGTCAAGTATATGAGTGAATATAAACTAATTCATAAAAAAAGATATAAATGATTACAAATTCCTATAAGCAAATGAATATGACAAAATTCTATTCATATCTTTTATTAAACATATATAACAAATTTAATTTAAATTCAATTTAATTATAATGAATGTATATATACATTTTTACATCTACTACGAACAAATTTATATAAACAAGCATGTACTTACATGAGTAACTACAAATTTGTATATGCTACTCATATTATAAGTAACAATTTTCAATTTAATATAAACACTTGTTATATGGAATTTCACTTCTACGAACAAAAATGAATTCCCTAGATCTAGTGGTTTGATCTAGAACAACAAATGACAAAAAGAATCAATGTTTTCCTTAGAGAGATTGAAATATGGAAAATGAACCTACCTCGGATCTGTAGTAATTCCTTCTCTTTGCTTTACTTGTAAGCTCCTATCCTAGCTCCATGCGCTATAAATGGAACCTGCAACAATGACTAAAACAAGAAAAGGAACTATTATATCCACATAGAATAATCCAATATCTCTATTCAATGAGTCAACATGGAATTGAAATACAAGAGCGTAAGCATAACACAAGTATAGGAAAACATGATGCATTTTGTATTAATAAATAAAGGAGAGACTTACAACCATATATAGAAGTTGATTTTGTAGATGTGTCTGCCCACTTGACTTGTCCTTCCTTGTCACAAAGAAAACCTTTAAAATCAACCCTAATGAAAATGGATGATGATTCCTTAAGCTCAAAGCAACAACATGAGGGTACTAGCAATCTCCAAAAGCCAACTTAGACTCTATGGGAGGTATTTAATATATAAGGTAAACATGGTAGTTTAGGATTTAACAATCTAGGCTTGAGATCCACATATGAGGGGAGGATGAGATCAAGGGATAAGAGATAAGGTCTCCAAGATAGGATCAGATAGGAATTCAAGATCTATGTCCATGGTAAATATTTAAAACCACCTTAGAAGTTTCTGGAAGAAGAGGCTTCTAAAATATTTTTAATTTTCCCAAATTTCTAGAATCAACGCACTTGCAGAAGGGAGAAACTCACACTGGTTAGCGGTGATGTAGAATGAAGAAACTTACACCCAACACTGGTTAGCAAGTACACAGGGTGTGTTGGGCCTAAAAATGTGGTTTTTCAGCAGATAGACCCAAAAACTCAGACATTTTGGAGAATTGATGCTTAGTACTTTGCAAAGGGATTATGACAAAGTGTTCATGGATGTTGATTGATCTGGTTTTTAGGCCTTTTAGGCTGATGTGACAAAATGACCTGTAACAGATTCCCCCTAAAGTACAAAGTCAAAAGAAATGGTTGAGTACTGAAGTTCTTTACCTTGTGACAAGTCTGGATCAAGAACAAGTTGGTTGAGATCAATCATCTATTACAATACATATTATCATCATGAAATCATTGTTGAGGGAGGCATACCCATGCTCAACATATAATCCAATATTACATGTACAATGATTAATAATTCTTGTCTATTGATGGCAGAGTGTGGACCCATGCTTGTATGATTGTCTCAATGATCATAGCCATCATAATTTGTGATCTTGTATGATTCCTGAAATGCAGCCTGGATGGATTAAACTAGATTTGGGTACTTCTATCTTGTTTATTCGATAATACGAGTCTAACCATGTGAACAAATGAGTTGAAGTCAAACATGGTAGACACCATCTGATTACTGGCCAATGATGTAAGACATTAACAAACGTGAGAGAAACCATTGATGATGTTAATGGCTCTCAAGGTACTTGAGTACAATCTATGTGGTGTGAATGGATGATTTGAAGTTGAACACCACATAGAATCTTTCGGTCAAAGGCCAGTGAGGAGGACTTGTCATTGAGAGCGAGGAAACTTGCCATTGATGTATGTAAGTCCCAAGGTACCAAAGGGAGTTTCTAAGTCAACTTCCTAGATAATGAGTTGATGTTGACAGGAAGCGACTCATCACAGGAGGGCCTTGATATATCCCCCATCAACGACACGAAAGAAGTATCAATATTTGAGACAAAATGATGCTGATGCAGAATTAGTTCAAGAATGACAGACATGAATGAAGACTTAAAGGTATTGTAGCAGATATTAATTGAAGTACTTCTCTTGAACATATCAACGACACTTCATGGAGTTGGAGGCATTGACCCAAAACCGAATGTGGAGGATTTTAACATGTATGATGAATCAGAGAGGCAAGAAGATTTCCCAACACAACAGCCATGGAGATGAAGTGGAAGAGTGTCATGTTCAAGAGAAACTCATTGCGATTAATAGGTTAAGTACCCCGTTTTCCCAATTTCCCCAACCATTTATGGTTAGTACCTCTTTATTTTTAACAAGCTTGAGGAGGATAACATATGCTTGATCTATAAGTTCATCCTTCAGATGAATCCCTCTGAATATTTTTAATGAGCCTTGAGAAGGAGTGGTTCTATCTCATCATGTTTGACGAGTCCAACACTATTTGATGCTTTTATGAGTCCAACGAAGGTGTAACTCATCTCCTTTTTCATGTTTAGAGATGTTGAAAAAGAGGCAAAAAAGAAAATTCCAAATGTTCATTTTCGTAAATTTAGTTTCTTGAGTCCGAAAAGGCATAAAATGATACTCAAGAAAACCTTTTAGTCATGTTCGACCAAGGTATTCCTTTTTTGTAAATAGTCTATCCCAACATGGAAAAGTGCTAAACTTATACTAGGTAGACATCTTTCCATTTACTTTAACGAGTTTGAAAATACAAGTGCTCGACAAACTTTTCATGTTTAGGGAGTTTGAAAAGAGCTAAAAGAGGATTCCACCTAGAGGAACGAGTGGTATAAAGGGTAGCAACCTGTTCTAATCATGATGGAACTTCTCAAAACATATATAGGTTAAGAGGCAGGCTAATAAGACCATTCATTACATCGGTTCCTCATGAAATGGTAAACACCAAGTGAAAGTGAATGATCGGTCAGGCAGATGGTGAGGATGGAATGAGAAAACCAAGGTTCATCTTGCATAAATAGGATGATAAAAATGGCAATCATGAGAAGTAGGATGAAAATGGTTTCATTGTTACACAATCTTGAAATATGTGGAAACTATGCTTGAAATAAGTTCAGATGCCCCCAACATAATGACTCAATTATGGGGACATGCCCCACAAGCTTCATTTCATTCACCTAAGTATACTACTAGTTACTGGGTGGATGGAATGAAGGTGTAACACCATCCTCCCACATCTACCTAAGCAATCGGTCAGCTGAGGTAAACATGCGATGAGAGGCCACTATGATATGATTCAACCTCCTAAGTCACGTTAAGGAAGTGGAACCGACGGAAACACGCCATACAGACATTCATCATTAGCATTAGGACCCTCAAGAACCAATCCAACCTTTTTTCCAACTAGCCCCTAGGTCCCACTAAGATTTTTGACCATTTGACCTCTAGATGCTCTCATGTTATGGGCATGCCAGTGTCCAGGGACCTCTGGACGCTCTCATAGGCCTGCAAGGTAGTGTCCAGGGACTCTTTTGCACAATGTTGTGCCAGTGTCCTCGAGATTTGAGCCACTTTTTCAGGTCCAAAGCCCACACACTGCCCAGAATTGAATGACATCTTTAGAACAATAAAATAATAGAGAAATGACAGTACAAATGCAATTACTTGAATAAGACCTTGACTGGACCCCTACTAGCCATGACAGCCATTTTGTCAAACATATCATGAATATGTAATCTACAGGTGTAAATAACATATCTGAGCATAGGGGTCTCATACTTAGCTGAGAATCGCTAAGAAACATTGATGCCTCAACACATCAACTACCATTTCATCCATTAGGTCATAGATACATTATTCATTAATTTACCAGTAAAAACATGATGAGATCCATACATAGCTACTGTCATAAAACATATATATAACCAACATAATAGCAGCAGAAATACCAATGAAATCACAACCATATGAACCACATATAACCAATATAATACTCATAGAATTTTAAGGAGAAATAACCACATATTGATGATGAAAAATCCAAACCCGGGAAGCGACTTCCATGTTCCACCCGACCATAGAATGGTTGAGCCAAGTCTCTCTTCAGCCATTCACCCCCATGCCATATTCCAAGCATGAATGTGGGATCTCATAGAACAAAACAATAAAAAACCATCCATTGCTTCCAGAGGCCATCCACCTCAACCCATCAAATAGTGATTCCACCTCATGATCAGACATCAAAAAACCATCATCAGATTGGTCTTTATCCAATCCTTCCAGGGCTTCTAGAGTGTTTGTCCAACTAAGGCTTCCAGGACTAGTAACTCAACCCACATCTTTTACCAGGCTTCCAGAGAGTTTTTCCAACCAGGGCTTCCTAGACTAGTAACTCAACCCACCAAGGTCTTCTAGAGCGTTTGTCCAACCAAGGCTTCTAGGACTAGTACCTCAACCCAAGTTGTTACAAGGCTTCCAGAGCATTTGTCCAACCAGTGCTTCCAGGACTAATAACTCAACCCAAGCTAAGGAAACATGAGAACCAACCAAAACAAAACAAGGTAAACAAATCCACAATCACCATGGCTATCCAAGAAATGGCAAGACTAGGAAATCCATTGTTAATCCTGACCATCTTCCATGCCAATAACATATCCAAACCAACAAACCACATGCATATTTGCATGCAAAAACTGGTGAGGAAAACATACATGCAACTCGGTACCTGCAAGAAAAATTCATTGTAGTTGCTGATCTCGATGTACTCTTGCACTTTCCTTATCTTCCTTTACCTTCTTGCTCCAAAACTCAAAGTATTCCACACTCCTCCAATAGTGTTGGAAGAAACTCTAAGTATCCAAGAGTATGAGAGAGAGAGAATAATGAGAGAGCTCCAAAACTGAACTAAAAAAAGGTTACCAACTGATCCTCAGAAGCCTTTTTATGAATGAGGCCTTTGTTTTCTTCATTTTCCATTATTTTCCTTCATTTCCATTATTTTCATAAATAAATGTGCCAAAATGCCATTTTCCTTTCCAAATCCTTATTGATTGCCTTTGCCAATTTCCTTATCCATTAATAACCAAATGAACACCCACACTAAGATGTCTTGCCCAACATTCAACTTGGAATAAGTGTCCCATCAACCATGGTTATTATTTTTGTCTTTATTAACTTTTATTACATGGAATTTTCACCAGGGTTGTGACAAAACCCTCTCCCTTGGGGGGAACACCATCCTCGGTGTTCAACAACACCTATAACCACAAAAATGTTGTAAGAAAAATATACTACCGATGGAGCTTTATAACTTAACTCGATGCAATATTAACAATGATCAACCTGCTGAGAAGCAAACCAACATGAAAACATAACATCATAATGACACAACACCCATACCGCTTATTGGAGATTTATAACATAGCTCATGGCAGTATTTACATTTCATATACATATGTACATATAGCAACATCACCAAAACATATACCAAGACATATACCAAAACACCATACCAAAACTGCTTTGCCTCAACCGGCAAACAAGGAAGGATACATATCCCACATTTGATCTGCCATCTCCCTTGTAGCTTCATTGGGCCCAAAGTGAAACTTGCTCGATTGCTCGGTTTCAAAGCATGAGCACCTTTTTATGTTATATACACTGAGGCTCTGGCTGAAATTCTCCATTTGGTTCCACCTACAATATAGACAAGTCAATCACATGATCAACATCTCTAACATACTTCTTAAGCAATGACACATGGAAAATATCATGGACTTTCACTGTCGGAGGCAGTGCAAGTCAATAGCTGACTGGCGCAATCCTCTCAATAATATTGAAGGGTCCACAAAACGGTGGTGCCATCTTGGCACATGATCTAATCCGCAAGGAGCTCTTCTTTGATTTTATGCACATGTACACATGTTCCCCAACCTGGAACTCCTTAAAAAACCTGTTCTATTTTTCATAGATCTTCCGCTTATTCTGTGTTGCCTTTAGATTCTTCTTAATCACCTGCATTTCCTATTCCATGTCTGCCAACATGTCTGGTCCAATCAACACCCTGTTAACTGGATCACTCCAATTTATAGGAGTATTATAACTCCGCCCATACAATGCCTCAAACGAACTCATCCTCAAATATTCCCAATACCCATTGTTGTAAGCGAACTCTACCAGTGGAAGATACTCATCCCACTTTCACTGTTGATGCATCACATACATCCTCAACATGTCCTCCAATATCATGTTGACCATCTCTATCTGTCCATCTTTCTGAGGATGATAAGTTGTACTGAAGGCCAACTTTGTGCCCAAACCTGCAAATAACTCCTTCCAAAACTTGGAAGTGAAATTTGCATCCCTATTTGACACAATCTTCTTCGGACAGCATGCAATCTAACCACATCTCTAAAGAATACCAATGCTACATCGCTAGTTGAGAATTTAGACTTCACTGGAATGAAATGTGCAACCTTTGTCAACCTGTCCAAAATAACTATGATGGAATCATGTTGTCTCACTGTCCTCAGAAAACCTGTGATGAAGTCCATGGAAATGACTTCCCATTTCCACTTTGGAATCGTAATCGGTTGTAGCATTCCACCTAGATGTTTACACTCTGCCTTCACACGCTGACAATCAAAACACCTAGCCACAAACTCTGCTACATCCCTCTTCAGGTTCGGCCAATAATAAAATATCTTCACTGATGTCAGTGTCTTCTAATAATCTGGGTGACCCGAATATATATGGTTTCGCGTGAAACTCCCACAAGATCACCTTCTTGAGCTCACTACTATCTGGCACATATATCTTGTCTCTGAACCTAACCAATCCATATGTTGCAAGGCAATAGTCCACATCATGTGCACTTGCATCAATACATGAACATGTACATGTTCCTATACATGTACAAGTACATGTTCCTATACATGTACCGATACCTGTACATGTACATGTACCTGTACATGTACATGTACAGGTACATGTACATGTACCTGTATATGTACATGTACCTCTACATGTACATGTACCTGTACTATCACATGTACTTGTACCTATACCAGTGCTCTGCTGCAACCTGTGCATAAAATCCATGTATCTGACATCCTGTTGACCTGCCTGTAAGATCTTATCCTATAAGTCTGTCTCATAAGAGCTCATAGTTGCTAAGTGATTTACATGTATTTGCCCTCTAAGAGCATATGCCACTCTATTCTCTTTGCCTTTGATGTACATGATCTCAAAATTGAACTCACTGATCATAGCCAACAACTAAGCCTGCCTACCATTCAAATTCAGTTGGTCAAATAGATACCACAAACAACTATGATCACTCATCAATGTAAACCTCCTTCCTAGGAGATAGTGTCTCCACATATTCAACGCATGTATAATCGCTGCTAACTCAAGATCATGTGTGGGGTAGTTATGCTCATGCTCATTCAATTTTTATGACTCATAGCATACCACCTGTCCATCCTGCATAAGGACTCCACCAAGTCCTTTCTTGCAAGCATCCTTGCATACTACAAACTCTTTGTCCATATCTGCAATCTTTAACATTGATGCATGTGTCAACAACTGCTTAAGCCACTCAAAACTAGCTTCATGCTCCTCTGTCCATTCGAACTTATTATCTTTCCTCTCCAACAACGTGATAGGATAAGCAATCTGTGAGAAGTTTTTGATGAATCGTCTATAATAGCTTGCCAACCCCATGAAATATCTCACCTCATCTACATTCCTAAGAGATACCCACTCCATGATGGCCCTTATCTTTTCTGGATCTACTGCAATGCCCTCCTTGGAGACAACATGCCCCAAGTAGTGTACCTCAGTTTGAAAGAAACTACACTTGTTGATCTTAGCATGCAACTGATGCTCTCTCAACAACCTCAACACTGCTACTAAATGCTCGACATTCTCTTCCTCATTTTTAGAATATACCAATATGTCATCAATGAACACAATAACAAACTTATCCAAATACAGATGCAACACATTATTCATCAAGCACATAAATGTAGTTGGAGCATTATTTAAGCCAAATGGAACTACAACAAACTCATAATGCCCATACCTAGTCCGAAAGGTTGTCTTGTAAATTTCCTCCTCTTTGATGTGTACCTGATGATATCCAGATCTCAGATCAATCTTTGAGAATATTGTTTCTCCCTTCAACTGATTGAACAAGTCATCAATCCTTAGTAACGGATACCTGTTCTTGATGGTCACTTTGTTCAAATTCCTATAGTCAATGCATGATTTGAGAGTACCATCCTTCTTCTTCACAAACAATACCAGTGCACCCCATGGTGATGCACTTGGCCTAATGTATACCTTGTCCAACATTTCCTTAAACTGTAGCTTCAACTCTACCAACTCAGGTGTGCTCATCCTGTAAGGTGCTTTTGATGTCAAACCTGCCCCTGGCACCAACTCAATAGAAAAGTCTACCTCCTTGTGAGGTGGAAACTCTGAAATATCCTCAGGAAATACATCCTTGAACTATTGTAGAACTGGGTACCTGCTCAAAACATCTGCATCCTCAACTTCCTTACCCTTGTTACTAGAAATGTGTACTACAAATAACACACACACTTTTCTGCGACTGTGCTTTTCCTGCATAGTTTTCACCATCCTAACTGATGTGGCTTTCTTCTTTCCCTGTAAAACTCTTGGTTCCCCATTTTCATCTAAGCACTCAATGGCCTTGTCATATAAATCCACCTATGTTCTATGAAGGTACAACTAATCCATGTCCGAGAACATACTGTATGATCCCAATGACAATACATTCAAATGTGTTGTGGTAGGCGTACCATTCAAATCAAATGCACAATATCTTACCCAATGATGAATTCACGTCTTTGTACCTGTAGCCAATTGCACTAACCAAGATTCTACATGCAATTCCTTACTCAAACCACACTTATCCACCAAGTCAAGATTAACATAGCTATAATTAGATCGAGGGTCAATCAAAATAGAAATAACTTGATCAAAAAGCTTACCGTCCATCTCAATGATAGATGCTTGATGGTCTACCTATTTGTTATCCAATGCTGCATAAA
Source organism: Pinus tabuliformis (assembly GCA_031772625.1). NCBI lineage: Eukaryota > Viridiplantae > Streptophyta > Pinopsida > Pinales > Pinaceae > Pinus > Pinus tabuliformis. Next base: position 1,495,227,417 of record CM062818.1, on the reverse strand, counting down.
TACAAGGAACTCTCTCACCAACATCCCCAATAGTTTGTGTGTCCTATGCACTATATATATGAGGCCTACCACCTTGATTTTGTGGACAATCTCTCTTGCGATGATCATTGCCACAAGTCCAACACTTTATAGGCTTCCAACCTACATCCCATTTCTGCTCCTCAAATCGATGTCCCTGTCCTCCATCAGATGAATTGAACCTCTTAGGTGGTGCAACATTCTCCTTATTACCTAAATATTGTGGTATTACTCGCTTCTTGTCCCATTTTCCTTTATTCTTTTCATTTCCTTTCCAGTCTGGCATAGTCTAAGGTCTGCGCTTTGATTGTTCATAGCAATGCTTTAGCTTTCAGATGGCCTCCTCCAATGATTTAGGCTCATCGAACTCAATCCTATCTTTGAATGTCATTGGTAACCCACTAGTGAATATCTTAATCTTCGCCTTCTCCTCCTTGAGATAAGGCACATACCTCAGTAACTATAAGACCTCACTAGTGTACTCATCATCTGTCATAGATCCCATCTTTAGTTCATATAATTCCTTTGCCCTATCATCAAAGTATCTCTCTGATAGGTACTTCCTTTTTAATAGATGCTCAAACTCATTCCAAGTCAATTCCTCCTCCTGTATACCTCTGACATTCTTCACATCTTCCCACCAAATGTCTGTTTTATCTTTGAGACTAAATGTAGCTACTTTGGCTTTCATGTTCTCTGAATAGTCATGCAACCTAAAAAACTTATTCATACCAAGCAACCATTCCTTTGCATCCTATGATTTCTTCATCTCTCCATCAAATTTTGGTGGCTTTTCTTTCTTAAACTCATCTGGAAAGTATCCCTTATCACTCCTCATGTATGGATGATAACGATATCGATCATCATGCATGTGATAACCAGAACTAGAATGGTACTTGTGTCTATCCCCTCTCCTATCCAGAGTGTCCAACAGTTTGCCTTCTCTAATCGTGTCATCTGTATATGACCTGTGACCGCCATGCAACCTACTACCATATGCCCCGTTAGTTTTTTCCTCCTACTCATGACTGATTTGAAGTGGTCCCTATCGCTGCAAATCTGACAAGCTCTGAAGTATCACTACATTTACCTCTGCTAGATTCTCTTGTGCCTATATGATTCTATCATTATCTACCTTACAACTCCTTATTTCTTCCTTTAAGCTTCTCAGTGTATCTGCCAAATCAGAAGAGTTCCCAACACCATACTACTCATATGATTCATAGGGAGAGTCTTTGTAGTCTACCATCTTGATAGCATTTGATATTTCTTCCTGCAATGTATATCATGTAAGCTAAACCAAATCACAATAAACCAACGTACCTTAGTATTAGCGTGATACATGCATAACATAATCATGACAACATATAGAAACATAACACATAAGTATATAACCATGCAACCATCATTCTAGCTAGGGTCTGGTCATCAATGTATGACCTTATCAACAATGCATACCATGAACTCATGCATGACGCCATCCATTACATCATTGTACACTTGACCACATGCAAACATTAACATGCATAAGAAATGTGTAACAAGCCACACACATGCATAAACACATGTAATTAAGCATAAAACGAATAATAATTGTAACCAACCCTACAAGAATGATACATGTAACCAATCATAAAAGAATGTAACCAAACATATGAGAATGTAACCAAGCATACAAAATGATACATGTAAGAGACATATAACAACATGTAACTAGTCATACACTTATGACGATGCACTCCATAATAACAACATCAACCTCCACATGATGACATCACAACAACCACGATCAACATCATGCAAATGCAACAAGCACATGGAATGAAAGCATAAGATACACACATGCAACCGACATGCATGCATGACCAACACACAGCCCATCCAGTCTGAAGGGTGAACCATGCTCTGATACCACTCTGTAACACCCTCCTCCCACATCTACCCAAGCAACTGTCCAATTGGGGTCAACATGCAACGAGAGGACACTATGATATGATTCAACCTCCTAAGTCACGTTAAGGAAGTGGAACTAATGGAAACACACCATAAAGACATTCAACATCAACATTAAGACCCTCAAGAACCAATCCAACCTTTCTGCCAACCAGCCCCTAGGTCCCACTGATATGTTGGACCATTTGAACTTTGGATGCTCTCATGTTATGGGCATGCTAGCATCCAAGGACCTTTGGATGCTCTCACAGGCCCGCAAGCCAATGTCAAGGGACTATTTTGCACAGTGTTGTACCAGCATCCTCGGGATTTGAGCCACTTTTTTAGGCCCAGAGCCCAGGTCACTGCCCAAAATTTAATGACACTTTCAGAACAGTAAAAAAACAGAGAAATGAAAATACAAATGCAATTACTTAAATAAGACCTTGACTGGACCCCTACTAGCCATGACAGGCATTTCGTCAAACATATCACGAATATGTAATCTACAGGTGTAAATAACAGATTTGAGCATAGGGGTCTCATACTTAGCTGAGAATCACTAAGAAACATTGATTCCTCAACACATCAACTATCATTTCATCCATTAGGTCATAGATACATTGTTCATTAATTTACTAGTTAAAAAATGATGAGATCCATACATAGATACTCTCATAAAACATATATATAACCAGCATAATAGCAGTAGAAATACCAATGAAATCACAACTTCTCATAAAACATATATATAACCAACATAAAAGCAACATAAATACCAATGAAAGCATGACCATATGAACCACATATAACCAATATTATACTGATAAAATTACAAGGATAAATAACCTCATATTGATGATGCAAAATTCAAACCCGAGACGGGACTTCCACGTTCCACCCAACCGTATAATTGTTGAGCCAAATCTCTCTTCATCCATTCACCCTCATGCCATATTCCAAGAATGAATGTGGGATCTCATATAACACATCAATTAAAAACCATCCAGGGCTTCCGAAGGCCATCCACCTTGTTATGGATCGATTTGGGCTCATCAGTCCTATCATTCAGATTAGTACTGTTGGGGCTCATCAAACCCTAATTTAGTTGCTACATGCCCTAGAAAAGTCATCACTTTGAATGCCTCCTTCCCTGAGAGTTTCTTGGCCTAAAGCCCTCCAAAAATGCCTCCTTGAGGGACCAGTGCAGCCTTGGTCAGGGGTAAGTACGCTTTAGTGCAGGTAGTCCCATGACAGGGTATGTTTCAAAGCACTTAGGCCCACTTTGACCTGCAATAGGCGAGATTGAGTGAAATCCACATAGGGTTCTGGGAATATTCTTATCTTTTGGAGCTTTCTAGAAGATTCCCACACTTATCATCTCGTATGAGCTCAAAATTGGATAGGGAATGAGTTAAGTAACCTCCTATCCTCTTGTCCCTTCCTCCATGGAAACTAACTCTAAGTTTGGAAGGCCATTCAATACCCTCATTTATGACCAAACCTCCTTCATTTTCCTATAAATTGAGCACTCATCTAAGTGATCAGGGGCTAGAATTTGAGAATTTGTAAGGAGATACTGTTGGTGTGAGGTTTGAGATTGTAAGAAAGTATTGTTATGCTGCCGGAGTGTTGTGCTTTTGATGTGATGTTGGTTGGAACCAAAGCTGGAGGAGTGACATTAGATTAGACTTCATGGTTGTAACTCTTCCTTCTACTTAATAAAGTTATTTACACCTTTTCCCATATTCCTGTCTTTATGTATGATGATTATATGTGTAAATGCTTTCGATTCCATTTTCTTATAGTAGATAGATCTCTTGCTTTGATTGGTTTCTATCCTCTATTTATGATTGTAGGTACTTTTCGAGTGGATTAAGTTCGAGAAGGAGCTACAGAAGCCATACAAAGAAGACAAAGGGAAAGTGAAAGATAACAAGTAGGTCCCTTATCTTATTTATCTTCTATAGAAAAAGGATTAACACTTTAAATCTGTTGTTCTAGGTGTAGCTACCCACCTAGGAAAATTGTATTTATCCGTAGATGAAAAATTCCACATAATAAATTGGCGACTCTACTGGGGAATGATCATCATTCCGGGTAGTTTACCTTCATCCTAGTACGCCCTAGTAGACTTTACTTGCTTCCATTGATCTTGTTTTAGCCTTTTTGAAGTGCTTTTGGGTAAAAATTGTGCTTGAAAGCCCCTAGGATGGCCTCTCTGACACCAACGAAGGTTTGGTCAAGAGACAGAGCATTATAGAGGACCCTTGGCTTGAGGACAGTGCTCTAAATTGCACTGTCTCCCATTCAGGGCTATGCTGATCATCCTTAGGTCAAAAATCCCACCTTTGGCTTGATTTTTCCAAAATTTCCTTCTGTTTCTGCTTGCTGAAAGATCAATGATTGTTGTACTTCTGAAATCAACTTATGTTTCCTCTCCTGGTCTTACTTTGGCCTTGATTGTTTAGTGTTTCTTAAATTATTTCTTTATCACTATCAATTCTTTGTCAAAGTTAGTTTATAGTTTATTAATCTTTGTTCAAAAGAAAGTGTCGTAAAAGTCTTCATTTCTTTCGAAACGGAACTATTGTAAAGTCTTCATTCTTGGAAAAAGATTTATAGATTGTATGTGCATTAGTTTCCTTTTGTTCATATTAAAATTAAGGGAATTGAAAAGAAAAACTTACATTGTGCATTGAAAACGTCTGCGTGTGCTCATAGGAATAGTTTAGGTAAATTGCATTAGATGTGTTCTTTGTTATTGGATTAAAAGAATCTAATTGCTCTATCCCTACTAGCTAAGGTTTTCATTGTTCAAATTGAATGAAAAGAATGCTTATCAAATTAGTTGCATTCCAGATATTTCAAAGACATCACGTGGTGAACCTTGAAAGGCAAATTCTTAATCAAGGTCAACTTAAAATTAATCTCAATTAACCTAATGGAGCATTCTCACCTAACGCAAAACATTTAGAGGTTCTAGGCTAGAGACATGTTCCGGTGTCGTAAAACATATCAGTTGTCACTAACTTGTCTGTCATAAGTTCCGAGTGTGATATCTCATTCCACGTACGTGAGTATATCATATCTTGTCCACGTACATTCAGGTAAATAGGACGGTGTTACAGTATGTAAAGTATAAAGGAATGCTCTCACTATGTGGTTTCACATTAGACAGTGCTAATACAAATTGGGCATACCTTCGGGTATATATGGGAGGAAAACACTAGGTTGCTATCCATCCTTGGGTAACCGAGTCAGATACCTTGTGTTGAGTCCCAAACTTGCATCTTCCCTATACACATTTTCAGCCTTCTTTTCCATTTACTTGACCCACCAAGCTATCAAATCATTGCATTTTAGTTTAAAAAGAGCTTATAAAATGGTTTCCTAACTATGTTTGTGACTGCTGTTTGATTTATATTTTTGTTCAATCAGCTGCGGAAACTTGTCACTTTCCGCAGCCAGCTCAAGTTTCCGCAGCCATTTTGTTGAAGACTATGTTACAAGTGTCCAATGGAGAATCCAGCCACATGGGCAAGCTGCAAATGACATGTACATGGAGCGTGTCCCCTTGGTTCAGCCGAATCACTCACAAACAACCATGGTCAAGGACGGTCAAAGAAGTGGTCAAACCAAGAGTTTTGCCGTGGCACGACTCTGTTTTTCCCACGTGAAGTTTTGCGTGGCAAGTTCCTCAATTTCTAGAGATGTGTTAACACCTCTGGATCAATCCGTGAACCAAATCGAACAGCCATCACTCCATAGATTTATTTGTCATGACTACCATACTACTAGATCTCAGGACGTGGAGATTTACGTGTCTCTTTGGCAGCGTAGAATTCAGGAATCAGTTATAGCATTTTCACTTATAAATAACGCGTTATCATACGCTTGATAGTTAGCTTTTACATGTAATCTTGACTGTGTTTACGAGCCCACTGTGCCGTGCTCTATTTCTATGTTTTGAATGCACTTTAATATATGAGAAGACAACATTCTTAAGTTCAATTTGTGACTGAGTATTGATTGGCCGAGGTTGCAGAGGGCCCTTGTACACCAAGGCTTTGTATTTACTGTATAGTTTCTTACTTGCTTTCATTATGTTACTGCTTTTATAATCATTTTCTTGTATATATTACGCTGTCCTGATATTTATACTAACTGCTGTTCATCTTTTATTTTATGCTTTCTCATGATTGCTCGCTGATCAGTATTTTTCTTTCAGGTTCTTGTAGGCAGCCCGGGAAAATTACATAGTTTTAATGACTAATGACATGAGATCATCTTGTCCTTTCTGCTAATTCATTTACTGAGTTTTAATTCTAGCATTGTCATTTCTTTCAGTTTTGCTTTGCTTATTTACTTTTCTGCAACTTAGATATCATATTACTCATTTGTTTATGATTTCCTTCCTATAGCCAAGCGACTCAAATAGTGAGGAATCAGAATATTACTTGATTTAGTATGATTTAATTTACTTTCCTGCAAGTTAGTGATTAAATTACTTATGTCATTTTCAGGAATTAAAATATGAATGAGTAGTTAAATCTTAATTTCATTTTATGCAATTTCATTTCCTGTAATTTAGATATCATATTACTCAACTTGTTTATGATTACTTCCTATAGCCAGAGCGAGCCGAAAGGTGAAGGGTCAGAATATGGGTTGAAGTAGTGTGATTTAGTTTTCTTTTCTTTCAGTCTTTGAATCGCTTTGAGTTTAGTTTTTATTTTCTTTTTATACAACAGTAAGGATACTGGGCTTCATTGTCACTAATTCACTGTTGGCATTATGAGATAAGTGTTGTCCTTGATGGCAAACCACACTGATGACAAATCATAGTGCAGAAGGTCAGCAGCAAGGAACTGATGATCAGACTATAAGAAGAAGAGAAAGTTCATACACGCAGGTTCACTAAACCCAAGTCGCGTATACACGCTGGTTCACTATATCCCAAGTCGCGTGTACGCAGGTTCGCTATATACCAAGTAGGGTATACACGCAGTTTCATGAATGGAAAAGAGCGTACATGTCGGAAAGCTTACTTTTGGTCCGTGGTAGTTAGTCCTTGGAATTTGTGCCTATGGTTTTGGACCATGGAGTCTCGACAGACGTGTTGATCCCTAGTATTGAGTTGATGGTATTGGGTTACTATGGTTTTGGACCGTGGTAATGTGAAGGGCCTAAAGCTATATAAGGAGAAAGATCATTAGGCCAGATGAAGTAGCAAGAGTGTGTGAGTGATGAAGATCTGAGGAAGTGTGAGATCCAAGTGCTGGTTATGTGTTGGTGATCTGAACCAAGGTTTCACTCATGTGGAGGATGATGAATGATGGAACGAGATCTCAAGGCTTGGAATGATTATCTTCATATGGTTTGACTGTGAATAGACTAGATCTATTGACACATGTTTATTGTTATGATCTGGGTATATTTTGATGTCTGATATAGCTGCAGAGCTTTAAGTTTGAATTTACAGATCTGTACGCGGGTTGTCTTTGGTAAAAGATCGTATACACGCAGGTTGGGTTCGTTGAAGTAGTGTATACAATGTGAAGTATGAAGATGGAGTTGGATCTGGTTGTTGTTATGTTGTCTGTGTTCTTGACAGGGTTTCAGTGATTCAGTATTGGGTGATTCAGAGATTGATGATGCAGGTTGTACTACAATGGTGATTGTTTCATGGATCCAGTATGAAAATGTATGAAACGTGGTCCCGGGAAGATCGTATAGTTCAGTAGGCTAGCACCTACGTACTGGTAAACATATAAGCCAGTACAAGATCCAGGGGGTTGTAGCTCCCAAGTTCCAGGAGCAGCTGGAGAACGAGTAAAGGATTGGAGCATTCTGTAGGCAGGCACCTACGTACTAGTAAATGGATCAGCTAGTACAAGAGCTAAGAGGGTTGTAGCCCTCTGCAGGTTGTAGCCCGCGTGCTGGTAAAGGACTGCACCAGTACATTGTAAAAGAAGTTTCTTATTAAAGGAAGATAGAAACAAATTGCAGCAGGTGGTTTTCACCCACATTGGGTTTCCACCTTATATCATGGTGTTCATGTGTGTGGCTTTTGTGTGATGATCTGTTCTGTTATACTGCACCTGTTTACTGTTAATATGGTTAAATAATGTTCTGATGCATTTACTGAAGATAAGCTAACTGAATCATAAGATTTCTGGATATACGCTAGTTGCTTTAGACACAGTAGCGTGTACACGCGGGTTCAATTAACTGAAGTAGCGTATATGTTTCTGAGTATTGAAAAGTTTTATTGATCTGATAATACTGATTCACCCCCCCCCTCCCCTCTCAGTATTATTTCCAACAATTGGTATCAGAGCAGGTCCTTTGATAGAAGATTGATCGCTTGAAGGAAATCCATGGAACAATGGGAAAGAAGCTTAAGAGGAAAGCTCATAAGAAGAAGAAGACATCTCAGAAGGACTATGACAGTGGGAGAATCGATTGGGGATTATGTATAAGAAGCTCTTCAGACTCAGAATCAGATTCAGAATCATTATCAGGTATGAATGTGTTATCCTCTGATGTTCCAGCTATATTTCCTTGTGAAAAAGTTGAAAGTGATAGTGAAGCAACTGAATTTGCTTTTATGGGTGAGCAAGAAAAGTATCAAATAGAGGTAGTATTTAGAGGGCTTACAGACAAAATTAAAGATCAACAAGATCTATTGAACAAAATGGAATGTGCTTTCAAAGAAGAAGTTACCAAACTAAAAGCTCAATCAGAGGAAGGAAACAAGGTAAGAAAGTTACTCAAGGACAAGGAAAATCAATGTCAAAAATTGCAGGGTGAGGTGACATCATTAAGAGATGAAGTCATTGAAAGAAGCACAACCATCAAGAAACTCAGAGATAGATCCAGTTACTATGAAAGTCTTGAAGCCACGATTTGCTCGCTAAAGGAAGATCTTGAAGAATCAAAGAAGCAGAATAAAGATCTACTTCAAGCTCTTGAAAAATAGGTAAACGAAGATATCAGCTTAAAATCTGAACTGAAATGTGTCTTCAGAATTCATCAAATGCAGCAGGATCTGAATGAAGAGCAAGAAAAGGAGATTCTCAAACTAAGGCATCAGTTGGAAGAAGGAAGGAAAGCTGAAGAAGACATGAAGAAGCAATGTCTAGAAAAGGAGGAACAACTTCAAGTTGAGGTAAACATCTTGAAAGGTAAATTAGAAGAAAAGGATAAACTGTTGAGATTCCAAGATAGTACTAAAGCTTTGGATGATATTCTTAGTAGTCAAAGGTCTCCTGCTATCAAGACTGGTCTTGGTTTTCATGAAGGTGAATCTAGTTCACAAGGTGAGGCAAGGGACTATAAAGAGAAATCCAAAATGATCAACAAGGATATGAAAGGTCAATCTCATCATCAACCAAGGAAATAAATTATTCAAAGAAAATCTTTTACTCCTCCTATGAATAATGTTGAATGTTATGTATGTCATAATCTTGGACATGTTGCAGCTAGATGTGAAAGAAGAAGGGTTCAAGACCATCATATAGAAAGATCACCACATTCAAGGTACTTTAATGGATATTGTTTTGCTTGCAATATGTTTGATCACAAAGCTGCTGATTGCTACAGGAGAAATATGAAACATGTAAGATGTTATGCATGTAACAAGCTTGGACATATAGCAAAGGAATGCAGGAACAAAGCACGGACCTCACACCAAAAGAAGAAAACAACATCACCCTTGAAGATATGGAAGAAGAAGGAAGTACAGACAAAAAGATGTGGCACAGCACAAAATACTCAGGTTCAGCACAACACAGACATAATAAACTCAGAGGGAGCTGAAGGTGTAAAACTTCAGTGTCCTGAAACTCATACGCAAGTTTCATAAATGGAAGTCGCGTATATACGCGAGTTATACACTGCAAAGTCACGTATATGTCAGTTTGTGGAAAAGCAGTGGGGACAGGCTCAGAAAAGGAGTCTGATATGATTCAATCCAGTATCTGCTCTATTGGTTAACAGTTACAGTCTGCTGAGAATGTCTTGAAATGTCTTGATACTTGTAAGATGCTAGAAGTGCTTTAATCCTAACTTGATGATGATGATGTCTTGATGCTTACTACTGATGTATGCATGTTCAGATCTAACAACAAACAGATGGCACAGGTTGAGGGGGAGCATATGCCTTTAATAATTCATTGTTGGCATTATGGTTATTAGTCCTTGGTGATGATGCTTATATGGCTAAATGATATGTCTTGCTATGATGTGGTTATGAGTTGTCCATGATAAAATCTCGTATGATTCTTAGTTGATGTTCAGATCAGATTTATGGTTGATTCTTTGATGATGCATATATGGTGCTTACATGGTGATCTTCATAAGGATAAGGAGAAGTACAAAGCTTGAATACACATCTTCCTCACTTGATGATGAGTCACTCATATGTTGCTGTCGTCATATGCATAAAGATCATACAGTTATGATGCAGGCACTCTTGTGGATAAGGATTGTTGCTGTTGATGATATCAAGAAGCTTTGTCAAATGAGCTTGAACTCAAGATACATAATGCTGATACATGGATGACTACTCAAAGTTGCTTTGTTGGAGACATGGATGATGTTTAAAAAGGAGGATTTGACATCTATGTCCAGACATACCTTGTTGCGGGACATTTTACAGGTTGCTGATATGGAAATGGTTGTACGCGAGTTTCATAAGGCCTATCCGTGTATATACGCTTATTTATGTGGATGGAGACGCATATATGGATTTTTTGAAGGAAATCAGCAGGGACATATGTTGGTTACAGAGAGTCTGATATGGGTCTGACAGAGACCACCTGGCACAGGATTAGGGCGAACAGATAATCTTCCAATGATGCATTGTTGGCATTATTTTAGAAGCTTTTGGTTCTAGTTCACATTCATTGTTGGTTTCAGGTGGAACAAAGGGCAAAAGGAGAACAGAAGGATCTCTTGGTTGCTGATCTGAATGGTGATTGACAGATGCTGCCAATATCAGTTATTGGTGACATTCATAAGTCTTACTCCAGATATTTCGTCTCTATGTCATATATCTCTTTTGTAGTATCTCTTTCATGGTGTCAAGGTCATGTAACGGCCTATTTTGGTTTCCCCACTATGCCTGGGATGATTGATGCAATGTGATTGGTTGTCATATGTAAACTTTTGATGTATCCCCACTTGGTTGGGTGGATGAGTCAATATTTTTTTTTTTTTTTGTATATCCTCACTTAGTTGAGAGATGGATGTATGTATGAGTCTTTGGTGATAGGAAGGTCTTTTATGATAGAGTTATGTTCTTCTTGAAGAACATCTTTTGCAGATCTTGTCTACAGTCAGGAAGAGCATGAACAACACACTTCAACAGTACAGAGACTCGACATGTACTCAGGGGGAGCATGGATAGATTGATACAATTTGGCATATACAAAGGGGGAGATCATTCAGAGATTTTAACAGATACTCAGGGGCAGTATGAACAACGAAATGTTCAGCAAAGGAAGAGAACATCTTGGTCCAACCTTTGCCCTTGATGTCAAAGGGGGAGAGTGATTTGGTGTTGTTGCCATCAAGTCCAAAGGGGGAGATTGTTGGCATTATGATGCATGTGTTGTACTTGATGGCAACCCTCTCATAGAAGAACATCTCACTTATGTATAACTGGATGAATCTTCAGAAGAGATATCAGATGTGACTGATGGAGGACAGCTCAAAGGAATCAGATGATAGTTCTAAGTGTAACAAGTTAGTTTTGCCATCAAGTCCAAAGGGGGAGATTGTTGGCATTATGAGATAAGTGTTGTCCTTGATGGAAAACCACACTGATGACAAATCATAATGCAAAAGGTCAGCAACAAGGAACTAATGATAAGACTATAAGAAGAAGAGAAAGTTCATACACGCAGGTTCACTAAGCCCAAGTCGCGTATACACGCTGGTTCACTATATACCAAGTCGCGTGTACGCAGGTTCGCTATATACCAAGTAGGGTATACACGCAGTTTCATGAATGGAAAAGAGCGTACATGTCAGAAAGCTTACTTTTGGTCCGTGGTAGTTAGTCCTTGGAATTTGTGCCTATTGTTTTGGACCATGGAGTCTCGACAGACGTGTTGATCCCTAGTATTGAGTTGATGGTATTGGGTTACTATGGTTTTGGACCGTGGTATTGTGAAGGGCCTAAAGCTATATAAGGAGAAAGATCATTAGGCCAGATGAAGTAGCAAGAGTGTGTGAGTGATGAAGATCTGAGGAAGTGTGAGATCCAAGTGCTGGTTATGGGATGGTGATTTGAACCAAGGTTTCACTCATGTGGAGGATGATGAATGATGGAACGAGATCTCAAGGCTTGGAATGATTATCTTCATATGGTTTGACTGTGAATAGACTAGACCTATTGACCCATGTTTATTGTTATGATCTGGGTATGTTTTGATGTCTGATATAGCTGCGGAGCTTTAAGTTTGAATTTACAGATCTGTACGCGGGTTGTCTTTGGTAAAAGAGCGTATACACGCAGGTTGGGTTCGTTGAAGTAGCGTATACAATGTGAAGTATGAAGATGGAGTTGGATCTGGTTGTTGTTATGTTGTCTGTGTTCTTGACAGAGTTTCAATGATTCAGTATTGGGTGATTCAGAGATTGATGATGTAGGTTGTACTACAATGGTGATTGTTTCATGGATCCAGTATGAAAATGTATGAAACGTGGTCCCGGGAAGATCGTAGAGTTCAGTAGGCTAGCACCTACGTACTGGTAAACATATCAGCCAGTACAAGATCCAGGGGGTTGTAGCTCCCTTCCAGGAGCAGCTGGAGAACGAGTAAAGGATTGGAGCATTCTATAGGCAGGCACCTACGTACTAGTAAATGGATCAGGTAGTACAAGAGCTAAGAGGGTTGTAGCCCTCTGCAAGTTGTAGCCTGCGTGCTGGTAAAGGACTGCACCAGTACATTGTAAAAGAAGTTTCTTATTAAAGGAAGATAGAAACAAATTGCAGCAGGTGGTTTTCACCCACATTAGGTTTCCACCTTATATCATGGTGTTCATGTGTGTGGCTTTTGTGTGATGATCTGTTCTGTTATACTGCACCTGTTTACTGTTAATATGGTTAAATAATGTTCTGATGCATTTACTGAAGATAAGCTAACTGAATCATAAGATTTCTGGATATACGCTAGTTGCTTTAGACACAGTAGCGTGTACACGCGGGTTCACTTAACTGAAGTAGCGTATATGTTTCTGAGTATTGAAAAGTTTTATTGATCTGATAATACTGATTCACCCCCCCCCCCCTCTCAGTATTATTTCCAACATTCACTGTTTTGGTACATTTTTATTTCCTTTTGAGAATTGATTTCATCACAGCCAGTTTGAAACCTTCTTTTTGAGAACTTTAAAGTTTGGAAAATCATTGTAGAAATCACCATTACCATCCATACTTGACCTTCAATTCTGCCATCTCACATTAGGGAATCCACAGAAGATAAACCCAAAAACAAACCAAAAACTCAAAAACGACAAAGAACTAAGAAATCGGTTATCTTGCATATACAGTGCACTTCACTTGAACAGTTTACAACTCTCAGATTGACATTTCAAATAGCAATTTAGGACACACTAAATTGACCAAACATTTTGGCGCCATTTCCAGGGAAGTGAAACTAGGTAGCCAATTTCTTAAAAAAAAAAAACAAGAAAATTTCAAGGAAGGTTAAAATTGATAACTTCTCAAAGTATGCTCTCCTCTTGCACCTAGTGTGATCTGGAGGATCAGAAAAGAGAGTTATTGGTTTAATAATTTCTTGAGTATGCTCTCTTCTTTCACCTAGAGTGACCTGGAAGATCAGAAAGAGAATTATTAGCCCGACTTGAAGAAAAATAAAAAATGACATGCATAGAGCAAGAGATTCTAGGGGAAGGTTTTTAGCTAGGGCCAAGAGTTTGATTTTTACAACTCCATCTACTTTAAGGAATAGATAAGAAACACCTCCATCATCCCAAAATCACACTCCTAGCCTTAGGATTTCTGGAGTTCAAGAGGCAGTAGTTGAATTAGGAGACTCTCCCACACCATCCACCGAATCTGAATTAGGAAAAGACCCTTTCTTTACTTCTATAGGAAAACACATTGTAATTGAAGAAGTAGAATCACCTGAAGAAGAAGAGGGAGAAATTCCTCCTCGTTTGCCATTAGTAGAGGAACCAGAGGACTCTGAAGTCACTGAGGAAACTATCATGATAGAGGAAGTAGTAAGCGGATTTGATAGAGGTAGAGGTAGAGGAGGAAGAGGAGGAAATAATGGAGGAGGTAGAGGTAACAATGGGGGAAATAGGGATGGAGATAACTCATTCAGATTTCCTATAGTTGATGAGGATTCTCGAGCAACAATGAAAAATATCTCACCATCTGTCCTCCCAAAATTTCATGGGTTAAGAAATGAGGATCCTGAAACATTTCTATTTGAGTTTGAGGTCGTGTGTCGAACTTATGATTATCTGGAAGACTCTCAGAAACTCAAATTGTTTCCTTCAACATTGAAGGGAGCTGCTTTGAAATGGTTCACGGGATTAGTCACTCAATCCATTAGGACTTGGAATGATATGAAACAAACATTTTTGGATAGATACCTGGACTATTGTATGCCCACCAATCACAAGGATGAGGTATTCAAAATGGTGCAAAGAGAAGATGAAAACTTGGAGGATTTACTTGAAAGATTTCAATACAACCTGAAAAGAGAAAAAATGAATAACTTAGATGAGGAAACCTTGAAATCCCTTCTATTAAAAGCCATTAGAGATGAATGGATAGATATTTTGAACATGATGGGAAAAGGAGATATATCTCAACTTCCACTTCATGATATAGCAGAGCTATGTGTCCATCTCTCAAGGGGAAAATATAAAACTGGAAAAGGGCCTAGAGATCCTTCTCTCATTAGAGCAAACAAATCTACAACTGGATCAGTAAGTAGGGTTGAGATTGGCAACATGCTTGATGAATTCAAAACTGATATCTTAGGGAGTCTTAGTGAGCAACTAGACACCCTTAAGATACAAAACAAGCAGAAAGCAGAAGCTGAAGCTTTGGCCATATTTTGCCCAAAATGTAAAAAGAAACATGCTCTAAGGGAATGTCCCTTAGATGCAAAAGTTGTAGAAACATGTGTGATTTGTTCAGAAAACCATGAGACCAAGGATTGTCCTTCAATTCCTAGGCTCAAAGCTGTCTTTTAAGAAGATCCAAATTCAATTGAGTCTCTCTGTTTTGTTGCAAGGATACCTTCACAGGGGCAACAAAATCAAGGGTTTAACAACTCTATGAACATTCAACCCCCACCAAATTGGAATCCTTGGCAACAACCTTGGTCCCAACCTCAAAATCCTTTTCAATCATGGGTACAAGATATGCAAAATCCTTATGGGAGATTTGCTCAATTTTATCAATATCCTCCATCCTTTCAAAATCAACAAGCTCCACAACTTCCAAATCAAAATCCACAACCATCATTGCCATTCCCACAACAACAAAAACCTTCTCAACAGAATCCAAATTCTCAACTCTTGCTTCCATTCCAACGGAAGAAAAATCAACTACCTTCCCAGCCATTGCCAAACCCCAAAAATAAAAACCCTCAAAATGCTTATATGGTAGAAGGACAACAATTTCCTACCTATATGATTGTTCCTCTCAATGATGTACAACTCAGATCTGGTAGAGATTTAGATAAGCCTTCTATAGATGCTCAAAAGCAAAGCATTTCTGAGGAAGATTCTCTTGAAGCCAATAAAGGTTCTGAAACATCTCTTCAAAACCCAAGCACTCAAAAAGAAAAAGAAAAAGATTCAACCCCCACAACTCCTATAGTTGAGCAACCTGCATCTTCATCCACACCTCCTTTTCCTGAAAGATTACAAATTGACAAAGGGGTGGAAAAACAAATCTTTTTGCCTGACTATGATTTTCTAGATGAATTAAAGAATGTTTGTATCAAGATTCCCTTGTTACAAGCCATTAGAGAGATTCTTATTCTAGCAAAAACAATAAAGAAGTTGAGTCTTAAAAGACCAGGAAGGAAACCAAGAGATACAAGAAGAATCCACCTGGTAGGAAAAATTTAAGATATCATGATGAGAAAAATTACTATGCAGAAGTATGTAGATCCCGGTAGTCCAATTGTCAAAACTCATATCAATGGGGTAGAAATTCCAAATACTTTGATTGATTTAGGGGCTGCTATCAACATTATGAGTAGACAGACTATGGAACAGCTAAAACTTCCTAATGTTCTTTTTACACCTACTTTACTGCAACTTGTAGATCGATCAATTATCAAACCAGATGGTGTATTAGAAGACATTCAGTCTCCTTAGATTCTTGGGAATATCTAGTAGATTTCATGATTTTAACTCCCAAGAGTAATTTAGGAGGACACCCTCTCATCTTAGGAAGACCTTCGCTAGCCATAGCTGATGCTTTTATCAGTTGTAGATATGGGGATATGTATATTTCTGATGGTAATTCTACAAAGAAATTCAATCTATATCCTCCAGCAAAAGCAATTACAGAAATATGAGATAATGAGTGGGTTGATGATGAAGATACTATACATACTGTCTTTACCATTTCTAAAATCAGTGAAGATAGTCAAATTCTAAACACATTAGAAAACTTTAAAACATCTTCAGAATATGACCACACACAATTTCAGTTAGATTCTGACATTAAGTATCTATCATCTAGACAAATGTCTCTTTTCTCTATGGAAGAGTTTGGTAGTTCCGCCATTGAGATCTTTCCAGGTAAAACACTGAATATCAACAAAAACTTGGAAAAATCACAACAAGGAGAGCTAACCAAAATCTTGCAAAAACATTCTACTACATTTGCATGGGAGTATACTGATATGAAAGGTATTGACCCTAAGACTTGCATTCATCACATCTACATCAAGGAAAACAATAGACCAATCAGACAACCTCAGAGAAGGATGAATCCAAACCTTAGGGAGATAGTGAAAGAAGAGCTCCAAAAACTACTCAATGTAAACTTCATCTATCCAATTTCAGATAGCCGATGGGTTTCTCCTTTGGTTATAGTACCTAAAAAGAATGGTAAATGGAGGGTATGCATTGATTACAGGGAATTGAACAAAGCAACTTTGAAGGATCACTTTCCTTTACCCTTTATCGATCAAGTATTAGATACTCTAGCAGGCAAGAAGTACTTTTCATTCTTGGATGGTTTTAGTGGCTATAATCAGATTCAGGTAGCACTTGAAGATCAAAATAAGACCACATTTACCTATCCATGGGGAACTTTTGCTTACTGAGTACTTCTTTTTGTATTATGTAATGCACCCGCAACATTTCAAAGGGAAGTATTAGGAATCTTTTCTGATCTAATCCATGATTGTGTAGAGGTTTATATGGATGATTTTACAATTTATGGTGATTCATTTGAAGAGGCATTGGAGAATTTGGAAAAAGTCCTTATAAGATGCAAAGAAACAAACCTTTCATCATGAAAAATGCTTTATGATGTTTACTGAAGGGATTTTTTTGGGACATCATATTTTAGGGGATGGGATTAAAGTTGATAGATCAAAATTCGAAGTCATCTCCAAATTGCCTATTCCAAATTGTCAAAAAGATGTTAGAAGTTTTCTGGGATTTACTTGATATTATAGAAGATTTATAGAAAACTTCACCAAAATAGCATCTCCACTCTTCAAATTACTTACAAAAGACTGTGAATTCAAATGGGATCCTGATTGTCAATCTGCATTCGAAACTTTGAAAACAAGAATATCTGAAGCACCCATTTTGAGAGGGCCAAATTGGAAACTTCCTTTCCATATTTCTACAGATGCTTCAGATACAGCTCTAGGAGCTGTGTTGGGTCAAAAGGATTTAGTTCATTATGCCATTTACTACACCAATAAAAATTTGACTCCAACTGAGTTGAACTATATTGTGACTGAAAAAGAGTTCTTAGTTGTTGTTCATGCAATCAATAAGTTTAGACATTATATAACAGGCTATGAAACTTTTGTCCATACTTATCATTCTGCAATTAGATATCTAATGAACAAACCTGTTACTAATGGTAGAGTTACAAGATGGCTCTTACTTTTACAAAAATTCACTATTACTGTGTTGGATAGACTAGGGAAACAAAATACAGTAGCTGATTTCTTGTCTAGGATCCAAAATACTAACGAAGATTCTCCTGTAGAGGATAAGTTTCCAGATGAATATTTATTTGCAGTAACTACTAAAACTCCTTGGTATGCAGATATTGCTAACTATTTGGTTACAGGGAAGCTACCTCCACATTTATTTCCTAGTGAAAAAAGAAGAATTATTCAGGAGAGTTCAAATTATTCATGGATTTCTAACAAATTGTTTAAAACAGGGCTAGATTGTGTGATCAAAAGATGTGTTCGGTAAGATGAAATGCCTGACATCCTCAAGGCATGTCATGATGAACCATGCGGTGGACACTTTGCTGACAAAAGGATGACCTATAAAATTTTTTCTTTAGGATATTATTGGCCTTCCCTCTTCAAAGATGCAAAACAATATGTCAGAAGGTGTGACAGCTGCCAAAGAGTTGGGAGACCAACTCTTTCAAATGAAATGCCATTACAACCACAGGTACTCATCGAACCCTTTGAAAAATGGGCTTTAGATTTCATTGGACCCATTAATCCACCATCTAAACAGAAAAAGTATATATTGGTTGCACTAATTATGTCACTAAATGGGTAGAAGCCAAAGCATTGCCTTCTGCCACTGAAAATTCAGCTGTTAATTTTCTTTATGAGGATATTTTTACTCATTTTGCAGTCCCAAGAGAAATTGTGATAGATCAGGGAAGTCAATTTACATCTAACTTGATGGAGAAGCTAATGGAAGAATACAAAATCAAGCACAAAAAATCTACTCCTTACCATCCGCAAGCAAATGACCAAGTGGAGTCTACAAACAAAGTTCTTGAGAGCATCATCACCAAAACTATTCATCTACATAGAAGAGATTGGGCAGAAAGGCTCCCTAAAGCCTTGTGGGCCTACAGAACTACATGGAGGAATACAACAGGACATTCTCCCTATGAACTTGTTTATGGGAAAGAAGTCCTGCTCCCCATTGAGTTTCAAGTCAATACTTTCAAGATGGCAGTTCAGTTGGGGATGAATCTATCAGAAGCCCAAAAGCACATAATGGAGCAACTGAATGAGCTAGATGAGATCAGAAAAGAAGCAATTTTAAGAACTGATCTAGTTCACCACCAAAGAGCTAAGTGGCATGACAGATACATCAAAGAGAAAAAGTTTCAAGAGAGAGATTGGGCACTACTATTTGATTCCAAGTTTAAAGACTTCAAAGGTAAATTTCAGACCCATTGGCTTGGGACATATGGGATTGACAAAGTCTTTAGCAATGGAGTGGTAAGAATCAAGACCATTGATGAATTTCAAACTCCTCTTATTGTGAATGGCCACCGATTGAAAATTTATCATAAGCCACTCTCAAAAGAGGAATTTGTCAAAATGTTCCAAGAGAATTCTGCAGTAAGGCTGGTGGAGAATAATCCTTCTTCCCCACCAGCCTAGCCTTTGTTTCTTTAAGTTCATATATATATATATATATATATTGTATAAGCCTGAAAACCAATCACAGATTGGCGGTCTTATACAGAAAATATAGAGTGAAAATCAGGGACACCTGACACTCTATATTTTCCAAAAAAAATTTCTCTCCTTCCTTTTCCATCTTCACTCCACCTCATTTGTCATTCCACTCCATCTCCATCTCATTTTCATTTCACTTCACTCCGCTTCATCTCACTCCATTTCATTCATTTCATTCCATTTCATCAATAAATGTCTCTTTCAGGACCATTTTCACTCAATTAGTTATCTTTTAACTATCTTTGTTCAAGCCAAGTGGGTGCTGTGTCAGTTTCCGTAGCTGGAAGTAGTTTCCATAGCCAAAAACAGTTTCTGCAACCACCACCACTCTGTTTTTCAAATTTACAGTCAAAATGTTAGTGCAATAATTATGAAAATGCGGTTGTAACTGAGCATATGCTATGAAGACATGGAGCATCTCCAGACATTAATAAAGAGCAGTTGGTTAAAGGTTAGTGAGCAACAAATGACAAGGTTTCCAAAGGTATGAGCATTTTTTTTTTTCAAATAGCAATTAAAGTCACGATTTTGCATAGTTGTCAAACCATAAAAGCTCTACTATGTGCAATGATCATCACGATAGCTCCATTACCCATTACCATTCCACGATAGTATTCCGCACACCATGCATTTATTTCTTAACTGTCTCATGATTGATTTTTGGGTTTAAACTCATAGTCGACTGCACTTTCATACACCACCTGTAATCATGAGATGTGACTTATCTCATTACAGCTCCTCTCCACTGCATTTTCCGCAGCCATTCATTAAACGTGTAACATTTCGTACACACCCGTTCAATTCAAAATTCTGACTCCTCTCCATTCCTTACCATTCTATTAAGACCATCCTCTTCACATACATCTGCACTTCATCTTGTGAACTCACCACGGCTGCTCATCCTCTGTTCCGCTTGTAATTCCGAAACACTCCCGTTACCTGCTATCCATCTACCAATTACAACCACTGTATTTTTTTTTGTCATAAACCCTGCAATCGAGCCACCTTCCCTCTGCTAAACCCTCATACGCAATAGAATTTTCAGTTGAATTTCAAAACACAGGAAGGAATGGGAAGATTACTAAGGGCAGAACCAGAAGGACCTAAATATTTGGAAGGTTACCCTCAAGCAAAAGATTTGCTGAAGAAAGCAAAATGGTTACGCTTCATCCAAAAATTCAAGGGCCATAATAAAGATTTAACCAAAGCCTTTTCATGATCTTTCGATGGCCAGATGGTGGAAATTGGAGACTTAAAGCTCACGGTGACTGAAACAACAGTAGCAGCTGCCACAGGCTTACCCCAGGAAGGTGAGCGATGGTTTAAAAACAAAAGTGTGGATGAAAAAGAATGGAGAATTATGCTACAAAACCTAGGTATGGACATCACTGTGTTTACAAAAGGAATTCTTGTTCATGCATTGAAAGAAGAATGGGCCAGCCTACTGTTAGTTATCCAAAAGTTTATCACTTGTGAAGGACGCTTTGGTTCAATGTACATGTACCATGCTAGATCGTTGATGAACTTCTTAGAGAGTCAAACTCTTAATTTGCCTTATTTCTTACTGCTGAGTTTGAAAAATATGAGTACTACAGTCCAAAAGCACATAGGAAATATAGAACCTCATCTATATCATCATGGACTTATAAAGATTCTCATTGAAGACCAACTGAAGAAAAAAAAAGATACCTGGGAACAATTCTTAATAAGAAATTACTTTCAAGAGCCATCTGAGGCACCTGAAAGTAGTACACCAAAGACACCGAGAAGGAGTAGGAGAAAAGAAAAGAGTGCCATAGTCCAAGACTCTCCTACTACCAAAACTCAAGAAGTTGGTCAAAAAGAAAAGGAGAAAAGAACTAAGGACAGGAAACAGAGAAAAGTGAAAGGCAAAAGAAACATAGAAGAAGTCTACCAATCACCTGAGCCATCTATAGAGGAAGATTATCAAACATTGTCTGAGAGATTAGTGCATCTTCAAGAACAGGCTGCTACAGCAAAGAAAAAGGAAAAAGGGAAACAGAGCATAGAAGAAGGGAGTACTAGTCCACCATATTTAAGAAGAAGCACCAGGCTTAGAGGAAAGGGGAGTAAAACACAAGTAAAACGGCCCCACTTCATTGACTTGGGTGGGGAAACACCCGAGAAACCTCCAGCTGGCCGTAGTCCACCTCGTCCTCAGCCAAGTATTGAAACTAGTCCTCCACATGTTGATGAAAGCCCTTCTCGGCCAGAGCTAGAAAGCAGTCCTCCTCCTCCACAAGACTTTGAACTCAGTCCAAGAAAGACACCTGAAATAGATCCCAGTCAACAGGAGGTATATGACTACCTCGAATCTTTAGAAAAAACAGCTGCAGGTCCGAGTACCACTCTGCCCCACATGACACCAGATGCACAAGTTCAATCCTTAAAGCAAGAAGTGTTTGAATTAGAGGTTCTAAACATGCATATTAAGCAAGAAAATGAAGCACTTAAGGAGCAGAGCAAAGTAGATAAAATTATTCATGATAATACTATGCTTCAATTGGGACTATGGCAAAAGAAAAACAAGAAATTAAAGAAAAAGTGCAGAAAGTTGAGCAGAGAATTGATC
Source organism: Pinus tabuliformis (assembly GCA_031772625.1). Classification (NCBI taxonomy): domain Eukaryota; kingdom Viridiplantae; phylum Streptophyta; class Pinopsida; order Pinales; family Pinaceae; genus Pinus; species Pinus tabuliformis. Next base: position 1,495,205,166 of record CM062818.1, on the reverse strand, counting down.
AATCTCAAATTCAGATGTCTGATAAGGAAACCCGGGATGGTGGTAGCACCAAGAAAGAAGAAAAGAAGACTAGATGTCCTAGCATAGGCTTAAAAACATATGGATTAAAGGGGAATGACTAAAATTTTGGTTGCATGAGGACATGCAACACCTTCACAGTGGGGGTATGTTCAGTCCCAAACTTGCATCTTCCCTATACACCTTTTCAGCCTTCTTTTTAATTTACTTGACCCACCAAGCTGTCAAATCATTGCACATTAGTCTAAAAGGAGCTTATAAAATGGTTTCCTAACTATGTTTGTGACTGCTATTTGATTTAGATTTGTGTTCAATCAGCTGCGGAAACTTGCCACTTTCCGCAGCTAGCTCAAGTTTCCACAACCATTTTGTTGAAGACTATGTCACAGGTGTCCAATGGAGAATCCGGCCACATGGGAAAGCTTCAAATGACATGTACATGGAGTGTGTCCCCTTGGTTCAGCCGAATCACTCAAAAACAGCCATGGTCAAGGACGGTCAAAGAAGTGGTCAAACCAAGAGTTTTGCAGTGGCACGGCTCTGTTTTGCCCACGTGAAGTTTTGCGTGGCAAGTTCCTCAATATCCGAAGGTGTGTTAACACCTATGGATCAATCTGTGAACCAAATCGAACAACCACCACTCCATAGATTTATTTGTCATGACTACCGTACTGCTAGATCTCAGGACGTGGAGATTTACGTGTCTTTTTGGCAGCGTAGAATTCAAGAATTAGTTATAGCATTTTCACTTATAAATAACGCGTTATCATACGCTTGATAGTTAGCTTTTACATGTAATCTTGATTGTATTTACGAGCCCACTGTGCTGTGCTCTATTTCTATGTTTTGACTGCACTTTAATATATGAGAAGACAACATTCTTAAGTTCAATTTGTGACTGAGTATTGATTGGCCGAGGTTGCAGAGGGCCCCTGTACACCAAGGCTCTGTATTTACTGTATAGTTTCTTACTTGCTTTCATTATGTTACTGCTTTTATAATCATTTTCTTGTATATATTACGTTGTCCTGATATTTATACTAACTGTTGTTCATCTTTTCTTTTATGCTTTCTCATGATTGCTAGCTGATCAATATTTTTCTTTCAGGTTCTTGTAGGCAGCCCGGGCAAATTACATAGTTTTAATGACTAATGACATGAGATCATCTTGTCCTTTCTGCTGATTCATTTACTGAGTTTTAATTCCAACATTGTCATTTCTTTCAGTTTTGCTTTGCTTATTTACTTTTCTGCAACTTAGATATCATATTACTCATTTGTTTATGATTTCCTTCCTATAGCCAAGCGACTCAAATAGTGAGGAATCATAATATTACTTGATGTCGTATGATTTAATTTACTTTCCTGCAAGTTAGTGATTAAATTACTTATGTCTTTTTCAGGAATTGAAATATGAATGAGTAGTTAAATCTTAGTTTCATTTTATGCAATTTCATTTCCTGCAATTTAGATACCATATTACTCAACTTGTTTATGATTACTTCCTATAGCCAGAGCGAGCCGAAAGGTGAAGGGTCAGAATATGGGTTGAAGTAGTGTGATTTAGTTTTCTTTGCTTTCAGTCTTTGAATCGCTTTGAATTTAGTTTTTATTTTCTTTTTATACAACAGTAAGGATACTGGGCTTCATTGTCACTAGTTCACTGTTTTGGTACATTTTTATTTCCTTTTGAGAATTGATTTCATCACAGCCAGTTTGAAACCTTCTTTTTGAGAACTTTAAAGTTTGGAAAATCATTGTAGAAATCACCATTACCATCCATACTTGACCTTCAATTCTGCCATTTCACATTAGGGAATCCACAGAAGATAAGCCTAAAAACAAACCAAAAACTCAAAAACAACAAAGAACTAAGAAATCGGTTATCTTGCATATACAGTGCACTTGACTTCAGCAGTTTACAACTCTCGGATTGACATTTTAAATAGCAATTTAGGACACACTAAATTGAGCAAACACCTTGTACACTGTGATACACCGACATAGAATTCGGGGAGATTGCCTGCCCATACTTCTTGGTTCATCGGGAGGTATTCTGCAATTCATAGTTGTTTGGTAAACCTTTTGCCTAGCTTACCCCTCTTTGTTTATTTCTTTTCATAATAAAATCAATCAAAAATAGTGGAGGAACATCAAACCTTACCCCGTCGTTCACGGAGGACAACGAGTAAACCGCCTTTACTGCCCGAAGCTACACCTATCCGGTCAAAGTGGTCTCATTTGACTGAATCCAGTACTTCACAAACTTCTGGTTCTTCATCTGAATTACCAGAAACACCTATACCAGTAATTATTGTGACCCCAGTTACTCCTATAGTTACTGGTACATCTGTTACTGAAGTGGAATCTCCATAATTACCTGAGGATACTAGAACTGAATCTAGTGAAACGGTAACCCAAGTTGTTCAACAACAAGTTGATTCTCAACCCAAAGTTGTTCAACAAGAAATTACTTCTGAACCTAAATCTGTTCAACCAGAAGTTGATCCTGAACCTATCACTATTCAATCAGAAGTTACTTCTAAACCAAAAGTTGTTCAAGAAGCCCAACCTGAACTTGTTCTTTTACCAAAACACTTGGATCTTGAGGTTGAACAATCATAAGTTGTTACCATACTGGAAGAAGATTGACTGGTACATCTTCAGACATCCGTAACTGTCGAGACTTCCTCTTTACCTCAGGAACAAATACCATAAATATATTACAAACCTAATGGTGAAATCCTTCCACCTAGTTTGATTTCGATAGAAGAGGAACCTAAGGTAGAAACACCCAGAAATCCATTCCATTTTGGAACTGGACTTTATCTGTATCCTCATACTCCTCATTTTACTGCTCCTTTTGATCTTGATTACTTTCAGACACTCGTTGATTTGTTAGGAAATTTATTTGGACATTTGACTATGGCAGAGTCAACATCCCAGACCGTACAATCTATTACGGCAACGGCATAATCTTCAATCACAACCTCTTCAATGTTTACTATGACACCTGAGTCACACTTGTATGGTGTTCTGCCCATCCCATTGGGTTACCAATCTTTATCTAGAACCCACTCAGGTGTTGCTTCTAGCCCTTGGTCTTCACCAATGTCCTCTACTAGAATTTTATTTGGTTCTTCATTAATGGATACTGAACAACTAGACCCATCAAGTCAATATCAAGTTGGTTCATCTGGTTACCGTCCTATGTATCCGCTTTACACTGGACTACCCCCATACGGAGAGCAATATGCACATTCTCCTTATCCTCCATTTTGTACGGAGCAGCCATATGTCGATATGCCGTCGTCTTTAGGTCATCTTGGAATGATTGTCTGTCAGTGGCAGCCAACAATGCCCGTTCAACCTAGGCTTGTGTATCCATCACAACCTATGCAATCTATCTCATCCATACCTACAACGCCTGTTGTTACAGCTTTACCGCAGTCACAAGCTTAGATTGTTGTATCTCAACCTGTGCAAGCTAGTCCTTCAACCTCAGACCCCCAAGTTTCAGGTTTACAGATTCAACCTTCTCAAGCAATTTTACAACAACCACTTGTGCCTGGAATCCAACAACCTTAGGCCAGTTTACCTTTTACTGGAATGACTCAGACTTACACTGGTTTAGTGTATTCACAACCTGGTCAAGCTTACATTGGTGGGCAACAACTGTTAAATCAACAACTATTGTATCAACAACAACAACAATTGCTTCAACAACCTTGGCAGCCCCAATATCAACAACAACAATTCCAGCAATACCAACCTCACCCTGGACTTGGTCAACAAGCCTATGCTAGGTTTGGTCAATAATAAGTTTACCGAGGTCCTCGTCAACAAGCCTATGTTGGGTTTGGACAACAACAAATGTATCTTGGTGCTCAACAACAACCTTACACCAGATTTGCTTAGCAAATTTACCCTAAAAATATTCATAATAATGATTACTATTTTAATTATTAATATTAATTATTAGGTCTTGATATTAATTATCAATTATTAATATTAATTAGTAATATTAATATTGATTTTTAATATTAGTATTAATTAATTTTAATATATTAATTATTATTGTTATTAATATATTTTAATATTAATACAATATACTATTATTACTATTCATTAAATACTTATATATATTAAAAAAATAAATATTTCACATACTAATTTATAATTAATAATATTATACTAACAAATATTAAATATTAAATGCTTATATGAAGTATTAGTACAATAGTTACTAATATTTATAATAATGATTACTACCTTAATTATTAATATTAATTATTGAAATTATTATTAAGGTTCAGTGATATTAAGATTAAGGATTATAATAATAATTTAAATTAATAGATTAACTCATCAAAAAAAATTAAAATATATATATATATATATATATAGACACAATTAATATTATTAAACAAGCCGACATTCATCTCATACTTAAAATCTACTCTCCTCATAACTATTTAAAACCCTCAATTAAGCTCCTCTACTATCAACATTCAAGAAGTCTTGATGATGGATCCCAGTTGGGATTTGAAACGTTGATGGAAAAATGGTTTTTACTGTGGATTCTCCGGTAACTAAGTAAAAAAACTTACCCTTATCAAGGTTACAGCAGCAGATGCCTTATGTTGGTATGCAAAGGCCTATTTCCCAGACAATCCCATCTTACCCTAGATATGCTCAACCTAACGTCAATAGATAGTTGCCTTTCGTTGCAATACTTGAATTACCAAATCTAAATCGGCTCACCAATGATCCAATTCTTTATACACCTTGGTGGCCAATGATTCCTCATAAATTATCTTCCGATATTCTGAAATTCAATGGAAACCCTGGAGAAGACCTGTCCAACCATGTTCCTTTCAATGTTACAATACATATTTATACATGTCGAAGCATCCAATACCATGGACCGAAAACCATCGCGTCCAAAACCATGGACTGGAAACCATCGCGTCCAAAACCATGTGCAAAAATCATGCACAAAACCATAGGTAGGTCTGCCCAACCTAATATAGGGTCCAAAAGCAAAATTTTCCGGGGTGCTGCCCCAAACCCCATAGAGTGAAATTACCTGCACCCCTAAAACCCCCTGTGATCTCCCCCGCTACGCAATCGGCGCAACAGAGGGGGGGCTCCGCCCCCCCTTATAACCCCCCGGTTAACTACGTGGGCTAGTCTTGGAAAGAATATAACACAACCCAACATTCTCCCACTTGTTGTTTTCTTTCCACAGGGGGCCACAAGAGATCTTAGTCATTTATCCAGCCCTGCAACGCCCATTGTTTCTCTACACCAAGGGAACTTCTTAGAGCTCACAGATTTTGTCAATGCATCTGCAATATTCTTCAAAATGTCCACCTTTACCAGCAACACCTTTTTGTCTTCTATCATATCCATCACAAAGTGATACTGAACATCAATGTGCTTTGTCTTTGAATGATATGCAGGGTTCTTTGCCAAGAAAATTGCACTTTGGCTGTCATAGTCTCTCCTTATAGCTCCCTATACTAACCCCATACTTGAACACAATCTCTGCAACCAAACTGCTTCTTTGCTTGCATGAGTGGCTGTCATGTATTCTGCCTCTGTAGTTGATAGTGCCACTGTAGATTGTTTCTTACTCATCAAACTGACTGCACCTCCAAATAGGTTAAACATATACCCACTTGTAGATCTTCTTTGATCCAAATCTCCAGCCCAATCTGCGTCAACAAAGCCATGAATATCCAACACTCTGTCCAATCTTGGTCTTCCTTGGTAGCACAAACCATAATCACTAGTGCCACGCAAATACCTGAAAACTCGCTTCACTATTGTCCAGTGCTCCTTCCCTGGTTTTGACATAAACTTGCTCAATACTCCCACTGCATGTGCAATGTCTAGTCTAGTACAGACCATCGCATACATCAGGCTACCGACTACACTTGCATATGGAACACGGGACATGTCCTCTTCCTCTTCTTGTGTCTTGGGACACTGTTCAGCAAATAACATTACACCTACAGCAATAGGAAACTTCACCGGTTTACTATCCTACATATTAAACCTCTGCAATGTTGTCTAAACATACTTCCTCTTGTTTAACCAAAGCTTCCTCTTTGTTCGATCTCTTTTAATCTTCATGCCAAAAATATAGTTTGCAACACCAAGATATTTCATGTCGAATTTGGAGGACAAATGGGTCTTAAAATCCTGGATAATTCTATGTCATTTCCAACCAGCAACATATCATCCACATACAAGACTAGATAAATAACACGGTCACCAATTAATTTAAAATACACACAGCGATTTGCTTTGCTTCTGGTGAAGCCAAGTCCCCGTATAAATGTATCAAATTTCTGATACCACATCCTTGGTGACTGTTTTAACCCATACAGAGATTTATTTAACTTGCATACCAGTTCTTTCTTAACCTTCACTGCAAAACCTTCAGGTTCCTTCATGTATATCTCCTCTTCTAGATCCCCGTGAAGAAATGTTGTCTTCACATCCATCTGTTATACCTCAAAATCAAAAGCAACAACAACAGATAAAAGTAACCTAATAGAAGTTACCTTGGCAACAGGAGAAAAAATATCACCAAAATCAATTCCCGACACCTGGGAATAACCTTTTGATACCAACCGAGATTTGTATTTCTCCACCTTTCCTTCTGCATTTGTCTTCTTCTTGAACACCCATTTGTTGCCAATGGGTTTCCTTCCAGCCGACAACTCCACCAGATCCCAAGCCTCATGTTTGTGCAAAGATGCCATTTCATCAACCATGGCCTCTTTCTAGAGTTTTCCTTCCTATGAATCTATTGTTTCCTTCACAGTTCTAGGATGATCATCAATAATAGATAAAGAAAAATTTGACCAAAAAGTAGATGGACTATACATTTCTAGCTTCCCTCTTTCTCGAACTGATCTTCTCACACCCGGAGTTTGTGGCTCTTCATCTTCTGATTCCTCCTCTGTTGTAGAGTCTGATTCTTCCTCCTTTAGCTCAAACTCTATCTTCTCAAGTTCCTTTGGTTGGACTTCATGTTTAATGACATCTTTCACCTCTCTGAACACTACATCTCGGTTGTACACAACCTTCCTTGTTACTGGGTTCCAAAGATTATAACTCTTTAAACCATCCTTATACCCAATAAAGATGCACTTTTTTAGATTTACTATCCAACTTGGTTCTTTTCTCCTTTGGAACATGTACATATGCATCACATCCAAATACCCTCAGATGTGAAAGAGAAGGTTTCTTACCAGTCCATACCTCTTGTGGAGTCTTATCTTCCAATGCTAATGAAGGTGATTTGTTGACCGGGTAACATGCAGTCTCCACCGCCTCTGCCCAGAATTCTTGTCCTAACCCGACACCACTGAGCATGCCTCTTGCCCTTTCCATAAACATCTTGTTCATTCTTTCTACAACTCCATTTTGCTGAGGTGTATATGGAGTAGTCTTCTACCGTGCTATACCACACTTCTTACAGAATTCTTCAAATTCCTTACTGCAAAACTCTCCACCGTTATCTATTCTCAGCACCTTTATCTTCTTCTCTGTCTAGTTTTTCACCAAAGCCTTAAATTCTTTAAACCTATCAAAGACTTCAGATTTCTTCTTAAGGAAATATATCCATGTATTCCTTGAGAAGTCATCTATAGATGATACATAGTACATAGACTTACCCAGTGATGGAACCTTCATAGGTCCAAACACATCACTGTGCAAAAGCTCTAATATATATTTCACCCTCTTACCACCAGAGGGGAAACTCACCCGATTTTTCTTCCGATATACACAATTTTCACATAAATCAAATCCAGAGAGCTATTACTCATACCTTCTACCATACCTTTACCATGAAGTATTCAAAGGCCCTTCTCTCCAATATGTCCAAGCCTTTGATGCCACAGCATGGTCTTCTCTCCAGAGATCACTAGATTTTCTTCTCCACTTTCAGGAACCACAGAACTGTTGCACCCATCAACAACAGTGATACCTTGCAGCTTGTATAGAGTTCCAATCCGAACTCCCCACATCAATACCAGTGCTCCCCGAACCATTTTGCAGGTATCCTTCTCAAACATTGTTTTAACACCTGCATCATCCAGCTTGCTTACAGAAATCAGATTTCTAGCCAATGCATGAATATGCAGAACACCTGGAAGTGTTCTAACCCTTCCACCTTGCAACTTCAACTTTACTTTTCCACGACCAACGATTATAGCCTTCTGATCATCCCATAAGAATACATCACCACCATCGTATTTCTCATACTTGCAGAACCACTCTCTATGGGAAGTGAAGTGAAAGGATGCACCTGATTCAATCAACCATGCCTTATGATCTACATGTGTATTTGAAGAAGCCAAGTACACATCCCCACCTTCATCTGAGGTGGTTTTCACCTTTGCAGAAGGAGAATCATCAGATCCCTTTCCTTTATCAGGAGCTTTAGATTTACAATCCCTTTTGTAGTGCCCTTCGTTTCTACATTTCCAGCATACCACCTTTACAGGTTTTCCTGGAAATTCAGATCTCCCTCTAGGTTTAGATCTCCCACTCGATGACTTATTTTTGTTTCTGTTCTGGGACTGTCTTCATATAGACAAGGCATCACCATTCTGCCTCTCTATATTTTTCCGTCTCATCTCCTCCGTCAACAAGGATGAGACTATTTCATCAAACTGCAAGGCAGTTGCATTGCTACCTATTGCAATAACCAGACTATCCCACGAATCTGGTAGAGAACACAACAAACCGATGCACTTATCTTCATCTGAAATTTTAATATCAACAGATAATAATTGACTTACCACAATATTAAATGCGTTCAGATGTTCTGTCACTGAGTCTCCATCTTTCATCCTCAGGTTGTACAACCTTTTTTGTAGGAACAATTGATTCACCAAAGACTTAGATTGGTACAAAGTCCCTAACTTTTCCCATAAAGCCTTCGTCGTAGCTTCCCCTAATACATTCAGCAATACTAAATCTGAGACACACAATCATATTGTGCTCTTTCCCTTCCGATCCAACTTCTTCCATTCTTCATCGGACACTCCCGTTGGTTTAGTACCCGGATCTACCATGATCCACTGATATTTATCCACCAATAGATCCTCCATTTTGAGTTTCCATAACTCAAAACTTTGACCATTAAATTTCTCGATATCTATCTTTCCACTGCTCACCATCTTCTTTCACCACCAGGATCGATCTTGCAGATCTCCCACTGAACAAGTTTTACCATAGGCCCGATCAAAACCCCTCAACAACAAAGGCGTCCCCTTGAAGCCAAAACAACTCTAATACCAAATGTAGGTTTTAACCTCGTACAGAAATTCCCTGCATACAAATTCTAAAACATAGAAAATAAACAATGCGAGAGAATAACACATAAAACACATATACACAGAGATTTTCCCCTAGATCCCAAAACCGGGACTACCAGCTTGATTTTTCGTTATGTTCCTTTCAATGTTACAATACATATTTATACATGCCGAAGCATCCAATACCATGGACTGAAAACCATAGCGTCCAAAACCATGGATGGAAAACCATCGCGTCCAAAACCATGTGCGAAAATCATGCACAAAACCATAGGTAGGTCCACCCAACCTAATATAGGGTCCAAAAACAAAATTTTCCGGGCCGCTGCCCTGGACCCCATAGAGTGGGGTTACCTACACCACTCAAACCCCCTGTGACCCCCCCCCCGCTACACAATCGACGCAACGAAGGGGGGGCTCCGCGCCCCTTCTAACCCCCCAGTTAACTACGTGGGCTAGTAGTGGAAATAATATAACACAACCCAACACACCATCCAGTAAGGACTCTCATGTCAGTGATGGTTTGATTCGTTCTTCGAGCACACAAACAGAAGGTAGACCATCTGGTCAAACACTTGCTATTTCCAATCAAACTTCAAATGCATTTGATAACACTCTTGCTTCTGAAATCAATGTTGTGTCATCTGACAAAGGCAAGAATGAAAAGCAACCAGGAAGCAAGAAGAAAGAAAATAATTCCCCTCAAGATAAATCATCTGATTCCTCTACTTCAGCTAGGAAACCTCATTACCCATGTTTAATCTGTAACGATGAGCACTTTATGCGAGATTGTCCTCACTGATTTGAAGTCTCAAAGCTTCTTAAGACTTCTAATACATCTGCGGTGTTGACTGGTCCTTTTCCAAAACCAGAGACAAATATGGTTGCTACTGACCATTCTTCCACTTCCCAAGTGCTTATGTTATCTACCTCTAAGCCTAAAATTGAAGTTTTGGTGTCAAAACGAAGTAAAGATTATGGAAATCAACCGTCTTCGTCGAATAACCAGGTTGATCAACCTAATCCTTCAACTTTGACTTTGTCTGATCCTGTTCCACCACCTATTGCACCAAAGTTAATAATAAAACCACCTAAGGGAGTTGCACGTAAAGCAACATTTAACCCTCTATCCCTACTAGCTAAGGTTTTCATTGTTCAAATTGAATGAAAAGAATGCTTATCATATTAGTTGCATTCTAGGAATTTCAAAGACATCACATGGTGAACCTTGAAAGGAAAATTCCTAATCAGGATCAACTTAAAATTAATCTCAATTAACCTAATGGAGCATTATCACCTTACGCAAAACATTTAGAGGTTCTAGGCTAGAGACGTGTTCCAGTGTCGTAAAACATAGCTGTTGTCGCTAACTTATCTTCGATACATTCCGAGTGTGATACCTCATTCCACGTACGTGATTATATCGTAGCTTGTCCACATACCTCGGGTATATAGGGCGATGTTACAGTACGTAAAGTATAAAGTAATTCTCTCACTGTGTGGTTTCGCATTAGACAACGCTAATACAGATTGGGCCTCCATGTACTTTCAGGTATATATGGGAGGAAAACACTAGGTTTCTATCCATCCTTAGGTAACTGAGTCGATCGACTTGTATGCTATGATACAATGAACATAGCATTCGAGGAGATTGCCTGCCCATACTTCTTGGTTCGTCAGGAGGTATTCTGCAGTTCACAGTTGCTTGGTAAGACTTTTGCCTAGCTTACCCCTTTTTGTTTTTTTTTTTTTGGTAATAAAATCAATCAGCAATCGTGGAGGAACATCAACCCTTACCCCGTCGTTTGCGGAGGACAACAATTAAATCGCCTTTACTGCCCGAAGCTACACCTATCTAGTCAAAGTTGTCTCGTTTGACTGAATCTAGTACTTCACAAACTTCTGGTTCTTCATCTGAATTACCAGAAACACCTATAATGATAAGTACTGGGACCCCAGTTACTCCTATAGTTATTGGTACATCTGTTACTGAAGTGGAATCTCCAAAATTACCTGAGGATACTAGAATTGAATCTAGTGAAATGGTAACCCAAGTTGTTCAACAACAAGTTTATTCTCAACCCGAAGTTGTTCAACAAGAAATTACTTATGAACCTGAATCTGTTCAGCCAGAAGTTGATCCTAAACCTATCACTGTTTAATCAGAATTTACTTCTGAACCAGAATTTTTTCAAGAAGGCCAACATGAACTTGTTTTTTTACCAGAACACTTGGATCTGGAGGTTGAACAATAAAAAATTGTTACCATACTAAAAGAAGATCGACCAGTACATCCTCAAACATCTGTAACTATTGAGACTTCCTCTTAACCTCAGGAACAAATACCGAAAATCTATTACGGACCTAACGGTGAAATCCTTCCACCTAGTTTGATTTCTATATAAGAGGAACCTGAGGTAGAAACACCCAGAACTCCATTCCATTTTGGAAATGGAATTTATCTGTATCCTCATACTCCTCACTTTACTGGCCCTTTTGATCTTGATTACTTTCAGACACCCTTTGATTCATTAGGAAATTTATTTGGACATTTGACTATGGCAGAGTCAACATCCCAAACCGTACCCTCTGTTACGGCTACGTCAGAATCTTCTATCGCAACCTCTTCGATGTTTACTACGACACCTGAGTCACACTTGTATGGTGTTCTATCCATCCCATCAGGTTACCAATATTTATCTAGAACCCACTCAGGTGTCACTTCTATCCCTTAGTCTTCACCAATGTCCTCTACTGGAATTGATCCAGGTGGATCTTGGTGGCCACCTGCCAAGTCCACCTGGACCCCCACCATTGTTTCTCTCAGCATTTTCAGTTTCCTTATTTGTAGCACAAATTACTATTTTTAGTAGTTTTTCGGGTCCTGAACTTCTAGAGGCGTTTTGAGGCCCTAAACGACGTTTTTGGGAAATCTACCGCCAGCAATTTTTTTGATAAAAATCGTCTTTTTCGTCGTAGTCCTCGGAGAGATCTTTCCAACGGGCTATCATGCGCGTCAAACGGAGATAATACGACCAATTCGCGACCCCGGGAAGTTGGCTGTCCAACTCACCCCAAAACGGGGCCCACAATTTGGCGTTTCATCTTCTAGGGTTAGGTTTTGGAATGTGAAGGGTTTTCCATTGTTTCTCAATAATAAATAGGCCTTCGAGCCTCATTGTAAACACATTTCGGAATAGTTCAGAGGCATGTAGCTGACACATCTCTTCTCAGAGATAAGCTACCATCGCCCTAGCTGGCTTATTTCTATTTCTATTTGTAAGCATATTTCAGTATTTTCCATTAATGAACTGAAGTATTATTTCCACTGCATATTTGTCTTTATGGTTATCTCTATATTTTATTGTGTTCCTATTTAAATCCGGATCAGTGGTATTAGAGCGGTCTGTTTTTTCTCTGTTTTTTTTGCATGTCCTCAACGAGGTCGAGATATAAGGAGTTAGGGCTTGAACTGGTCGAACCTTTGCGAGACCAGCCTCGTAGATCCCGACGGCCTCCTATGGCGGATGAGAAGAAAGATGAGGGGGCAGGAGATCCTATCAAAATCTTGCTCGAAGAAGCCCTCGAGCGACAACGGAATGCGATGATGGACAGTTTTGCCCAAATCCTGCAGTGGCTACCCAGAAGCGACGCATCGGCTTTCAGCAGCTACTCTGGAAATGCCACGCCCTTTAAGGTACAAGTTAATTTTGAAATCCCCATATTTGAGGGTCAGATAGACGCAGATGTTGTAGATAAATGGTTAAATCTGCTGGAGGGTTATTTTTCTGTTCATGAATTTTCAAGTCGAGAAAAGATTGTTTTCGCTCTTCTCAAAGCAGCCCCCCACATCAAGGACTGGTGGGAAACCTACTGCGAGCAGAAGGATGAAAATACTGGCTCACTATTTTCAGCTGCACCCACCTGGAATTCATTCCGGGATGCCATCAAGGAGCAGTACTACCCTGTCGGAAGCTATGAGGATGAGTACATAAAATGGACCACGTTGCGGCAGGGAAGGGACCAAGATGTGTCGGAGTTCACAAATCTTTTCCATACCCTTCGCACAAAGCTGGGTATCAAGGATACGGAGCAGCATTTGATACTCAAATATCGCAGCTGCCTGCACAAGTACATCCAGGAAGAAATCCAATTCCTGAACATCTCCTCGCTCGGCACGGCGTATCGATATGGCGTCAAGGTCGAGCAGAAGTTTAAACAAAAGAAGCGAGACTTTGGATCTGCGAATCTGAAGCAAGGGAAAGGTGACCATAAAACACAGAACAAAGGACAAAGCCAAGGCAAGGCAGCCCAAGACAACCTGCCAAAGCTGCAGGCAAAGAACAGCGCCGCGAAGACGAAAAAGGACACGGGAAAATGGTGTGAGTTCCATAAGAGCTCCACTCATAACACCAGTGAGTGTCGAGCCAAGCAGTCACTGGTGGTTGAACTAAAGGTTCCAGAATCAGATGCATGTTCCGACTCTGAGTCAGAACCCGACAATGGGGATGACAAAGGGAAGCAGATTATTGACACGGATCCCAATGCCACTGTTGCTACCGCAAAGATCGAGAAAAATGAACCCGAAGATCCAAAAGAGGAGGAGTGTCTCTTCCACTCCCAGATGTGGGTAAAGGGCTCCCCACTACAGTTCATTGTCAATAGCGGGAGCCAAAAGAACCTCATTTCGGCAGAGGTCGTGAAGTGGTTGGGCTTGCCGACCACAGCACATCCACAACCATACACCATTGGGTGGCTTCACCAAGGACAAGATCTTCGCGTGAGCCAGCAGTGTCGCCTTCCGTACAACATCAAGCCCTTCACGGATGAGGTATTGTGCGACATTGCTCCCCTTGAAGTTTGTGATGTATTATTAGGACAACCATACTTGTGGAAGCGACATGCTGTGTATGAATCAAGGCCCCGTGCTGTTATTGTTACATTGGGAAATAAGTTGTACAAGATACCAGAGGTAGCACCGCCTACTGCCATCTCTTTGATTACTGCAAAACAATGCAGTAAGCTCATTTCCAAGACTGGGAAATTTTTTTTCCTGATGATACGCCCGCAAGGAAAGAATAAGATAGTAGCCATGGCCTCCAGACAAGGCCCCTCCGCATGACAACTACAGATGGATAAGGTCGTGAAGGAGTATGAGGACATATTCACCTCCCCCACAGGGGTTCCTCTGCACTGTCAAGTCAAGCACTCCATTGATCTGACCCCAGGTGCGCCGCTACCCAATGGACCAATTTATCGGCGCTCCGTTCTGGAGAACGATGAAATCAAGAGGCAGATTCAGGAGCTATTGCAGAAAGGTCACATCCGTCCGAGTTCATCACCTTGTGGGAGCCCGATCGTATTGGTACAGAAGAAGGATGGGACTTGGAGACTCTGTATTGACTATTGGGAACTGAACAAGATCACTGTCCGTAATAGGTACCCGATCCCGCGGATTGACGACCTCTTGGACCAACTAAAGGGGGCAAAATATTTCAGCAAGATCGATCTGAAGTCAGGATATCACCAGGTACCAATCGAACCCTCTGATGTGTGGAAGACTGCCTTCAAAGCCAAGGAGGGCCTCTTCGAATGGTTGGTTATGCCTTTCGAATTGACGAATGCTCCTGCAACCTTCATGAGGCTAATGGATAACATCTTGCGGCCATTCACCAACTCATTTGTAGTGGTATACTTGGATGACATTCTGATATTCAGCCAGAGTTTGGAAGAGCACCTCCACCACATCCGACAGGTTCTTCAAACACTACGGCAACACAAGCTATGTGCCAATTTGGAGAAATGCACTTTTGGCATGACCCAGGTTCAGTATCTAGGATACATTATTGATGAACAGGGGGTGCATGTAGATCCGTCCAAGATCCAAGTCATTCGGGATTGGCCATCTCCAACCACTCTGACGGAGCTCCGCAACTTTCTAGGTCTTGCCAACCTCTACCGCAGGTTCGTGTTGGGGTTTTCTCATATCACTTGGCCCTTGAGTCAAGTCACCAAGGGAGGAGCGAAAGCGAAATTCTTCTGGTCTGTATCTCAACAGAAGGCATTCAGAGAGTTAAAAGATCGCCTCTGCACGACACCGGTGCTCGCGTTACCAGATTTACAACAACCATTTGAGGTCGAGACAGATGCCTCTGACTATGCTATTGGGGCAGTCCTTACTCAACATGGGCATCCAGTGGCATATCACAGTGAAACACTTTCAGACACAGTCTGAAAGTATCCCACTTATGATAAAGAGATGTATTCCATTGTGCAGGCCTGCCGACAATGGAAGCATTACATTTTGGGGAAGGAAACGGTCATCCACACAGACCACCGACCCCTGCAGTTCATACAGACCCAAGGGAAATTGCAAAACGATCGCCATCAGAAGTGGTCTACATATCTACAACAGTTCCATTTGAATATCAAGTATAAGAAGGGCAGCACCAATAATGTTGCAGATTGCCTCATTCGACCACCAATCATGGCGTTAACCACCGTGCTCAACTCTTGTGGTCACGAGACTTCTAATTGGCCACTTCTCTACAAAAGCGACCCAGAATTTGGCCACACATACCAGACACTCTTGGGGGGTCAGCATGTTCCAGATTTTCATCTCCAAGATGCCCTGTTATGCCACCTGGGTCACCTTTGTGTTCCTTCAAGCAAGCGTGCCAAGATGATTTGGGAAGCACACTACAGTCGGGCTGCTGGGCATTTCGGGGTCGAGAAAACGGTGGCAGTACTGCAAAAGTATTTCTATTGGCCAAATCTTCGACAAGATGTCGGGAAATACATCAGATCATGTACTGCCTGTGCCATTGCCAAACCAACCATCAAGAAGCAAGGCCTCTATACCCCACTGCCTACCCTTATTCGACCTTGGGAATCCATCTCCATGGATTACATGTCAGGCCTTCCTTCCACTAAGCATGGAAATGATTGTGTTTTTGTGGTCGTCGACAGGTTCTCGAAGATGGCCATTATGGCGGCCTGCAAGAAGAATATCACAGCAGAAGCCACTACTAAACTCTTCTTTGAACAAGTTTGGGTGCACTTTGGGATCCCACAGTCTATCATCTCAGATCAGGACAGTCGGTTCCTCAGTACATTTTGGTCCAGTCTCTGGTCAATGCTGGACACCAAACTCACTAAGTCCACAGCCTTCCATCCTCAAACTGATGGCCAGACAGAGGTTGTCAATCGGATGATTGTACAAATTCTGCGCATGTACAACTCAAAGCATCCACACACATGGGACGAGAGCCTCCCCTATGTCTAGCACAGCTACAATCGAGCTCTTCATAGCTCGACGGGCCACAGCCCTTTTCAGGTGGGCCTGGGATTCCAGCCACTATGCCCCATTGATGTGGCCATGCCACTTATAGCTACTCACACAGATTCAGCTCATGTCCAGTCCGAAACAGATAACGCAACCAGCTTCATTGAGCACATCCAACATATTCGCCAGTAGGTCCATGACATTTTGGAAAAATCAAATGCCAAGTACAAGCAGCGACATGACCAACATCGGGTGCCACATAAGTTTCAAGTGGGCGACAAAGTCTGGTTGCATTTGCAAAAGGAATGCCTTACTGGAGCCTATCGGAAACTGAGACCACTCTGATATGGTCCTTACACCATTATTAAGGTTGTGGGAGACAATGCATTTGAGCTCAGCATTCCCCCATTCCTTGGCCTACACCCAGCGTTCAATGTGGACCGCCTTCGGCCATACTTTCCACCATTGCTAGACACATCCGACATTGCAGAAAAGCTTACACCCATAGAATTAAATGCAGATTGCATGGAACAAGCTGCAACTGATCAGATCATGGACACACAGGTCAAGAACACTCACCAATAGAATATCCAACTGTATCGAGTTGTCAAAGCAGGCCAACTCCTTCACCAGGGCAAGTGGTTCGCCAGGGACCAAGTTCAGCAAAAGTTTCCTCATCTCATGGAGGAACTCAACGCAATGGGGACCATTGCTTCCTAAGGGGGGAGGAATGATCCAGGTGGATCTTGGTGGCCACCTGCCAAGTCCACCTGGACCCCCACCATTGTTTCTCTCAGCATTTTCAGTTTCCTTATTTGTAGCACAACTTACTATTTTTAGTAGTTTTTCGGGTCCTGAACTTCCGGAGCTGTTTTGAGGCCCTAAATGACGTTTTTTGGGAAATATACCGCCAACAATTTTTCTGATAAAAATTTCCTTTTCCGTCGTAGTCCTCGGAGAGATCTTTCCAATGGGCTATCATGCGCGTCAAACGGAGATAATACGACCAATTCGCGACCCCGGGAAGTTGGCTGTCCAAATCACCCAAAACGGGGCCCACAATTTGGCGTTTCATCTTCTAGGGTTAGGTTTTGGAATGTGAAGGGTTTTCCATTGTTTCTCAATAATAAATAGGCCTTCGAGCCTCATTGTAAACATAGTTCGGAACAGTTCAGAGGCATGTAGCCGACACATCTCTTCTCAGAGATAAGCTACCATCGCCCTAGCTCGGTTATTTCTATTTCTATTTGTATGCATATTTCAGTATTTTCCATTAATGAAATGAAGTATTATTTCCGATGCATATCTGTCTTTATGGTTATCTCTATATTTTATTGCGTTCCTATTTAAATCCGGATCAGGAATTTTATATGATTCTTCATTAACGAATACTGAATAGCTAGACCCATCAAGTCAATTCCAAGTTGGTTCATTCGGTTACCATCGTACGTATTCGCTTTACACTGGACTACCCCCATACGGAGAACAATATGCACATACTCCTTATCCTCCATTTTCTATGGGGCAACCTTATGTCGGTATGTTGTTGTCTTTAGGTCAACCTAGAATGACTGTCTTTCAGTGGCAGCCAACAATTCCCGTTTAACCTAGGCTTGTGTATCCATCACAACCTATGCAATTGTCTCATCCATACCTACAATGCCTGTTGTTACAACTCTACCGCAGTCACAAGCTCAGATTGTTGTATCTCAACCTATGCAAGCTGGTCCTTCAACCTCAACCCCCAAGTTTCAGGTTTACAGATTTAGCCTTCTCAGGCAGTTTTACAACAACCACTTGTGCCTGGAATCCAACAACCTCAGGCCAGTTTACCTTTTACTGGAATGACTCATACTTACACTGGTTTAGTGTATTCAAAACCTGGTCAAGTTTACATTGGTGGGCAACAACCGTTAAATAAACAACCGTTGTATCAAAAACAATAATAGTTGTTTCAACAGCCTTGGCAGCCCCAATATCAACAACAGCAATTCCAACAATATCAACCTCACCCTAGACTTGGTCAACAAGCCTATGTTGGTTTTGGTCAACAACAAGTTTACCCAGGTCCTCGTCAACAAGCCTATGCTAGGTTTGGACAACAACAAATGTATCCTAGTGCTCAACAACAACCTTACACTGTATTTTCTCAGCAAACTTAACCTTATCAAGGTTACCAACAGCAGATGCCCTATGCTGGTATGCAAAGGCCTATTTCCCAGGCAATCCCATCTTACCCTAGATACACTCAACCTAACCTCAATAGATAGTTTCCTTTCATTGTACCACTTGAATTACCAGATCTAAATCGGCTCACCAATGATCCAATTCTTTATGCACCTTGGTGGTCGGTGATTCCTCATAAATTACCTTCTGATATTCTGAAATTCAATGGAAACCCTGAAGAAGACCCGTCCAACCATGTCATGACTTTTCATTTATGGTGTTCATCAAACTCCTTAAATCATGATTCAGTTAGACTACGTATTTTCTAGAGAACGCTTAATGGTTGGGCTGTGAAGTGGTACATTGAGTTACCACGAGCTTCTTTTGATAACTTTACAACCTTAGCTACCACATTTTTAACCCACTTCTAGTTACCCATATGATATGAAATTGGAACGGAACTATTAACCAACTTTAAACAGACTACTACTACTCATATCTCTGATCATATTCATGAGTGGCATTGTCATCGTCGAATGGTTAAAACTTATGTTCCTTATCAACTTTTAGCTGAGTGATTTATAAACTCCTTGTTACCATCTATCACTGAGGATGTGACGAAAGGTGGTGTTGTCACTGAAGAGAAAGTAATTTCTCGTGCCCAATATTTGGACTTTATTTACACACAGTCTGGCAAACTCTATGACAAGATTCTGAATGCACCCCGACCAACTTTCACTGTTCCTCCACCACCATCGAGTAAGGACTCTCATGCCAATGACGATGTGATTGGTTCTTCGAGCACACAAACGGAAAGTAGACCATCTTGTCAAACACTTGCCATTTCCAATCAAACTTCAAATGCATATGATAACACTCTTGCTTCCGAAATCAATGCTATGTCATCTGACAAAGGCAAGAATGAAAAGCAACCAGGAAGCAAGAAGAAGGGGAAAAACAAGAAGAAACAAAATAATTCCCCTCAAGATAAATCATCTAATTCCTCTACTTCGGCTAGGAAACATCATTACCCATGTTTAATCTATAACGATGAGCACTTTACGCAAGATTGTCTTCACCAATCTGAAGTCTCAAAGCTTCTTAAGAATTCTAATAAATCTAGGGTGTTGACTAATCCTTTTCCAAAATTGGAGACAAATATGGTTGCTACTGACCATGCTTCCACTTCCCAAGTGCTTATGCTATCCGCCTCTAAGCCTAAAATTGAAGTTTTGGTAAAACCTGTCAAATATCAAAGAAACAATTTCTATCAATATTTCGACCAAACCTAAAGTTGTAGAAAACATTCATGTTGGAAAATCTTGTTGTCCATCAAAACTTGATATTTATCGTGCTCTCTTTTGTGAATTCTGAGATATATTTGCATGGTCAATTGAGGATATGCCAAGTATTGACTCTAGTATAGTTGAACATGAAATCAAAATGTATCCTGATGTCAAACCAGTGCGAAAATGCCTCCGTCCTATTCATCCAAAGAAGGCCGTTGCCATTAAAATAAAAGTTGAAAAACTTTTGCATACTAGTTTCATATACCATGTTACTCTTATTGATTGGGTTTCCAATATTGTTCCTGTCATGAAGAAACAAGGGACAATACGAGTGTGTGTCGATTATAGGGATGTTAATCAGGCTTGTCCAAAAGACAATTATCCCACTCCCTTTATCGACTAGATTATTGATGAATGTACCGGATGTGAGATATTCTCATTGATGGATGGTTTTTCCGGCTATAGTCAAACCAATATCCGCCCAAAGGACCAATATAAAACTGCTTTTATTTGTCCATGGGGCACATTCTCTTATAGGAAACTCCCTTTTGGTTTGAAGAATGTAGGGGAAACTTTTCAGAGGGCAATGAACTATGCCTTCCATGACATCAAACATATTGTTCAACCATACCTTGATGATTAACCTGATCATTCATGTAAGCTGACTGATCACCTACAACATTTGAGAGCTATATTTTTACAGTGTCGACACTACAAAATACGACTCAATCCACACAAATGTGTGTTTTTCTAAGTTTTAGTCGTTTTCTTGGTTTCGTAGTGTCTAAGGAAGGAATCCAACTCGACCCACTTAAGGTTTAGGAAATTCTTGACTTGCCTCCACCTTCAAATTTACTACAGTTACAGAGACTCCAAGGGAAGGCTAACTTTCTAAGGAGGTTCATTCCCAATTATGCTGAAATCGCTAAAGGATTTACTCGTCTATTGAAAAAGGGGATACCCTTCCATTGGGATAAGGTTGCGCAAGCTTCCTTTGATGCTCTTAAAGATACCTTGATTAGAGCCTCATTAATGTATTCCCCGAATTATCAAAATGACTACTCTGTATCTCGCCGCTGCAGATACAACCATTGGAATGGTTTTAGTCCAAGAAGAAGATGGGATTGAACATTTGATATATTATTTGAGCCACAATCTCAATGATACAAAATTTAAGTACTCTTACATCGAAAAGTTAGCTCTAGCTGTTGTTTAAGCAGTACATAGATTTTTCCACTATATCCTGCTCCGAAAGACCACTGTCATTTCAGATTGCAACCCTATGACATATATTTTGTCATGCCAATTGTTGGGGGGAAATACTCAAAATGGATCGTCATTTTGTAGTAATTTGATTTGGAATTCATCAAATCCAAATTAAAGAAATCTCTAGTTTTCGCCGAGCTTCTTTGCGACCTTCCCCCGAATACCATTGATTCAACATCAGAACCATTAATTTTGGATGAGTCTCTGTTTCTGATTTTGTCATTTGACCCGTGGTATGGAGATATACTGATTTATCTCCAGACCCAAACTTTCCGACCCGATACCTCTCACTCGCAACAACGACATATCCAATACCAAGCCAAAGATTATCTGATCATTGGCGACACTCTTTACCGTCATGGTATCGATACGATTTTATGGAGGTACCTCACACATGAGGAAGCCGAGAAAGTTTTTAATGATTTCCATTCAGATGCTTGTGGTGGACACTTATCTAGATATGCTACCGCATAGAGAATTCTCTGTGCTGGTTACTTCTAGCCTACCATATTCAAAGATTGCATTATTGCCGTCAGAAGCTGTCATGCATGCCAGATCTATGACCATAAAGTTATATTACCACATGCACTGTTGCATCATTTCGTCGTTGTTGGACCATTCGCCGAATGGGGCATTGACTTCATGACATGTAACCCCACCTCGGCTGGGGGGCATGGGTACATTATAGTTGTCATTGACTATTTCACAAAATGGGCTGAGGCGATGCCTACATTAAACAACATTGGCGTGACAACTGCACTTTTCTTTTTCAAACACATGGGTGTCGGGTTTGGTGTACCACAGGCTATAGTTACAGATCATGGGTCACATTTTCACAATCACATGATGACTAAGTTAACTGGCAAGTTAGGACTTTCACATAACAGTCCTACTCCTTATTATTCACAGGATAATGGACAAGTTAAGGCCATCAACAAAGTCCTGAAGCGAATGCTTCGAAGAATGATAGGGGTTCATATATGAAACTGGAATTTAATCCTATACTCTGCTTTGTGGGCATATTGAACCTCGGTTAGGAATGCAACTAGATTCACACCCTTTCAGTTGGTGTATGGTTTGGAGGAAATCTTGCCGATACAATCTGAAATTTCATCTCTTAAACTCGCAATTGACCTCTTACCTGATACCTCTGATGAAGAAGTGTGTTTCTTATAACTCATCCATCTATATGAAACCCGTCATGAAGCCACATTGGCTAACGAAGCACATAAGAAATGAATCAAGGCGTAATACGACAAAAATGTCAAGCCTTGTGTTTTCTCAGAAGGAGACATGGTCTTGCTTTATGATCAGGAAGCTGATAAACTAGGAGTAGGGAAATTTGAACCACTATGGATGGGCCCTTACATTTTCAAGTGTGTTTTGGCAAAAGGTGCCTACGATTTGGTGGATTATGATGGAATTCCATTATCACAGCCCCGAAATGGGTTGTACCTCAAACGTTACTATGCTTAATTGAGTGTAGTAAAATCACTGTATATATGCTTTAATTGCATGTGTGTGTGTTAGTGTGTCTTTTAGATTTTTTATGTGGTTAAGTAATCCACTTTGCATTTGTTGCAGATGTCAGAATCTTTGGAACCATTTGTTGGTTACACTGATGGTGCTAGTCGTAGTACATAGAACCTATATTCTATAGCATGGGCCATTTTCGCTCCAAGTGGCGAGTTAGTGAGTTTTCAAGGGATTTGTATCGGTCGTTCTACGAACAATATCGCTGATTATAGCGTGTTTATCAAACTTCACTATGATGCCATTTCACTTGGCATTCGCCGAATCATTGTTAGGCTGGACTCACAACTCGTCGTACTGCAACTAACAAACGTTTATACCGTCCGAAACCCAAAAATTCTTCGTATGTTCTTTAGAGTTTATATTTTGGAAAGACATTTTGAGTACATTCAATATCAACATATTTCCAGAAACTTTAACACGTTAACTGATTCATTATCAAAGTATGTGTTAAAAAGACATTTGCGACACATGTAAAAGTAAATTTTCAATTCACATCATTAGTTGAATAGGATTTCACATAACCATATATAAAACTCTAAAAGTAAAAATAGGTAGATTTTTTAA
Organism: Pinus tabuliformis; assembly: GCA_031772625.1. NCBI lineage: Eukaryota > Viridiplantae > Streptophyta > Pinopsida > Pinales > Pinaceae > Pinus > Pinus tabuliformis. The sequence goes on along the minus strand of CM062818.1, from coordinate 1,495,181,698 downwards.
AAGTTTTTACAAAATTTTTGCCCAAGACATGTTTGGTCATCTGACTTAAAAACTCAAAATGCATACAAAAATCATCCTAAGTAGCGCTAGTGATGCTCATGATAATAGGTCACAGCCTGAGCTATCATGTGCAATAACTGCATCCAACAGCCAGGAACACCAATACTATGGCGTTGCAACCTCATAGGTAACTCCTCGATCCAGATATCTGGAATGCCGAGGGTTAACCCCTCTACATGATCCTGCAACTCTGCTAGCGTCTCGGTCAAATCCAAATCCTGGAGAACTACCCTCCTGACATTTCTCCGTGCTGGTCCATCTACCACTTGTTGATGTCTCATAGGTCGAATAGTACCAACATCTGTATGCATGAGAAAAAATTTAGTTGTCTTGGATACATCAAAAGCAAAAAAACATGTAGAAACTTAAAAAACAAAAACATTTGGTCAAAAAACTTTTACCTATAGCACCCCATTAAGCACCTACTGGTAAACTCAACTCTGGATCTCCATGAAAATCCATCCTTGCATATGGATTCTCCTCGATGACAATGTTTTTTCGAGCAAGCTAACTGAAGAATGAAGTAGAAAATGTAATCGATGACTGACCAGCATGTCTAGCCATCAATTCAACCCACCTCTGCATCTGTGGATCTCTAGGACCAACTACACCCAGTGTTACATGCTGAGGTTGCATCAATGGAATTCTCTCTAAGGTAAAAGTGATTAAGAGCGATCCATAGCTAAAATTCTTCGTCTTACCGCTCTTTACCTTTGTCAGTTGCTCTTTCAGTGAAGAAAGTACGACCTCACACCAGTTGAATAAATTTGGCTTAAGACACTCAAGTGCATATTGCAAGTATGATTTGTTCGCCAGATGAAGTGTCACACTGCCTGCCAACTTTGCGATAGTGAAAAGGATTGTTCTCAAAGGCAAATCACGAATATCTTTGATGATTATCTTTTCGTCTTTGCTAGGCTGTGTACCTGGCTGACAGAATTGTCGAACATAGTCCCTCACTGATTCCCCTCCATGGGAAGAACCTGAAAGAGAAATGGGGGCACCACATCTCGACAACCCTGTAAGAAAGTAAACATCATCGATCATAATAGGGACCACTTTGTCCCTTATGTGAAAATCCTGATTTGTTGGATCCCATGCATGAATTAGGAACTACAATAGTTCTAATTGTTGCCTCATCCCAGACAACCTGAAGTATTTGAGCAACCCACAGTTTTTGAGGGCCTCAACTGTACCCAGATCATTTAGGGAAACCATGTCTTATTCTTCATGCTCTCTTTCTCACCAAGTAATAGACATTCTGATCTAATGAAATCTTGAAATCAAACCATAAGCTTAGTTAGGATCCATTTCATGAAAAAAAACTGGAGAAATTTTGGGCCAAACAGGTGAAACAAGTTTGTGAAACTCGCCCAACACAGCCCAGGCAAGGAGACAATGTGCTGCGGTGTAGCTACCCTTCTATTTGGGTGCTCTACAGTGTAGTTTTCGACATGGAAGGCTATGCTGATCCCAAGGCGAAATATTCTAACCCAATGGGCCCTAAAAACCCTAAAAACTTGCATGAAACTGTAAAATAATGACATGAAAAGAAAGAGGAGGGGTAGATCTTCTACTTGGTCCAGATGGCATGAGAAATGATCCACAGAATCTCTTGCAATCATCTGCTGAAGATCGATGTAAAAAACTGGTCCAGAGCACAAACTGAATGGTAAATATCAAATGGTGAAAATAACATGGTAAATTCTTGTTTTATGTTTATTTCATGATCATTAAATGAGTAAAATTTAGTATTTACCTATTTTTACCAATGAAACGGGTATTTTTGATCCATTTGCTGTTGCTTTAAACAGATTTACAACTGACTTACAAAATTTGACGTGCACGATCATGAATTATACTTTGAGCACAAAGCATACTTTTATCTCTTTTTCGATCTCTGTTAAACATCGAAAAAGGAACCCCCTTGGAGTCCTCTTTAAACTCTTTCCAGACTCTCGAAATATGAAAATATTGTCGAGCACTTGTCCTTTTCATCTCGTTAATGGATTGGAAATGACATCTACTCAGTATAAGTTTAACCCTTTTCTGGACTGAGATAGATTATTTACGAAAAAGGAATACCTTGATCGAACATGGTTAATAGGTTATCTCTCGTATTGTTTTACACTTTTTCAGACTTGAGAGACAAATTCACGAAAAATAACTTGTGGAGTTTTATTTTTGTCCCTTTTCAAACTCTCTAAACATGAAAAGGACCAAGTTATCATTGTCGTTAAACTCGTTAAAACATCAAATAGCGACAAACTTGTCCATCATGACAAGACCGATTTTCACCTTCGCTAGACTCGTTAAAACATCACATAGCAATGAATTCACCTGAAGGGTGGAATTATACAAAAAGCATATGTTATCCTCCTCAAGCTTGATAAAAATTAAGAGGTACTGGTCAATAATGACTGGGGAAAATGGGAAAAGGGGTAAACCACTTTATGGCAGTAGGTCACTCTTGAACATGACACTTTCACTTCATCACTGTGACTACATGGGTTGGGTTATCTGCTTGATGGTCATCATACCTTGGTCTATCATACCATCCATTACATTGGTTTTGGGTCAATGCTGCCAATTCATTCTGTGTCACTGACATGTTCAAGAGAAGTCACTCAGTTAAATTCATCCTTTGCAATACTCATAAACCTTCATTTTCATGACCGCCATTCCTAAACCTTGTGTCGTCAGTCACATTCCGTCTCCAAAAATAATTACACTCATTTCGTGTTGTTGATGTGGGATACATCAAGGCCCTCCTGCAATGAGTCGCTTCTTGTCGACATCAGCACATTATCCAAGAAGTTGACTTAGAAACACCCTTTCAGTACCTTGAGTCTTGCATACATCAATGGCAAGTTTCTCTCTTCGGCGATAGGTTGACATCACTGGCCTTCGACCGAAAGACTTTGTATGGTGTTCAACATCAAAACATCCATTCACACCATGCAGAATGTACTGCAGTACCTTGAGGATAATTATCATTATCGGTGATTTCTCTCGCGTCTGTTAACAACTTACATCATTGGCTGGTAATCAGACGATGTCTTCCCATGGTTGACTTTAGATCACATATTCACATGATTAGACTTGTACTTGAGCGAACATTTGAATGAGATAGAAGACCCCGGATCTAGTTTCATCCATCGGACTACGATTTCAAGAAAGTACCAAATCATCTGTATGATGGCTTTACACTGATGGTCATCCCATCATGGTTCTATATATGTAGACGACTATCTATGTACATGTAATGAAAATTTTATATGTTGAGCATGGGTATGCCTACCATTAGAAATTTCATGAAAAATCCAAAATATCATGATATTATGTATTGTAATTGGTGTAGGTCACCATCCTCTTCGGAACCTCCTCATCACATCGTAAATCATATCACTCGACATTATTATTTTCAACTTCATGCTTTATGGGGCAGCTATTACAAATCCATTTGGACACATCACTCCCATGATTCAGATCAGTACTATTGGGGCTCATCAAACCCTAATTTAGTTGCTACATGCCCTAGACAAGGCATCACTTTGAATGCCTCCTTCCCTGAGAGTTTCTTGGCTTGAAGCCCACCAGAAATGCCTCCTTGAGGGACCAGCGCAGCCTTGGTCAAGGGTAAGTGTGCTTCAGTGCAGGTAGGCCCATGACAGGGTGAATTTCAAAGAACTTAGGCCCACTTTAACCTGCGCTGGGCGAGATTGAGCGAAATCCACATAGGGTTCTGGTAATATTCTTACCTTTTGGAGCTTTCTAGAAGATTCCCACACTTATCATCTCCTATGAGCTTGAAATTGGATAGGGAATGAGTTAAGTAACCTCCTATCCTCTCATCCCTTCCTCCATGGAAACTAACTCTAAGTTTGGAAGGCCATTGAATACCCTCATTTATGACCAAACCTCCTCCATTTTCCTATAAATTGAGCACTCATCTAAGTGATCAGGGGTTGGACTTTGAGAATTTGTAAGGAGATACTATTGGTGTGAGGTTTGAGATTGTTTATTATGTTGCCAGAGTGTTATGCTTTTGATGTGATGCTGGTTGGAACCCAAGCTAGAGGAGTGACATTGGATTGGACTTCAACGTTGTAACTCTTCATTTCTACTTAATAAAGATGTTTACACCTTTTCCCATATTCTTGTCTTTATGTATGATGATTATATGTGTAAATGCTTTCGATTCCATTTTCTTATAGTAGATAGATCTCTTGCTTTGATTGGTTTTTGTCCTCTGTTTATGATTGTAGGTACTTGTTGAGCGAATTAAGTTCGAGAAGGAGCAACGGAAGCCATACAAAGGAGACAAAGGGAAAGCAAAAGATAACAAGTAGGTCCCTTGTCTTATTTATCTTCTATAGAAAAAGGATAAACACTCTAAATCTTTTGTTCTAGGTGTAGCTACCCACCTAGGGAAATTGTATTTCTCGGTAGATGAAAAATTCCACATAACACACCTCAACCCATAAAACAGTGATTCCACCTCATGGTCGGACATCACAAAACCATCATCAGATTGATCTCTATCCAAGCCTTCCATGGCTTCTAGAGCATCTGTCCAACCAAAGCTTCCAGGACTAGTAACTCAACCCACAAATTTTATTGGGCTTCCAGAGCGTTTGTCCAACCAGAGCTTCCAGGACTAGTAACTCAACCCACCAAGGGCTTCTAGAGAATTTTCCCAACCAAGGCTTCCATGACTAGTAACTCAACCCAAGTTGTTACAAGGCTCCCAGAGCATTTTTCCAACCAGGGCTTCAAGGACTAATAATTCAATCCAAGCTAAGGAAACATGAGAACCAACAAAAATAAAACAAGGAAGACAAATCCACAATCACCATGGCTATCCAGGAAATGGAAAGGCTAGGAAATCCACTGTCAAACTTGGCCATCCTCCATGTCAATGACAAATCACAACCAAAAACCACATGCATATGCCATGCATGCCAAAACTAATGAGGAAAACATACATGCAACTCGGTACCTTCAAGCAAAACTCATTGTAGTTGTTGATCCTGATGTCCTCTTACGCTTTCCTGCTCTTCCTTTGCCTTCTTGCTCCAAAACTCCGACTGTGCCACACTCCTCCAAGAGTGCTCCAAGAAACTCTAAGTATCCAAGAGTATGAGAGAGAGAGAATAATGAGAGAGCTCCGAAACTAAACTGACAAAAGGTTACCAACTAATCCTTAGAAGCCTTTTTATGAATGAGGCCTCTATTTTCTTCGTTTTCCATTATTTTCCTTCATTTTCCTCCTCACATTCAACCTGTGACCTTTCACCTCCCTTTTCTCCTAATTTCCATTATTTCATATATAAATGTGATAAAATGTCATTTGTCTTTCTAAAGCCTTAGCCATTGCCTTTACCAATTTCCTTAGCCATTAATAAGAAAATGAACGCCCACACTAGGATGTCTTGCCCAACATTCAGCTTGGAATAAGTGTCCCATCAATCGTGGTTAATTTTTTTCCTTTATTAACTTTTATTACATGGAATTTTCACCAGGGCTGTTACAGAAGGTTCATTTATGAGATTAAGTGAAAGACTCGACTAGGAATTTATGAGATATAATCAAATACTCGAATTGAAATGGGATCTGTTTCATATTTTAATGATTTTGACACAATAAAAGAATTATGCTCATAGACCTTGTTTCATTTTTTCACAAGCTTGACACAAGAAAAGGAACTCTGCTCATGACACCTTGTTTCATTTTTTAAGGAGCTTGACACAAGAAAAGAAACTTTTCTCTAGGATCTCTGGTTATATTAATCATGGCTCCCCAGAGACCATGGCTTCCAAGAGGCTCTCATCAGATGGGAGAACAATGTTTTGGAATGGATACATATCAAAGGATCCAATGGAAAGATTAGGCATCAGTGCTCCTAGTACATGATGTACTACATCACCTACTAGATCATCAATAGACGTGGGCATGGAATAGGTTTCCACATAATTAACTTGTGGTGGGGGAGATACCACTTGCATATAAGGACCATTTAGGGAAGATAGTTGATTGGGAGTCAAATTAGGACTAATGAATGAAATTTGGTCAATGGTCATGATTCTTCCTTCATGCAGGAAATACATCACATGAAAGCGTGAAGAGACAAGAGCTCCCATGTCATGAACATAGTCATGCCCAAGGAGTAAATTAAAATCCAAAGGGCCTTGGACTACCATCACATTGATATAAATAGTCTTTCCTCCCAAAGTAATAGGCAATTGAGGAAGGATCCCTAATGGTTGACTGGTTCCTCTATTAAAAGACAACATATTATGGGTAACGGGCACAAGCTACGAAGAACTGAAATCTTTCTAGGCAGTTGAGGACAGAATACTAACATGCATGCCTTCATCTATGACTATGCCAGGTACAACCATATTATAAGTTTGTACTATGATATAAAAGGGAACGTAAGGAGGAAGATGATATTTTTCCAGTCAACTCCAATCAAAGGAAGTGACCATACTACTTGGAGGGGGTGTCATGGGAACGAGAGAACTACCCCCTTGTGCAATGGGAACGGGAAAACTTCTGCTCCCTTGTGTTGTGGGAATGGGAGGCTTTCCCCCCTGTTCCGTGGGAACGAGAGGATTGTCCCCCTATACCGTTGAAATGGGAGGATTCCCCCCCATTTCGTTGGAACCTGAAGAAATGAGAAGAACCTGAGCAGTATGAACTTCACTCTCTACAAGAAAGGTACGATCAATTGAAGGTGGAATCAAGTCAACCATTTTCTCAACCAATGGTTGGTTGGGAACGGACTCATGGGATTCACATTCAAAGAGTGGGATTGACTAGAGATAGATTCTGATCAATCACTTCATCAATTAGTGGAGGAGTAGGGGAAAGCTTATGGTAGCCAACCGGAAGTTGCAGTTGAGAAATAGTAAGATTTCCCAACAATTTTGATGCTTCATCCATATAATGGAAAAGGTGAATTGGATGATTCCCTTCACATAACTTATAGGGAAACTTAACTTTACCCTTATTCCCATGAACCTTATGATCATTAGTCGATGGTTTATCAATAGCATGATCTTCCGAAGCTGACGACAAAGGCCGATGTGAGACTATGGACCACACTTCTAATATCTTGGGAATACGGGGACAATATCTAAGACGATGGTTACCCTTACATAACTTGCAAGAGAATTTAACTTTGTGGGGTTGATTGGAAGGTTTCTCCATACTAGTTGCATTGGTAGAAATGGGTTCTTGGTTGCCCCCATGCTTATTTGGCTTCTTCTTCTTTTTAGCTTCCTGGTTACTAGAATCAATACTTTCATCAGGCAAGGAGGAAGAAAGGGACGAAGCAACAATATGTGAAGAAGGAAAAGGGTCAACTTTAGGATCAAATTGAGGTTGATGTTGTTCAGGTGGAGGAGAACTTGTTTGAGGAGCAGTTTGAACATTCAGAACCATAGCGGTCAAAAACAACCAAACTGGAAAACTAATGGTAAATTTGGGAAGGGACAACGTTTCCATATAAAGAGCACCAATATTTACAAAAGGAGGAAAAGTACCAGGATTCCCATTAGATGGGTTTCGTTGACTAGTAGACTCGAGAACTATTTCCATGAGATTCAACCTGAGAACTACTAAGGAGTTATTCCATAGTGAGGATGTTGTTCCGCAGTTAATTGATTTTAGAAATTAAAGACAAAATATAAAAAACAAAAGGGGTAACTAGGAAAAAAGGATTACCAAGTCACTGTGAACTATGATATACCACCTTGGTAAACCAAGGATTTACATACGTGCAAGAAATCTCCCCGAATGTTGTGTTCGGTGTATCACAGTATGCAAGGCAGTCGACTCAGTTACCTATGGTGGAATAACAACCTATACGGGACTTCCAAAATATACCCAGAGGTACATGGAAGCACAATTTGTATCACTGTTGTCTAATGTGTAACCCTTCGATGAGAGCGTTCTAATATACTCAGAGTACGTGGAGCATTGTCTAATATACCCGAAGGTACGTGGAGAACGATCTGATATACCAGACGTACGTGGAATGAGATATCAACCCTCGAACGTAATGTGAAAAGTAATGGCAACTCCTCTGTTTAAAGACATTGAAACACATCTCTAGCCTAGACCTATGTGTGTGTCGTTAAGTTTCAAATTCTCCTTAGGTTAATTGAGTGAATTTTAGAGTTTATCTTGAATTATGTTTTAGTTTCAAGGCTCATAGAACAAATTCACCTGAACTCACCTATAATGCAACTAGCATGATAAAGATAAATCTTTATATTCGATGAAGATCTATCTACAGGAAGGAAGAGATTCAAACAATAATGCAACAAACAAGAGCTTCCTAACTAGATCTTCAAAGCCCTAAAAGATGTCAAACCATGCACAATTCCTTTCCTTTTGTGAAAATGAGAATTCTAACTATGCAAATGTAATCTATGCAAGAGAATTCTTCAAAACAAACACAAGATGATGTAAAATCAACGAAAGAAAAATATAACAAGACTACTTATGAACATCAATACCTTCTTTCACTAATGCAATAAAAGAACCATTCAAGTGTAAGTAAAGGAAATTTCACAAAAATTATGCAACCCAATGAAATCAAATGTGATCTGAGATTTCATTAATAGAGAACTCAAACTGAAATTTGGTGAAAATTTCAATGACCAAAAGAGATGTCATTCAAAGTCGATTAACACTCATACATTGTTTTAGCCCCCCACCAGTGATTGAGGGGGATTTTTTTTTACAAAATACGAGAAAAAACATGCAATTTCACTCAAGAGATTGGCTTTACAGAGACATAGGCAAAGTCAAAGACTCAAGGAAAACTTTTTGGACCAAATCAGAATGAAGAGCAAGGCAAAGGAATGCAAATTTTTTCATTCTATAGGATCAGCATAGGTGCATAACAAGAACCAGTGCACTGCAGCACAAGTACAAAGAAGAAACAGGTGTGCTGGGGTGCTCTGTATCAAAACAAAGAAAGCATTGGGGCTATTTTGGTCAAAACACGACACAAGAAACTTGACCAAGATCAAAAATCATTTTCCTAAGGTCAATCACTGTCTAAATAAGTCGATTAAGGTCGCTTTGAGAGGTGAAAAGATATTAAGGCCAAGGAAACCACTAAGGGAAATATCGTTCCCTTGTGGAGTCACTAATTTGATATATGGAATTTCACTTTTGTGGACAAGAATGAATTCTATGTCTTGATTTATCCCATGAGATCCCACATTCATGTTTGGAATATGGCATGGGGGTGATTGGATGAAAGAAATATTTGGTTCACCTCAATCTATGGTCGGGTGGTATGTGGAAATCACTAACTTGGTTGGCTTTTGCATAAGTTAGTAAGAGTTATTTTCCTATTGTTATCTATGAGCACTTGTACTTGTTATTATGATGATTTTATGGAAGATTTTTCATGGTTTATATTATGGTTATATGTTGGTTATAGGCATGGTTCTATGATGTGCTCTAGCTATGTCTCTTGTCCATGATTTGATAAGTATATGAATGGTTGATGAATGCATGGGCTAACAAGTTTTTTTGTGGATACTTGAGAGGGAATTAGACCTTCTTGGTGATTCTCAGATGAAGTTCAAACTCTTAAGATTAGATATGCATTCATGACCTGTAGCTTCTATGTTTGTCATATGTTTGACGGAATGCCTGTCATGGCTAGGCATGGTTAGGTCAAGTTATTGATCAAATTATGAATTATTAGCATTGTTAGCATCTTATTTATGCTTTTGGAGATTTATACACAATTATAGGCAATGATCTGGAGGCTAGCTTAAAAAGTGGCTTAGATCCGGGAACTGCAGGCTAATTGGAGATGTTTGGCCATAACCACATGGAGGTAAGCTTGTGATTGCGGCTATAGCCTCATAACCACATGGAAGCAGTGTCATGGGTGTGATTTTGGGTCTAGGTCAGTGAAACAAGGTTCCAAATCAGGGATTGACCACCTGGGATGTTTCTTTAGCTTCTTGGTGAACCATAGTCCCAGTAGGATGTTAGTTTGTGGTCAGTTTGTAGGCCCCAATTCCTTAACTAAAATTGGGAGGTCGGGTCATGTAATAGTAGAACTTCACTTCACATTTACTCGAACAGATTGTAAAAGCGGGTAAATGTGGGGAGGGGCGTGTTACATTTCATGTGACAATAAAAACACAGAGTTTAAAACTCAGAGTAATGCATAGTTAAAAACATAGTATTGTGCAATAAAAACTATAAATAAAATTTCAAAAGAGCACACCAAAATATACTTTGATTATAATTTCATGAGATTAGAAATAAATTTACAAAACAAAACATAGTATTGTGCAATAAAAACTATAAATAAAATTTCAAAATGAGAGCACACCAAAATATACTTTGATTATAATTTCATGAGAGTAGAAATACATTTACAAAACAAAACAAAGGTTGCAACTCCATTCACCGACTCTAAAACCAAGATTTATAGAGATTTACAAATGCTCTGGTTTTACACAATAAAAGCATTGTTTTCACATGCCCACCAATATTTTAGCTCCAAACACTTAGGACAAAAAATAAAACTACACAACTTCACGTAAACATACATTGATCTATATTTTAAGACATGACAACTAATAAAATAAAACATGGCAAACATACACAAATTAATTTCCAGTATTTAAGACAATGTGTAGTACAAACTCCTATTGCACAATAAAACCTTGAATTCAATGATCATACCAACCGCACAAGATATTTCCAGTGATTTATTTGATGGATGCATATTTCTTGTTATAGGTGTGTTGGAAAGATGAGAAACAAAGGTATGCTAATCAGAAACTTCATTTATGCTCACGTCACTTCAGCCTGGGAAAATCTGAAACATGATTTGTCATGTACTCTAGGGATGGTGCACTATCATGTTAAATTAATGAGGTAGTTGGGATATCCTTCAACACTCAACCTTAATCACAACTACTGATATTCAAAATGCCCAAGTTGTCTCTTAGAAGAACAACAATTTCCTTTTCCAATGGTTTGGTGAAGATGTCTTCAAACTACTCCTGTGACTTGCAATGCTCCAAAATGATTTCTCATTGTTGATTAGCTCCCTGATAAAATGATACCTTGTGTCAATATGTTTGCTTCCTTTGTGAAAAACTAATTTTTTAGACAACGCAATTGCAGAATTGTTGTGACAATAAATTTTTGGTGTTTCTTCTTGTTCATGCCATAAATCCTTCAACATTATTCTCATCCAAATTTCTTGACATGTTTCCCCCATTGTTGCGACATATTTAGCTTCAGATATGGAAAGAGAAACAATTGGTTATTTCTTGGAAGCCCATGAAGTGACTCTCGAACCCATATGAAAAACATAACTTGATGTGCTCTTTCTATCATCTACACTTCCTACCCAATCACTGTGATCAGTATATCCAACCAACGTAAAATCATTTACTGTAGTATACAAGATGTCATAATCCTTAGCTCCATTTACATACCTTAGAATTCTTTTAGCTACTTGCCAATGTGTCTCCTTTGGTCTCTCCATGAATCTTGAAACCAAACTCACTGCATATATTAAATTAGGTCTAGTTGCAATCAAATACATCAAACTACCAACCATACTTTTGTATAGTGTTGGATTTACATTCCTGCTACAATATTATTTTCTCTATTTCAAACCCATGGCTATTGGAGTTGGCGTAGGCTTGCTATTTTTCATTTTAAACCTCTTCAAGATGTCTGATGCATACCTTGTTTGAGAAATAAAAATTTCATCTTCGGTTTGTTTCACTTCTATGCCTAGAAAATACTTTAAAAATCCCAAACATGACATTTCAAATTCACTTTTCATGAACTCTTTGAAGGCAACAGTTAGAAGATCATCACTCCCTGTGAAAATTAGATCATCCATATATTAAACAACAATTAAGAGCTTACCATCAGTTTCTTTGATGTAGAGTGTAGGTTGATCATCACATTTGCTAAAGCCATTGTCCAACAAATATGAATCTATCCTACTATACCATGTGCATGGTGCTTTCTTCAGCCCATAAAGGGATTTGTTTAGCCTGTACATTGTCTTTTTGGCCTTGAAACTCATGACCAGGTGGTTTCTCCACATACACTTCCTCTTTCACCACTCCATTCAAGAAGGTTGATTTCACGTCCATTTGATATACCTTCCATTTATGTTGCGCTACTATTGCCAAAATTTTCCTCACTATCTCCATTCTTGCAAATGGCATGAATGTTTCAACATAATCTCTTTCACATTGTCATTTGTATCCCTTAACGACTAGCCTTGCTTTATGTCTTTCTATTCTTCCTTCCACTTTGCATTTGGTCTTATAGACCCACTTTACACCTATGACTTTTTTTCCTTGTGGAAAATTCACTAACTCCCATGTATCATTATTTTCTATTACATCTATTTCTTCATCCATTCTTGCTATCCATTTCTCCTCCTTAATTGCATATTTAAATTTAATTGGATCATCTACATGAGAAAATAAAGAAAATAGAGAATTCAGACTTACGCTGCTTTCACCTTCATTTTTCTCATAAATATCACTCAAATATCTGAATTTTTGTCTTCTCAAGCTTGCCAAAGTTGGATTTGATGTGTCACTTGAAGTTGACTAGCTTGGAGAATGTCGAGTTGTTGATCTTTGTTGCACACTTGGAGGAGTATTTGCATGAATGCATGAGGTTATCCTATTGCTTGTTGAAGGTGTCACTTGAGGACTACTTTGTTGAGTTTGAATAGGTGTAAGATGAGTCAACATTGAAGAATTACTTTTTTCTGCTAATTCCTCTTTGCCTTCTTATGGTACACTTGCTGCCACATTAATTATTTTCTCCAAACTTCCATCCCATGCTTCCTCTTCTATGAATTGTACATCTCTTTTGATTATGAATTTTTTGGTTATTATATTGTATAGCTTGTATGCCTTAGATTCATCACTGTATCCAAAAAATGTGCATTTCTCCCCCTTCTTGTGCAATTTCTTCCTTAATTCATCAGGGACATGTGCATATGCCACCACACATCCAAACACTCTCATGTGAGTGAAACTATGTTTTTTTCCACTCCATGCTTCTTCCAGAATCATGTTCTTTACACTTTTGGTTAAACATCTATTTATGATGTAAGTTGTGCAAGCTACAACTTCAGCCCAATACTCATTTGGCAAATTCTTTTCCTTCATCATACTCCTTGCCATTTCCATAATTGTTTTATTTTTCCTCTCAAGGACACCATTTTGTTGAGGTGTATACCTTGTTGTAAATTGTTTATGAATTCCATGCTCCTTGCAAAAACGTAGGAAGTCATTTGAGATATATTCACCACCTCTATCAGTTCTCAAAGCTTTGATGCAGTGTCTGCTTTTCTTTTCAGTAAGAGCCTTGAATTATCAAAAGCACTCAAACACTTCATTTTTATGTCTTAGAAAGTAGACCCATGTATTTCTTGTGTAGTTATATATGATTGTCAAGAAATAATAACTTCCTCCAATTGATGGTGTATGCATTGATCCACACAAATATGAATGGACAATTTCCAAAGGTGCCTTTGCCCTTATTGACTTTCATGCTAAAAATTATTCTCTATGTTGTTTTCCCAAGATGCATCCTTCACATAATTTCTTTGGTTTTTCTATAAGTGGAAAACCCTTTACCATGCATTTCCTGTGTAGTAATTTTAAACCTCCAAAGTTAAGATGCCCAAATCTTAGATGCTATATCCAACTTTCATCTTTTATTTATGCTTGAAAGTTTGTTTTTGTGCATGCTGCAACTTTTATTTCATCTTCTTGTGAGTTCATTGAGAGTTGTGCATGAGCACCGTATGCCTTCAAATCCATTTTTATCTTTAGGGGAAACATTCTATTGCTTGTCATTTGAACTTTTGCAATCAACTGCTTGGAAATTTATCCAAGATTGCACATTCTCCATTTTTGAAAAAGACTTTGTATCCATTTTGCACAAGCTATCCAATACTTATTAGATTTTGTTTTAAACTAGGAACAAAATATACATCTGAAATATAATTCTTCTCCCCCTTCTTGGTTAGAATATTGACTTTTCCTTTACCCATGACTAACACTTTGTTATCAGTCCCTAATGTAACTTTAGATTTTACACTTTTATCCAAATTAGAAAACATTTCTATGTTCCCTATCATGTGATTGCTACAACCTGAGTCTAGAAACCCTAAATCATTTTACTTCTCTCGTGCTACATCACAAGATAAAAACATATTGTCTTGGTTTTGATTTTCCTTTGTGAAATTTTCATTTGGTTTACTAAGATCATATTGTTTCTTTCTACATTCACTTGCATAATGCCCATACTTCTTGCAATAATGACATTGAATTTGAGATTTATCATACCTCTAACCTTGTGCTTGATTTTGGCTTGAATTTTGACTTGGATTTTGAGTGTTGCCTCTTCCACTTGAGCTTGAAGAGCTGCTTCTTCCACCTCTGTGTGGACTTCTTCCTCTACCTCTAGGATTTGATCTTCCTCTTCCTTTACCATGACCAATTGAGACTTGTGTTTTGAAAGTGTGTTCCAATGAAGAATTTGTTTTTCTGCTCAACCTATGTTCATGAAAAATGAGTGAGGCATGATGCTCATCCATTGAAAACTATTAGAGATCCTCTGTCTCCTTTATGGCCACAACAATAGAATCAAACCTTGTTAGTAAACTTCTTAAAATATTTTCAACTACTCTCCTTTCTTCAAGTGTCTCACCATGAGATCTGATTTGAGTTACCACTCCAATAAATTGTGTAAAAAATGAGTCTATTGTCTTAGACTCCATACTTATTGTTTCAAAATCCTCTCAACATTTATAATTTTTTTGCCTTCACCTTTACTATGCCTTGATATGTTGCAATTCTTGGAAAAATACTCTCATGCACTGCCTAGAATATGTACAAGAGGGCTTTGGAGTCCTTATTATTTCTCAATAAATCTCTCTCTACTTGTGTCAATGCATTGTATGTTAATGCATCAACATCAACTGATTCTTGAAACCCATTCTCTACTAATCCCATCTATCTTGAGAACAAAATAAAACCTTCATTGTAATTGTCCAATAATCATAGTTCTTAGCATTAAATTGAAAAATCTGTAGATTTTTCAAGCTTATGCTTGAAACTTCCATTTCTCACTTGATTAAATCTTGACTCCTTTCTAACAAACCTTGCTTCCTTAGCTTTGTAATAAGTGTGCTTTGATAAACCTACTTTGATACCATATGACAATAAAGATAGAAAATAAAACAAAAACAGGGTAGACAAAATAAAACAAATTTCATATGATAGTAAAAACACAGATTTTAAAACTCAAACTAATACGCAGTAAAAACCAAAAATAAAATTTCAAACTGAATACACACCAAAATATACTTTGATTATAATTTCATAAAAGCATAAACCAAAAACTAAAACTGCATAACTTCACATAAACATACATTGATATATATTTTAAGACAAGATAACTAATAAATAAAACATGGTGTGCATACACAAATTAATTTCATGTACTTTAAGACAATGCGCAGTACAAACTCATGTCACGCAGTGAAACCTTGCATTATACCAACCGCCCCAGATATTTCGAGTGATTTGTTTGATGAATGTAGACTTTTGGTTGGTTACAGATGGAGTTGTACTTTATTTTTTGGATTTTTTTGGTAGTAAAATTTGGTGGAAAAATTAAGAGTAAAATTTTGATTTGTGTTATTTAAATTGTTTCCTTTATTATATATAGATTTAACATTTTGAAAAATTTTAGGGCATTTCCATTATGTAAAGCTTATCCAACAAACTTATGATTTCAATAAATTCCTGCACAATTTTAGAGAAATTAAACCAGAAACCCCACCTAAAAAGCTTCCAAAAAATAGCACTGAAAACAACAAATGTGTTGAAAAAATAAGAAACAGAAATACATTCATCCTAAACTTCATTTACCCCATATTGTTTCCATTTAAAAGAAAATCTGAAACGTGATTTGTCATATACTCTAGAAACGATACACTATCATGTTCAATTAAATAAAATAGTTAGGATTATCTTCCAACACATATTATCATTGACGCTGCAAAATAGTTGGGATTATCTTCCAACACATGTTGCTTCAATTTGAAAGAAAATCTGAAACGTTCTAGAAATGATGCACTGTCATGTTCAATTAAATAAAATAGTTAGGATTATCTTCCAACACATATTATCATTGACGCTGCAAAATAGTTGGGATTATCTTCCAACACATATTATCATTGACGGTGTTACTTGTCTCATTGAGACTGCAAGTGACCAAAGTATCAATTGAGTTATGACGAGATAATTTCAAAATGTACTTTCATAATGCGAGAGGTGATGATTGATTAATGCAAACTATCAAGTTCATTGATTTACATTATTATTATAAATATGATAATACATATTACCAATTTACTACCTATCACAGCACAATAATTATAGTACTTGATAATTGCAGTCGATCTCGTTGTGTTCACACTGGTGAACGACCAACAAACATAAGACAATAAAGTTTTGCAGTAAAAGAACGATAGCAGATGGTCACAACATGGAAAAACATGGCGAACGCTTAAATGTATATAAATCAATCTATTTGCAAAAATATATCTTGTAAAAGATACATTTCGCTACGTAAAACAGGATGCCAGAATTTCACTAAAAGTTTGGAGCTCTAGAAAAGAAGAACGCATCATTCATCTGGCACAGTTTGATGAGGGCTAAGCCCTCGCTATGTGGAAACATGAGATGGGAGGTTGACAGGGGCGACTCGATAGCAATTGGCCTAGACACTATCAAGCGTTTGGAAGGAGATCATACTTTCTCTGCGCCTATTATTCAATGTCTCAATCACTCAGGAATTTATTATTTGGCACATATTGGCACCCATAGTGTCACGCCCCCAAGTCTACGGCAATTTTTTTGACCGTGTCCGGCGGGGTGCGGCATCACCAAACGCTTCCTTTTTAACAAGTTAACGTTTATGGACTACGCCTTAACCAATATAATCAACTTTAAACCCATATAAACATGTCTTCACTTATAATCATAAGCATTAATCTTCATCAATCTTCATAAACCATTCGTAACATTATCATATGCAATTTAACCGAATAAGAATTGCAAAACAACCGAGAAGAATGGGAGGGGCAACTCCCGGTAAAGTTTGCCCGAATATATTATGATCTTTTCAATAATACAAATGTACAAGTGTGTCGGGCCAATCCCACGACCAACACTTAGAAATAATACAATAAGGCATAAGAAGCCTTTAAAAAGCATATGCTAACTTCTTCAAGGTAGGAGCGTGCCCAACCCGTGCACAAAATCTCCTCCTTTAAGTCTTGCATAAGCCGAGTTCAAAACTCCCTCAACCGAATCCTTACTTCACATAACCAAGCCTCCAAAATATGCGAAGTCCTTTTATTCCTCATGCACATGAGGAATGCGCATTCCTTCAAGTCACCTCGCACTTCCTTGTCCTTATGCGAAGGAGAGATCTTGAGCGAAAGTCGATGAGAATGAAACCTCATCCTCCCATAATATATACGCATACTTCATATGTTTTTAAGGGGGTTGCTTGTCTTATGACCGACCCCACTTATTAACACATAAGCCCACGTAGATATATTAAATTACATTATTAAATTCTTATTAATCCACACATGTGTACTTCTCCATATAATATGTTTTTCTTCTTATGTTTTTAAGGGGATGCTCCACTCACGGTTGCCCCCATTATTTTCCATAAAGCCCTCACATATTATATTTTGTTTTAATTAACCACATATGTGGGCAGGCCTCTTATTAACATATGTTTTATGCGCTCATTGAAGAGGGGTGTTCAGCCTTAAGGCTGAACCCCCATATCCTTCGTTCACGCCCGTAGCCATATATTAACATGTCGGCCCTGCTCGTATGTAAGCCCTCCACCGCGTGGTATAAGCCATCATGTGATTGTGTGCTTTAATATGCTTGTTCCACACTTAGCCGCATTTCGGCTCAA
Source organism: Pinus tabuliformis (assembly GCA_031772625.1). Lineage (NCBI taxonomy): Eukaryota > Viridiplantae > Streptophyta > Pinopsida > Pinales > Pinaceae > Pinus > Pinus tabuliformis. Next base: position 1,495,163,578 of record CM062818.1, on the reverse strand, counting down.
GCGCATTTCGCCATATTGCCGCACAGCTCGTTGCAAGCGACTCGCTGTTTCGTCGCATCATTTCTGCAGCTTGTCGCATTATCGGGAGGTCGCACCCGTCCATCGGGTGATCGTGCCCGCGTCCGCCCGCAGAACTGCGCCCACCAGCTCGTCGTGCCGTGCCCGCCTATGTTGTCGAACCATACCGCAACCTCACAACTGTGCTGCCCACTACGTTGCTTTGTCGCTCGGTTGTCCGCCTATCCGCAGCTTTGGTGACCACACCTCAGCTTCGGTTCATCGTCCAAGTGTCGGAGGTTCGCCCATCGTTGTGTCAAAACGCGCTCGTCGTCGTGCACGAGGGCGCCCACCCATCGTGCACGCCTGCTCGAGACTCAAGGGCCTTACATTCCCCTCCACCCGAAAACGTTGTCGTCCTGACAACACATCATCTTAGTGACTCTCCACCAAGACTAGTATCGACCATAATGTAGACCCCTCCATATAAGGCAACCATTACTGTCACATATATAAGGCCCGTCTCCATCAAGTCATCGCCATGTGCAAACTGCCCATTTATAAGTGCTACACATTCCGGTCATGTGTCAACACTCATAATCCCTGCTGAGGTCCATGAAAACTCCATCCATCACATCCGCAACATGCTGTCCATGAAGTGTTGGTGTCAATGTGCCAAGTCTACCATATCTGTCCCAACATCATCATGTGTGTAAAGTAGTTGAGTCTCGGATCAACCCATGCCCAAGTACGTCCACCAAGGCATCATCATCATCATCGTGACCCCATCACCTCAAAGTGTCTCATCGATCCTCCTCATCAAGTCACCCTTCCAAGCCATGGCCTATGCATGTACTTTGGAAGTATGCATCCCATACTGCATCAAAGTCATCTGACCTCAGCTCCTCAATGCATCAGACCTCTAAGTCCACCATATATGATGTCCCAAAAGTCACAACGATCTCATGTCATCATGAACTCCTCCACCAAAGGTCCACCAAGACTATCTCTTGGTCTCGGCCATGAGAAGTCCATCTAAGCATCATCCAAGTAATCAATCTTTGGTTTAGTGAACTCGGTCACCAACCATATCACGATGTCATCACGAGTCCCTTCTCCATAGCTCCTTCACCAAAGGTTCGGCCATGAGAAGTCCACCCAAGGGTGTGCCCTTCAATCTGTCCATGAGTCATGCCGGGCCCTTAGCCATGTGGCTAAAACATGACCCAAATCATCCATAATGCTCATCAAGTTCCACCCTTGTCACGGGCCCTTGCACCTTCCATCTCAAGGTAGCAAGCAACCTCAACAATTCCTTCAGCAGGTAACAACCCTTGCATCTCCATACAAGGCTCTATCGTAGTCATCCATGGTAAAATGTATCCATGCTTAGGCAAGCTGATCTTGCCCTTCACTGCACACGGTCCATCTACCAAATGCTCAAATGAAACACAAGTACCAATACTTACTTCATCAATATGAGGCTCCTCCATATGAGTGACCTCACCCATCCATGTCGATAAGCTGCACGATCCTGGTTCAACCTGATCACCTTCAAGTCCTGCCTCCATCGAGTCCTCATCACCATGCTCCATTGTCCATCCGAGTTGAAGAAGTTTTTTTTCAACGTTTTTCTCCAAGGCTTCAAGTTTTCCTCGGATTCAGGGCCTCTCTTCCTTCAACCTTTTCAACCTGCATAAGGTAAGCAAGAGCTTCCCTTCACCTTCTCCCAAACCTGCCATGCCTTGTACCTTGTCATCATGTGGTCCATCCATGTGAGTGTCCGTCCATGCTGCCAACCTGTATGAGTCTGGTTCAACTTGATTAAACTCAAGTTCGGCCTCCATCATATCCTCATCATCACATGGTCCTTCCATATGAGTATCTTCATCGGTCCATGTCCACGAGCTACATGATTCGGGCTTAGCTTGATCATCATCAAGTCTAACCTCCATCATAGTTAAGTCTTCAACATCTTCGGTCACCATGACTTCCTCTTCCGGGTCCGCAACCTCATCTATTGCCTGACTGATTTGAAGAAGTCCATCTCGTCCAAGCATTACATCAATGCCATCTGTATCTATCACCACGAAGTCCAACTGACCTCTACATCTTTCCAACTGTACAGGTACATCTCGTATCATGCCTACTGCCAAGTTCCACGAGGTTATCTCCCAGTTCTCCATAGTAGATATCAGCCCTACTTCTTCTATCAACCGTGTCGATATAAGGTTATATGAACCACCTGTGTTTGCCAACGCTTGAACATCTTTGCCACAAATATTCAAGGTTACAAAACCTCGACTGTTTTCCATGACCTTATCTTCACCTGTCAACCGTCACGAGCAACCCTGCTCACCAGCTCTGACCGAGCTCTGATACCAACTTTACTTCGGTAAAGGTGTGTAGCAGCTTCAACACCTGAACGAGCAACCCTGCTCTGATACCACCTGTCACGCCCCCAAGTCTATGGCAATTTTTTTGACCGTGCCCGGCGGGGTGCGGCACCACCAAACGCTCCCTTTTTAACAAGTTAACGTTTATGGACTACGCCTTAACCAATATAATCAACTTTAAACCGATATAAACATTTCTTCACTTATAATCATAAGCATTAATCTTCATCAATCTTCATAAACCATTCGTAACATTATCATATGCAATTTAACCGAATAAGAATTGCAAAACAACCGAGAAGAATGGGAGGGGCAACTCCCGGTAAAGTCTGCCCGAATATATTATGATCTTTTCAATAATACAAATGTACAAGTGTGTCGGGCCAATCCCACGACCAACACTTAGAAATAATACAACAAGGCATAAGAAGCCTTTACAAAGCATATGCTAACTTCTTCAAGGTAGGAGCGTGCTCAACCCGTGCACAAAATCTCCTCCTTTAAGTCCTGCATAAACCGAGTTCAAAACTCCCTCAACCGAATCCTTACTTCACATAACCAAGCCTCCAAAATATGCGAAGTCCCTTTATTCCTCATGCGCATGAGGAATGCGCATTCCTTCAAGTCACCTCGCACTTCCTTGTCCTTATGCGAAGGAGAGATCTTGAGCGAAAGTCGATGAGAATGAAACCTCATCCTCCCATAATATATACGCATACTTCATATGTTTTTAAGGGGGTTGCTTGTCTTATGACCGACCCCACTTATTAACACATAAGCCCACTTAGATATATTAAATTACATTATTAAATTCTTATTAATCCACACATGTGTACTTCTCCATATAATATGTTTTTCTTCTTATGTTTTTAAGGGGATGCTCCACTCACGGTTGCCCCCATTATTTTACATAAAGCCCTCACATATTATATTTTGTTTTAATTAACCACATATGTGGGCAGGCCTCTTATTAACATATGTTTTATGTGCTCATTGAAGAGGGGTGTTCAGCCTTAAGGCTGAACCCCCATATCCTTCGTTCACGCCCGTAGCCATATATTAACATGTCGGCCCTGCTCGTATGTAAGCCCTCCACCGCGTGGTATAAGCCATCATGTGATTGTGTGCTTTAATATGCTTGTTCCACACTTAGCCGCATTTCGGCTCAAGCGCATTTCGCCATATGCCGCACACCTCGTTGCAAGCGACTCGCTGTTCCGTCGCATCATTTCTGTAGCTTGTCGCATTATCGGGAGGTCGTACCCGTCCATCGGGTGATCGTGCCCGCGTCCGCCCGTAGAACTGCGCCCCTAGCTCGTCGTGCCGTGCCCGCCTATGCTGTCGAACCATACCACAACCTCACAACTGTGCTGCCCACTACGTTGCTTTGTCGCTCGGTTGTCCGCCTATCCGCAGCTTTGGTGACCGCACCTCAGCTTCGGTTCATCATCCAAGTGTCGGAGGTTCGCCCATCGTTGTGTCAAAACGCGCCCGTCGTCGTGCACGAGGGTTCCCACCCATCGTGCACGCCTGCCCGAGACTCAAGGGCCTTACACATAGTCTCTCTATTCTCTCACCCCCAAGTTGGCCGCACTCCAAAGACATTGAGCTTTTGGTGTCCCTAGAGGCCGAGTTGGAGCGATACAGATATAAGCTCGGTCACGCGGGTATTGTGCTGACAGAGAAGTCTGGTAGACTTGCTTGGGCCGGGCATGAGCTAGAAGGCAAGATTTTGGCCAAATAATCATATTCGTACATTTCTCAGGGGCACATGTTTCCAAACAACGAATCTTAGCTGTTACAAATGTGGCGTTAGGAGGTTCCATTGAAACTGAAATGCTTTTTATGTGGTTTAATAGGATCCTCACGTGGGAGAACCTTTGTAGAGGGGTTCTTCAGGCGCCTAGTATCTATACTCTGTGTGGATGAAAAGGTGGTGAATCTTTTTCTAGCTTGCCCTTTTGCTGTGTCAATTTGGAAAGAGATTTTTGAGTTTCTCCAAATAAATGCAGAGGTGGACAGATCTTCTATTGGCACATGCCTCACACAATGGATTGAGGAACATAAAGAATTTAGGACGCTTCCCTTCTACACCCTTCGGAGGAGCCGGAATGGTAATTGTTTTTACCAAGTTGTCCCTGATGTGCGGCTCACAAGTATGAATATCTTGGCTTTCTTCTAGGAGGATATGCTCCTATAGGGAAATTGAGTCCACAATGCCAGTGGGCTTTTTTGATGGGTATCTTTAGAAGGGGTATGTGGGTGCGGGGTTTATATAGTGTTGATGCTTAGCCAAGCTTATCAGTTTAGCTGGTTTAGAAGGGGTATGTGGGTGCGGGGTTTATATAGTGTTGATGCTTAGCCAAGCTTATCAGTTTAGCTGGTATGAGGTGCTATAGGGTGCAAGAATTATTAGTAGAGCTGAAATGTTAGTTATTTGGGTTGTATTGAGGTGCGCTACCTGGCTGACTATTGAGGAGATTGTTATTGCTACAGACTTTAAATCTATCATTAAGTGGGCACAGGGTTTATCCACATTTTTTATTTTTATTTTTCGATGACATGCAACAAATCTAATTCTTGTCAAATCCTTCAAACACATCTCCTTCATCTTCAAAGCTCCTCTACACCAAAACTCCTCTCAGAAGTATCCCATGTCTCGTTAGCTGAAAAAACTTCAATATGAATTTGATTTTTGACTTTTCGAAAAGGCTTGACTCGTGCTCTTTGATTTTGCTAATGCGGCATGAAGGGTGGTGAGGCCGCGCGCTAACTCCTTTCTTGATAGTGAATGCCAACGTTAGTGCTCTAATGCACGCAAGACATTGTTGGAGATTTTTCTGAGAAAATCCCAAAAAAAAAAATTCAAACACACAGAGGCAATGCTTTGTTTTCTTTGTTCGAGGATCTTTTTCCACAGGGAGGCTTTAAAAAAATTTACTGAGGAACAGAGTATTTCACCACCATAAAAACATTTCTATTCATTAAAATATATGCCTGATACATATTCATCCTCTTTGCTGAGAGGGATTCACCACAAAAATACATTCAACAAAAACATTTACTCTGTCTCCACATGAGAATTTACTCTGCTGGGTAAAACTCTCATTTACATTCACTGCTGTGAAAACATATTACTTACTGGTGTAAAACCTTCTTTTACATACTGCTGTAAAAACAAAATTTACACAGGCTTACAAAACAAATGCGCTCCTCTCTGTTCTTTTCTTCATGCACTGCTGTGCAAATTCTCTCTGTTCTCTTTCGCTGCCCCCGAGCTCTCACATATTACAATTGGTCAACACATCACGTAAAAACATATTACAACACACGACCCCTTTTCATTTTTTTTGAAAACAAAATAAAAAAACACAATTACATTTTACGTGCCGTAAATATTTTTAACACACTGACCAGACCATGCCTTTCTTTAAATGCACCATACCTCCGATACATATAAAAACATTAAAATTTAAATCACCTACCAATACTTCTACGGGCACATTTAATTCATTAATTATTTTACCGCGGTCAACCAATCTTCAAATCCACGTAAATATTAAATGCTGGCTCGTATGCATCTTCGGACAATCGACGGTGGAGGTTGATGAAGTAAATCGGACGGTGGAGGAGAATATCGGGAGGCATTACTTAACTGAACATTACGTCCCGATATGTCAGAGATGATGACGTATGGGGAGAGCCACGCGTCTGCACCAAATTTTATCGGAGTCAAAAATACGGAAACCACTTTCACGCAAAAGCGGTCCGATATGCATAAAATGGTTTATGGTTTTGCTGAGCGGTTTTTGGGCGTTGTACGTCAGCGCAGTTTAAATTACATATTCAACACTCCCCTTTAATTTCAACTGCTGAACATTCGGTCATACCGAGACACTTTCTCAAAAATTCAAAGCTTTTCTGATCCAAAGGCTTTGTCAAGATGTCTGCTACCTGTTCTTGAGTCCTGCAATGTTCTAGGACAATTTCTCCATTGTTCACCAATTCTCTGATGTAGTGAAACCTTGTATCAATGTGTTTCGTTCTCTTATGAAACACTGAATTCTTTGACAATGCAATAGCTGAGCTATTGTCACAAAAAATCACTGTCGCTTTTGCCTGCTCTTGGCCTAAGCTTCTCTACATTCTTCTCATCCACACTGCTTGACATGCTGCTGCTGTAGCTGCCACATATTCAGCCTCTGCTGTAGACAATGCTACAATGGACTGCTTCTTAGAAGCCCATGAAATGGCTCCTGAACCCATATGAAAAACATAACCGGAAGTGCTTTTCCGATCATCTACACTTCCAGCCCAATCACTGTGAGTGTATCCAACCAAATCTGAATGTTCTGAGACATTATATAAAATTCCAAACGTTTTGGTACCTTTGACATACCTCAAAATTCTTTTTGCTGCCTGCCAATGTGCCTCCTTTGGCCTCTCCATGAATCTGGAAATTAAACTAACAACATACATAATGTCAGGCCTAGTAGCTGTTAAATACATAAGGCTGCCAACAATAATCTTGTACAAACTAGGATCAAAATCCTTGCTGCTGTCCTCTCTGCTGAGTTTTAATCCCATTACTGTGGGAGTGATTGCTGCCTTGCATTCTTGCATGTTAAATCTGCTCAATACTTGATTTACATATCTTGTTTGTGAGATAAATATTCCTTTTTCATTTTGATCTACTTCTATGCCTAAGAAGCATCTCAAGAAACCCATGTCGGTCATTTCAAATTCTTCTTTCATGACTGATTTAAAATTCTCAATGAGCTGATCATCATTACCTGTGAAAATAACATCATCAACATACAAGACAATGATCAAAATTTTACCATCCTTTTCTTTGATGTAGACGGTGGGTTCTCCTTCACACTTGTCGAATTCATTATCCAATAGATAAGAATCTATCCTGTTGTACCATGCTCTTGGCGCTTGCTTCAGCCCATAAAGAGCCTTCTTCAATTTGCACACTTTGTGCTCTTCACCTTTCTTCTCATAGCTGAGAGGCTGCTCAATATAAACCTCTTCCTTTAACACTCCATTTAGGAATGCTGACTTCACATCCATTTGGTAGACTTTCCATTTGTTTTGAGCTGCTATGGACAACACTGCTCTCACGGTTTCCATTCTTGCAACCGGTGCAAAAGTCTCCTCATAATCTCTCCCATACTGCTGTTTGTACCCTTTGACAACCAGCCTTGCCTTGTGCCTTTCTATCTTGCCTTCAGCGTTACTCTTGGTCTTATAAACCCATTTCACTCCAATGACTTCTTTGCCTTTTGGTAGCTCAACCAAATCCCATGTTTTGTTTCTCTCTATGGCATTCATTTCCTCATCCATAGCTTCTATCCATTTCTTATCTTTGACTGCATCCTCGAAATGAATAGGATCATCAACATGACAATACAAGGAAAATAAGGAATTCATTCCTTCATCATAAATGTCACTTAGATTTCTAAACTTCTTACCTCTTTCATTTGGTGTGCAAGTGCTTGAAGACGCACTTGAATTTCCTCCTTGTGGTGTGCTTGGAGAAGCACTTTCATTTATCCTCAATGGTGTCCCTTGCTGTCCTTGTGTTGGCGCTGCTGTTTGGGGATGCATTTCAGCCACCTCCTCGTCATCTTCATCATGAGACAAACAGTTTTTAACATTCATTATTTTCTCTATGCTTCCATCCCAAGCTTCCTCTTCAATGAATTGAACATCTCTGCTAACAAAAAGCTTCTTGGTAGATGGGATATACAACCTGTAGGCTTTGGATTCCTCACTGTATCCAATGAAAAGACATTTCTCCCCTTTGCTGTCCAACTTCCTCCTTAGCTGATCTGGAATGTGTGCATAGGCCAGACATCCAAAAACTCTCATGTGGGTGACTCCTTGCTTTCTCCCACTCCATGCTTCTTCTGGGACTTTGTTCAACACTGCTTTTGTAGGACACCTGTTCAAAATATACACAGCACAATTTATAGTTTCAGCCCAATAGTCATTTGGCAAATGCTTTGCCTTCAACATGCTCCTTGCCATATCCATGATGGTCCTGTTCTTCCTTTCAGCAACTCCATTTTGCTGTGGGGTGTACCTTGCTGTAAACTGTTTATGTATACCATTTTCTCTACAAAATCTTAGGAATTCCTTGGAGATATACTCACCTCCTCTATCAGTTCTCAAAACTTTTATATGCAGACCGCTTTGGTTTTCCACAAATGCCTTGAAGTTTTGGAATTTCTCAAACACTTCACTTTTGTTTTTAAGGAAATATACCCAAGTTTTTCTTGTAAAATCATCAATGAATGTTAGAAAATATTGGCTGCCTGCTAATGATGGAGCTTGCATCGGTCCACATAAATCTGAGTGGATGATCTCTAAGGGTGCCTTTGCCCTTATGCTTCTACCTGATGGAAAACTTTCTCTATGTTGCTTTCCCAATATGCAGCCTTCACATAGGCTGTCCGGTTTCTCTATCAGTGGTAATCCTCTTACCATTCCTTTCCTGCTCAACAAATTTAGACCTCCAAAATTGAGATGTCCAAATCTCAAGTGCCACAACCAATTCTCATCCTTTGGTACACTTTGGAAAGCCTCTTGGGTGACTGCTGCAATTTCTCCTTTGTTTTTCAAATCTGCCCTTATTCGGAGAGGGAACATCATGTTCCTTGTCATTTTTACTTCAACAATGCATCTTTTGCTGGGTGCTATATCCATGATGGTGCATACATCATTTTTAAAGAAAACATTGTACCCCTTATGGACAAGCTGTCCAATACTCAAGAGGTTACATCTCATTCCGGGGACATAGTAGACATCTGCTATGGTTTTCCTTTCTCCTTGCTTTGTAAATATTTTTACCTCCCCTTTTTCCCATAACAGAGATTTTGTTATCAGTTCCTAGTGTGACTTCTGATTTCACATTTTTATCTAGGGCAGAAAAGAAGGCTATGTTTCCTGTCATATGGTTGCTGCAACTTGAGTCTAAAAACCATATGTCTTCACTGTTTGTTTCAGCCATGTTACAAGCTAACAACACATTATTTTGACTGCTGTTTTCTTTAGTGACATTTGCATTTTGTCTATTGTTCATATCATGCTGCTTCTTCCTACATTCACTGGCATAATGCCCATATTTTTTACAATAATAGCATTGGACATTCGATTTTTCATACCTTTGTCCTTGAGCATGATGTTGTCCTCCTTGTTGGCTGCTGCCTTGGCCTTGGTTCTGATTTGGATTGCTGCCTCTTCCTTGTGCATTTGCTGGGCTGTTCCTTCCACCTCTGTTCTGGCTTCTGCCTCTTCCTCTTTTGTTTCCTCTGCCTTGACCTCTTCCTCTTCCAAAAGACATCTAGGTCTTGAAAGCTTGCTCTAGAGATGAGTTTTCATTCCTACTCAACCTCTGCTCATGTGTTATCAGTGATGCATGTAGCTCATCAACTGAAAATTTTGAGAGATCCTTTGTCTCTTCAATGGTGGTGACGATCGCATCAAACTTTGAGGGTAAGACCCTCAATATTTTCTCCACAATCCTCCTATCTTCAATGGTTTCTCCATGAGTTCTTATCTGTGTGACCAATCCAATCACATGTGTGAAGAATGAGTCAATGTTGTTTGACTCCTTCATGCACAAATTCTCAAAATCCTTCCTCAGCAATTGCAGTTTTGTTGTCTTCACTCTCTCCATGCCTTGATAGGCTGTCTTGAGGGTTTGCCATGCTTCATTGGATGTCTTAGCTGCTGCTAACCTTGGAAATACACTTCCATGCACTGCTTGATACAAGAAGAAAAGGGCTTTTGAATCCTTCTTCTTGCAGCTCTTCAGCAGATCCTTCTCTCCTTGAGTTAATGCATTAAACTCATTTTCATATGCTGGTTGTTCAAAACCTTCCTCAACTATTTCCCATAAGTCTTGGGAAGAAAACAAGGCTTTCATTGTTATTGCCCAATAGTCATAGTTTTTACCATCAAATAATGGGAGCTGCATACCCATGCTATTACTGGTGCTTGTGCCAGCCATTCTTGCAACCTCAACTATGTTTCAATTTCTTGACTGTGTATTTTAAAACAACTGACTGCTTCTTCAGCAACACAAAAAAAACTTTGTGAAATACCTCAGTATTTTCTTGACTAAGCCTTCACTCTGCTTGAGAAGTTTTACTGCTGCAACAAAAGACTCCTCCCTTCAGCTTCTTTGTCACCTTCAAAGAGCCTAAGCCAGCTTTGATATCACTGTTGGAGATTTTTCTGAGAAAATCCCAAAAACAAAAATTCAAACACACAGAGGCAATGCTCTGTTTTCTTTGTTCCAGGATCTTTTTCCACAGGGAGGCTTTAAAAAAAATTACTGAGGAACAGAGTATTTCACCACCATAAAAACATTTCTATTCATTAAAATATATGCATGATACATATTCATCCTCTTTGCTGAGAGAGATTCACCACAAAAATACATTCAACAAAAACATTTACTCTGTCTCCACATGAGAATTTACTTTGCTGGGTAAAACTCTCATTTACATTCACTGCTGTGAAAACATATTACTTACTGGTGTAAAACCTTCTTTTACATACTGCTGTAAAAACAAAATTTACACAAGCTTACAAAAAAAACAAATGCGCTCCTCTCTGTTCTTTTCTTCATGCACTGCTGTGCAAATTCTCTCTGTTCTTTTCTTCATGCACTGCTGTGCAAATTCTCTCTGTTCTCTTTCGCTGCCCCGAGCTCTCACATATTACAATTGGTCAACACATCAGGTAAAAAACATATTACAACACACGACCCCTTTTCATTTTTTTTGAAAACAAAATAAAAAAACACAATTACATTTTACGTGCCGTAAATATTTTTAACACACTGACCAGACCATACCTTTCTTTAAATGCACCATACCTCTGATACATATAAAAACATTAAAATTTAAATCACCTACCAATACTTCTATGGGCACATTTAATTCATTAATTATTTTACCGCGGTCAACCAATCTTCAAATCCACGTAAATATTAAATGCTGGCTCGTATGCATCTTCGGACAATCGACGGTGGAGGTTGATGAAGTAAATCGGACGGTGGAGGAGAATATCGGGAGGCATTACATAACTGAACATTACGTCCCGATATGTCAGAGATGATGACGTATGGGGAGAGCCACGCGTCTGCACCAAATTTATCGGAGTCAAAAATACGGAAACCACTTTCACGCAAAAGCTGTCCGATATGCATAAAATGGTTTATGGTTTTGCTGAGCGGTTTTTGGGCGTTGTACGTCAGCGCAGTTTAAATTACATATTCAACAGACATAAGAAACTCGCGTGTCTGCAGAACCGTGTAAGTTTGCGAACTGTAATGCGTTATCTGCTGACCCCTCCCGTGTTATAACGCTCTGATGACAACTAGCAAGCCGCGTTATAACTTCCACCTGAGGAAAAAAAACTTGGCCGACTTTTTTAGAACTGAGTTTCCCTCTCCGGCTTCTTAGCACGAGGCTTCTTCAAACTTCTGCTGCTCTCTCGAAGAGTCTTACACTTTCTGCTTTTTCAGTGTAGGCTTCTTCAAACTTCTGTTGTTCTGTCAAAGAGTCTTATGCAGGCTTGCCTACTCTTTCTACTACTCTCACTTTTGTTCATGTTATTGTTCTCTGGGGAGTCTTATGTAAAACTAGCCTATTTTTTTTGCTGCTCTGAAAGAGATTCATACAGGCTAAGTTCTGATACCATGACAACAACATGACAACAATTAAAGAGAACAAAATGATGAAGCAAAAGACTTCTCAGTATTACAATTCAGTTAAATAAATTTACATTAAAAACATTAGTAATAAATGACTAGAGTGAAACTTGACTAAATTAAACTTAATTGAAACGGAACTGAACCACTTAGAAATAGTTTTGACACCCAACAAGTAGTTGGAATTAGATTTTCCCTCTCTCTCGACACTTGATTGGCATCATTACATTCGCAGTTTCGGCCACCTCTTAATCGAAATATCTTCGTTTCATGTCCTTCAAGAGTTTGTTTTTGGGTTCATGACGTGCTCTTCTAGAATGCTAACAGTCTGGTAATTTTTAGGTTTTGGCAATCCGCACTTGGCATTTCGCATTTCGCTTTTATAGTAGCAATGTAATTTAGTGTCTCAGGTCATATTCAGTAACATCTCCAGCAGAAATTTAGCATTACTCTGTTTCTTGTTACATTACAAGTCCGCTAATCTCTGAGTTTTTGTGTTGATTTCAGGATATTGGGGACAACAGAAAGTCGCATATGCAACTACTTTTGTTTTCTTAACGAAAGATAGTTGTTTTTTACTCTTGAAAAAAAAACCAGGATCTGAACAAATATAAAGAATGCTGGAATAATATTTTTTTGCAACATGTTGACAGGCAAGCAAACAGGAGCTCCGACGAATTGTGGTCTGCATGAACTGTCAAAAAATAGAAGCCGGAGTATCCAATATACAATTTTAGCACAACTATCCTCCAAAATAGGTTTCTACTAAATTGTCCAGACTACTTATCTGCTCCCATCTTTACAAGAAAAACTGACATCTCCAGAGTATATCTAGAAGTGGCGTTCAGATCTATCTGCCTCATTTTGGTCCTCGTGCACTTCATTATCTCGAGGCGATGTAATATCCGCGAAAAAATTATTGATAACGTGCTCTCATATTATTTCAACATGAGGACTTTGCACTCTGTTCACTTCAGCTCTTCTGCCGGAATTTGACCTGTGTTCTGCCAGAAAAATTCAATGAGCCATTCAGGCTCTCAACCTAAAATATATTAAATATATTTATTTAAATCAAGCAATCTACACAGAACATCAACGAGTGAAATTACGAGAATTTTGTCATCAAATAATGATACAACTATAGCCTTACTGAGATCTAGGCCAGCGTAATGAGTTACCTGAAGAAGATTTCTTTCGACCGAGGTAATCCAAGATTGTAGCCACAGGAATGAATTTTGCAATGGCCGCCAGAGGCCAACTGTCTCACAAATTTACACAAAGTTATTATTTTATTTAAAGTCAATCTGTCTCACAATTTTACACAAAGTTATTATTTAAAGTCAATCAATCTACAAGAATGGAAGAGCACATGAAAGCAATGAAATACCCATCAATTACAACATAAACAAGGGGTTCAGATTTCAAACCTTATAAAACCAATTACAATACAGAGAATCCATTTTTTCCAGTCCAAGGGAGTAGTTGATGCAAATTTCCCAGCAAACTCAACCATCAAAACCTGCAAATCAATACAACTTTTTGGTAAAGCTTATAAGAGTAACAAAATAAAATGAAAGACCAACATAATTCAATGTTTAAGTATTTAGGTGAATTCTAAATTTGATGTTGGTTTGGTAACACACTGGGTCAAATGCCTGCCCCATCCTTAGTTTCAAGCAATTGGCCTACCAAGGGTTTGTTAGCAAATTATTATAAAAGAACAGCCATCAACACCACTAGCATAGATCTATCTAATATAAGCCTAGAGGGATCCAATTTGTTCACTTACAAATTTTTAATTTTTAGATTTTTTAAAATTTTTATTTGGGGAACATGAGCAAAATTTCAACTTTAATGATGGACGAACAAGGTTACACATCATACTGGACTGTAAAGTGAACCTCTAAGCTTAATAACATTGCGAATTAAATTGCTTCTTACCTGAAGAACAAGCGTGATGCTTATTATTCCGATGAACAAATAGCTTGAAAATAGTCCTTCAAAGATGTTCTTCTGATCTGGTTTCCTTGAATTGAATTCATTGAATATCTGCTAATGTTACCATTTAAAAACAATCAAACCAACGTAATAAAACAAGTAAAATCATGGATTTCTGTTTGGACAAGCTATTTCAAGAAAGAGATTATCCTTTTGGAACATCTGCAGAAAGAAAAACACTGAAAGCAAAGAAACACTATTAAGAATTGAATCTGTGAACTTACTTGGCAAAATACAAAGGCATTAAAAATTACAGTGTTTCTCACTTTGTCTGCACGGCCTGTACTATCATGCTTCAACTTTAAAATGTCATTCCCCTTAAATGTGAATATAAGGAGGACTGTAACTTGGAACAAAGCCTGCAATTTTTCAAGAGCCATCAATGCATCTTAAAATTCTTTACTAACTATTATGATCTGAGATAATACTTGAATCTTTTTCACTATTATGTTTCGAAATAATACTGGATTTCTTATTCACAACCCAAAGGCAAGTGAATACATACCTGTGCTATAACATTTCTCCACATATTCTTTGTGATGAGGGGTGCCCTGCAATCAATATGTAAAGAATGGTGACAATTTGGGAATATCCAGAATTGCATGCATGTTGTATTAAAAATTTCTAAACATAAATATCTGCATTCTAATATAAATACAGCTACGATGCTGGCATTAAATATTCTGCATAGAAAACATAGTGATTAACAATAAAAATACAAGCCATTCAAGGCTAGTACTCGCTAAACTATTCATTTTATTCCGAGTTTATAGAGCATTGACCCATTATAACGAACCCACACAAATGTTAAATACGCAGAGTAATTGGTGAGCTTCCAACCTGCAAATTTTCCACCGCAGTGGATGAATTACTAGAACTCACTAGAGTGATTGGACTCCTTACGACGGAGTTTAACTCCTATAGTTTGTAACCATTTGTGAAGGTTTTAATTCCACATTTTCCACTGCAGTGTAACTCACGTGTAATTTTTTTATTATTATTTCATTTATGCTGTCTTACTTGCCATGGCTCTGGTGCGAGATAACCTCATACCATTGCCATTTTTCACAGTGGTAAGGTTGGATGCTTGATGTGAAAACCCTCAGTCTTTCCATTGAATGAGGTACTCATTTATTTCTCTACCCCTAAGAAACCAGGTAAGCGCGGCATGTATCCTATGGGTTCTATGTAGCAGAAGCAAACTATTTGGCACATCCAATACACAAGACATTTTTATTTTGATATGGCTGCTAGAATATCAGCTGTAATTTATGTTTGTGCTTTTCTTTAAGAATTTTAAAGGTTGTTCGTAGAACTATTTGATCAATTTCTTGGAATAGTTTTTTCACAACTACCTTTACCAAGACAGTACTTCATGCAGTTTTATGCTATTGTCTATTGTCAGATTGTCTTGGGGAATGTTTAGCATGTTCTTTCATTTTTATGTGATTCTTATTATTGTTGTTCGTGTATAATAAGGATCATGGTGATTTAAAATATTGTTTTGTTTTTGTTTTTATTTTTTTATGCGATTCACAAAATAGGAGATTGGTGGTGGTTACATTTTGGTCCATGAGCAAACTCTAACCTCAAAAACATAAAGAAAAATTAACAAATAATCTATTTAAAATAGGGTTATATAATATATGAAATTAAAAAATTATAAAAAAAATATGGTTATATAATATATGAAATTAAAAAAATTATCAAAGAAATTTTAACATAAAAATAAATGTCTAAACAAAAAAATATATTAATAAAAATAACTTTAAAAAATCAATAAAATTAAGAATAATAATATGAAATTAAAATATTCGTTGTTAATTATAAATTTAAGAATTCCAAAAAATTGGTATATTTTTTTTGGATAAACATATCTATTATTTCAATGGCTAAAAATTGGTATATTTCTTTGGATAAACATATCTATTATTTCGATGGCTTTTGTGGTTGATATGGTTCCTCTAGACAGGCATATTTCTAGAGTTTAGCTATACTAACCAAAATATTATCATTTCCACTTTTGAAAAAGAAATTTATAATAATTACGATTAGTATTTTTGACTACTTTAATTTATTATTGGTAAAAATTGAATAAAACTTAAAAATCATTATGTTTAATTTATTATTGGTAAAAATTAAATAAAACTTAAAAATCATTATGTTGTGGCCCTTCTTACTAAATTTCATCTCACTAAATTCTAGTCTATCTAATGTTAAAGTTTTGACCCTTATATCTTTCACTTCTTTGACCATTGTCGTCATTCTTGTTAAATTTCATCTCATTAAACTTTAACCTAATGTTAATGTTTTGGCCCTTACATCTTTCACCTCTTTGACCATTGTCGTCATTCTTGTTAAATTTCATCTCACTAAACTCTAATCAATTGTTAAATCTCAAAATTTGGAGCATCACAATAGGCGATATTTATTTTATTTAATGCACCAAAAGGATACCCAAATTCTATAGGTTTCTTATTTTCTCATTTTATTTAGGATTTTATAATATTAGGGCCAACTGTCCTTATTCCAGAGGAATCTGGACTGACCAATTAATAATATATTTTGAGGTGAGCTTTTGTAAATGCTGGCAAGTGTTTAGCTTAGCTGTAAGGTAGTTTTGGACAGTCCAATTTTCTCTCTATTTCTGGAGATATTTTCTCTTTATTTTTAAAAATTGGGTTGATGTACATAAAGTCATATAGTTCTCTAGGGAAATTTTGGAGGAAGCATTAGGACATGTGGTTTGTAGGTTTTCATAACCTTTGTGTATATAATTTTTTGAGTAATGAAAGATTAGGAGATTAGGAAATGCTTCTGAGTATGTGTGAGTTTTTTTTGCTTAAATTTTGTGTTCAAATTTTATTGATTGAGTTGAGAGGTTCATTCTACAATACTACAACCTAGTATGATGTGTAACATTGTCAATTCGTTATCAAAACTGAATTGAAAATTTTCACATATCTGCAAAAATAAAAATTATGAAATATTTAAAAAAATTTATACAAAACATTTAAATAATACCTGAAAAATTTAGATCCCTGTTAGATCTATATTTAAAATAAACTTATCCTAATTTATAACTTAATATGAAAGCATAAAATCATCTCGACAACGCGTATTGTTAAAGAATCGATAAGGAAGCATATCAAATACGAAACCCGAGTGGACGGGTGGCGGTGTTTATGCGATGTTCTGCGAAAAAGGAATGAGTTACCTGATGGCATTGCATAGTTTACTTCATGTTCTATAGATATCTGAATTCATAGTTTTAATATAGTCCTTGTGGTTTGTCTCAGTGGATTGTAACTCCGCACCGAGTAAATTTCTAACGTTGTGACCAGGATGGTAGTCGAGTCCTTTTACTAATAGCAAAGCGTGGTAAGTGTCTAGTTGATACTTGAAAGTCCATGCAGTTGGCCCCACACCCCGAGTTGTTACCACAAGGGCCCACAACGACCCTTATACACATACCTAAAGTTGGTCACAAAGCCATTAAACCGAGATTTTAAAATGATTATCGTCATCTTGGATTTGGACCGCGCAACCAAGGAATGGAGAAAGGTCTTCAGTCGAGAATTTTTGACCTTATAGTTTTGGCTTTCGCACTCAGTTTTGGAAAGCACCAGCGAGGAATAAGAAAAGGAATGGCCACCGTCACAACGAGGGAAGAGTCTTGGAAAAAAAATAGAAATAGCAGGCCAACGAAGGGTCTGCAATCAACTTCATAAGCAATTATAAAAATGTCAAATATTTACAACACAAAACATTGAAGAGAGAATTATAGAGGGCATACACAACATATAAAGAGACCGCGTAAAAAGAGGTTAGATCAAACCAATGGTTAATATATGATAGATCTATTAATAAATGGTTAATGGTTAATAGATTTATGTAAAGTTAGATTTGAATATTATATCAACATGGTAAATTTGCATCAACAATCACATTTCTTTTTATTATTATGAAGAGAATATTGTATAGTTATAAATAACTTCTCACAAGCTCATAGTACAAACCACTCTAAACAAAATACATTGGAAATCTAGTAAACCATGACTAGCTATTCACCCTCCATTGCTTAGCTATTCACCCTCCTCTTTAATATAATAAGTGGAAAAGGGGGTTTACAACTCAAGGTCGAAACCCTAGCTTCTAAAATGGAGAAATCCACCTTGGAAAGCTTGAATACAAACACTAAGAGAATGTGCCCACCCAGAAGGATAATCATTGGAAATTAATGTTCCTATAATGTGCCTAGATCCTAATATGAGACACATTACTGCTAATTTGATGACTATGATACAAATAAAAAATTGGAAACATGTAGAACATAACATAAATATGCTCATGCAACTATCAACGATGTTTAAAATTGTGAATGCATTAATAAAACACAACAACATTCAATCATATAGAACATGAATTAGAAAAGGTGTTCATATACAATGTAAAAATTATAAATTAAAATAGTGATCAAACACTTGTTTTATAATTTTTTTACACAACTTTGTAGATATCAATTGCTCCACCCAACCATAGGTGTTGTTGCACAAATTCCCTCTACAAAAAGTCACCCTCGAGCTAGGGTTTTGATTCCACAAAGGCAAACATCTCTTATGTGTGTTTATATTCTACTCACACAACCCAATACCTAGTAAAAACATAGTGACATGACTCCTACAAAAATTACAACCACCCAAATCTACTCCCCAGTACAACCCAAGGGATGAGACTTCCTTCTATCCACCACAATACCTTAGAGAATCTCCATCCCTTCCAAGGCCTAGCACTAACTCGATACGAATCTCTCAGCTTGGGGCTCTAGGAAATCCAACTATTATGGGAGTGTTCAAAACAACCTTTACATGGGATTTTGGGTAATTTCCTAGTGATAACTCCTCATAAGCATTCAAACCGAGTATTTAGTATCAATCCCAGCTCTAAAAAATTATCTTCAACACACATTATGATTGCAACCTCTGTAGCACCAAAAACTTTGTTTTCCTTCCTTTCTTGTTACCTACAAAAATTGCACACATATTGTACTCAAAATTTTCCTTTAACTTCTTTCACCATGCTTTCTTGACTCTGACTACACCCTAAAGATGATTTTACTTAGTCTGTGCTATCATAACTAAGTGAGATGACTTTCCCCCAACTTCTTACATGACTTCAATAACTATGTGAGATGGATCTTTGACCAACCTCGCACATGCATTCAATGATTGGATTTCAATAAGTCAAACGAGGATCATATGTAATGACATATTACTTAGGAAAATGGCATGATATTCTATACATGTGGGATTATCCTTTGGACCCCATTTTCATCCTCCTCTAATGTGGAATCTTAGTGCCTTATGATGTTATCCGTGTCCATCTATGGATGGAAGTGTATTTCATTTTATCATTTTCCATCTCCAATATATACATATTAGGACCTCAACCATTCATAACATATACAATTATACATTGCTAACATGGTAATAAAAGTGGGGCTATTACAATTCATCATGTGTAAGAAATCCTCCCAAAATAGTGCACACCTCATGTAATATAAATATGTATGTACATTCCAACTCATGCTAGGCATGCTCCTCCATGTAACTATTCAAGTAATGCATCCCCATATCTACCAGGAATAGGTAGGCATATGCCAACATGTGTCAAGCATACTTATAGACATGAATAACACACTTCTATATGTAATTACTCATGTAGTGTTCCTAACATGCTAAGAATAGGCACCAAATACCAACATATACCCAACACACTACTCCATGTGGCCTAGTACACCCCTCTATGTAACTATTCAAGTCAGTGTGCTCTCTAAGCAATTTAGAAGATATTTATGGTGGTGTGATCTTTCTAAAATTCGAACACTCGACTTCTAAAGATGAATTAAGAATTGATCCTCACATAGGTTCTAAACAACTAGGTAAACTAATAGTTCCCCTTTATGAGGAACATGTTCTCCAATGAACCAAGGTACTCTCAACATCTCAAACCTCCCTTATAATATTAGTGGCTTGATAAAAATTTTGGCCATGTTTACATTTGAAGTCATAGAAACTAAGATATCTTCTCCCTCTTGAACTTTCAATTTTTCATAATATTCAAGGTATACTTCCCTTGCTCAAGGAAGAATTCATCAACAACCTACCAAAATTCTAGTCCTAATAGTAGACCATTGTCCTCCGAGTCAAGGTGACAAGCCAATTCCATCTCACACCAAAAAATGAGTTGTTCAAACCTTCTTGCAGTGATAAACTCATCTACATATATGCTAAGACAAGTGGATCAAATTTTAAAAAAGAGAAAAAAAAGATATACCATGAAAAAAATTGGATAAACCCAATTTGAGTAAAACACTCATTAATCTTGAAATATACAAATTGTTGTGAATGTGTCAGCGCATAATAGGCATTCATTAACCTCCAAACATGGGTATTTCACCTGTGTTCCTCAAAATGTTTATGACTAAATAAAAAGCCTTATCATGGTCAACCCCCTCCTTTTTGTGAAAATATTTTCATAACAAACTTGTACAAGTGCTCTCATCAACTATATGTTTGGAATTAATCACTAATTCCATAGAAGGTTTTGGAACTATCTCTAGAGCATCATTCTTGTGTATGGTGTTGTACTTCCTGATCATGGCATCACACCATACATTTTCTAGATACAACTCCTACAAGCTAGAAGGCTTTATCTCAAGGATGGAAGACAATAGTGCAACATAAGTAGGAAACTTATTAGGTGGTTGATTGACCTAAAATGTAAATTTAGGTGCTCCCACTTATTCCTATTCATCCTACAATGTTTGGGTAATCCACATCGATTTCTTGGCTAAACCCAAGGATAACGAGGCTTGTGTTCCTCGACTAAAAAATTTCTAATATGAATATAATTTCTCCTTCAACTTCAGATCAAATTTTGGGATGGAAAGCATTTCCCCTCCATAGTCCCATATGTAACCAACGTTGTGGACTTATTTTTCCAATGATGGAAGAAAAGAAGATCCCTAGGGGATTGTGAAGTAGATAAAGGAATATATTCTTGTGTTATATAGGGTAATAGAGGAGTGTTCCATAGATAATTAATGTTTATATGAGGCCTTGAAGTGCACAAAGTGAGTAGATTGGATTTGTAACATAGAGGCTTCACCTTTCTGAACAATATCTTATCGCATTCATTCATAAAGGGGGTTGTAAAATTGTGAAAAATAGAGTCAATATATTCTAGGTATTGGTGTGTTGTGATGGATATTGGGTAGGGGTTTTATAGGTATTTCGGGGTATAAAAAAGGTATTCGACAAAAATAAGGGATTCTATTAAAAATAGGGATTATTTTTATTAGAAAGATGTATTGGGAGGGGTGTTGAACAAAAGGATTTTGGGAGTTTTTTTTCAATTTATAGTGACATTAGAGGTATTTTTAATATCCTGTGAATGTGGGTTCTAAGACATAGGTTGATTGAGTGGAGACCCCATGATTTGTGATGAGAGAAATAGGTGGGAACTAGATTAAATCTTTCTTGGGTGAGCCCAACTAGATTATGCTTGAAAAGTCACTCCAAAATGCACAACTACTTAGCACAAAGGCCCTTGAATGACCTTGTTTCATCCACTATAATCTTGAATATTTCAATAGAAAAATACCAAGTGAGATACTTGAAGCTTGTTTATCACATCTTTTGATTCATTTAAATCTTTCATAATTTCCCTATATTAAACTAGTACTAGAATTTGAGTTCAATTTTCATGATGAATACCAAACATGGATCACGTACTTGTATAGTTGGAGTTTAGAAATGTAGAACCTATTACACTTCATATTGTTTGAAGTTGCACATTATGATTTTCATCACATTTGATTGGTCCTGTAGTTGGTGACTATGGAGCTTTTGGAAGGATTTGGGGTACCTAACTTCATGGAGTATCTTCTCTTCTTCATACCAGTTTATTTCATGGAGATATTTGGTGGCGGAAACTCATTTATTTATGGTGGATGGCCATCTGGTGCTTTAGTATTACTTTCATATATTCGCTTGATGGATCATTCTTTTGCCTTATTAATGCTTTCTACTTCATGTGTCATATATTGTTGGAGCATCCTAGTAACTATGTATGATGGTGTTATGATATTGGTTTGTTACTAGGAGGGGCTGTTTTACATGGTCTTGTTTTGTTGAGTATATGGTGGAGCATATTGCACATAACACTAGGAGCTAGCACTTTTCTTACATTTCTCTTCCTATGGTATTGGATGTACTGTGATGATACACTTCTCCTTGGTGGGAATATTCATTTGATAATGATGGTACCCTTATTGATGTATATTGTTTCATATGAGGGCGGAGAGTGGGGGAATGGTAATAGCATGATGATCTAACCTTTCTAGGAGTTAATGATGTAATAGTCCCATAATGGACACATTTCTTACATTCAAACCTAGGTTGAGTCTAATGTTTTATTCTTATCTTAGTACCATGGTGGGGCTTTGCTAGGAGATACAACTCATTTTACATAGTACAATAATTTGATAGAGCACACCGCTTCATTGGCACACATGTTGAGGAAGATCATATCTTTTATTATTATTTTGCTTATGTAGAGGGGCCATCCCCTTAGACTTGAAAATTTGTTCGGTTCCTCGTTGACTTGGTGAGAAGATAAGGTTTTTGATTCCTTAATTTCATTGGATGTATACAGCTGCACAAGCTTTGATGAATTGTAACCATCTTGGATCATATTTTACTATTTACTAAAAGAGTTGACATGGCCAACTTTGAGGTCATTGCACATATAAGGAATCACCCTTGAAGAATATTCTATTCTTGGATATTTTGAAAGGTTTCAAGACCTTTGACCAACATTGTGTGGAGCAATCCAATTCTTTGGTACCCTTTCACACCTTTCTATGGATTTTGGTGGTGGAATCCCTGACTCTAGTTCACATGTGTGAGGAGGTTGGCACACTTTTCTAGGGTGCATATCTATGGAATTAATTGAACACTAATAATTAATTATTATATTGTTGTTGACTCCTTCCTTGCACATATTTGGAGTGTCGTTATCCATTGAAGGATGTTCTATCGATTTTGCTAGAAGGAAACCCTTTCCCTAGTTGCGATCTTTGACATATGGTCAACTCTCTTCTTAATGGAATGCCTAGCCTTATGGAGCCTTTATTGCACACTTATTCATGCATCAGTTGGAGCAACCCACCTTGGGATTCACACATGGAGGATTATTATTGCGCACATGTTCATGGACCACATGGACCACCTATTCTATTTTGAGGAGGTGGTTGAGGAGTGTTTTTGTGGAGGGATTATTATATTGTTTTCTTCATTCATGCATCTTGGAGAGCACACATGGTGACTTCTTCCAAGTGGACCATGTTAATATAGTCTTGATTATGTATCTTAAATGACACACTATTGAGGCATTATTTTATAATTTGAGGGAGAAATTTACATGATCAACCACTTATTTAGAGGATGTTCCCCACCTTCTTGAGCTATTTTTGGAGAATGTTTCTTAACTACTCCACTATTTTATTATTCTTTGACTTTCATGGACTTAGTTAGAAATTATTTTATTTTAATGTAAAAGAGATGAAAATCTCTATATAAAACAAAGGAGATAACTCTCCATTCATATAAGATTTTGGATTAGGAGTGAAGTGATTGGGAAGGTTGGAGATGGAGAATAGGAGCTTAGAATGGAAGGTTGATTGGTTTTATTGCATATCATTCTTGAAGGCTTAATGAAGAAGTGAAGCGTTACATTTATAGGTTTATTTTATGCTCTTCAATTGTTGTAAATTTGTTATAGAAACCTCTTGTTGTCATGCTAACGTGAAAGCAACTTTATTTGGGAGTAAATAAATGTGAGGAACCTACCCCTCAATTTATTTTCCATTTTGTTTCCACATTTTTTTTCTTCATGTACCAAACCTAGTTGTTGAATTGGAATAACAGGTAAGCTAATAAATCAACACCTTCATATTTTTGCAGTGAGTGGCAACCCTAGCTCTCCAAGAATAACTTTCCACACTTATTTTCAACAAAAAATTCAAGGTGAATTGTGTCAAACCTAGTCCCTATTGCTTTGAGTATATAATTAAATGATGTTAACGTATCAACATTATTCTTTTCATCTATTAACATTGAATTGTTTTTTTTAGTTCGATTGGTGAGACATGTCCAATGGGATTGAACTTCCAATCACTTGAATACATAAGGCATTGCTAATATGCCTTTTGCCAATTATACTACCACCCGCATACTATTAACATTGAATGTGTTAAATCAAGTCATTTCTTCCTTTATAATGCCTTTCAATGAAGTAATAATTGATTGTGGAAAATTACCACTTACATTTATGAAATATCTCATTATTCCATCAACCAAGTAGATTGATAGGTATTGCCTCCCTATCACATTCATTTCATTTCCTTCCCATTTCTTTATTTTTCATATTCCTTTCCCCATTTTCATTTGCATATACTATACTATAAAAACCTTTATTTTATCAAGGAATATTTGTAATTTTCACCATGAACCTTTAATCCATAGCCTTTAATAATCCTACTTAAGGGAATCCCTCATTGTGTTGAAGAAAAGCCAACCTAAAGTGTGGGGAAGAGGTAATTAGTCAATAGTGGGAAGTCTTTCTAAGTTACAGAAAGTTGTCACTATCACCTTGGTCCTTGGGCGTTTACATTTTTGTGGGTGCTATTTTTTGTTGTAACAAACCGATATCTGATCAGCTAGTTAAAAATATGGGACCAATATCTTACCACATTCACTCATAAAGTGGATTTTAAACTTGTGAAAAATAGAGCCAATACATTGTAGGCATTTGGGGGATGTGTGGTGGGGGTTTATAGGTATTGGAGGTATAGTAAAAATAGAGGATATCTATAAAAAAATTGGGGTTACTTGTATTAAAAAGATTTATTACAAGAGGATTAAAAAAAAGACTTTGAGAGTTTTTGTATCAATATCTAACGAGATTAGAGATATTATTTAATATCCCATGAACATAGATGTTATGACACATATTAAATTAGTGGAGCCCACATAAGTTAAGGAGGATGCTCTTTTTCTCTACCTAAAGACTTAGATTTATTTAACCTAAAGACTTAGATTTATTTATAAGTTAAAGCAATCCAAAGTACTTGAAATTTATCATGTCATCAATTTTAATTGTAATTGTAGATCACTTTTAAACATAATAATGATATTTTGCATTTTATGATTATAGAATTCATTTATAGACCATTATTATATATATTTATATATATGTATTTTTAAATATATTTTCATATTATCCCATTTTTATTAAATTAAATTAAAGAATTAACAAGTTTGTATAAAAAGTAATTCCTCAAATCTAATCTGATAATGTCCAAACCATGGGCAGAACAAATGTCACGCATAATGTGTGAATGCACAACAATGATGCACACCAATCCCCTAATTACTGTCAAAAAAAACACCCTTGTCTTCCGTTACATCATCACTCCTGTTATGAGTCTACAACTACATCATTTCATGGTAATGAACAATTTTTTTATGCGCTAACACCTTTTCAACTTGTTATCTTTCTTGGTACACAATCCAAACCTTGCCGACTCCTTTGAAAGCTATTTTTTAAAGGCCAAGAAAGCAAGTCAAAACGCCATTACAAGTCTCAAATTTTACCGATCGTCCAAATATGCTTTGAGACTTGAGACCCTGGTTTTAGCAGCTGTGATTGTATGTCTTTAAAACTTCATCCTTTTTCCTTTGCAATTAGTTGTTTTCTAATACACGATTAGCAAACACGCTAATGCAATGTTATTCTCGTGCACTTTTGTGTCTTACTAGAACATCAAGTAAGTGATAGCACTCGGAAGACTCATCGAAGTGAGCTGAACATTTCATTCAACACATGACAATTTATACACTAGATTAGACGTAGAAACTACAATGACTTATTATTTTTCAACTATTCTTGTCGACTCTGCCGATTTCCGCCGACTAGCCGTCATGGGAAAAGGTGTCAAGCGACGTAATTATTATAACAAACCTTCCCTTAATCACGACGACCTAAATTTTAAAGTGCATGTTGGTTTCAGCCTCAGGTAAGACTTACAACAGCACATAAAAAACTTAATAGAGGTGCTTTTGATTTCACACAACACAACTCTCTTTAGTGAACACGGTGTTGCACACAACACAACTCTTTTTAGTGAACACGGTGTTGCAGACATTCCTATCTGCCAACACTCCACTGGACATTCTCTAATCTATGCCACACAGGCGTCATGGTCTTCATCAATAGACACTCAACTGTAGACACTCCTATCTGTGAACACTCCAATGGATACCCTCTGCGCCACACAGGCGTCATGGTCGACATACCCTTCTTCAGTGCACACTCAGTTGCATACACTCATATCTGCTAACACTCCACTAGATCTATGCCACACAAGCATTATGTTCGACATAATCTTCATCGGCAGACACTCGGTTGTAGACACTTTTATCTGCCAACACTCCATTGGAATACTTTCTGCGCCACTCGGTTGTAGACACTTTTATCTGCCAACACTCCATTGGAATACTTTCTGCGCCACATAGGCGTCACGGTTGACACAATCTTCATCAGTGAACACTCAGTTGCAGACACTCCTATCTGCCAACACTCCACATTGGAATACTTTCTGCGGCGTCACGGTTGACACAATCTTCATCAGTGAACACTCAGTTGCAGACACTCCTATCTGCCAACACTCCACTGGATCTATCTGTGCCACATAGGCGTCATGGTCTACACAATCTTCATCAACGGACACTCGGTTGCAGACAATCTTATATGCCAACACTTCACTAGATCTATGCCACACATACGTCACAATCTTCATCAGCGAACACTCCTATCTGCCAACACTCCACTGGATCTATCTACACCACACAAGCGTCACAACCTTCATCAGCGGACACTCGGTTGCAGAGATTCTTACTCCATTGGGTCACTCTCTGCGCCATACAAACGTCACGGGTAGCACAACCCTCTTCAGCGTAAACTCCACTGGAAACCACGCTCTCCAATAGCCTCAATGACAGGGCATACTCCACTTGCCCTTCACAACCACCGAGCCCTCCTCTCGCTCTTCACACCACAGAGCGGTCTTCACACCACAGAGCTCACCGCTCTGCACACCATCGAGCTTACAGCTTTGGTGCTGATAGAACTGGGGAGACTCATCGAAGCGAGGTTGAACATTTCATTCAACACATGACAATTTATACACCAGATTAGCCGTAAAAACTAGAACGAATATTATTATTTTTCAACTACGACTCCGCGGCTTACCGCCGACTAGCTGCCATGGAAACAGGCGTCGTGATTATTCTAACGGTAAGTAGTGTAACGAATTCGAATCATTTGAATCATGAAAAATAAAACTATATTACTCGTAGGAATTACTGATTGCATAAGATTGCGAACCCAATGGAGGAACGCTCAAAGCTTCTAAATCATCTTCGGGGTTGCCTTATGGCTGCAACCTGATGAATTGCATGAGAAAACATTTTGCAGAATCGCATTTCATTCTATATTTTACCCCTTAACAAATCGAAATCACAATTTTCAATATTCTCTACAAAGAATGATTATCCTGTATGTAGTTCTTTGGGTGGCAGGAAGCAGTATAACATAGTGAGTAATCAGATATTCAAATATAGAAAACTGAACATCTGAGATTGGATTTTGGATTTGAAACTTTTGCAGTTTTCTGCTTCAAAGGCATAGTTTTAATCTAGCTGTCATCTATATCGCATTAAGTGCATGCTTTATTGATATCATTACATATGTCCTGTGGGTTTGGTACACGCATCTAGGTTTTTCTTCATTATTATCGCCATATTCTCTATTTCAAAAGTTATTTACATTTGTAATAATTATATAGCTTTCAATCCAAGCATTTCATATTTATCGTTGCAGCAGAGCAATTGTCCTTGATAATAATGCCTCACCTGCGCTCTACAGGAGGCTGGTACATTAGGCGATCAGTTGGGGATTCAGTTGCCAATGCCAGAGCTCCAAGAGTATCCATGATAAGGTTGACCCAGAGAAGCTGCAGAAATGTAAGTGGGGTCCATGCCATGAGAATAAAAGGAATAGTGTAAGTAAGAAATGCAGGTTGGGGTCCAAGCCATGAGAATAAAAGGAATAGTGTAAGTAAGAAATGCAGGTTGGGGTCCAAGCCATGAGAATAAAAGGAACAGTCAGATCGACCACAGTTCTATTGAATTTGACACTAACCTGCACAGCAGTTAAAGGAACATCTCCGGATGAAACAGCAGAAACAAAGTTAATTGCAAGTGCTGCAACATTTACAGTGAGTTGAAACTGAATGAATTTTTGAATGTTTGCATACACTGAACGACCCCATCGCACCACCTGAAAACCATGGGAAAACAACTGTAAGGAATCTGTAACTTCTGAAAAAACCCACATAATTTTCAAGGACTAAAACAAACATCCATTGTCTGTGACAAACCTTCACAACTGAGGCAAAATTATCATCTAGAATAATGATATCTGAACTTTCCTTGGCAACTTCCGTTCCCTGGATACCCATGGAGAGACCTATGTCTGCCTAGATGCCAGATAACATATAAAATAAGTTCCATCAATATAACTTTATAGAACTGGAAATATTCGTGCAAAGGAAAAACTGGCATATATAAACAGGATTCCAGCATTATGAAACAAGAAAACCTACCTCTTTAAGTGCAGGTGCATCATTCGTTCCATCTCCCGTGACCGCCACAATATGACCTCTTTTTCTCAGTGCTTGCACCAAGTGAAGTTTGTCTGTAGGTGAGGATCTTCCCATTACCTGCAGGCAAACAAAATGGTGTCCCCTCCCATTAGAATTTTCTTTTACAAGATTCTTTTGTATGCATACCTTTTTCCATTTTTACCCTTGTGCACGTCTTTTGGGGGCAGGATTGGTACAGGCATACTCACACAGATTTTTTCCACAATTTCCACTCTCTGTTCTTCGGTGTAGCTGCGAAAAACCCTGCCTTCAATAATAGTTGGCGCTTCTGTAAGCTGTCCTACCTGGAGTATGCCACATTCAACAGCTATAGCTTTTGCTGTGTCAATGTTATCACCAGTCACCATGCGAACCTATAAAAAGTAATCAATAAGAAGACCACAAAATTAAGGTTGAACAAGTCAAATAAGCCATGCAAAACATTTCAAGCAAGCATGTTTCTTGAAACTCATAAATAACAGGCAGTTGAAAAGATGAAATGATATATGAACTTTTGTTGTGCATTTGATGTCACAGAATCTACACGATCAGCTGCAAACCATCTTCTATCATGAACCCCTATATAGTTAATACCATGAACTCATATTTGTGGTAATTTTACTGAACGAGACCAATATTTTATTGGTAGTGTAGAGATTAATTATTTGCTTGGTGAATACAAAAAAAACATGCCAATTTAGTACAATATAAATGCACTTTAAGCAATAACTGTTCCAAGAACACTACACATTCAAGCACACATGGTAGTATCTTCAATCATTACCTTCACACCAGCCCTTTGACACATTTTCACAGCTTCTCTTACATTAGGTCTGCACGGATCCTGCACAGTTAAACATCTTCTGTCATGTTGGACATAAACAAAGGTGAAAAGAATAACGAGGGAAAATTCATGGGTAAGGAGGCATGCTCAGTAGCAGCAAGAAGTTATTGACATAAAGATTGCACGGACCATCTTTAACATTCAAAAGACATTTTCTATTAACAAGTTTATACTATATTGAAAAGATCTTATTATTATAAATTCAATATAAACATATAGCTGCTACATATTTCCCTGAAAATTCAGTTTGGGCGGGTGATGAACTCATAGCCAAACATAAGTTTCAATGGAAAAACCAGCCACTGGTACATAGTTATGTGAATACAGTTTGGGCATTGTAATAAACTTATAGGAACCTGCAGAAGAAACCACAAAATTTCCCAACTTTTTCCACAACTTTTTATAACTGTTTACCGTTATAATTTATATTCTTAGAGATATCCCATGAAAAACATCTACAATAGACCTCAGCATTTGTGTTATACAGATACGATAAACAGTTCATTAATCGCAAAACTTCCCACACTGGTAGTAGAAATCTTTACTATTAGTAAAGTTTCCTACACATCCAGTTTCCAAAGTATCCTATCATAAAAGGCCTGTACTATGAGTCAGGAACATAAAATATTAAGCAATCCCCTACGTCTATAGTCATGTATTTTAGCTGTTCTCATTTTAATGGGAACAATAAGTAGTAGTTATATACAAAAATGTTGTAATAAATTAACAAGATCCATGTAATTTTATGGATCAATGGTCATGACCTCAAAACGTTTTACCTTTATCCCAACTATCGCCAAGAGGGTAAGATTTTCTTCAGGAATATTCCATGATGGGCGTTGCTCTTCATCAGGCACACTATCAAGATCATATGTCCTGTAAGCAAAAGCAATGCACCGCAATGCCTCTGCAGCCATCCCCTTAATGATTTTCTTATTCTCATCTACCTGCAATAAAGCAAGCTATTATAAACTCAGGTTGACCATGAAATTGAACAAATTAAACGACCATATTGGTATTGGATTTTTCACTCCACAAATTGACATCTAGGAGACACACCAAACCTCTTTAAGAGTCATTTTTCTCACAGAGCCAGAACTGTCAATCCACATACTGCAGAGACCTAGTATTATCTCTGCAGCTCCTTTCCAGTGAATATGCACTTCAGTTTCAGACTGCAATTATGCATTAAAATAAAAACAAAAAATTAAAAATCAATATAAATAGTCAGAGAGAATAACTACTTGAAAGTTGAATACAGAAAGATGATATTATATTGCACAGAGAACAAGATATGTAAATCCATGAATACACCTGTTACCTTCTTCAAAGCAACACCTCCACGTTTCTTCTCCGAGTTGAAAGTAGAAACATGTAAGATGGAGGATTTGGATCTTTCGTTATCAAAATTCATTCCAAGCTAAGAAAACATCACAATTATGATCACAAATGAATTGTTGGCTGTTATGTATGTGAACGGAGAAAATATAGCGATTGAGTAGTCAGCTATACACATAGAGAAGACATAGGTGCACATAATACCTTTAATGCCCAAGAAAGAATAGCCTTCTCTGTTGGTGATCCTGTCACTTCTCTCTCTCCACCACCCTAAAGTAGATACAATCATATCAGTGGTAAATAGCATATGTAAAAGTGGTTAAGACATCAATGGAAGATCACACGTGTGAAATTGCTCAGCAGTTACTAACACAAATTGTATTACAAATTTGTAACTATTAACCACACAAGGAATGTGAAAAACAATCAGATCTCATGCCTTGAAATACAACCCTGCTTTTTTGATTGAAAAGACAATGTTTAATTCAGGTAGCACGCTCATTTTTTATTATCTGTTTTTACACATCCACTAACACATTTATGGGGTATTTCTGGTGTAGTTAGGAATTTGTAGATATTGCTTCCGGGAATATATTGGCAGGGGTCTGGAAAGAGATTTCAATCTCAGCGAAAATATCGAGAAATATCAGCAATTATAAATTGGACTTAACCCGGAACTATCGGCAACCTGCAAAATTCAGGAAAAAATTGGAAAATGTCCGGAGAAATCAGACATATTTGCAATTTCGTACTAGATGGTCACTTTGACAAAGATGACAGTATCTGCTTCTAACAGTGAGTTCTTGTGGGAAGTTGGAATCTTAAGTTGCTGGACTTATCCTTTGGCGGGTTGTGTAATGAGACGAATTGCCAATGCCAGCCATTCAAAAAGGGTAAAAAATGTATACCATGGAAAATGATTCTAATAAGAATTTTAGCAGCCTCTCACCTAAATTCTTTCAGCAGACAACATGGAATGTGTTTACGTAATTACTAAGGTAAATATGAATCAGATGAAACACTCGGAATACAAACCAGAGTTAATAGCTTGTCACCAACCTTCTATTATAAATAACTGACTCGGAATAAAAACCAGAGTTAATAGCTTGTCACAGAGATCACTTATTCCACTTCAAGGGAGCATTATCACTGCTTGATCATGAATCTACCCCCATACAAGAGGTGAATTCTGTGTAAAATGGAAATAAAAAGGATGATAGATTAAGGATGATAGATTGACCTGATGGGTAATTTCACATTATCTAAAGGGTAGTCCACATTTTTGGAGGCATGTTTTACGGGCAAGCATATTATGAGGCATGTTTTACGGGCAAGGACATTTGGTTCCAGGCATGTTCTATATTTTTAGACGAGAGTCATTTGTTTGAAGAAGCATCATGAGCTCCTAGATAAAATGTTAATATACTCCAAAGAAATATGAAGATGGTATGTGGTGAGTGAATCTATGCAAAGAAGAAAGAGATCCCAAGTCAAACTTGGACCTATAATCTAAATAAAGCCCAAATTTAACAATCACCTGCAATCACGAGTGCTCTCCAAGTGCTCATGTAGGGTTAAAGAAGCTGCAAAGTGCATAACAAATCCATACATGGGTGCAACCTAGGTAGGAGGAGACTTTTGGTTCCAGGCATGTTCTATATATTTCGACGAGAGTCATTTGTGTGAGGAAGCATCAAAAGCTCTTAGATAAAATGTTAATATATTCCAAAGAAATATGAAGATGACATGTGGTGACATGTGGTGAGTGAATCTATGCAAAGAAGAAAGAGATCCCAAGTCAAACTTGGACTTATAGGTTAAATAAAACCTAAATTTAACAATCACTTACAATCATGAGTGCTCTTCAAGTGCTCATGTAGGGTTAAAGAAGGTTCTAAAGTGCATAACAAGGCTAAATAAACCCCAAATTTAACAATCACTTACAATCATGAGTGCTCTCCAAGTGCTCATGTAGGGTTAAAGAAGGCTCTAAAGTGCATAACGAATCCACACGTGGGTGCAACCTAGGTAGGAGGAGACTTTTGGTTCATGTTCTATATATTTAGATGAGAGTCATTTGTTTGAGGAAGTATCATGAGCTCCTAGATAAAATGTTAATATGCTTCAAAGAAATATGAAGATGGCATGTGGTGAGTGAATCTATGCAAAGAAGAAAGATATCCAAGTCAAACTTGGATCTATAAGTTAAATGAAGTCTAAATTTAACATCACCTGCAATCATGAGTGCTCCCCAAGTGCTCATGTATCTATAAGTTAAATGAAGTCTAAATTTAACATCACCTGCAATCATGAGTGCTCTCCAAGTGCTCATGTAGGGTTAAAGGAGACTCTAAAGTGCA
Source organism: Pinus tabuliformis (assembly GCA_031772625.1). NCBI lineage: Eukaryota > Viridiplantae > Streptophyta > Pinopsida > Pinales > Pinaceae > Pinus > Pinus tabuliformis. The sequence continues at coordinate 1,495,130,085 of CM062818.1, read as the reverse complement.
TAACAAATCCATACATGGTGAACCCTAGGTAGGAGGAGACCACACTGATGAAGTCTTAATTTGGGTTGGAAAAATTTATAAATAGTGACGGTATTCATTTGTTAGATGTGTGGTTGGTAGTGTGGGAATTATTTGGGAGGAATTGTAATGTGTGGTTATGCACTTTTCATTTACTTTTTTTGGGTTAATTTAGTGGTTGGAATTTATAGGTAAAAATTTATTAGAATAATTTTGGTAGAAGAGATGTTACACAAGAAAATAAATCATGGCATGTTGTGGTTATCTTGACCTTGTGGTGAAATAAAATTGAAGAATGATATATTGTTAGTTTTTTGTTTTATAAAAAATTATTTCTACCTTTTTTTACTTAGTTTTTAGTTTCAGATGTAGTTGTCCTTTAATTATTCATTGTTGCACAATATTACTTTGACTAGTTTTATACTAATTTTGAGAAGCATCTTTGCAAATAATTTCCTTTAAATTTTTGCATATCGAAGCAAATCCATGTGGTTGGTTAGAATTATAACACTTTATGTACAACTTATTTCATACACGTTTGAACCCACTTGATTGCAAATCCTAACTCCATCACCTATTAGATAGGCATCAGTTTTAAATTGCAAAGAATATCATAAACATTTTTCTAAGATTTCCCCTCTTGCATTAGAGAAGAGGCATCCCAAAGTGAGGAAAAGTTGTTGTGATGGTAGTAGGAAACCTTCATAAGTGCCTCTAGAGTTACACTTTGTTCTAGGACTTGAATAACTTTGAGTATGGTGTATAAATTCCCACTGTAGATCAACAGATTATGCAATGTACTAAAGAAAGATACAAGATCTACTTCTACAACAAACTTTGCGGAATCTTAATTGAATATGAGCAAGATCAATAGAACACATATAACTGAGAATGAGAAAGCAATCACACATGAACACAGAAGAATACTCTGGGGAAAGCCTCAGCCTAAAACCCCGATCTTTGTAATATCATACAAGTGGAAATATGTCCGGATTACACAAAGCTTTAGCTCACAAGCCATCCAACTCTCATCACAACCAAACAATACAACTCACAGACTGAATAGACACAACATATGCCTTCCTCCAGCCCTCCAAGCCTCTTATTTCCTTGTGTAGTTTCTCTTGGGGTCCAATGCTGCCACCTGTGTGAATTGGCCTCATCACACAACCATCAAACTCAAAAGTAACTGTGCAATCTCCAAGGAATGAATTCCTTCTGCATGCAAGAGATATTCTCCAAGGAATATTCCTGCAACTGATAGTACACTGTCCCATCACCTGATCTCAACTGGGTCTCTGACTGAACTGACATGCATGAGTTATTTATGAGAGAATATTCAGTTATCTGAAGTGCAACAGTTACATGTTTGCATGCATTAACTAACTGAACTCACAATTAGTTCAACAAACTATTTGAACTAATCTAACTGGACTTAACTCAAATAACTGAGCTAACTAATTACAACTCAAAGTACAACTCATCCTGATCTCCTTTAATCAAGGGATAACTTCCTCAATCAATGGAGAAACTGTTGCATGTCTTCACATAGACTTCATGTTTGATTTTCTACAACTAATTAACTCAAGATGAATTAATTAATTATTTTACAAACAGTTGCTAACATCAAATTCAAATTTTACTTCTCAATTTTAGTTAAGGGACTAACTAAAATTGGAAGGTATCCCGAAATGCTATTTATAGCAGTGTTATTTTTAGCATTTCTTGTTGCTATTTTCAACACTCCCTCTCAACAAGAAATGGATTATTAGTAACCCCAATCCTGTCTCTGTGGAACTCGAACTTGCAATTTGACAATGCCTTCGTAAAAATATCTGCATCTTGTTCCTCGGTCGAAACATACAGCAACAACATGATCCTCTTGACCACACAGTCTCGAAGATGGTGATACCGGATATCAATGTGCTTGGACTTGTCATGAAAAACTGGATTCTCAGAGAGTTTGATACAACTCTGATTGTCACAGTAGATCACTATAAGACCCATCCTCTGACGAAACAATCCCACTAGAATCTTCCGCATCCAAATGGCCTCACATGCAGCCTAACTAGCAGCCATGTATTCAACCTCTGCTGAGCTAAGTGCAACTGATCTCTGTTTCCTACTGTACCAGGAAAATGCAGTTGAACCAAGGTTGAAGATTCCTACAGAAGTGCTCTTCCAGTCTGATGGACTCCCTGCCCAATCCGCATCTGTGAAGCCTTGGAGTTTCACTCCCTCTGTCCATCTGTACCATAATCCAAACTGAGATGTGCCTCTGAGGTATCTCAACACATGCTTCGCTGCCTTCCAAAATAGCTTGGTAGGCTGAACCATAGCTTGACTTAGCTGGTTCACCGAAAAGCATAAGTCGGGTCGTGTGTTCACCAGATACATATGTGAACCCACCAGCTGTTGATAAATAATAGAAACTACTAACTTACCTAAAGTAGCATCCTCCTTCCTCCAGTTCGCAACTAGAGGAGTATGCATGGGTTTGCACTTCTCCATATGGAACCGCCTGAGGATATCATTGGCATACTTGCTTTGAGACACAAAAACTTCTCCATGTCTCTGCCACACTTCCATGCCTAGAAAGTAGTGCATAAGATCCATGTCTTTCATCTCGAACTCTCTTGCAAGGTCCTCCTTGCAAGACTGGATCAGCTGATCATCACCTTTCAAAATCAGATCATCGACATAAAGAACAACGATCAGTGGCTTACCTTCTACCATGATGTGGTAAAGGTTCACATCTGCTTCACTCTTGGTGAAGCCCAACCCGGTGAAATAGCTGTTGATCTTGGTGTACCAAGCACGGGGTGCTTGCTTCAGCCCATACAGAGCCCTCTTGAGTCGGCACACATGAGACTCATGATCGAAGGTCTCGAAACCTTCTGAATGCTTAATGTACACCTCCTTCTCAATCTTCCCATTGAGGAACCTTGTCTTCACATCCATCTGATGGATCTTCCAACCCATATGAGCTGATAGTGCCAACATTGATCTGATAGATGAGTACCTTGCTACAGGAGCAAAGGTCTCATCATAGTCGATCCCCTCGACCTATGAGAAACCCCAGGCAACAAACCTTGCCTTATGTTTCTCAACGCTGCCATCAACTACCTGCTTTACCTTGTACATCCATCTGGAACTCACCACTGACTTGTCCTAAGGTCTTGGGGCAACATCCCAAACACAGTTCTAAACGATGGAGTCGTACTCCTCCACCATTGCATCAACCCAAACTGGTTGCTGCACTGCCTCCTTGAATGAAGAAGGCTTGGAATCTACACACTCCCCAACCAGGGCCATGTAACTAGTGTACTGCTCAGGCGACCTCCTCTATCTTCGCTGAGAAGATGGCTATCCCACATTCTCCCGTGCATTCAGCATCAACCTGTCAGCTTCCCTTGAGATTTTCCACCCATCTCTAGAAGACTCAACATGAGTGGATGTCTCCACTCCCAAATCCTCTCTGCTTCTCCAGTTATGGCTGCTCCATAACCTCCTGAAGCTGCTTCACCAATTGTGGCTCCTCCACAATTGTCTGAGACTTATACTAGCGTTGCATGTTGAGAGGTAATGTACTCTCCCTCTCAACCACCAAGTCTCCAATAGTTGCCTTGCTCCTCAAGGTTTTGCATGCATCTTGAACCTCAAGAGAATACAGGTTCTTGACTCGTTAACCGATCTGCTTCACCTGTCTCATGGTGATATGTCTAGGGAAAACCTTTCCCTTACTGAAGACTACATCATAGCCTTTGTCTTCGAGCATTGTGATCGATACCAAGTTTTTCCTCAGTCCTGGCACATACTTCACATCCGTCAAGGTAATGTGAGCTCCATGCTCCCTCTGAAAAAAAACTGTGCCTACTCCTGAGACACTATACTTTTCATCATTACCCATCACTATGAGTATCTGGAGATATTTCTCCTCCAAGGTACTGAACAAACTCTTATCGCCGATCATGTGGAATGAAGCTCCACTGTCAAGAAATCAACCACACCCCACCATGGATGAAACCATGCATGCGAAGAGGGTGAAATCCAACTCAAACTGTGAGGCCAATGCCTCACCTTCATATCCTTCCTTGGATCCCATCTTGGATTTCTTCAGTGGACAATTTGTAGCAAAATGGCCCACCTCATGACAATGAAAGCATTGCACTTTCGATTTGTCAAACTTCTTCCCACCATGGGAAGAACTCAATTTGGGATGAGAATCCTTCTCCTTTCCTTTCTTCGCCTTACTCGCTAAGGCGCAATTTTCTTCATCCTCCTTGGATGAAGAACCATCTCTGGTGCTTCTTCTTATCTCCTCCTGCATCAGATCCGACCAAAGTCGTTCCCAATCTGGAAATTTTTCTCTTCCATTTACCAAGTCTTGGTAGCTATGCCAGCTCTTAGGAAGACCGAGGAGTGTAAGACTCACCATGTCATCATCAACTGTCATGATCCCTACGCTTCCAAGCTCATCCCTGCAGGTGGTGAGCTTGTTTAGATACGTAGAGATCATGTCACCCTTTTCACACTTGATTTTCCAAAGCTTGTCTTTCAGCGCCAGCTTCCTCTGATCATTGTTGTTTTGATATAGATCTTTCAATGTTTTCCACATTGAAAACAGTGTCTCCTTCCCACGGAGACTCGAAACTATGTGGTCTCGAACTCCCTCCAAAAGATTCTCCTTGCTCTAGCCACACATTTCTTCCATTCCACCAATTCTGTAGCATTAGCCGTTGCGAGCTTGGGGACTTCTTGATCAATGATGTCCTTTAGACCATTATCCTATAATACTGCTTCCATGCGATCCTTCTAGGCTATATAATTTGAGCTGCCATCAAGGGAATACTCGAGTCTTAAACCGTTGAATGCCATTGGTGAAATTGAGATGTGATAAGAACTCGATTTCTATATTCAGGAACCTCAAACTTCAAAATTCTCCCTTCTTGTATACTTTTCTCTCCTTTGATCACCTTTGCTCCAATACCATGTATAATTTCCCACTATAGATCAACAGATTATGCAATATACTAAAGCAAAATACAAGATCTACTTCTACAACAAACTTTGCGAAAGCTTAATCGAATATGAGCAAGATCAGTAGAACACATATAACTGAGAATGAGAAAGCAATCACACATGAACACCGAAGAATACTCTGGGAAAAGCCTCAACCTAAAACCTTGATCTCTGTGATATCATACAAGTGGAAATATTTCCGGATTACACAAAGCTTCAGCTCACAAGCCATCCAACTCTTAGCACAATTGAACAATACAACTCACAAATTGAATAGACACAACATATGCCTTCCTCTAGCCCTCCAAGCCTCATATTTCCTTGAGCAGTTTCTCTTGGGGTCCAATGCTGCCACCTGTGTGAATTGGCCTCATCACACAACCATCAAACTCAAAAGTAACTACGCAAACCCCAAGGAATGAATTCCTTCTGCATGTAAGAGATATCCTCCAAGGAATATTCCTACAACTGATAGTACACTGTCCCATCACCTGATCTCAACTGGGTCTCTGACTGAACTGACACGCATGAGTTATTTATGAGAGAATATTCGGTTATCTGAAGTGCAACAGTTACATGCATGCATGCATTAACTAACTGAACCCACAATTAGTTCAACAAACTATTTGAACTAATCTAACTGGACTTAACTAAGATAATTGACCTAACTAATTACAACTCAAAGTACAACTCATCCTGATCTCCTTTAATCAAGGGATAACTTCCTCAATCAATGGAGAAACTGTTGCATGTCTTCACATAGACTTCATGTTTGATTTTCTACAACTAATTAACTCAAGATGAGTTAATTAATTATTTTACAAACAAGTGCTAAGATCAAATTCGAATTTTACTTCTCAATTTTAGTTCAAGGACTAACTAAAATTGGAAGGTATCCCGAAATGCTATTTATAGCAATGCTATTTTTAGCACTTCTATTTTTCACATTTCTTGTTGCTATTTTCAACATATGGATCTCGGAGGTAACATGCTTACTTGGCATTGGGGTGGCCTTAGAAGAGGTTTTGATATTGCTTCCCATACAATATAATCCTGAAAATTTCAAGATCCTCCATAGCTAATGTGGAAATGCACTTTTCTATGATCTTAGCTTGGAAAGGACTTATGGTGGTTAGATTTATATGATGAGGACATTAGGTATGGTGGTGAGATTTATATGACGAGGACATTAGGACATTGAAGAATTGGGTAATATAGAACATGAGTTTCTATTTTTATGATTGGATGAATTTGGTATCTAAGAGATCAATAGTTGATTCCTACTGAGGATTCTTATAATGTGACATGCACATCATTACCCCTCATTTTACATGAGACCTATACTAGCCAATTCTTTTTCTCTCCCCTTATGATTTTCATCACAAAGAGATATGGATGGTTGAGGTGTTCACTTGGTTCCTTGGATTGTTGATGACATATATAATGATTTGCTATAGCATTTGATGGTATTTTGTTTAGTATACTTGCTTATCATAGAGAGATAACATTACACTTTATAACCCTAAACCCCTTTCTAAATGATCATATATGAGGTATCGAACCCTTGGTGGAATACCCTATCACTTTTGGGCTAAGTGGACATTACATTGGTTTGATCATTTGGTTGGTGTTGTTGTGGCATAGTGTGCTTGGCATGCACTTGTTTTCTTACACATGGTTTCTTACTTAGATGGATTAAAATGGACATGATTAGGGTTCCTTTTCTCCAATGCCTTAGCTCTGGTGGATGATGTCCACATGTGGATGAGTTACTTGTAGCATAGAGCATGCAATCACCTTGAGCATTCCCCTTCCTAGGCCACATTTGTGTTGGCATTATGATGCATGTGTTATCCTTGATGGCAACTCACTTGTAACAGAACAAGTATATGGTAACTAGATAAATCTACAGGTTAGATCAGAAGTGACAGAATGATAGAACATAATGATGGTCAAAGGCTTACGGATCAAAATCAGAAGCTTGATACGGGAAATTGTTGGTATTATAAATTAGGTGTTGTCCTTGATAGCAACCTACCTGATGAGTTGTCCTTGATAACAACCTACCTGATGAGTTGTCCTTGATGATAACCTATTTGATGAATGGATTACTTGATAAAGGTATAAACAGGATGTGATAGAATGCATGGCAATTGTGTTTATAAATGTGACAAAATGTAGGGTAGTTCAGAGGAATCAGTTTAGAAGTGATGTATGATGGCAACTCACATTGTAACAGGTCAATTCAAAGGTAACAGAGTAATGACATATAAGAATAGGATGATGAGACAAATGATTGTAGATCAGAATCAAGAAATTGAGGAAAGATAATGTTTTAAATTGTATACGTTGTTTAACCTAGTCCAAGTAGTGTATACACGTGGGTACGCAAAATAAAAGGTGCGTATACGTATGCATGCAGTTTCACAGAAGGAAAAGCGTGTATGGGATGGAAAATTAAGGTTAAACAATACCAGGGGTTCCTACCATGGTATTGGTCCATAGTAATGAGCGCGACAAAGAATATTGATCTTGTCAAAGAATACCATCGGCATAACTATGGTTTTGATCCAAGGTATTAAGAAAGCTAAAACTATATAAGGAGGTGAAGGCTAAAGTGTGAGGGTGTGAAAGTAATGAAAATCTTATGAAGAGTTAGATCAAAAGCAAATATGCAAGTTATGGGTTATTGATGATTTGCTTGATCTGAACTAAGTATGCACCTAAGTGCTTGACGATGGATGAGATCTAATAGATCTGAAATAATTATGCACTAATGGTGGATTAGGATCATGAGACCTAAAATGACTTATCATGTATGATCTGAGAATGGATAGGATAGATTTGAGTACTAACACATGTTTTATCCTTTATATGCTATGATCTGGGTATTTCTGAAGTCTTGAAAAGCTGTAAATTTATAAGTCATTATTTGTAGATCTATATGTAGGTTCGCCTCGTTGAAGGCGCGTATACACGTAGATTTGGCACTTCCAAGTAGCGTATGCAGAGGAAGGGCTTGTTTTTCAGAAATGACTGATCTATCTGATCAGTGTTGTTGTTTTACTGCTGTCTGTCAATGATGTCTTCATTAGATCTGAAGGAAAACTGATTGTATAAGGAGATTGAGTCTGACTCATTGATTGATTAAGTAAGAAGGGTGATCTTTGCTGCTATCTATTTAGAACTCTGTAATATGACAATAGATCTTTAGAATGTCTCTGGTTAGTATAGTTTTTGTTTTAGAAGTTTGATGATTTAGTATCTTTAGAGGTATACGTAGGTTGGGCCACAAAAATTAGCGTATACATGCACGTTGTCATCATTGAAGTAGTGTATACATTATGATAGATGGTTTTTAAGGTTGCAGTTGATTCTGGTTGTTGCTACAATGTTCTAAGTTCAGTTCTATGTACTGGTTACAGTGATTTGACTGTTCCAGTTGGTTAATTGAATTTTGATTAAGTGTTGGTTGATTGAGTTTTGAGTGAAAGGTTGATTCAGTTGTATTAGAAATTGATGATTGGGTGATTCAGTTATGTCAGAGGTTTCAGTGATTGTTTGATTATTAGTTGATTCAGAAATAAGATGATTGGGTTTCAGTTATGTCAGAGATTGATGATTGAGTTTTAGTGATTGATGATTCGGTTTCAGTGATTGGTTGATGTAGTTGTATTTTATGGTTGTATTACAGTTGTGGTGATTGATTTTGAGCTTCAATGTTACTGATGGGTCCTGTATGAAAATTTGATGAAACATGGCCTACAAATTGTGTTGATGTGTACCAGGAGTATCTAGTCTGAAAATTTATGAAACGTGGTCCCTGGAGGAAGAGTGAAGGTGGTAGCCTTCTCGAGGCTGGCGCCTATGTACTGGTAAACATATCAGCCAGTACAAGAGCTAGGGGTTATAGCTCCCTTCCAGTAGCAGTTGGAGAACGAGTGAAGGTTGTAGCCTTCTGTAGGTCGGCGCTTACGTACTGGTAAACATATCAGCCAGTACAAGAGCTAGGGGGTTGTAGCTCCCTTCCAGTAGAAGTTGGAGAACAAGAGAAGGTTGTAGCCTTTTGCAAGTGGGTGCTTGTGTACTGGTATGAGTATGCACCAGTACAAGATTGTAAACAATATTTTAGTTATATTAAAAGAAGATAGAGACAATAGCAGTAGGTGGTTTTATCCCGCATTGGGTTTCCACCTTAAATCTTGGTGTTCATGTGTGTTTCTTATGTGTTATGGTTTATTTTGTTATTACATCACATGGTTATTGTTTATGTAATGTTTAATAAAGTACTGATACACTGGATGAAGACAAACATATGATGAATTAACTGAATCATAAGTTCACTGGATATACGCTAATTGTCTTAAGAACAGTTGCGTACACACACCTTTTACTTTCAGTAAAGTCACGTATAGAAATCTGAATATGAAATATGAAAAGTTATTGATTTAATAATACTGATTCACCCCCCTCGCCCCCCAGTATTATTCCAAACAATTTGGAGCAACAAGCAAATTAGATTCACTTCATGAGTGTTTTGATGAGGTCATCCTTCTTGTTGATGACTTGGTGGGGCTCTTGATGACTTGGAATATGGGTTCATTATATTGTTTTGACCTACTCTTACTTGGATCCACTACTCATCGTGTATTATTGGTCTACACATGCCTTTTTAAGGATTATTGTACACACATGTTGAGGCATATTTTGGATTAAAGGGGGATATCTTTTGCTTTCATGGAGATGATTGGTGTTATTGACATTCCATATGTTGAAGTATTATATCATAGATGAAATTTATTTCTTTGAGGATGACATCCACTTTGGAGGTTACTTTTCATATTTTATCATGCTTGTTGATGACACTTCTCACTTTGGGAGATGCCACAAGTCTATTGAGGAGGTTTTTCATGGTTTCATGTCCTATTTTGCGAAGAAATCCATATTGAAGAAGGTTTCTTAAACTTATAGTTGAGGACATCCTATATTGGGAAACATCTAGGAGCTTCCAAACCTTAGATCTAGGGTTCATTGCATATATTGAGGTCGACTTAGCTTTAGGAGTAATTATCTTTTGATAAGGTTCCTAGATTTCCACTAGACCAATGTCATTTGATGTAGAATGGCCATGGAATTTCCAAAATATAGTCATGATAGAAATCCTAGAAAAAATCGACATAATTATAATGCTTTTAAAACCTATCAAGGGGAATTTTTCAACATGAATTCAAGTCACCACTTGATTGAGGAACACCCCACCTCTTTTTCTTGAACATTTTGGTGATTTGTGGAGATCAATATTGATATATGTTCATTGTGAAGAATTCCCTAACTATTGATAACACATGGCCTATGTTTTATGCACCTATTAGAGGTTGTGCATTTTTGGAAGCTTCTATTCATTGCTTCTTGGGATGTTTCACCTTGGAATGCTACAAATCCACCTTAGAGGAGATTTGTGAGGTTTCCATTAACTACTTTGAGGTTTTGGTTGTGGATCTATTTGCTTGGAGGCCTTTAGAGGTTAGAAATTACATCTCTTCTTCCTTGTTTGATGGGGATGTCCCACTCTCTTGGGAATATGTTTGTTGGAGACTTGTACATGTGGTCTTGATCACTTCATTAATATATGTATTTTTGAATAATTAATTGGATGAAATAATTCTTTACTCCTCTATATGCTAGATTTGGGGTTTTCACATAACAAATTATTTGTTTATTGTAAATAAAGTTGAGCTAAACTCTATATAAAGATTATACCTTCCTCATTTGTACTGATTGTTGGATTTTTGGAGTTTCCTCCCCTTAGAGATTAATTAACATATCTTTATTGGAGAATATATGATATATAAGGGATTTTTCTTTGTGTGATGCATAACTATTTGTTGTCAATTCTTGAAGCTCTTCTCCCTTGGTTACTATTGGGTGCACAAAGATTGATTGTGGATTTTTAAATCTTCTACAAAGTTAGCAAAATTGGCCCATTGAAGTAGTTGGGCAAATCAATTATTGTTTCCTTTCTTAGTTTGGTAAATGTTTCATTCCTTTCTTTGTCTATCCTTTTCAGAACCCCAATAAGGGTATTAATTTACTATTACCAAGCTATATCTGAGTTTTCTAGTCAAGGTGCTCATTCATCGAGGGAAATTTGGGTTCTAAAATGGGTTGTTGAAAATAGCAACAAGAAATGCTAAAAATAGAAGTGCTAAAAATAACACTGTTATAAATAGCAGTTTGGGTACCAGTGTTGGACATAGCAACAAGGAATGAAAAATGGAAGTGCTAAAAATAACATTGCTATAAATAACATTTCAGGATGGATTCCAATTTTAGTCAGTCCCTGGACAAAAATTGAGAAGTAAAATTCGAATTTGATCTTAGCAACTGTTTGTAAAATAATTAATTAATTCACCGTGAGTTAATTAGTTGTGGAAAATCAAACATGAAGTCTATGTGAGGACATGAAGCAGTTTCTCCATTGATTGAGGAATTTATCCATCAGTTAAAGAGATAAGGATGAGTTGTAATTAGCTGGCTCAGTTAACTGAGTCAAGTCCAGTTAGATTAGTTCTAACAGTTTGTAGAATTAATTGTGAGTTTAGTTAGTTAATGCTTGCATGCATGTAACTGCTGCTCTCCAGATAACTGAATATTCTCTCATAAATAACTCATGCATGTCAGTTCAGTCAGAGACCCAGTTGAGATCAGAGGAAGGGACATTGTACTATTAGTTGGAGGATTTTTCTTATAAAGGAAACTCATCCATGCAGAAGGAATTATCTCCTTCAAGATTGCGCAGTTACTACTGAGCCAAGTGAGCAGTGTGAGGTGGGAATTCACACATGTGGAAGCTCTGGACCCCAAGAAAAATTGCGCAAGGAAATAGGAGGCTTGGAGGGCTTGAGGAGGACATATACTGTGTCTATTTAGTCTGTGAGCTATATTGTTTGATTGCAGAGAGAGCAGGATAGCTTGAGAGTTGATTCTTTTTGTAACTTGAACATATTTCCACTTGTATGATAATACAAAGTTGGGGTTTTAGGCTGAGGCTTTCCCTGGGTTATTTCTTATGTGTTATGTGTGATTGATTTCTCCTTATCAGTTATATGTGTTCTATTGATCTTGCTCATATTCGATTAAGCTTCCACATAATTGTTTGTAGAAGTAGATCAAGCATTTTGCTTTAGTATATTGCATTATTAGGTGATCTACAATGGGAATTTCTACATGGGTCTCCTAAGGGAAATGATAACATGATAACTAGTTAAAATAATAAAATAAGTGTTATGAATTTTTAAAAGAAAAGAAAGCAAACTATTTTTTTCTAAAACACATTCTAAATTTACCTCCTTATAGATTTACTAAAATTTCAAGTGTAGGCACTCATTAGATGCATAATCAAATAACACATCTAGTAAGATAAAATGAAAATACATGAAATATATGTATTTATTTCAAGAAACACACAAGTTTCATGTATATAAAATTTATCTCACTATGGGTCTATCAAACGTATCTAGAGTGGGTGCTCGCTGGATGTGGCATTTGATTATAAGAAACACATATGTTTTATTTATTTCCAATTTATCTCATTGTGGGTCTATCAAAACTATCTAGAGTGAGTACTCATTGGATGCAACATTTGATTATGAGAAACACTTATGTTTCATATATTTCCAATTTATCTCACTATCGGTATATCAAAAATATCTAGAGTGGGTACTTGTTAGATGCAACATTTTATTATGTGTCCAATGAGTCCCTACACTTGAAAGTTTAGTAAATCTATGAGGAGATAAGTTGGAAATATGATAACAAAATGTAGCTTTATTCATTTTCCACATAAAATATTTACCCTTGTGGTTGACATTATCATCTTGAATCACATTGGATCTTTTAATGTTGATTTAAACACATCTATTTCATGTATTTCTATTTTATCTCATTGTCGGTATATCAAAAGTATGTAGCGTGGGTAGGTACTTGTTGGATGTGGCATTTTCTTCTACATCCAATAAGTTCTTACACTTGGACTTTGAGTAAATCTATGAGTATATAAGTTGAAAATATAATTGAAAAACAAACTTAGTCATTTTCTCTTGGACACCTAATTCGTTAGGGTTATTGTGGAGGAATTCCAACAACTATATAAGTCCAAGAGACCTCTTGGAATATGAAACCAAGGGTCAAACAAATGTATTAATATGTACATCTTGAGAATAGAATACAATAAAAAAGGTTTATTTAATATTTCCTATCAATTTTGTGTGTCTTTAACATGGTATAAGAGCAAACATATTACTTAAGTTTAAGCCATGGTGTGTGGAATTTTTAACTACGTGTTTTGTGGTCTTTGACTTGAATGCCTTTGTTTGATGTTGAGATGATAAAAATTGACATTATTCTAGTGTGGTTCACATTGCCCAAATTTCTGATGGTCTTTTGGTCCATTGAAGTGTTTAAGGAAATTAGAAACTCCTTATCCATGTCTGCAATAAGTTTTTTTGAGATGTCAGAATTGTGCTCGTTGAACCTGAAGACGTAATTCTAGCCTAATATTATGTTCCTATGCACCATCCCTATGAGGTAGACACGACTGTCAAATTTGTTGTTGTGTGTCTCAGTGCCTCAGTTCCTTTACGCCTAGTTTGACTTGCTATATATGCTAATTGTTTACCTTGTCAGAATATTTTCCTTTGCTCATCAAACTTGTGTACAAAAAATTACTCTAGCTATCTTGTCATGTCAGTACTCTTCCTATTCAATGCTTGAATGTTTTGGCAAGGCTCATTCATATTCTACATGAGTTGCAATTCCCACTCTTCATTTCGTATTTGAAACTATAGAAGTAGGTGGACCCATCTCTTGTGGCACATCATTTCATGACATCTTCCAAACTCAATACATTATAGATTCCCACTACACATGTACATTCCTCCACCATTTCCCTATCTTAAATGAGCAACTCATTCACGTTGTGGAGTGACTACCTCCCTACCTTGCTCTCTTCAAGCTTGTAGCACCGTATGATGTGGAATTTATGTTTCTCCTGCCTAGAGCAGTCACACTCAAACTTGGTGATTTTGATCACTTGCGTGGACTACCCATATCGCAGGTGCATAAAGTTATGCATGATCACACTGTCATCGGTTCGAGGGATGCTAAGGCATTTCAAATCTCAGATTCTCATTGTTTCATTAGTCCCAGGGGTGCCATGGAGACATAGGGCTTCGAAACAAGAAGGGATTTGAAGCCACCACTTATATCATCTCTCAAGTTTGTTTCAAATTCATATGCTCTGTGTGGCATTGGACGTTGGAGTCACACTCAAACATAATAACTTATGTAATGTCTTGTATTATTATTAATAATAATATTAATAGATGAAATGATATTAATATATAAATAAATAAAACAATAAATAATAATAATAAATAAAGAAAAATATAATAATAGTAAATAAATAAGATAAATAATAAATGGAATATATATATATATATATATATAAATATATATATATATATATATATTAAAAATAAGTAAAGATAACAAAAAGTAAAAAGGAATAAAATAAGCAAGTTAAATTAAGAAAAATGTTGCTCGTTAAATCAAACTTGGGACAAATAAATAAAGGTTGGCATGTTGACACATGGATTGTGTGCATGTAGATTTTTTTTCCAATTCCCTTCCATTTTTGAAACAATTTGTTCTATTTAATGGACGAAAATGGAGATTCATTCTTTTTAGAGGAGAACGTTATGAGACAAAGGATTTCCTAGCAATAGTAGTTGATTGAGGGCTCAGGGCATCCAGTTGTAGAAAGATTTTGTGCAACCAAGCCTATGGTTGGGTGGAGATTTGTTCCTAAAATTTTGTTGCCGTCATCAGATTTCAAGTAGCACTATGGTTCCATAATCGACAATAAGACATATTTTTAGTCTACAAGTAAGTATTCGCTGCTCGTGGTTTTCGAAAATTCTATGCTAAATCTGTTAAATGTTTTATATAATTAGTTTGTATATTTTTATTCTGCATTATTACATATGTTATCAGAGTAAGACTAAAACATTGTACTCATTAAAAATTATTAAAATATTTCATATTTAATTTGAAAATAATTTATATATTTAGTTAAAATAATAAATAGATTTTCATATATAATATTTTTGTAGCTAATTTGGTTCGTATATTAATATCTTGAATCTATGGATGTTTTGTAATTTTTAATACTAATGTTATTGAGATTGTCAGTGCTCAAAATTAATATAAAACTGTTTTGTAATTTTTAATACTAGTGTTATTGAGATTGTCAGACATCTTAAGAAGATACCTTTGAATTCCTTTTGTGTTGATTTACTTCTTTGTTCATCTATTTCTAATGTTGTAAATTCATGTCACATTCTCTATGAATATATAGAGAGCTATGAATTCTCTGTGGTGTTTATCTCTTAAATACAGATATTAATACTAGTGTTATTGAGATTGTTAGACATCTTAAGAAGATACCCTTGAATTCTTTTGTGTTGATTTACTTCTTTGTTCATCTATTTCTAATGTTGTAAATTCATGTCACATTCTCTATGAATATATAGAGAGCTATGAATTCTCTGGGGTGTTTATCTCTTAAATATAGACATGGGTACTCAAGAGGTTTCAAATTTTGTTTTAGAAATGAAAATTCCATTTTGTTTAGTTCACACTGGAATGTCTGATATATGATTAAGGTATAATTCAAACTTCTCGTGATAAGGAAAAAGTTACAGTGATGTCTAAGTTATACCCAAAAAAATTCAGCCCCCACCAAAACATATACTAAGATTTAGACATGATGCAAACATATGATACTGAACAAACATCTAAGTTATACCAAAAAGATCCAGCCACCACTGAAACATATATTATGATTAAATATGTTGGTGTATCTTTGTTTGTTGGAATCTGTGTTAGCTTTTAGGTATTTTTTTTTAATATATAGTGCCTTTAGTTTTAAGGCAGAGAGGTCAAAAGTCTTCTCTCACATAAGTTCATGTGAAATGAATATGTCTAGCGGACCTCTCCTTTACTGAGTCACAATTTATCTGCCTTCAAGTTTAAAACAACTTAGGATATCTAGCAATTAATGTGTTTTTCGTGAGATTTTCTCTTTGAGATTTTCATCATTTAAAGTGATTTATATAATCAAAAATTTTAAAAATTAATTAAAATATGAATTATTCTTTTATGTCAGATGAAAAAACATTTCATCATTTAAAATAATTTATTAATCATTATTAAAAAAAAATAATTAAAATACGAAAAATTAAGATTTCATCTTTAAAAAATGTCTGAATCATGAAACTTGTAAAACGGGTTGGAAAATGATTTTTATAGTTTGATGTGGCCTAATGAATTTTTCAGTCCATGTTAAAGAAGGGATATCTGTTTATCAGTGTTAGTTGAAATTAGACATGTTTATCAGTGTTAGTTGAAATTCGACAAAGTATGGAATGGGAATTTAGAATTTGGAAGGATAAGATTTGTTATCGCTACAAAAGTAGATATATTGTTTTTTATTTTGGTAAAAAAAATTGATTTTTAATTAGTTTTAAAAATTTTAAATAGAATTTGTAAAATTTCTTAAGCTTTGCAAAAAAAAAAAATTAAATTGAATATTTTGAAAATTAAAAAATAATTTTTAATGTTTTAAAATTTATTTTTTTATTGGGTGATGACTATTTTTATGTGGTTTTAAATTGAATTACAATATATAAAAAATCTAAAAAAAAGGTTTCTATTGGCCAAGTGTCATAACTTTGTACAACAGAATACATAACTCCCACTTTTTTTATGAAAACAATAATTCACAAGATTAGAAATTTCAAGAAGAAAAAAAGAAATTGAATTTTTTTAGCTTATTTATTAGTCATAAGTCTTTTTGTCTGTTTTTTCTATTTCAGTGTATTGTGTTCTAATTTTAAAGGAATGCCTAATTACATTTATTTTCACCATATATGTACTAGTTGCAAAGAAATTTCAAAATATGTTAAAACTCTCACATAGTAAAATGTTAATAACTTTAAACTTGTTATATTTCTATAATTTAATAAAAATCATTCATTACTCTATTGATTTGGAGTTAATGAAATTTTAAAAAGTGTTTTAAATACTAATTTATATATATATATATATAAACTTACTTTCATGCATGAACAATAGAGCAAGTAATATGGATAACTTCATACTTGTTTTTTGTTTTCCTTGCCTACTTAAAAAAAATTCACCATATATTTACTAGTTGCAAAGAAATTTCAAAATATGTTAAAACTCTCACATGGTAAAATGTTAATAACTATAAACTTGTTATATTTCTATAATTTTAATAAAATTCATTCATTACTCTATTGATTTGGAGTTAATAAAAAATTAAAAAGTATTTTAAATACTAATTTCTTAGGTGTATATATAGATAGATAGATAAATAGACTTACTTTCATGCATGAACAATATAATAAAAATCATTCATTACTCTATTGATTTGGAGTTAATAAAATTTAAAAAAGTGTTTTAAATACTAATTTCTTAGGTGTATATATATAGATAGATAGATAAATACACTTACTTTCATGCATGAACAATAGAGCAAGTAATATGGATAACTTCATACTTGTTTTTTGTTTTCCTTGCCTCCTTGACAGGTAAACCTCTTGGGGGCTATGACATGTCCTCCTATCGCAACCTGGGTCACAACAGGGGGATTTGAACCTGGGTCTTTCGGGTTTCAACGATTTCACACATCACGAATTAACCAAGTGAGTTTCCCCCCGAGATTGCATATTAGACTTTTTATTATAATAATAAATAATTGATTTTTTCCTAAATACTATTTAGGATGATTTTTTTTAATAGTAAAATATAAAATTATTTTTTAATTGGTTAAGAGGTTAAATATATAGGTATAGAAAAGTGGTGAATCAACCCTATAAAACAACTACAAATTGTTGTATTTTTTTTTATAAGATGTTGAATGATTAATAAGACGATATTAAAAAAAACATAAATTTATGATATTTTTTTTTTATCAATTGTAAATTATGTTATATAAATATATAAATATATATATATATATATATATATATATATATATATATATATAATATATATATAAATATAAGTTTTAGTTTAATTATATAATCATGGTTAATGTTAAGAATATTTAAAACTAATAATGTTAGGAGTATATAACAGTAACAAGTGTTTAAAAATAATATCTAATTTTGTTTTATTTTGATATATATTGTGTTTTTGGAGTGTTTTGTAAACTTTGCTATGCTATGTTATACAGTATAAACGTAAGATTTGAAATGATGTAGAATTGCCATAGATGAATGGGAAAAGGGGAATTAAATATTTGTTCGCTTTATAGGGGAGTGTAAGATCCCAAATTATAATTTTTTTAATAGATCTAGGACATTTCAGTGTTCTGGTTAAAACAAATAAACTTGCAATGGGAACAAGAACACAAAGGGATCCATAAACGCAACCTCTTATTTATATTAATAGCTAAAAATGAGATACATGCCTATACAAATTAGATTGGAGCTCCTGCAAATGGTAGGCACAACTGCTTATCAAAGAGAAGACAAATGCATAGAAGCACAATCATGGACCCTGATGGATCCACCAAACAAAATAACACCCATGGGGTTTTCGTACCTAGGATCAAACTGGAACTGGCCACACCAACTTCTTAAGAAAAAAATAACAAGATAGATAAACTCGAATGCCCCAAATGCTTAGCTTCTATCCTCTTTTATAGGCTTGATGGACTCTCTAAAGACCCTATTTTATTATTTTACCTCGAAAACCGAAGGAAAATACCATGGACAGATTCCGTCCATTTTGACCAAATCAAGAAAGGGAATATTACAAATCCTCCTGCCCAAAGATTGCTCCCCCTCAAGCAATTCACTGTTATCAACAATAGAAGCATTGATACCAGGATCCCATACAACCCAGTGGGCTATTCCATACCTTCATGCTGCATGATCCTGAAATCCTTTGATACCTAGATCCCAAACGATCCTCCGACCAATCCTTCCCTCGATAGATTCATCTGGATCCCAAACAATCCTCTAGCCAATCCTGGCCCCAATTGATTCTCCTAGATCCCAATGCCACCTAAGTCCTAGGACATGTGGGCTATGGTAACATCTCAGTCCTCCATCATTGCCCATGCCAAAGGGCCCAAGCTGCAATATGCACTTGGTTGTGAGTGCCCTCCTAGGAATCAACCCATCACTAGAGTACCAACTCATAATTTCTTGTCAGTCCATGCCCTGGGAAGGTTGAATATATGCAAATCTACTAAGTTGATGTTGCTTGATGCTCAACTCATGCTACTCCACTCGGTCACCCAACATGATGCCTTTGGAGAATTCTTCCCTACTCTTCCCAATGTATAAGGGGGTGAGGGGGGGTTGGTAGTGCTGCAAGCATTATCTATGTACTCCTGTAGAGGGTTGCTCTGGAATTCCCAACTGTACTCTTCTTACTTCCTTGTGAGGGACTTGAGTCATTCCTCAACATTAGATAACTGGGTCGTTTATTCGGCACTACCCCTATGAGCTCCTCAATTTTTCTATTCTCTGTATGACAGTGTCTCAGATTGTCCAAATTCTCTCCTTCAACATCATAAGATCTGTCTTGAAATACATTATCCTTTCCTAGAAGTCCTCTACTAGAAATTCTCGTGCCTTGTTGAATGTCTCTGTGTCTGTCTGCACCAGATGCCCCATGATGACATCTTCAACTTGAACCTTTGACTGACCCTCCAGAAATGGCTCATCCCACATACTATATTTGTCATACTGCCCCGCATGATCATGCTCATCATGTCGGTTTATGTAGAAATTCTGCAAATTCTCTACAAATCTCGCTCTGAGATATATGTAGAAAATCTAACTGTAGATTAACCCGATAATGAAATATACCAAAGAAAAATACTATAACCTACTTCTACTATCAATTTGTGAAAGCTTAAAGATAGAGCAAGATCGAGCTGAATACATATAACCAGAAGAAGAAGAATCAATGAATCAAACACATGAAAATACTTTGGGGAAAGCCTCAGCTAAAAACCCCACTATCTGTATTATCAGACAAGGTGGAAATACATCAGAATTATACAAAGCCTTAGCTCTCACAACTAGCCAGCTCTTAGTACAATCCTCCTGGATGCTCACAGTCAATTAAGGCTTCTCACAAGCCTTCCTCTCTGCCCTCCAAGCTCCTATTTCCTTTCCCTGTTTCTCCTGGGTGATCCTCCTGTTACCAAGTGGAAAACTCTCAACCAAGTGGAACAATGATCTCACACCCTGTCAGAACTGCGCAATCCTCAAGGAACCTTACCTTGACTGCATGCATGAATTTCCTTTATAGGAAAACACATGCAACTGATAGTACACTATCCTTGACATTTAGCTCAAGTGGGTCTTTCTCAGAATAGACATGCGTGAGTTTCTGATGAGGAAATCTTTAGTTATCTGGAGTACATTGGTTGAGTGCATGCATGCATCAACTCACTGATAACTCAAAATTAGTTCCTCAAATGGTTTGGAACTAACTTCACTGGACTTAACTCAGTAAACTGAGCTAACCAATTACAACTCAAATATAACTCAATCTTATCTCCTTAATTAAGGGATAATCTCCTTAATTTAAGGGATAACTGTTGCATGACTTCACAAAGACATCTCACTTGAATTTCTCCAACTAATTAATCCATAATGAATTAATTAATTATTTCCAAGCAGCTGGGGAGACTAAATTCGATTTTAATTCACAATTTTAATTCAAGGACATTAAAATTGGAATTTCTGGATTCTATTTTTATCATTGCTTGTTGCTATTTTCAACACTCCCTCTCAACAAGAAAGGAATTCAAATTGATCACGATCGTGTACCTTTGGAATGTTATGCATGCAACACTTCTCTCTAGTGTTGTTGCTCCAGCAACTCCAGAAAAAAAAAAAAAACATCCAACCTGAATTAGTATGATGCATCTGTCGTCAAAGTCTCTGACTGCTATTGCCTCTATCAACTGAAAACTTTGCACTTCTGCTGACTCTGTCTTTTTGCATTGTTGTCAATCCTTCTTATGCTCTTCAGTATTTGACTGTTCTAGCCTTTGTCACTTTGATCTCTGACTGCATCAATCCCACTGATTCCTCCCTCTACTATGTACTTTGGGCTCCCATAGCAAGGTACGATTGATCCAGGAGGATCCGTTGATTCAAATTGTACAGGTGTTCAAGTGTCGTTCAGTGTCGTCGTCGTTTCAGTTCAGTTTCGACAATATTGGTTATGATCAGGTTGTTCAGGTGATGTTTATAGTTTTTCATGGCGTTCAGTTGATGTGGTGTTGTACCTGGTTGTTGACTTATGTTCATTGACAGTTCCGCCAGGATTGGTCGACGACATGTGTCTTATCATTCGACTTTGTAGGGTTGGTGTCGACATGGTTGTGTCGTCCGTGGTAGAGGTTTGATGTGTTGACAAAAGTGTCGTCTAAGGCATAATTTCGTCATCAAGGTTGTCGTTGCAAAGACAACTGGAGTCGACGATGTGTGCAGGATTTGTCATCACATATGGTTTTGTGTCACAATGTGACGAAAGATGTAAAAAGGGGTTTTTAATTCTAGACTGAAAACCCTAAATTCAACATCTTAGTCCTAATGACTTAATCCTAAATCTATTCCTAAGATTAAAACCTATGCCTAAATCCTAACCATGTTCTACAAATACCTAAACCCTAATGCCCTATGCAAAATACATAGAAAATCTTATTCAAATCCTAAAACACTAGCCTACCAAACCTAAAGTCCTAACCTATCAACTCTCGGCCCAAATCACATGTTAAAACAATATAAAACATTGTAAATATAAAACACAGCCCTAACCGCATCCACAGATTGCAGCGGGACCGCAGGGCATGTGATCACGGTATTGAACTATCAGAGGTTAATAAACATTACAAATACAACATAACAACGCCTAACCGTTGTTTTGACTGCGCATGAACCGCGAGGAGTAACCGGGTTCATGTGAGTGGCATTGGAAAGTAATTGTGGTGAGAAGTTGGTAAACCGTAGTCCCTAACCACCATCTTCTAAACCACATTGAAGCCGGGTGGCATGTGAACGATAGTAACTCACCCTGCAGTCAAGGGACCGCTAGTTGAATTGTCAGCGGAACCGCCGACGCATTACCGCGGACTTTGTCCAGCATTCACATGAGCTGTCCAAACTTGCCTAGTCAATGCTGACAACTAACGGTTTCGGGCAATCCCAAAGTTATTTATGGGTTTTTGTTGAGTTTGTTGAAAAAACATTAATTCGACCACCATGGAGCTAGCCTAAGTGGCTCAAGGCAACAAGACTGAGATTAAACAACTAACCAAATTCATCCCTAAATACAGTCAGAGGAGGTTTCCATGCATCTGCAAGCCTATAAAAGGCAGTTTTTCTCAATTAAGAGGATATTGGTGGTTTTGAGCTTTTGTATGCAGGTTCTAGACGGATAGAGGTGATTTTGTTTTTAGTGTTTCGGGAGCATCCAGAGTCGGATTTGGAAACCGTAAGTGGTGTTGGAAAGCTGGTTTAGAGAGATATCTGATGACAGAGGTCAAAATTTCCTGTGTGCAAGTTCAATCTGTCCAAATCACTATGTAATAGACTTCTTCTTCTCATTCCTAATAAAAACTGTCGCCCATCCTGAAAGCGGACTCGGAGACATAGTCCACCAGGGACGAACCTGTAATCAATCTTGTTGTCTGGTATATGTGTGTTTTCACTATTTTCACTTCTGTTTTGCATCTTAATTATGGTTTATCAACTGTCGTAAAGTGATCAATGCAAGCAATTTTCCTTGATTTCCGTGCTTTTAGTTAACATTCAAGCTCATTAATGGCTAATCAATTCTACATCAGTTTTTAGTATATGGTCATATCAGATCATATAATTTGGTATCAGAGCAGGTATCATTTGTAGAATGTGCCACTGAATGTTAACCAAGTCAAAGTCGCAACAAGGAGAAGGAATCCTTGAGCAGATCAATCCAGAGATTGGAAAGTGACGAGTCATTCGGAAATTGACCATGTCAGGACCTGATGCAGGTGAAAAAACTGAGACTAAGATGAGTGAGGAGTAGTTTCAGCAGACATTTTTAACCATGCAACGGATGTTGGGAGAATTTTACGAAGACAAGAAGGCGAGAGATGCAGCTTATTCTTCAAAGGCATTAAAGAAGGACAAAGGTAAAGGGAAGAATGATAAACCACCTTCACCTCCATCATCTCCATCATCCTCTTCTTCTTCTTCTTCTTCCAGTGCAGAATTTGAAATGGAAAAGAAACCTAAGAAAACATATCTTTTGAAACTTGATGTTAAATTTGAGTTACCTGTTTATGATGTGAAATGAATCCTGAAAAGTTAGATAACTAGATAAAGTAGTTAGAAGTGTATTGTTGTATTCAGAACATTTCTAAAGATAAAACTAAAATTCAGTTAGCTACACTTAGAATGGGGGGAACAAATTTAATTTGCTGGGAAAGTAAAACTCAGCTAGAGATCTGATAATGAGATCTAAAACAATTAATAAGGTATTACAGACTCATGTGCATGGATTTGCCTATGCTATTTTATGCAATGGATCGATAAGATTGTGAAATACACAGACAATGAAGTAGTAAACAAAACATAATAGAAAACACATAACACAACAAATTTAATGAGGAGTTCACCCAATACTCCTAGGCTACATCTCCTGGTCCAACCTTCAGTGGTGGCCTCTTTATTATGTCTTCAAGCAGAGTTTTACAACAATATGAGCTCAATTTGAGACTCAATATGCAACAGATATAACAATAGGAGTTGGTTGAACCTCTCAAGCCTTATCTAAGTACACAGACTCTCTTAATCACTCTCTGTATTTGTTTTAGCTCTGTCTCAACACTGCCTGCTCTGTCTTATGTTTTCTATGGCTTTAAAGCCAAACTGCACTGCCTGTTCGTTTCAGCTTCTCAGCTTTCTGTCTCCTCGACCTCTATCCGCTCAGATCACTTTTGAAGCATTAGCAATCATTGCTAAATGTTTCCAAGGATGGTGGCCACATGTACTATAACGAAATGGGTCATCGGCCTTTGAAATCCTTTGAAATCCAAAAACGTGGTCGTTTTCTGTTAACACAGGAAAAAGCATTCGAATTGTGAAATTCTGCCAAAAATCTGTTCATTTCGGACTTCAAAAGTCCTTAAATATGGTCTATTCCTCTATCAGGTCCGTCCCCATCGCTATTGCAAGTTGCTTCGGCCTTGCTCCAAGGTTCCCCTTTGTATTTTTGAAATACGTTAAAATTGTGAAAATAACGTAAGAAATGGCTTATGGCAGATCTGAAATAATATACAATAGCTTTAAGGAACCCTTTCAAGTCCGGCTTATCGCATCGACGCTTCACCCCGTGTATTTCGTTTAATAAACGAAATATGAAAAATACATTAAAAATGCCTTTTCTGCGGATCTCAAATCTTATGAAATAATGTTTATATAACCATCGGGTCTGGTTCATCGGATCACATGTGTGTATGTGTATAGGCCCCACTCCATAATGTTTCTCCGATTGCGATATTGCGATGTGATTAATCGTAATCGCATAATGCTCATGCCTCGGGCCATTGCAAGTGCTCTTTGTAATCTCCGATAGCGATCCTGCGATGCAACATGGGCGTCGATCTGTGCGCTTGATCGACAGTCCTAGTTGACTCCGCCGATCGCCATCGCAAGTGTTATATAGTCTACGCCGATATTCGCTATCTACCTGTGCCGATTGCGATTCACCGATAAATCTGGAATGTTGATCGGCCAGATCTAATGGCTACTGTGCATTCAATTGTTTAGACCTCTGATACTCTGTTTTTCACTGTTTTCACGTGTTTTTGGCCTCCCAATAGTGTTTTTCTACCATTCTAAGGGTTCTTCATATGCGATTATTTTGATCTTTGGCATGATTTTAAGAGGTTTTGAAGACTTAGAGATCATTCTAGGATCCATTTGGATCATGCCTTCCCACTGAAAAAGGCTTTTGGACCACCAAAAGTTGGTTTTCAAGCATTGCTCAAGTGAGGATACAGCTGCCTCACTTGCCCAATCTCTATCCATTTTTCACTACTGGATTTTGAACCTTTGAGCCCAATCCTAAGGTACTCAACATCCCCTTTGCGCATGGTTCTTACCTTCTTGTCTAGAACTGTGTCTTCCTGTAACTCATTGAGATATTCAGGCAACAGACCATCAATGGAAGGCAATTGGCTTTGCTCTTCGGGATCTTCAAGGCGGAAAGCATTCTCACCAATTTTCTCAAGTACCTTAAAAGACCCATACCTTATTGGCTTCAGCTTCTTTCCTTCACCTTGCATTCTTTCCTTACTGATATATAGCCAGACTTGATCACCAACTTGGAAGCCGTGCTCCACCCGATGCTTATCATGCCTTTCCTTGTGTTTAGCTTGACTCTTTTCCAGCTATTCCTGCACTGCCTGGTGGATTTCTTGGATCTTTTCAATGAATTGGTTGCTTTGTCCACGTCACTGTGTCCAACAACTGCTATGTCTTTTTCAAAGAAAAATCCAAGGGAGACCTTGGTATAAAACCAAAACAGGTCTCAAAAGGAGATCTCTGTGTAGAAGAATGTTTAGCACAGTTGTAAGCATGTTGCACATGACATAAATGTTCATGCCAAATCTTGGGATGCTTGCTGCAATAACCCTTGAGCAAATGGATCACTATCCTGTTGACTACCTCTATTTGGCCATCTATTTGTGGATGAAAGGTTGTGCTTTTCTTCAATCTGGTGTCCATCAATTCCCACAGACTTACCAAAACTTCCCAACAAATTGGGAATCTCGATCAGATACTATGGAAGTGGGTAACCCAAAATGCACCCAGACATGCTGAAAGAAAAACTTTGTTGTTTGTTCAGCTGTAATCTGCTTATTACAGGTATTAAAATACACATTTTGCTGAACCTATCCACAATAACATATAAATAGTCATGTCCCTTTCTAGATTTTGGCAATCCCCCAACAAAGTCCATGGAAACACTTTCCCAAGGACGGGAAGGAACTGGTAGTGGAGTGTACAAGCCTAGTTTTCTATTGATGGGCTTTACTTTTTTCACACATGGTACACCCTCTTACATATCTAGAAATTGTTTCATGCATTCTTGGCCAATAGCAGCATCTTTGTAGTTGTGCAACTTTTTTACTTACACCAAAATGACCTGATATCAAAGAAGTATGTGCTTCCCTAATTATGTTGACTCTTTCAATTTGTGGAATGCATAGCTTTCCCAAATGATACAAGAGTTGGTCCTTAACATAGTAATCCAATTCTTCTACCTTTTTTCCATTACTTAAAGCTGCATATACATCTTTAAAATCTATATCTTGAGCATATTATTCAATGTAGCTTTCTTGCATTATCGAGTTATGCTTAAGTATAGTGGATGCATTTATAATTGGTCTAGAAAACATATCTGCAATTTTGTTGTGTATGCCTTTCTTATATCTGATGACTAGATGAAACTGTTGTAGAAAACCCATCCACCTATAGTGTCTTGATTGCTGCAATTTAGTTTGTGAGTGAAAATACTGAAGTGGCTGATGACCAGTATGTATAATTGTTTCTTTTCCCATTAAGTAATGTTTCCACTTCTTTACACTTTGTACTAATGCATACAATTCTTTATCATAGGTGGGATAATTAACTACTGCAGAATTAAATGTCTCAGAATGGTAACATATGGGCTTACCATGTTGCATCAATACTGCTCCCATGACATAGTCACTGGCATCTATTTCAATCTCAAATGGTTGTTGAAGATTTGGCAATGCTAGTACTGGCGCTGTACTAATTTTTTCTTTCAAGGTGTCGAAGGCTTTCTGCTGTTTGCCTCCCCACTGAAACACCTTGTTCAATCCTGTTAAAGCATGTAAGGGAGCTGCAATTAAGGAAAAGTTAGAAATACACTTTCTCCAATATTGTGCTGCTCCTAGGAAGCTTCTAACTTCTGTGGTAGACTTGGGTTTAGGCCAGTTTACAATGACTGCAACCTTAGAGGGATTTATCTTCAATTCACCACCCCTTACAATATGACCCAGATAATTCAAAGATGTTTTACCAAATTCACATTTTGATAACTTAACATAGAGATTTTATTTTTTCAAAACATCTAGAGTCTGCTTTACATGCTTCAAATGTTCCTCCCATGTTTTGCTGAAAACAAGAATGTCATCCAAATATACAATTACAAAATCATCAATAAAAGGCCTAAGTACATCATTCATAACTCTCATGAAAGTGGCAGGAGCATTAGTCAAGCTAAAAGGCATAACTAGCCATTCATACAACCCTTGCTTTGTTTTAAAAGCAGTATTCCATGCATCTTGCTCTACTATTCTGACCTGATGGTAACCACTACGTAGGTCCAACTTGGAAAAGTAAACAACTTCTTTCAGCTAATCCAATAGATCATCAATGCGAGGAAGGGGATAACGATTCTTGATCGTTATTTTATTCAGTGCTCTGTAGTCAATGCACATCCTCCACAAACCATCCTTCTTTCTCACCAACATGATTGGAGATCTGCATGGTGACGTGCTTGGTCTTATGAACCCTTTCTCGAGCAGCTCCTATACCTGCTTCTTGATTTCTGCATTCTCTAAAGCGGATAACCTATACATTCCGATGTTAGGCAATGGAGCATCTTGCTGCAAATTAATGTCATGTATAATTTCCTTTTTGGGTGGCAGACCTTTAGGTTCTTGAAATAGGATATCATATTATGAAACAAATTTTTCTAAATCGGCTTTCTGTTTAGCATCACAGCCCTCAAATACATTGGTTTTATTAGGTTTCTTTTCCTTTACAACCATTAGTAAAAATTGCTTGCATGAATTTACAATCGTTTTCATTTGCCCTGAGTTTATGAGAGTATAATTATTTTTGAGTTTGTGAGCTCTTACAATATGTTCTATTCCATCTTTGGTTAGTTGATGCTTATTTTTTTGCTCTATAGAAAATGGATTTTCTATCATACAAGTAAGGACTTTCTAAAA